>OW203658.1:6395000-7645000 GCA_934044485.1 Apeira syringaria | reverse complement strand
TGTCTACTCTGTAAGAGCATTTCTTTTAATGTTTGTTTTGTGTCTTCCAAAACAACAAGTAGAGTTGTATTTGTCTCGCATATACCAATTAATGAAATCACATTTTCATGTTCATTTGATTTGATCAAGAGATCAAGATCTTGCAGCATCATCTTCTTATCTGGTCTTTCTAGTTCCCTATCAGATATAACTTGTACCAAGCCTGGGGTTTGTGACCCATGCTGCTGAACACGTCCTTTTGTAAACTTGCCATAGCTGCCGACTCCCACAACACATGAAATATCAATATCTATAAGATTCCTAGGTATATTCCACAGTTTTCTTTTTAAGTTGCTGTAATAGTCTACTCTTTCATCTTCTTCTTGAATAAATCCTGAGTTTTCAATTTCTATACATGGCTCGCTCAGGCTTAATGGCATTGATTGCGAGCCTCGCTGTATTCTGGCCATGTGAATCTTTTTCCTTAAAATTATAATCAGTCCAATGCCAATCAGTAGTAATACAATGCCAATAGCTATTCCAGCTCCCAGAGCTAACATTAAAGGTGACACTTCCTCAGGTTCATTGATATTGAGTATTATCTTCTTTGTAGACTCTGCATATCTAATTTTTCGAACATGATTCTTTTCACTGACCACTCCTAGTGAGATATCTAGATCTTTCGTCAAAGGTAATGGGGCATTATAGAAACCATTATAGGTGCTCATATCACCAATAATAAAATCATTTTTAATTTCATCTGGGTCTAATTCGGCAGTGATATAATATGGAAGACCTTGTTCTATTGAATAACTGTAGTTACCCAAAGTATCTATAATAAATCCTTGTTGATAAAGCTCTATAGAAACCACAATTCTATACCATGATACAGGACCATTCACATTTTTTGCATCAGGAATATGAACTACCATTCTATCCCCATGTCTTTCTACAATTTCTATATCTGGAGGACTGGGATCAGGAACACCAATTATGGTCTCAGCTTTAGTAGTTATATTAGGCCCTTCTTCATCAATATTAATGGCTGCAACACTTATGTCATATAATGTCCCTGGTAATAGGTTAAGCAGCTCGATTTGAAATGTTTCATTTAATACCCTCCATTCTAAAGGTTTTACCAGGAAATCTGAATAAGTTTCTAAAACAGCAGCCCTTATTACATACCCAGATATATAGGAATATGCATCTGGTGCTGTCCAGTGAACTCTAAGTGTAGTTGTAGTAATATTGAGGATTTCAATTGTATCTGGAGCTCCTGGAGTAGTCACTTCAGTGTCGTAGACGCTCGCAGCGGCGTCGCCACCGCACATTTGAGTTTCATTTTTCGGACAAGTAGTGCTGCAGGAGCTGAGCTCCAGCTGTAGAGTTCCAGGGGCGTTACCGCAAAAACACGTAGAATCGTTGCCAATTATCGCGTATTTATAGTAAACTTGTTCACAAGCAGAGAGGCAGACGTCAACAGATTGACCGGTGTGCGTGTTAAGAACCTTTTCGGTTTGCAGACGATAGCACCCCACGTAGTCGCCACGGTCTCCAAAACACCAGCTTATGAATAACAATATCACCGTTACCACTATGGAAATGGACTTCTCCATTGTTTAATCTCTAATAGTCACACTAATTGACATTCCGTCTGCAACGGACGGAGCGCGGGGCGTCTAGTAAAATTCATATGAATGAAATCACTACTTAACGATACTTATTGATCAGATATTATTTCAAGACAACTTTTCATGCAAACCATCACTATTTCAAACATTGTATAAATACATTTTTTTCTTTTTCAATAAACAAAACAGGCAAAATTCTAGCAGTCGAACTTGAGCTTGAGTTTTAGAAAATAATTGGTTTATTTGATTCGATATTTTTACTGAAAAAACATCGATACATCGAGTACATCGAAACCAACTCAAAACATCGGTTCGATTCGATGTACCGCATTGCATCGATGTTTTCAATGCATCGATTTTTAAAAAGATGTATGTATATCGAATATCACTAGTCGGAATTTACTGTAATGTAAACAATAACAATTTAGATTGTAGTTTTTTAGGTTTAAATACGTTCTGGTTAAATTGTTTTTAACTGTAGACATCGAGTGGTGCATATATATTATGCCCATGTGTTCAGAGAAGCAGTGTAATGCACGAAAACATAAAAATCAATCTCAACTCACCATTCATACGTTATTATATGTTTAATTACAAAACCAACGTTATTTCATGCGTTGGTTTTTTATTTGCATTCTTCTACTTCTATAATGTACTTAAATACATCTTATCATAATCATAGTTTGGAGATTTCCGGAGACTTGCCGGTTTTCGATCATGATCGAAATCCGGCCGATGTTTATACAATCGGCGGTCTTATCGGTAATGCAATCTCTTACAGACGACCAACGACAAAGACCAGTCCAACGATTAAAGAATCCAGCGTTATCCGTTGGTTTCAGTCGCTCTGCTCAGCTCAGCTCTAATGTAGTAGTTTGTCCTTGTCTAGCAAGTCGCCATTGGATTGATGTGGTGTAGGGTGTCTATACAAACAGAGTTGTCAGTCTGTATATCATCTGTTAAATAGAAAAGAGGCGTTTATCAACATCATTAAATTTTATAATACAAATTTACACATTATGTATAACACTTTAAAGTTTTTAATTTTTTAAATAATTGCCTATATTTTCGGAGTATTTTACCTGTTATAGAATTTGTTTATTAGCTTTTTTTGTACTTAACAATGTAAATTGATAATAATCTTTGAAAAAACTAAAAAAAATATGAGCTAACCGCCAACAACATTAAATAGATATTGTGCGCATATGCTGTTAGTATTCCTAAAGTTAGAAACTGTAGCTGAGAAGCGGAAGGAAAAAATACACTGAAAAGTAACTATGTAATTCATCACTACAGTAGTTAGTATATATTCTACATTATAAAGATTAAGACTTTATTAGTGAGTCAAGGAAAACATTGTAATCGAATGCCTTCTTCTTCTTCTTCCTTCAGTATTATCAGCAGTGAGTAAATTTAAAAAAAATATGATTTTATATATAAATGATGAAAGCTTAAGACATGCCTTAAGAAGATTATATACCACGTACTCATCCATACAAACTGCAAAAAACTTTTTTTCTACCTTTGAATATTTTCCTATTTTGACTATTTATAAAGCAACTGTGATATGTTTTTAACGGGGTAATAAAGGTTATTTCAATTTATATTATGTTATCACGGCCCTATTAGAATAAAATACTTTGATTTATTACTATTGCTTTTCTTATTAAAACTGACGTATTCTCCTTGAAAAAGTCTACCGAATGTGGTTGAAACTATAGTCGGTCCCTCTGACCTATTACGTGAGTAACTCTCGTGTTTTATACATTCATAATACTATTGCTTTATTTTCCACTTCACAAGCCTTACATTTTTTATGACTTTACAGCCTAAAACTAAACTTTACACTTTCTAAGTTCTTATAGTGTATTTCACTGTTTCACGTTTTGGAAATCGGAGGAGTTTAACATCACTTGATTTTCGACTGCTAACACAATAGGAATAGGAATTCAGATAAGAATACACATGTTTAAGATTATCAGAACACATCGATTTAAATGTGGATACTATGCAACTAACTCCACATAGGTTAGCTTTAGGGATGTAACGGAGGTGGTTTTATCGAAACCGGAATCGCTGTCGGAGTCGGTGTTAAAGGATATGTAAGAAGAGAGGTGTTGAGGAGATGCTTAATATATGATGAAGTAGTACAACCATTATTGAGTCAGCTTCTTTGATTTAAATTGAAAAGTAATAAACCGTTGTGGACCGTTATTTTGGAATATCCAGATGGACCCCCTAATGAGGTTGGTGGAGTCTCTGGACGCCCATATCCAAGCCTCCGCTGACGATATCTTAATAATAGCGGTAGGATCAACAGGCCCTGAGGTGGAACTCAGTATGAACACGGCCTTGGATATTGTACTTGAGTGGGGAAACAAACACAAACTTCGTTTCGCTCTACAGAAGACACATGCCATTGTGGCCACACGAAAACGGTCCTATGACCTGCCGAAACTGGTCTTTGGTGGTGAAGAACTTCAGCCTTCTGAGACTCACATTTTGTACTGCGCTCGCCAACCCGCCTGCCAAGCGTGGTGAGTATTGGCAAGCCCCCCCCCCCCCCCCCCTATGTTAGTACAAAATATGACCAGGCCCCCAGTCCCCGGCAGCTCCGCTAAAGCTGGCTCCGGTAGCGGCCAGTGTAACGGTGGAGCAGGGCTGCTGCCCATCCTTCTGGTACGTGATCCCTTAGTCGACTCTTACGACACCCACGGGAAGACATGGGGGGGGGGGGGGGTACTATTCTAAGCCAGTACCCCACGGCAGTAAGTACATAAGTATAGTTATTTGAAATCTATTTTGTTTATTACCTAATGTTTGCGACTTAATCTGCAATTTCTGTAATGTCTTATAATGATATGTATGCTATTTACTAAAAAATTGTTTATCCATTTGTAGTGTCTTACCCTAACCTAGGTCAGTAAATCCTTGCTACGATACTGTTATTCAGGTTGTTATTTATGTTTTAACAGTGATTATCATATGTACGAATGTTTTGCTCTGAATATGCGTAATATGAATCTGAATCATATTCAAGCTCTTAATGTAACATTGTGTTGTAATTAACAAAACAAATAAGGGTGCATCTCCCTGATACATCACTTCTCTCAAAAGTATTGTTTAACGAAAAACTTCCTATGTAGTCGAAGACGCAGACCGTTGACGGGAGGCGATCAGTACGGGCCGTCCCTCGTGAACGTTAGGAGTCGCAGACTAATGCGATTCTATAAGCTTAGACTAAGATGTTTTAGACTTAGTTTAGATCATAAGATGAAAAAAAAAACACTAAAAAATTTATTTCTTAATAAAAACAGATTCAAAGAATTGAAAGTTGAGGCAATGTAATAGCCACAGTAGTTGCGGGCCGGGCGTCAGCGCCCAGACAAAGGAAAAAAAAAACCTTCCAGGGAAGGAAAGGAAAGGGTCCATCGTCACGCATGAGACCATTCGGTAAAAATTAGATGTTTTTCATGACAACATAATTTTTCCGTATGACATAACTCTGTCAACCTTTTTATATTCGAAAATAATCTCTTCTAAATGGTCACTGCATGTAATGATATCATAAAATAAAAAACATAAACCTTTTGGCTTCAACAAGACCACGGCCAAACAGCCTTGAAGGAATACATATTATTATAACATGCAACGCCGGCCATGAAAGCCTTAGAGTTTACAGTCCTGGCAATTGTTCATACAATTAAAGGTAGATGGCGCTAATAACAACATCCCCTCAGATGTTAAAAGAAGGACGAAATTCGGTGCTAGAGGTATTAGCTGCTATAGCTTAGTTGGACAAAGTGACGGGACGGTATTCTGTAGTAGGGGGTTCAAGTCCCACGTGCAGCCGAATATTTTCCTTCAAATAATTAGAACGTAAGTTCCGCCTAGCATGTTGTTAATGCAATAAAGCATAAAACTCTTAAGATAATTTGATACGGTATGAACTGTAATAATGTTGGTTACCACACCACTATTGGCTATATCGAGACCGCCGATTTAAACCTTTGATTTAAAAACAACGGAGCCGAAGTTGGAACCGGAGGTGTATTATCAATAAAAAGTTTCGACATATCATATATTATTTACACTATAATTTGATGTTATGAACTATATGGTATCGCAAGAAAAATAGTACGGAAAAATACTTTACGTTTATCATGCAGCAATAGACAAAAATTAACATCACTCATTTCCAATTTCAAGTTGGCATAATGAAAAGTTAACTGGGAACATCAGTGATCCGCCTAAACCTAGGTTTATTATCTATAATTGATCTGCGCTGCGATAGTTGAAATGAAATAGATATATCAGATAAAAACGATTAAACATTTTGTAATTCAGACGTTATACCTTAAAATAATGTACAAGAAGTGTAAATTTTGCCTTAATTATTTTGATATTACTATTACATACTAAATAATGATAATAAGCCGTAGGTATTATACATTTTATACAAACACTATCTGTTAAAGATTTTGTACTATCGTTTTCAACGTATCTGAATACAACCCTATGGGACATCGACAAACAAATTTACCCATAGATAATTAACCTTAAACTGAGAAATTTACCTTTCAATTCAAATTTTTCAACGCAAACGGTTCGCCGACGTTTTGAAACTGATATCAAGACCAAATATTAATTTAATACGAAATACGGTTGTCGTGTAATGACGATAGGGGTGCTGGATAATTTTAAAACAGGGTCAAAATGTCTACCAGATCTGTAAAACGTAAGTTGTTATAGCTACTAGCTTTGGTCGTAGTACTTGCGAGAAACATTGTCATTATATAAACGTTTCATTTCAGGTATAAACAATTCTATTCACGACCAAATTTCAAACCAAGATTCGGAGCAAGTGGTAGACAGTACTAGAAAAACGCGAAGTAGGCGTATGAAGGAAAATGTCGATGAATCCACCATTTGTTTGTTGAGGAACGCCAAACGCACAAACTACGTGAGCTACCCTGCTGAGGTTGAAATGGGTAGTGACGCAATGGATTGTGAAGATGTTCCAAAAAAACCTATTAGATTACTCCGAAAAAACACCTTAAAAGAACTTAATTTGATAACACCATTAAAATCAGATAATCTCACAGCTGACATTAAAAGATCAGTTAGAATTACTCGAAGTACACAGAAGTTCGCTGAAGAGACTGCAGTAGGTATAGAAAAAAAACAGAAATCTTTTGAAGATGTCAGCCGGGAAGATATTCAACAGCTAAGGAAAAAAAATCACCCAGAAGAAGTAAACATAAAGGATCTTCAAAAGTCACAAAAGATGAAGAAGAAAAAACAGTTTGATAAAGGTGCAGAAGGAGTTATTTCCAAAAAGAAATCTAAAAAGAAGAAACGGAACGCTAGCAGTTCTAGTTCCATAATTGTTGAGGATATAGAGCCAGAGACCGCACAGAAGATGAGTTTAAATAATAGTCACATGTCTAGTGGTTCCTTCCACAGTGCTGCTGGCAGCCAACTGATAGAAGAAAATATTCTGGAAGATGAGATGTATAATTCGCCACAAAAATTAGAAGTACTGAATTCATCAAATAAAAATAATATTGCAAGTCATACAGAGAAAACAAAAAGATTGAGACAACAATCAAGATCTAGGTCCAGACATAGCAATACTTCTATCACTCCAAAAGCTACCATAATAGAGTCTAGGAAAAGAAAGTCTTGTGTCAAAGACCATGATGGTGATACAGAAAAGTCATCAATTAGTATAAAATCTCTTAAACCCCATAATAACTCATTAAATAGAAAAAAAAAACTTAAATCAAGCATTAAGGACGCTGTAATCGAGGAAAACAATGTGAATACAACTTTTGATAAAGAAAATGAAAACTTTTCATTTGATCTGAATAAGAAAAAGAAATCTATCAATAACTCTACTATTGATAAAAGTGAGAGTTTTAATGCAATCAATTCTACAAATGAAAAAATTGACAAGGTAGAAAGTATAAAATCTACATACAATGATTCTACATGTGACAAGAACACAGTTTCTTATGAACAACACACAACTTTTGACAAGGAAACAACTAGTGTAGGCTCAGCAAAGAAAAACGAGGCTTCTAAGTTTATAATTAACACTACTTTGGACAAATCCATAAATACCTCTCTGACAAATTTTAACACAAACATATGTGATCAAAGAAAATCAATCATAATTGATACAACATTTGAAAAGGATGCTGAGAATAACCAAGAACTTTTAGCAAAAAGGTCTTCAATGAAAAATACCACATATGATAAAGACATTTCACTACAGAATGATTATGAAGCCAATGGCAGAAGTAGCATTAAAGAAACAAGGTTATCAGTCCCTAGCCAAATAATATTGCAAGAGTTGGATAACACATATGATAAATTGGACAAATCTGATTCTACATTTGATAAAGACAAAAAGATCAACATAACTTTTGACAAAACTCCTAAAACTTCACTCATAAGCTCTGACAACTCTAATATTACAATAGACAAGTGTGATATGTCTCGGATAAGCATCACCAGTGATGACTCAAGTCAAAATATTAACATGACACCAGTGCTTATTGAGAGCAGCTTAGATGAGTCCCAAGTAGCTTCAAAACTGAGTCCACAGCCAACTCATACTCTGTTAAAACGTGAAGGAACTTTCACTAAAGATTCTGAAGTTGCAGATCCACCATTGGCATCAATAACCCCAACCAAGCTTATGTCTTTACCTTTTCCTGGATATACTCCATACCATGTAAACAAAAGTAGTTCAAAAGAGAAGAGTGTACTGAATATTACTCAGTCGATTGAGAAGATCGAGAGTCGAAGATCTTCTCTTGCTGAGACATTGCCAAGGACAACCAAGGTTATGTTCTGTAGTCCTGTTAACAACCCAGCAGTTGTGCTGCAGCAAAGAAGAAAGGTGATCAAATCGAATTTGAAAGGCTCTAATAAAAGCTTTGTTCTTGAAGAAACTGGTAAGTTTCGAGTTAGTAAGGTTTGTCATTTTCATTTTATCATGTAGTAGCTGTTGTGGCTATGCTCATGTTATTGAAATCTTTTAAAATAAAGGTTTTCTGTACCCCTGATAATGTGTATGCAAAATTTAAAAATTGTGAGACACTGCGGCTCAGTGGGCAGTGACATGACTTCTGGGTCTCTGGAGCCCTGTCTCGGCAGGGGCTAACATTTACGAGATGAATGTAGGTGTTTTTAGGCCTTGTTTGTTTGTGTGCTGTGATTATGTGTGTCCATGCCTCCCTCCATCCAAAAGTTTAATAGAGAAATACACCTGCATTAAAATTATGAGCTAATGTGTAATATGATATACTGCAAAGCTACTAGACTTTTTTTTAAGTCGGGCGTCGGTCCCTAACAGACTATTCAGATATCTGTTGGAGGGTTATTATTGGTTATTTAGTTATTTTTAAGAATTGTGTTTTAAACAAAAATGGATATTCTGGACAATATTATATCCATTATATCCTATAAATGCGAAAGTTTGTGAGTATGGATGTATGTTTGTTACTCTTTCACGCAAAAACTACTGAACGAATTTGGATGAAAATTGGAACACAGATAGCTTATACCCTAGATTAACACATAGGCTTATTTTCGGCATCACCATCATCACCGTTTTTTATCACCACTCGGTTAAAACAGATTTGGATGAAATTTGGTATCTAGATATTTCAGGTCCCAGAATAACACAGTAATCATTATCATCATCAATAATTATCACCACGTGGGTAAAACCGCAGGGCGCATTTAGTATATATATGTAACAGGAATATTTAAGTTAGATATATAAAAAAAAAACATAATACATAAATTATCAAAATTTAATAATTTTATTATGTTATGTGTCAAATCACTAGTCTGTTGATTAGTATCCTAACAATAAATCACAAATATGTTATTTAGTTAGTTAGTTGGAATTTTAAAGTTATAAAGATTTTATATCTACTATTTTATATTAATATTTGATCAATTATTGACAGTGATGGTGTCAACCGTCTTATTAAAATATTTCAGAGTGGAAAAAGAGTTTTTTTAATTTAAAAGATTTTTATTTTGGTTTGACGCCACTTATCAAAGTAAGCATAGTCAGACCGGAATATTCTTTACTGCACTGTCAATTGAGATTCAAAATATGGGGTCAGTCCGATGAATGCATACTCAACACTTTCCTTCCACTTGACGGGAATTGCTTGCGTGGGCCATTCTAATATCGTCTGTGGGCATAGGGTTTATCAGCCTTTATATACTGCATCCTATTTTTCTAGCAGGGATATCAAAGGAAACCAGAATAAGAATATATAGTACACCTAGTATTACTATAGTAGTATAGACAAGTATAGTTATTCACTAAATTGATCAATGTAAAATTGTAAATCAAACACATCACAAAAAAAACATCATCTATAAGACGATTAAATTTATACATTACATCATTTTAGTTATAGGCTGACAACAGCTAGTGGATTGCTCAAATGCTATTGTAGTAGCTGTAGTATAAGTTTTATTTCATTTTAATTAATGCACATACCCTTTAAAAAAATAAAACATCAACGACTTATAATATGGCCAACCTAAGAGTAATTAGGTGACCAACATTTTTACTCGTTGTGAGAAGAATTTGGATAACATTTTATATATATTATTCTATCCTAACATGTACATAATGGCGTATTACAGCCGCACCCGAAACTCGGGCCGCACCCCGCAAGCGTTCCTACACACAGAGCGACGCAGACGCCGCGGGAGTCAAACGTAAGCGTCTCGCGGACGGGTTGCAACACTCTGTGGGCCGCCTATCACGCCCTAGGACTACCAGCGCGTCAGGTAACAACTTGAGTTGCACATACTCTCTAATGACAGAAACTTCAATCAAATATAAGCATCTGGTAGATGAGATAGTGGCCCTAGTTCTGTTAATCACTCGAACTAGCTAAAATGCACTAAAATTCTTCATCTTATTTTCTATATCATTGTGTTTCCATACAAATGATATTTGGATAAACAAACATAGACATCTGGAGGACAGACTGCAATATATCGAATACCTTTAGTTATGTTCAAGACTAGACCAGTGCTTCAGGTAACACATTAGGATTACATATATACAAGTAAACACAGATGGGGTATGCACAAATAAATAGCATCTGGATGCCGGGTTGCAGTAGGTAGAGCACTGTAAGTATAGGCCTCCAGTGCTTCAGGTCCCTCATTACTTGATATACAAAAATAAATTCATTTTAATCTTAACCCTGTGCAGATGCAGACAGTCCGCAGTATTACCGCGCATCGCCTTAAGCTGTTCGTAGAACCAATTAGTAGAAGCAACATACTCAGCCAGGCTCAGCTTACCTGGGTAAAATAAACTAAGTTGTGTATGAGTATATATACGATGTGTATATTTTTATATTTATTGAAAGCATGTTTCAAAAGTATAAAACTATCGAGAGGATTATACCTAATCGTATTCTAAGTTCTGAACACTCCTCCACTCCTCCAAACTAGAGAAATGAAAAGTCTCTTGCACATGAGTTTTAATTAGATCCACTATTTGAAGGTGTATGCATGAAACATATTCCACCTGAAGTGGATTTGGTGTTTTTTTATATATAAACGGATATACTATGTTTAAATGACGACGGGTAAAACGTTAAAAGTCGTTTACCTTATTCATGATTTACGAACAAACTCTTAAAAATTAGGTATGTTTTCATAATATTATTATTTGGAAACATAAATTGTTTAAAACATTGAAAGAAATTAAAAATAGACGAATTTAAATTGGCAGAATATAGAGCATATCACACATAAATATATGACACTCACGGCTACTTCATATTGCGTCCATATTTATGGGTCTGTTTGAAATACTCAGTTAGCAACGTTATGAGTGTTATGGTATGACCTACATTATGGCCATGGTTTTTTTTTTGTTCTTGTGTGGGCGTGCGCGGGTGTTTACTAGGCTACGAATTCTTACTAAGCATAGATTGTACAGTTTCACTTCGGATCGTGTATCGTTATTACTTTTTCATAGTCTGAGAGATCCATGTGCTCTTTCAGCTAAATTCCCAGAGCGCGGCACTCCGTCAAAGAAGCTACTAACTCCGAAGAAGTCTGAAACAAAGGTGTTGCGTACGAAACTGCCGAACTTTGCAGCACTTCATCAGAAGCAGTTTGACAAGATGGAGTCTCTCGGAGAATGCCAGGAGCGGAAAGCGAAGCGAGCGAAGCAGCTCTTGACTCCTACTGGAGCTCTCACAGTGCTGGACAGAAGTCCTAGAGGTATGGAAGCTTTTCGAATTACTCTGTATTAGAAAAGGTAGGCAGTACATGATCTTATTTGTCATTGTGCCTTTTAAAATATATAATAATAGCGGTCATTCCCGGCTGCGCACGGTTACATCATTGAAGTTTTAGTAAGGATCCCTATTTTTTGTTACTCAGGAGTAATGAAGAATTATAATTGTAAAGGAATTTTTGAAACCGGTACAGTAGTTTTTGAATTTATCCCTTACAAACATTCAAATTGTTCCTCTTTATAATATTTATATTATTAAAATATTAAATGCTGACATATTGTGTAATCATACTGTCTTTGTTCATTTGAATCGAGGATAAAATCTTGATTAAACATAATGTCATGAATTCTCTCAGTGCCTGCACTGTTTGTAAGAGCAAAATCCTGCTTTTACCCTTACAGCATATGTATAAAGTTCTGTGGTGTCAAGTATGCCATAATATGTTCTATATTCTCTCATTCATATGGAAATACTTGGAATATCTTGATCATCGGCATATACTTATACAGTTACTCGTATTTTTTTCTCATTGGTACAAAGTATAATCATGTATCTAAATGGTATTAGGTCCATACACAATCAAATCAACGGGCAATGTGTAAGTCATCATCATCATCATCATCATCATCTCAGCCATAGGACGTCCACTGCTGGACATAAGCCTCCCCCATTGATTTCCACAAGGATCTGTTGGAGGCGGCCCGCATCCAGCCCTTGCCTGCGATCTTAGTCAGGTCGTCTGTCCACCTGGTCGGTGGCCGTCCTATGCTGCGCTTGCCAGTCCGTGGTCTCCATTCTAGAACTTTTCGGCCCCAACGGCCATCAGTTCTTCGAGCTATGTGCCCTGCCCAATGTGTAAGTATCACCATTAAAATATGTTTCTACTACATATGTATTTGCGTAGTCGTGTGTGGGTAGTGGTGTCGGCGTGGGCCTTTTTCTGTACGACAAAACATTTCGAGACATATACGCCGACCCCTAAAATCTGCCGCCCTAGGCTACTTTGCCTACTCAGCCTGCTGGTAGATCTGCAACTGGATTCTTATATGGCATTAACTAATATAATAATAATATATTATAACATACACACAAGGTCTTCAGGTCCCAAACTAGGCAGAGCCTGTACTATGGTAACCTGATGACTGATATATACTTATATACATATACATATACACACCCAGACACAGGTCAACAGACATGTTCATACACACAAATGTTTGACCTGTCCGGGAATCGAACCCGGGACCAGCGGCTCAGAAGGCAGAGTGCTACCAACTGCGCCAACCGGCCAGTCCGGTTGCCAACCGGCAACTATCTCTGTACCAAAATTATGCCCATATCGTTCATTAGTTTAAGCTGTGATTATAGATTTGTCAGTTTCGGTATCCTATTATATATACAGAGCTGGGCGCCCCGGTTTCAATCGCTGCGGATATTCGGAGTAGATTTTCCTGGTATTTTTATAAATACATTCAGTCCCTATGCAACAACACCATGGAGGTCTAATTTCTGCTACCTTAGTGGATGGTTACAACATAAATTATCCTTAAATGCCATAATTAAAAGTTTGTAGCCATAATTTTTATTTTATATCCATATGGCAAACACGCGCCGGCACTCGCCTAAGTAAATTGACGGTGGCCATTTAATTGCCGTGAATAGTGTCCAAATTATAATTGATGTAATATAATATATGCGTGGAGAAGTACGCCACAAACCCGTTTGACTAATTCAGAGAAAGAGGAGTTGTTCTTTGTGAGGAAGGCCTCGGATATAGGCTTCTAGTCTCTTGTCTTGTCTCGACTATCGTCACACCCAGACATCTGTTTCCGAGAAATATATAACATAAGTGATCAACATCAAAGTCGCTAGAAACGTGTACGTAAATCATTAAAAAAAAAAATGGCGCTTATTTCAGTTACAAACATATCATTTGTGCAACCGTCTAGCCATTTCTTACGTATTTCTTATTGCCTACAGAAAATACAACTGAACCAGCGAAATCTCCAACTGATGACCAAGAAAAAGAAAAGAAAGAAAAACATCAAAAGAATGGAAAGCAATCACAAGAACCGCCAAAGAAACCTGACACACCAGTGAAATCCCTACCAACACTGAAGTCTCTGAACCCTGGTTACACGCGTTTTGGGTTCAAACTCAATCTAGACGTGAACCCATTCAACATTGCAAAGAAACCGGACGCAACTAACGATATCATGTTTGATTTCTCCGCAAGAAAAGACTGCAAAGCCAAGACCAGTCTGTTCAGCTTTTCCAGTAAGAGAGACCATACAAAGCCCTTGACGGATATAAGGCGTGGCTTGAAGAGAGAAGCGACGGTGCCTTCATTGGTGGGGACGACTTCGGCACGTAAGGAAGTGGCCAAACAAACCATAATGAGAGAGAAGTCTTACGCTGATAGAAGAAATTTGAATAGGACGATAATCAAGGGAGTTAGGACCAATAGAAGGTTCGAATTGCAAATGAGGATGAGAAATCTAGACTAGGAGATATTGTTATTCCATTGCAAAATAGTATGTAGATATAACACAGAGAGTTAACACAGTCTTGAAAGGATTGGCAATGGCTCTATTTCTGTTTATCACTCAAACTATCTTTGTGATCATTAGTTCTAATTATAAAATCTCTTATTCTATTTACGCTAAAATTTAAATTTGTATAACTCCTTATTATGCTATGTCTAATATTAGAAGAGTTCTATTCGATTGTGGGAAAATTTATGAGGCATTAAATAAGGTGACGATTTGTTAAAAGTAAAACTACCCGCAACAAAAAAAAATTGAAAATATTAACTTATTGCCATTCATAAGTGTTATTGTAATTTGAAGTTTATCGTAACTGTTTTAAAAGTCCACCATTTTAGTTCGATTGAACACCGGAATCACTACCAATGTGTCACAAATGTCGCAATGTGCCCAGACTGATTTTAAACAATAAAAAAGTCCCCTTGATTTCAGATAAGAAGTCCCGAATCTATAAGGGGACTGTCCCTGTTCAGGTTCAGAACTTTCATGAATGGATTTTTAAAATCCATGGAGTGTCAGAGTGATAACTCGAGACTACAATTTTTTAGTTGCAATTGTTTGGTAAAGTAAAAAAATCCGTCTTCAAAAAAAGTCGTCCTTATTCATTATCGCCCTAGAATTTTACTTCTTTTGTTGGTATTGTATGCATGATATGAGTGACACATTTAATTGGACAGACTAGGAATGAGATTGAACTGCAAATTTGTATGACAAATTAGTTAGAATCCTATTTTCATTAGAAAGTCTTATTTTCTCAGTATAATAAAACCCCAATTGAGTTCGTCTATAGGGATGCCATAACTGTGGGCTATGTTGATATACGATGTACCAAAGTCCCTAGGTCCTCAGTCCAGGACTAGTACACCTCAACTGAAATAAGAATTAAAAATGATGTACCAATAGGAAGCCTTTCATTAGCTGTAGGCTCTATAGAAGACAGAGTTAGTAGAAGCAAAATACTTTCGTTAGCTAATAGTACGACTTAGATATATAAGAAGTTGGTTAAACCACTATAAATAGAGAAAAGACAAACTCATTGATAGATTATCTAGATAAAAACTGGGGGTCATCCGCCTAAAAATATTGCTTTGACTATTGCTGTAGCTTACGACTTTCTTTCAGTCTTTACGAATGCTTCAACAATTGATTAAATCAATTTTATAATTAGTTTATTAATAAATCACATATTGTTGAAGCTTTCTTAGGTTCGAAAAGAAGGAAAAAAGTCGAAAGCTATAGCAATAGACAAAGCAATTTCTTTAGGCGGATGACCCCCTGGTTGTCAAGGAGACAGGAGTTGTTGGAACTAAAATTTAACTAAAAAAGAGTTCTATGAATTGAATATTACACTGCATACGAGTACAGTAAGGGGGCATTGTTATCAAATCTAGGACTGAAAGTACATGATGTATTCTGGATTTTTCTTAAAAAATGTAAATTCGAAGTTCAGTTTCAGTTTGAAATTTGTCGGAGAGAAAAAATCCGGGAAATATCACGTGAGTCATGGTTCTTTGATAACATTTATGGACGAAACTCGCGATAGTTTTAAAACTCAAATAGGAAGTTATGTCATTTTCAAATAATCAGCCCCCCCGGCCAATTTTAAGTAATAAGTCACCCTTTCTTTAAAATAGAAGTTCTTAAATTTCCCTTTATGTCTCTTACAATAAAATTTTGATATAGTTTTAAGATTTTAGATTTTTAATAGTGTTTGCGTGATCTGACGCGATATTTTTAGTGTGGTATGTATTTTTAATTACAATTAATTTTTTAGCTATGTACAACATTTAGTTTAAAAAAAAAAAAGTTTTACTGCGTTTTTATTTTATAGTATTAACGTTTGCCTGACTTTCTATATTGTAGTCTGTAGTCAGTTTGTTATGTTTTAGAAGACTATGAACCATTAAATTATCATATACTCTCATATCAACGCATACTTCAAGATACGCGTAGGTATACTTATGAACACGTATATCTCGAAGTTAGTTTGTGACCACCAGAACTGGAACGTCTATGCTTATGTGTATGAAATTTTGTACAAAAGTAGGCCTTGAAATAATATGGATTCCGAAAAAAATACGATTCTAGTGTGATAACCACGAGCTCACGAGAGGTGCCGAAGGACCATTCAGCCTGGGTGAAACCGCCGCGCATATCTTGTTTTGATGAAAATATCTGTAAGCGTGAGTGAGATAGTTGCACAAGAAAAAGTATTCCCGTTTCTCATAAACTTCTAGTAGATATGAATATAACTACTTTAACCTCTTTCTAATATTCTTTATAAATTCGAGCTATATATGAGTATGAATCACAGTTAAAATCACCTGTATTTAATTTTAAGGTAGTTTGTAACTAATATTAACATTATCTATAGAACCTACTGGATAAATACTAAGTGCCATTTTGTTGATCGTGTATGGTAAAATTAAATTGAAATATCTGGTAAGGAATAAAAATTATTAACCTTTTTTATTTTGTATTATTCTACAAACCTCTTTTGCCTTATTAAATTTTCAACAAAGGAGTTTTCGGTTTATGAAGAGCTCAACTTTATTGGTGAAGAGCGATATGTTCACTGATCAGAAAGCGAAAGATATGTTCGACGTACATATAACTGTCAATAAAGTAGTCTAAAGTGTTTTATATTTTGCGGCAGACTCGGTATCACATTAATCTCACTAATATTATAAATGTGAAAGTTTGGATGGATGTTTGTTACTCGAACACGCTCAAACGGCTGGACGGATTTGGATAAAATTTGGTATGTGGATACTTTAGGTCCCAGAATAACACATAGGCTACTTTACATCACCAGCCCTCATTATCAATCATCACGCGGGTAAAACCGCGGGCACAGCTAGTAATAAATACATATTTTTCTAAAGCAAAGTTCTAGTTTTATTAACTTAACCCTCAAAACGGTTGGAATAAATGTTGATATCTTGTTGGCAATATACGAGCCACATGGAAAAAAGTCTTGAAATGTTATTCTAGAAATTTCATTTAGATTTGGAATCAGTTGTCCAGAGGGGGTGCATGGTGAGGTGGGTGAGGGATAAGTGCATAGTTTCACAGCTTATGGGGGATTTGAGAGTACGACAAGCGTCATAGGCACACATGGCATATCACTTACCTATGTCATTACTAGCACTGTGGAAGACTCGTTATCAGGCATTGTGGAATGTTGGACGAGAAGACCTAAGGTTAAGCATAAAATAATATAGTATAGTATATAAAATAATATAGTATAAAACTTCTATTTCAATTTGTTGTCAGGTGTAAAGTTTTCGGAAGTTCTCTTTTTTCCTCCTCCTTTTTTAAAGTTGGTTAAAAATTTGAGTCTGAAAACTATCGCGAGTTTCTTCCATAATTGTAATGTAACAAACCGACTAGGACTCACGTGGTGGTCAGTTACGTGTTGAGGCTCGCGCTCGCCGCCTGGCACGATCATAACTCCCAGATGAAGAACTGCAAATAAGTTCGAAACTGGTTGGAGAGTAATTTTCCAGTGTTTACCACGTGAGTCCTAGTCGGTTTGTTACATTACAATTGGTTAAAAATATTTTGCAATACGTCTGTTTTGAACCGATTGAAAATGTATTGAATGTGCTGCTTAAAATAAGGTGACGTCATTAACCTTCATTTTTCTGTCACTTTTTTTATACTGTATATATGTAGCGTTTGACCACTATCTCACTTGATGGTCAGTGAAGATGTGGTCGAAGATGTTATCACACTAGACCTAGAATTATCACTGGCTCTCAAGGACTGCTGCCTGAACACACTATGTGCTTGGTGACAGTTTTTCAAACTTGAGGGTGGTAGCTAGCCAGGCGGGTATTCGAAAGTACCCTACCACCATGCTGAGAATTTGATAACGGTGTTACCTTCACCGGAAGCTCAAGCTGTAGTTGGGGATCGAACCAGTGTCCGTTACTTTGACAGGTGACGCTCCTCTCGCTGAGCTATCATCGCTTCAAATCGCTTTCTGTTTGTTTTGTGTTTGTAGTGCACTAAGAATGCGTTTTGTACAAAACTAATGGTATACGTGAGGAAGCAATGGGAGCATTGCTTAGGTTATCGGCGTAACATCAACATTCTATTCATTTCCTGAGATCCTGGTCTGAATATACCAGTAGCCCTAGACAAAGTAACATTCTACAAGCGTTAGCGCTGAGAGAAAACGTTAAAAAATATCACTGACACTTCAAAGCGAAATATCACGTATGAAAAACGAGAATGAACATTCAACGGTTAGAGAAGGAGAATGTCTATGAAGGGATGCATCTTTTCTAGGCCCACTGGTTGGTTACCTACCCTACCATCATGGTATGAATTTGTTTTGTATTCACCAGAAACTCAGGGTCTGTTGGCTTGGATCGAACTACGGTCCGTCAGGTTGCACAGTCAGCACTCCCACCGCTAGGCTTACGTCACATCATATAGCTCTTAACTTGGAGTAGGCAGGCGTGTCGATTGACTCTGATAAAGAGAGGCCGACCAGGGCGTTTGCCACCACCGTCGTCTCCACACAAAACTAACCCTTAAGATGGGTAAGTATACGTGCTTATAGGAAATAAAATAAAATGATATCATACAAAGTAAATGTGAATTTGGTAGCGTGATATTATAACCCAGCATCACGCCACTCATGAACACTTGTGTTAATATTGTTATTTTATGTGAGAATGAATTCTCAAGGCCAGATTGCGTCAGACAAACGGTATATTTGGTATAACATTTGGTGAGGGTGATAGAATATACCCAGCGACGCGCACAAGGGTGTATTATTTTTTCAGCTTCCAAAAGTAACTAGCTGCGCTGCGTGGTTTCAGGATGGACTACGGTCTCCGGTTACATTAGTTACATCACGGGAATGTATTTTTTTAAGAGGCCTTACTCACTAGAAGTAGGGTAGCAGTGCATTTTCCGTTCATACAACTTTACCAAACTACGCTCTCCGATCCGCCTGCCAAGCAAGGCAAATACTGTAAGACGAGGAGGTTTTACAGTAGGTACCTAAGCCCCAAATAAGACAATTTCCATAAACAAAAATAGAAGACCATTTCCAGGATGTCTTTAATTTAAGTATTTCATATAAAAAATCTTATTTATTCTAAGCTGTTACTTAGTACTTTACTGTAATTTAAATTTCATTTAATCAGAAAATCATTACCACCCCTATCCCTCAAAGCGATTAAGTACAATTATCATTATGGGTGGATATGTAGACCAATAACGTTTTATCACGGACGTGGTTTATGATACACTTGCGATAATAATTAACATTTTTGTAAATTGTTTTCATAAAATGTTATTTTCTGTTAATATGGCGAATCGTTGTAGCACCCACGGTACATTTTAGATACCTGTCTGTCATCATCATCATCATCATCAATGTCTTTACGAGTAGTAAAATATTGTTTCCGACAGTTCGACTATTTCAAATCTAATATAAAAAATAATATTACCCACTACGTAGAGGACAAAAGAAAGGTAAGTAGTTATAAGTAAAAGTTCTTGTGATAAAATTCAATAAAATTGGCTCCAATCATCTGAGTTATTTGGAACCAATATTTTGGGAATTAGAGCCAGTGTTATGGTACTTTTTAAAATATCGTTCACCGTTTCCACTCTAAATTATAGATATCTGATATGTAAGCCACAGACTACATACATAACATTGAACTTCGCGGTTCGTTCCGACTCGCGTGCCAAGGCTACGTTATAAAACTGTTACATAGCTAAAAACCGGTCTATTGACACATCAAGTTACTTATTAGTTGATTTACATGTATTTGACATGAATTAGTAAGTTTGCCAACAACACTTTGGCTTCGGGTCGATTTATCACAATAGCTTAATTCGACTATTCGCATACGTATCGATCGACACGATTGCATTAGCGTTTCTACAGACGGTCGGGCGAGCGGAATCCCCAAAGTGTCGCAAATACCCTCGACAGAGGTTAGGTAAATTTTTGTACCGATTGGGGTCAAAAGTCTTGGCCCATGAGGACCGATGCATGATGTAGCGGAGTGATTTTAAGGAAAAGAAACGCAATCCAAATCCAGATATGTATTTGGCTTAATGAATCAGAATATAATCATGAATAATGGGGCTATGCACCCGAGTCATTCGATACAACTACTTTCCTGGTAATTTATTTCATGGGGTCATTCTGTTTGCGGCGGTGAAAGCGATATGGTTGGTGCCTAGATACTTAAATTTCAAGGCCAGTTTAAAATAAAGTTTCCGATTAGAACAGTTTGGAAACTTTAGTTCGTAATCTCTCGGCCTTGCATCGAAAATTATATTTCTTTCAAAGCCCTAGTAGTTTTAATGCGCTTATTTTAGGCAGATAACATAGATATCGATGCCAAAAAAGAGATTTTGGACTATGTACGAGTTCCTTAAATATGCCGATTTACTTGTCTTGAAATCATCGAGGATTAGTATCAAGTCGAAAGATTATAAATATGGACAGCTATATAACAGGATTAGCCACTTTTCAATGGCTAATCCTGTTGACAGCTTGACCAAAGATCCAAGAGAGAAGCTAACCCGACAGTATTCGTAAGACATTCGGCCAAATATGAACTGGAAGCTTTATTGTCAATCGAGAGGCGAGACGAAAAGATCCGCGGCACCTCTCTGGTAGAGCCACGGGGAGAGCAACTGTTAACTGGCTTTACCATTGACTAAATAGACAGTTTTGAGTCTTTTCAACTTACTATGTTGCAAATCCTTATGTTATTAATGTATAAAACAAGGGAATTTTTCACGCGTAATAATTCAGAGCGGAACCCTCTGAACTATAGTTTCAACCATTTTCGGTGGTCCTTTTCAAGGAGAATACGGGGCGCTCGCGGACGCGGTCGCGATTCGCCTAGTGCTGAACTATAAAATTATAAACTAAAACTATAGTCGAAACCCTCTGACATATTACGCGAGTAATTCCCGGTGTTTTATACATTCATAGATAATATGTACATAATTATACTTACTGTACCTGAGTGATTAGTACTAACTACTACGATTATTCTGTGGTATATCGTCCTGTGTGACAAAGTATGTTACTGTGTATTCATCTCTTATCATTGTGAATGTCTCAAGCAGGTCGACCAAGTCCCAAGTCTCAGGGATACTTCCACACGCTTTCACAATAAAACTGACGCATTCTAGTACTTACTCGATTTATGTTATGCCTACCTACATTATGTTTTGTTAGTTGAAATGTGTAGAAAATATATTACACCTAACTTTTTATTTATTTATTGTTGATAAGATATTAGAATCTTGTAAGTCTTGCTTATCTCAATACGTCTTTTCCTGGTACAGTAAATTAAATGTGGTATGTATAATAATACTTAAATAATTTACATACGTATAAGATGGGTGAATTAATTACTTTCGAAGTAGTGCACCGGAAAGCGTAGTACCTGCATGATTTCGCTGCAGCAAAGTGGATGCAGGCCCTTCCAAGGTAGAGCTCTTCTCAAGGCAAAATTTTTAACCGACTTAAGAAATGGAACCGACTTCAACACAAAAGTATGAAATAACTTGTCTAAGTCGGTACAATGCTCAAAACAGTTTGTTAATAGTTACTATTGAACTATCATGGTACCGACTTCAACAAGTTATTTCATACTTCTGAGTGCTAAAGTCTGTTCCATTTTTGGTATTTTTTTTATAACTAGATAAGTACTTACTTTTTGAGCTAAATAACAAAGAACTCAAGGTACATTTAAAAGCTGTATGAATCAGCGTCTGACGTCACCACGGTCGGAACGTGAGTCGTCGTCAATAGCGCTTGTTATGTAATCTGTGGCACAGGCCGCGGTTAAGCAAATACTTGTCATGATCCGCATTGTGGATAAATACCGCATCTAACTATTGATTATACCAATCGATGATGTTTTACTATAAACATATAATATCATTGATACCAATACCTTCTTATTTTGGGCCGCTTGGGTATTTTTATTCATTAGTAATATTTTACCTGAAAGAGATCGCTGTTTAACGATAAGATATTTATGTTATATATATATATTATGCACTTTTGCCAGTGGATATTTGAAATTACACAAACTTTCTTTTGAAGCAGTACTTACTATCTAACTCTAGTAATTGATAAAAGCAATTTAAGTTCAGTCATTTACTTATTTTGTATGGTGTCGTCAGTAAAGAAAAAAAAAAAAGGTCGAAAAAGTGGAACCGACTTCATCACTCAAAAGTGTCAAACAACTTGTTGAAGTCGGTACCATGATAGTTCAAAAGTAACTAATATCAAAATATTGTGCTCATGGTACCGACTTCGACAAGTTATTTCACACATTTGAGTGTTGAAGTCGGTTCCACTTTTTGGTAATTTTATTTTTTCACTCTTTTTAGTGACGTTTGTTGCTCATTGCATCCATTGTCATTGTGGTGTAGGTATGTTCACCGATGTCTTCACCCGCTACTATAATATCGTCTAGGTATAAGCACGCATTTTTCCGTTTTTGGAGTATAAGTATAACTCAAAAACTGGTTGTCCGATTTTGTCGGTTCCACTTTTCCGATTTCCTTTATTCGATGTCTGTTAAAAGTAGATAATTTTATTGGGTAATAAAAATAACATTTTGACACTCGTAGGGATTAGCCACGTTGCAAGAGTTGCAAAGGCTCGCGCCTCCGCAGTTGGGGGCCTAGCGCACCAACGCTTTCTGACAGTAAAAAAGTAACTAAGTATATTAATGTATACCTAAGAATGAAAATATTTTTAACCGACTACAAAACAAGGAGCAGGATGCCGTAACAGATATGGATATTTTTGCAGTAAGCCGTGACCATTTACTAAAAAAACAATTTTGTATCTCAACTTATTTTTAATCGACTTAAAAAATGGAGGAAGTTCTCAATTCGACACGTTAGTTTTTTTTTTGTTACCGCATTACTTCCGACTAGGTGAACCGATTTTTATCGTTTTTGTATATTTGAATGCTGGTGCTTCCCGTGTGATCCCATTTAAATTTTATCAAACGGTCAATGGATTTTTGAGTTACACTGCAATATTTACATTTTATCAAACGGTTAACGGATTTTTGAGTTACACTGCAAAAAATTACCATAAAATGGAACAGACTTTAACACTCAAAGTGTAAAGTAACTTGTCGAGGTCGGTACATCCATGTAATTGGGCGGAATCGTCAACTGCATTAAGTCATTGTATTTAACAAAATGCTTTTTATGGTATTACAAGAGCCCACGATCGCCAGACCTTCGTTATTCTATAAGAGCTGTAAATTTCCCAGAACATGTCCCCAACACAGGTAAGAACATTAATACCTAATTAGCTGTGTTGGGGACATGCTCTGGGAAATTTACAGCTCTTATAAAATAACGAAGGTCTGGCAGTCGTGAGCTCTTCGTATATGAGTGACGACACTCGAAATAAAGTTCTAGTGAAATAAAGTAATATAATAAAATATTTCGATATAATATGTAGTATCGGATAGTGCAATAAATTTTAATACTCCGTTGGCGTTCGTCACGTTTCCACTCACAATTTATACGTGCAATCGGTACCTAGAAGCAACTGTTGTCTAATCTGTGGAATCGGAGCCTAGTTTTGCTGATTGTGGCAACATATCACGTTTTTCCGACGCACTTAGATGTAAACGATATTAAGGAGGTGATAACACCGATAACAATTGACTAAGCCGCATATTAACAACACGTTATCGATTTAATTTAATGTTTTTACCATTTTTTTGATATGGTTTGACCGTTTTTGTTAGATAAATATGAAACAGACTGCTACCGTGTATGTTACATCTCCCTACCCAATAGAAAGAGATACGCAATCTATCCGTGAAGCGATGAATAAAGCAATTAATGAATGGATGAAAAACTGAACTCATTATCATCTCAGCCACTGCTGGGCCACACTCTGAAGCCATGTCTAGCATACCGTTACATGGTCAAGTGCGGGTTGACTTGTGGAGAGACTAGCAGTAGCAGCCAGCCCATTGTAAGAAATCTCTAATCCTTCGAAGGCCTATGTGGCCAAATTAGTGTTGAAAAACCAATCAGTATCGCGGGCATAACGTACTCTATTAAATACTGAATCGCTCAGTTGAAAATACTACTAGTGAACTCCTACCCAGCCTAAATAGTGGCTTGCTTTTACGATTATCAAATGCAGTCATTTGATAATTTAGGATAGATAAACCAAACCCCTCTACGAGCGCTGATCGTTTACATTTGCCAATAATGGCATTTTTAGAAAATGTTAACTGAATGTTTCGACAGACATGCATGCACAACGCCAATACAATACAAATTACAAACAACAATGAAAAGATCGTAATAAGGCTGTGAAATCCGCTGTTGTATTGCAGCCGAGTTTCCCTCGCTGTTTTTTTTTTCAAGTGGATTAGTGCTGTTTGCCTCTACCGGCATTTACAGCTTCACCGGACGCGCTGTTATATTATTGGGGGCTTGTTCGTACATTAGTTAGTGCAGGGAAGCTTTTGTAATATTTTGTAATGTACCTAACTACAGTAGTACATTTTCACAGACATTGTGGATAATAGGCATTAGCGGTTAGAGAACCTCCTTTTTGGAAGTCAGCACCTACTTATCACTTGAAACTATATCCGTTTTTACATTGCCGTACAATGGTTTCAGTCCAGTCCATGTGAAATGGTCCAAGTCATTAATTCTCTCACGTTTTGTATTGATTGTAATACTTGAGAGTATTGTCGTAACCGCTTTGTAGCAGCTTCTACTGTTATGGATCTGTTATCAAGCGTGTTATGCATATACAATACAATACCAAACACTTTATTGCACACTGGTTACAAAAAACAACAATAAAAATAAAACATAAACCTAACCTAAACCTAAGTACAATTGGCGGCCTTATCACTTAAAGCGATCTCTTCCAGACAACCATTCAACGGACCTTATAGTCCGTGAGCCCGCTCCAAAATTGTTTACTTAAAATGACATCACGATATAATGCATGACACACGGTCGGAAAAGTTGTGATGAGCGAGGACCAGAAAATTATAGCACCTAAAATTGGCCGGAAATCTGAGAATATACTTCACTTCCGGTCAAAACATTTAGGTTACATTTACATCATGTGAAGTCAATAAGACATACGTGGCATCATTTAGTCCTGTAATAATTGTAGAGCGAGTAAACATAAGTCTGTCAGTTCTGAAATGGCCGGAAGTACTTGACAGACGATGCCAAAGATGGTCGCTGTATATATCCTACGTCATGTGACATCTTGATGAAAATGATTTTAAACGTTTCGAAATAATAGTGCCTTTAAGAATAAATAAGTCTGCCAAGCCATATCTGGAAGTCCTTAAAAAATGTTTTTTAACCGGAACTGAAGTATTTTAATTGTGATACCAATAACGTATTCCACAAGTTACCAATTACATATTCCTAAGTCAATATCTGAGCAAAAGACAAAACGTTCCACATTATAAAGAATCAGTAAAATGTTTACAAAAAAGTAAGCGTTACGATTAAGTAACATTAAAATACATACAATTTGTTAACTGAATTGAAGTCGGTTAACAAATTGTATAAAAAGGAGGAGGTTCTCAATTCGACCCGTATGTTTTTGACGTGATAACGTTTTATAAATTGATGAACGCCAAAATGAAAAATAGTAACGTTCCGCGTAACGTTCCACCTGAGTTTTATCTAGATCTAGATAATATAATCAAAGTCAAAGTCAAGGTCAAGGTCAAGGTCAAAAGTCAAATGCCAAATGTCAAATGTCAAATGTCAAATGTCAATGTCAATGTCAATGTCAATGTCAATGTCAAAGTCATACGATTATGTCGTTATCACGTAAATCTATCGTCCGTAAACCGACTTTACAGACAACCAATTTTTTTAAATGTTTGTTACCGCATAACTTCCGACTGGGTGAACCAATGTTGATCTTTCTTTTTTTTATTTGAAAGCTGGTGCTTCCCGTGTGGTCCCATTTAAATTTCATCAATATCGAACGAGCAGTTTTTGAGTTACACTCCAAAAACTGAAAAATTCGTGCTTATACCTAGACGATATTATAGTAGCGGGTGAAGACATCGGTGAACATACCTATATGTACCACCATGACAATTGATCCCATGAGTAACAAAGGTCACTAAAATGAGTGAAAAAAAAATTTGCTCAAAAATGGAACCGACTTCAACATTCAAAAGTGTGAAATATTTTGTCAATGTCGGTACCATGACCTGGTAGTAGGAAGTATCATGGTACCGACTTCAACAAATTATTTTACACTTTTGTGTGTTGAAGTCGGTTCCATTTTATGATAAAAAAAATTTTTATTACCTTCTCTGTTTTCGCCGGAGAATCTCAATCACACGTCTTCAAAACATCCTGCCTGCTCTTTATTTTACAAAACATACAAAGAATAACTTCTACATGAAAGTGCAGAAGAACCTAACATCATTCAATATCCATAGATACATTGTATCTCTCTGCATCCCCTAGCCTTTACAACGGGAAGTGCTTTGAAGAACTGTTCAACCACATACAGGCAACACGGTTTTACCACCGTACTAGTAGCCACCATCTGAAAGCTCATTCATATGGAGATATTCATTCATCATGGGAGTCGCATACGGTGCAATTCAATTAATCGTTGTTGTCGTTCAAAATGAAAAATGAGCTTCCTCCCCTCGTATTCAAGAGGGATTTCTTCAAAAGAAGACTTCAAACGTTACATGACTGATTATCGTAAAGCCCCCGATGTCTTTAGGCGACAGTTAGCTCCTTAATGTACTAAAATACGACTACAAAGATTTGTCAGTCCACCGGTGTTGCTATTCTAATGTAAACAAATATTGATGTCACAAATCAAGGACAATCTATTGCATATTCTGTGTAGCGATGACGACATTATGATGAAACATGATTCATACTCGTGTGAATAAATCAGTATAACATTTCGACGCAGGCACCGTTGTGCCATATCGCCTCTTGAAACAATATCACCAATCATCAGTTTAAATTAGCTCTCTGCTAGACATAATTCTCGTAGAACGACGAATACTATGAATAATGTAACCTTCTTAGTCATTTAAACTATATATATATTAATTGCTCTTTTTATAAGTACACATTAATATATCAACACTTTTCCTATAGCCACACTGCTTATATTATAAATGCGGATGTATGTGTTAGTTACCTCTTCACGCCTTGATATATTTGAATGAAATTTCTGAATATAAGTTCCTCATAATCGGGATTGAAACATGGGCAACTTTTTATCCCGAAAAAAATATGGGATCAACAAAAACCTTATCAAATTATAAATGTGAAAGTGTACAAAATTATAAACTCTAGGTCTGTGTGTTAGTTACGTTTTCACGCCTAAGCCGTTAATCCAATTTTGATAGGATACAGACAAAGATAGGACCTTGGAGAAAGTCATATAATCTACTTTTTTGCCTAAAAAAGTATGGTTCCCATGGCAAAACAGCGGTAGTGTAGTCCTCACGGATGAAACAGCGTGGAACAGCTAGTGTATAATCAATAACTATATTGCTAAGTATATACCTTTTCAAGGCCATAATAATGTGTATATAGGATTTATGGGGTATACTTTGATATATCTCTTTAAAACGTGTTGTCAAACGTGTAAGTGTGACCAATTCACTCGGAAAGCTGTTGGTGTCCTGTGTGTCGTTATAATGGATTTCGTATGCTGCTGGGACTACCTCGATGTTTCAGCGCATCATCATCTTGACTTTACATATTATGTTCCCAGAGCGTGTTGGCTTTCACAGTATCTTCAGACAAAGTACTGCGTCACTAAAAACCGACATGGTCCAATGAAAACGGCCCCGAGACTGATGTAGCAGCGTGCCCTTGGGAGCACGGAAGCGTTCAAAATGTGACTAGCAGTCACTCATTCAACTTTTGATCTAACTAATCACTGGGTAAAGCAAACTACTCGTACAAAAAAAAACTCTTCATCATCATCTCAGCCATAAGACGTCCAATTCTGGACATCGGCCTCCCCCATTGATTTCTACAAGGACCTGTTGGAAGTGACATTAAAATACTCTTAATACTCTTGAATGCTTGCTTAAGGACCATTTGCTAAATAAATAGACTTTGAGACTTTTCAGGTTATTTTGTCAAAAGTCCTACATATCTATGCAACTATAAAAATACCCCCTGTGAGAACAGTTCATGAAGTTCAATTCGGATTAAACAAAATTTGAGTTAATTTTTACATTTATTACTGAAAAATATTTTCGAAAGACCATATTTTTCCTTTATCAATAGTCCAGCCCTCTCTGCTTGTAAACACCCGCGAGCCTCTAGAATGTCATCTGCCCCTATCAAGTCCTTAAATTGCATAGGTAACTCCTCTAGGAGCGATTCGCACCGCGTATCTAAATGCCTGATTGTAATTAAACAATAAAAACCCACATTCAAGAGTGAATCGCGTCTGGCAACCTTGACCGATGCAGTCGAGCGTGCTTTGTCAAACAGTTGGAATAAATAACAGACGAGTATAATAATTAGATCGAAGCATATAGGCAGCTTTCTCACGAGGGACTCGATAGCCCTGAAACGCGTTATTTATAGATAAACGCCCTACCTACTATAAACTGAAATTATGTAAGTACGTCACGTCGCATCGGTTGTCATCTAGCCCTCTATGTTGGCGACCAAATAGTAAAATAAGGTTAGGTTCAGGCGTAGTGGATTTGTTATGAATTTTCTAGTTAAAAATCGTGACGTTCATAGTGACAAGTATAAATTAGTAATAATATGTAGGCCTACACTGGGTAGGTAATACTACCGTAGGAACCGTAGGAGGAAGGTAGATTCATTTAATTAACATTAAAACCACGATCGTTCAATAAAAACATATTACATTAAATTTACACAATTAATCCACCTCTGGTCTCCCCTGTGTCAACGATCACACTTTCATCCTTTTCACCAGGAATGACCCAGAGCGGTAGTCACCGTTATTCCTTTTCATTTTGAGTTTGAATTCGGCCCCCTTACAGCCCCAATAGCTTCTACTTCTGAGTTTTTTTATACGCGGCGTCGTCTGTCTACAGCTGCTGCCGCTGTGTGGATCGAGTAGCTTAGGTGGCTGACAGCAGCCGTGCACTCAAGTCGCGTGCCACACCAAGCGCTTTCGTCTTGCACGGCGCCAGACGGTACACTGTGGCCCAGGCGGCCCTCCATTCTGTGGCTATTAAACTGTCGCAACCGTCCAAAATAACAATAATCCAAAGCTTAGCTAATTTATTTCTTGAGAGCAATTCATCCTATCGAGAGTCGTTTAAAGCTTACTCGGTCCAAGCTGTAGTACCGACTACATAGGTTACGCACAGTGACGCATCGCCCTCTAAGTTCCCCGGTAGGTACCAACAGGGGACCTGTGACCCCGATTAATATTTCACCTCGCGTCAAACGCGCAGTCAATTCACGAGATCGACATCCTATAACAGCCGTTACTATCGTCGAGGACGAGAACTTAACTCTAACGTTTTTGGGAACAAAATATTTCGTGGAAGTCTCTTCTCTAAAATATGCCATGGGCACTATGACGCGTCGGCGAATGTTTGAAGTTACCTACACAAACTTGATCGTTTCAAGTTCAAGTAATACTAATGATTAATTTTGTGTAGTTTAATGCAACAATTCGTACGAGTTTTCATGGTATTTTGGATAATGGTTTCCCGAGGTAACCTTTGTTTGCGGTAGCGGGAAATTGCAGGAACCTCGTAGATATCTTATTTTTAACGGAATATAATAATGGAGGAAATTCGGAAAATTTTTTTGTAAGGTAATAGGTAAGCCACGGTCGCCGTGGCGCAGTGTTCTGTGTCATGTCAGTCACATGACTTCTGTGTCTCCGGGACCCTGGGTTCGATTTCCGGCAGTGGCAAACATTTGTGCGATGAGTGTAGATGTTTGTCCCGGGTCTTGGGTGTTTGTGTGTCATGCCTCCCGCGACACAGAGAATCCTAGTGAGGGGTCTAAGAGTGATAAATAACATAAAATAAAGTCTATTTACTCATTGGAGTGAAATATGAGGACTAAATGTCACGTGTCAAAATAATGCTGATGCTCTCAACCAAAAAATGTAGTTTTTCATTTCCATGGTGGTAGGGTAATTTTCAGTTCTCGCCTGGTTAGCTAGCACCCTCCGACTTGAAAAACTGTCACCAAACAGTGCGTTCAGGCAGCTGTCCTTGAGAAGCAGTCAACATTCTACGTGTAGCGTTATTGCACCTTCAAACACATCGTTACTGTACATCAAACGAAATAGTGTTCAATGGTTATGGTGCCTGTAGATCATAAAAAAAGAATCAAATCTAGTAATCAACAATGGTTCAAAATGATTAAACTTTTACTCGTAATATCAAAAGAATTTACGTACGTATTCGACATGACTGATCATAAACAAATAAAATACGGATTAGATATACTTACGTACAATTAGTTACAAAAACAAACAAACAAACAAAATTTTTTATTACTAGAAAAATGATACTTAGCTATAACATATAATAATATTTACAGTAATGGCAATATCTGAAACAAAAACCTGATGTTATAGAATCGAAAGATTCATATCTGCCCTCCGTACTAGTTCGCACTGTATGACGGCAGGGCAGAGCGTTCCTCGTCTACACAAACATGTTTCTGTTCACAGTATATGCGCGATTTCAACATAATTTTAGTATAATGCTATTCAAGTGAGTGTTAATTTTGATAAATAATCCTGGACCTGTAATATAATATTAATAATACTAATTTACTATTTTCCTATTATTATAACATGATTTTTTTTTTTTTCGCGAAACAATTATTATGACTCATGGTTATTACAGCGATGTTTAATAAGGACTCGACGCAGAAGTCGCTGAAAACACAAGCGGCGATCGGACGATAAGGAAATTCGCCTTACGTAATTTGAGTCTGAAAACTATCGCGAGTTTCTTCCATAATTGTAATGTAAATGTAAGTGTAATTGTGTCGCCTTACGTAGTTTAAATGAACTTAGCAAATGATTCTGTTCATGACTAAGGATGGGGATTACCACAAGGAAAATCAATAAAATCTATTAATGTGTTTATCAGGTATCGATACCAATATTGTAAAGAGTAAAGATTTGTATGTATGTTTGTAATGAATAAACACAAAAACCACTGTGCCGGCTTCAAAAATTCTTTCAGCATTAGAAAGCTACATTTACCCTGAGTAACATAGGCTATATATTTTAAAAAATATTAGGGATCTTTATAATTTTTAACAACATTTTTATAAACAAACTGGAGCTCAGTGGGACATTAAACCTCGAAATTGTAAAAAACTTCATTTACCTGAGCTAGCATCACTAACACTGGCTCTTGCAATACTGAAGTGAAGAAGAATAGCGATGACCAAAAGCGCAATGGCCCAGCTGTCAAGAATATGGAGAAACAGACACATCAGAAATTCCACTAAAATGAGACTGATAAGAAGCCTTGTATTCTCCAAATTCTTATACGGCGCAGAAACATGGACACTAAGGGCAAACGATCGAAAACGTGTTGACGCTCTCGAGATGTGGTGTTGGAGGAGAATGTTACGAATCCCCTGGACTGCGAAAAGGACAAATATATCGATACTCAAGGAACTCAAAGTGACTACAAGGCTGTCATCCATCTGCCTTCAACGAGTCCTTGAGTACCTACTTCGGTCACATAGCTCGGCAAAAAGCCGCCAACCTAGAAAAGCTCGTTGTCAGCGGTAAGGCCACGTGGTCGCAGTCCTCTACGTTGGTCAGATCAAATCCGCACGAAGCTATGCACACTGCCGAAGATAGGTCAGGATGGCGTAGAATAGTTAGTCGAAAAGTGATCCATGGAGGGGGCCACGATCCTCAGCACTGAGGAAAACGATGCGAGAAGGAGGATCATTTAAAATTTTCAATTTTTTTACTCGTGCGAAGACGTAAAGAAAATGTGAGCTGAGCAGGCGCTTTAAGAGATAATAGCTAGAAATAATGGATTTGCTGAATAGACAATTTTGAGTCTTTTCAGCTAATTTCGTTGTAAGTCATCAGTCATCATCATAATCATCTCAGTCATAGGTCGTCCACTTCTGGACATAGGCCCACATTCTAGTACACAATGAATATTGCTGACCTAGGGGCAAACTCCAACCAAACTCGCGAAGAGATGTCAGCAATATTTTCGTATAAATACCGGTTTCCAAAAAAATCACTCGTCCTCTCTTCTATCTCAGATCATGTGGTTTTTTTTAAAATTTCAATACCATAAGCCTGGAAATATATTATAGCATACATAACTTAAAGCAAGTAAAAGTTTCAAGTACAAGTGGAGTCCAGGAACTCTTTTGTGTTTCGAGTAATTTTCATACATAAAATAAATAAATGTTTGTGTGTGAAAGTTGTTTTTTATTTAAAGCACCTCAATAGGGCCACATAACATTACCTATACGTACATTTCCAATAAACTTTAAAACCAAAAGTGAGGTAGGTTACATTCAGCGTGAAAGAGATGCCATCAAGTTGCTGGAGACAAGCCATTATAAAGATCACGATCTTTATCCATGAAGTTACTAACGGTATAGAGAGTAACCTCTTGTGCGGTAGAGAAAATTATAGTCCACAGGGGTGAAACCGGGGAATGTATGTAGTCTAGTGTAACATTTTTAACACAGATAGATTTTAATCAAATAAAAAATATTTTAATTTATTGCTAAACTACAAATTTTAAATTCCGAGAAAGATATGAATGGAAAATAACGTTACATGAATAATTATTTTAAGGCTACTGCTGCTTTTCAATACTGATATTTAATATGGTCTTAAAAATATTATAGGTTATGGTTTATGATATTACAACAGTAATAGAAGAGAGTTAACGCATGCAAACCTGTAATGTAATATAATATAAAATAAGTGAATCTGTTAAATTTGTTTGCTTACGTTTTTAAATTTACACCTTAGATCGCATCGTCACTTAACATCAGGTGAGACAGCGGTGCAGACGCAAGCTAATAATAAAATGTAAATATGCAAAAGAGTAGGTAGGTTCTGTAGGTACCTTCAAAAAGTAAATAAGTACATACATACCAACGGATCTTTCCCTTACGGCACAGCTTTAGGAAGCGGTGCTTAGGTACGGGCGGGAGATTATAAAGGTAATTATCTAATCTCATACTGAAATATAAAGATTAAAAAATCAAAAACAGAACTTGAACGATAGTCTTTATAGGCTTTATATGTGTATCGAAATAAATTTAAAAAGTTAACATTTCGATACAGCTCTTCAATGGCAACTGTATCGAAATGTTAACTTTTTTTCCATTATCATACAACTTCAGCTGGACCAAGGAGGTTGCAATGCATTTTTTCTACTTATAGTCTGTGGACGCGGCGCAACACGCAACCGCGACCAGCAAATGGATTTTGGCGCTAAACTTTTATAAATAAATGCATACATAATTATGCTGTGATTTTATATCATTATCTATTTTATGACATTAGATAAAGTAGGGTATGAAACTGCACATAATTTGGTCTTATTATTATGATACATTTTTATAAACTTCTATTCCACTTGACTACACGTTCCTGACTGACTCATTTCCATAGCCTCTATTTTGATGACGGTTTACATAGGTACATGGTTGTTGGGTGCAGGCATTGACTTTGAAATCTGTGGATGCAATCACAGGTGTAGGTTCTCTTGATAGTATGCATGAGTAATATATAATATTATTTGCATAATTGAAATAAACGTTTCAAGTTAATTTCTTTTGATTCGTGTAATCCTGTTTTTTGATGGGAACACATTTATTTCTTTCTATATTGATAACTCTACTCTACCGCTGTGATGAACGGGAAAATGGCGACGCAAACCATTCTTTTGTTGCACCCTTTATTTTTAAAATAGAGAATAGGTAAGCTATTGACCACTATCATACATGATGTTAAGTCATGATATCCTTTTGCTACCATCCGAACACATCTAGAACTTCTAACACTTTCTTGAGCAACGATTGCTGTACTCTTGACCTGACCTTGAGTAGGTATACAACCCGTACTATTCACATGCCACTATGTTATTTTAAAGAAAAACCTTTTCGTGTCAGCTAAAGAGGGCAAACAGGTTAACGTAAAAACCTTTCAAATAAAAAAGATTGATCAAAATCGGTTCACCCAGTCGGAAGTTATGCGGTAACTATCATAAAAAAAGGCATACAGGTTGAATTGAGAACCTCCTCCTTTTTTTGAAGTCGGTTAACAAATAACCCCTATTATATGCCTATATAAAATTTTTCCCTTGGAATATAACACTTGATTAAATCTGCTTCAAAGTAACCTTAAGCCTAGACGACGTTTACTACTTGCTGTAATACTACTTTTTTACCTTTTAGGCTTTTGCAAAATTATCTACCAAAATTTTTATTTAATGATGATGATTTAATGAAATTTAATTATCTACATGTACAAATTGACAAACTAAGTAGGTCTAAATTTTGTCTAAAAATTTCCTAGGTACAATGCCTATGACAACTTGGATTAGATTTGTATTGTCATGTTTTGAATTGATTAAAATAAAAAATATTCAACATTTCCAGCCTAACTCATACAGTAAAGTTTTATGTTACTATAAGCTGAGGAAAAAATACTGATTAAGCAAACTACTTATATGTTATCTGTCAGTGAACAGATAATAATTGTGAAAACATTCCTAAGAAGCACATTGAATTAACCTCTTAAATAGCAGGAACAAGAGAAGAACAATAGAAGGGGTACTTTGGTACTATCATGAGCCCCTAAATTGACAACATGTCATTTTTCTAATTTTTCCTGATGGGAACACATATCGGTATATTAGAAGCTTTTTTCTGCATCATGGTAAAATAAATTCAATGGCATATCTTTATGCAAACATGTTTGTTGTACATGCTTCTGAAATCATTATTTTTTATGATATATTTTATGATATGAAGTAATCATACAACAGAAAAGTTCATACAACAGCTGTGTCGAACAATCCTTAAACTATTGTAGTTAAATAAGGTATTGAAGTACAAACATCACATTTACAGACAAATACTTTTTATTGTTTCTTATTTACATACTTAGTTTATTTGAACTATCGAGATCTTTTGAAGGCTTTAACAACATTGATGCAGCCCGAGTGATTGTATTTATCCAAGCTTTTAATGATTTAATGCTCACTTTGATCTTCAGATGTTTCAGCTAATTTTAGAACAATTTACAAACTTACAAGTCAGTGGCGGTGGAAATCTACATTTAGATGAGGCCAACGCGCCAAAATACGCCTACATTTACTTTTAGATAATTTGAAACATTTCCAACTCTCAAATATCACCCTAATGTGCTTCCAGCAACTAGTATTCATATGTTACATCCATAACAACAAACCATGCAGTCCGATTCACACTAATACCATAAAAACAATGGAAACTCAAAATGCAAAAACAAGATTTATTTATTCTGTACTGTATTCGTTATTAGGGTGCATTGTTGACAATATTAGTGCATTGCGGACTGCACAGATAATATATATATTTTTCTCTCTCTCACTCTCTTAACATTAAATACTACTAATTTTTAGCATTTACATTGGACAGGGAACATACTAAAAGTTGATCTTATCTTACTCTAATACTTTTGTTTGTTTTATAAATATATTCACTTGTTTGTCATAATTTGCACGATTATTATATCAAGTGCGTCTTAAAAAAGAAAATGTTTCATTTTCAAGCAACAAATTATCACATGACTCCTTGACACCTTAATACATGTGAGTCAACAACAGTGTGTGATAGAATTAACCATTGCGATAGAAGTCAAGTTAACAGCTGTTGACGTCCCAAATTTGAACTACCTACTAATATCAACTATGATGCAAAGGAAGGACAAGTTATGTAAACACCCTCAGCATTTCAATAGTAGAATATAAATATAGATCTAAGGCTTAGAAATGATCAAGAAGCAGGGTCGAGCTCATATGGCCCTTGCAACATATTAAAAAGGGAACAACAGTCACTCGATCCATTGCGTCACTCACTTTGGTACCTTGTAAATGCAAGTGGTGTGGTCACAGCACTGAGAGTCAGACGCTGGCCGCGCGAGCGGCGCGCACCGGCAGCTAGAGCGCAGCTGACTCTGGCGCCATGAGCGGCGACAGAGGGCCAGCCACTCTCCGTCCTCGTTCCACTTCAAATCGCAGATCTGGCGAGCGCCGCCCTACAGTTCCATCCTCTGGCAGAAATGCAGCTACCAGCAGAGCACAGATCACCAACAAAGCGCCCAGAACAAATGGCGGCCCTGGCACCATCCTCTCATATTTCTCCTCATCTGGGCGGCCAGGAGATGCATGATCTTCATTCAAATCCACATGAAATAGGTAGAATATAACTCCAAACATAGCAGGTCCAAGACCATTACACAACCCCCTCACACCTGTAACCATGCCTTGCACCACACCTTGTCTATCAGCCCGGCTGTTCACTGACACATATGCACTGATAGCTGGGTAGGTGATGGAACCGAGAGCAGCCAGCACTCCCGCAGCCCACATCATCCATGTTCGGCTTCCAAACCCATACCACATCAGCTGTAACATCTCGAACAATAGTCCCACCATGATGGTGTGCTTAGCTCCAAGAACACGCATTAAAAACCCTAGAACCACTTGTACACCAATACTGAGCACACCTACAATTGCAATAAAGATCGCCACTTGCACTACACCAAAACCCATCACTAGTTTGAGGTACACAAAAATACATGAATACTGTCCAGCTTCAGGTAGATACGATAGGAACACAGCAACACACAGCATAAGCACTGTGCGCTCAGCGCCAACCTTACGAAGAGCAGCAAATGGGTCAGCCTGCTCCCAACTGATAGCAGGCCCCCAGCCACTTGGGCGCACCTTCTCAGGTAAGCTCTCGGGAACTGCCACCATGATGAAGAACACGTCGAGCACGGCGACAGCGGTTGCAGCGGCTACCACGAGCGCTTCGCCATACAAGTCCATTAGGTAAGCTCCAAGTGCAGGAGAGATCACCATACTGGCCGCGAAGGTGGCAGACACCAATCCATAAGCACGCGACCGCTCTGCTTCCGTGGTCACATCGGCCACGTACGCGAAGACGATCGAGAAGGTCACCGCGAACACTCCGCTGATGCTGATCATGGCGAAGAACCACCACGTATTGATGGTCATCAGGGGTATAGGAGCGCAAGTGAAAAACACCGTCACTAACAGGAAAAACTTGCGGCCCCAGACATCAGATAAAGCGCCGATCAACGGAGCCGACAAGAATGATAGGATGCCCTTGATACCCATGATGAGACCGTTCATTAGAAACGTGTGGTCAGGGAATGTAGCGTTCAGCACAGATATAATAGGCATCGTGAGCAACCCCCAAGCGAAGAACTCCAAGAATATCACTACAAGAGCGTGAAACACTGACGGCTCACCGATGCCCGACATTGTCATGATTCCGTCTTTCATTACCGTTTTTCTGTTTCGTATCACCATTTCTACTTCAGTTGTGGTGGTCTTCGTGGGCGTCATTTAAGATTAGCTGGTGCTGATTTATCTATAAACTACTTTATTTTGTGCATTGTGAAGATCTAAAACACTACATTGGTGAAAAACAGTGATAAAAACGAGCAAGTACGGACACGGGACAACGTCAAAAATCCACTGGAAAATTGAAAAACAATTCAATTCAATACTGAAAATACCATATAAAATAAGTCAGAAACTACTAATCATTTTGAGTTACATGACGTCATGTCATGTCATTAATGTCATTTTAATCATTGGTATAAATAATGATACTGCATTTTTTAAAGCCTTTTAATGTTCTTAAACATTTATCATAACATCATATTATATCGCCTCAGCTATGTTATAGTGACGACTATAATACTAATTAGATAGTACAAATAGCTATCACACGAGGGGGTCGACAGACTTGAAACTCGTGTTTTATACTCAACTGATATACTCTTATATCTACTACATACTTGTATTATACAGCTTTCATTAATGAATAATTAGTAATGCGTGAGGTTTTAGCATTTAATTAGTTACACATTAAGCCATTATATTTAGTGTAAGGTAACAATTGTATGCATCAATACGACTGTTGGGGTACCACAAAAATAAAACGAAATAGCTGATATTACAATCAAGGTAGTTGTTCAGGAGAAGAGAACAGCTACATACAAACCGACTTCCATAAGTTATCCGAGAAACATATCTATTATATTTTCTGAAAATAACGACTAATCAGAATCACTACCGTTAAAACGCAAATATATATGCAGAAGTGCATGTCATTTCTTCGCACTTTTCAAGTTTATGTATTTAAAAATTAGTATGTTTTGTTTGTTTTTTCATCTAATAAGATTGTATTGCATGACATTTTAGTTTGCTTTTAACGTACGCTTTGTACAAACACGTAGCAGCATTTATATGTACTCGTATAATGAGTTAAGATGTACGCATTATTAAGTATAACACTATGAAAAATTTCTAACTTGTTTCTAACAAAACAACAAAAAATGGCATCCACGTGTATCTTTATATATTTGCGTATAGCTATGAAAATCTATTTTTTGTTTTTCAATTTAGTGTTTAGCGTTAATACCGCGATTTTAATTATTATAATTATGCTATCATTGAGTGTGCACATATTATATACAATACAATATACACCTGCAATTTTATGTAATCGGAAATTTTTCAACACGTGGTTTACTTCTGAATGAGGTATCATCAGGGGATATTGACTAGGTGAACGTCGGTATTATTGTATTTATCTAATAATAAAAGCTTGCTATATTAGTAGAATCTTGTTTATTGAAAAAGGGCAATACTTAATGCAGTCATTTTCATATTCCAAGATTGTCAATGGTAGGAAATTTGGATCTAGTATGTATTCTGATCTATGATTTGGATATTACGAGTGTTACGATGGATAAATAAAAGTTCATGATTGTTACATGTTATTTGATTGTTTTGTATCTCGCTCTAAGGTACCAAACATCGAAACAAACGAATTAACTGTCTTGATGGCCATGTGTGCTTTCGCCGGTTTTCTTTGAAAAGATTAGACTCGGAGATCATACTGTTTGCGAACAATTATGGTCCTTATATCATACTAGCAGCGCCCCGCGGTTTCACCCGCGTTGATTATGGTTTTCCCGCTACCTCAATTATTTCACATCCCACGGGAACTGTACTTTTTCCGGGTTAAAAGTAGCCTATGTGAATCGGTGTAGTCGTTTGAGCGTGAAGAAGTAACAAACATACACACAAACTTTCGCATTAGTGGGTTATAAATGATATATATTCTTCAGACAAATTAATTTAAAAAAGTGACTATCTCTTTTATGGACCGACTATTTTACTGTCTTTATACCGTGCCGTACTCACGATGACGAGAGAATATCATCAACTCAATTCCACAATAATCGCCAATGGGATGCAAGAAGTAGAAGAAGGAACGATAATAGTGGATATCCACAGGCCATATCCACTGAACCTTGCAGCATATAGGTACATTATTTTACGGATTGCACCGATTGCACTGATTACTGATTGTGTTGGATTTCATAAACTATTTAATTGAATAAGATACCTAAAGTAATATTTCGTATTTGTACAACAATGTTATGCTTTTAGTGCGAGATGCGTCTTAAGATACATATACACCCTCATGTTTTATTTACTTAAGACACCGATTATATTTTAAATAATATGTACATTGATTTAGACATTACACATGGGTTACCTAGCGAAATCCCGAAACTATACTGTTACACAATATTAAGTTTAATTTTATACAGTGTTATTTGACTGTTTTTAAACAAAACTAATGCTTATTTTATTGTCTATCGAACAGAATCAGGTTGCCCTTTTAAAAATGTGTCATGTTCATGGTTGCTTAGATTTTAAAAGTTCAGATCGAAGCTCGAGTAGGGAAAGTGACAGAAAAGCGTTGCTTGCGCTAATCCATGCAAGAGACAAGGACTCGGAGAAATTTTTATAATTAGTGGGTTATGTATTATATCATAACCATACCATACCATAATTATATTATAATAGTATGGTCCCGGGACTTAGCTCGGTAACCCATGTGCAATAATTTATCCATATACAATAATTTATCCATATACAATATACATATTATCTAACATTTAATCCTTCTCATCATTAAATAACAAATGAGGGTAAGTATATATTTCTTAAGTCTTATCTCGACTATTGGTATTATATACCTAGATTGCGTATTAAAATAGGTAATATATTATTTCTCAATACATACCTATTCTCTATAAAACGCAAATAATGTGGACGAAATGAACTGTCACATTCTTACTTTACCATCCTGTGAAAAACTTAGACATATTGTTTTATTGAGTCTGCTTAATAAATTGTAATTTTATTCCTTAATGTAGTTTACGAGTATATACAATAAAAATCTTGATTTTAGTCATTTTTGAGATATTCGCGTAAATAAAACTTCACGAGAAAGAGCATGGAACGAAATAAATTTTCAAAAAGTTTTGAATAAAAAAGCATTACTTGTATGTTATTTTCTTAAACATTGTCAAAAATTGAATTTCTTAAATTTAAAAAAAAAATCGCCAACTCAAGTGACTGTAAAAATATATGTGATGACACCACGAGCATATTATGATGACACACATGCTTGGTTAGATTCCTTAATGCGTTAGCATCCTTAATAGTTTGTGATTCCTAACATATTACTTTAATGAAAAAGAAATTATTCGAACTTGTCATCATCAGAAATTACCGGAAAGTTGTTTTCGGCGTCTTTCGCAACAAATCCACTAACACTTAAAAAAAATAGTCACATTTTGTCTAATCATGGCTCAAAAGCTCTAAGATCTAAATGGCCTGTGCTAACTTCGCCCGTTTAGTCGTAGCCTTATAGCTTTTCCTATGTACGTTTGCACCGGGCTCCCCATCAGCCCGTACGTAATATTCATTTTATGTGATCTACGCATCAGCCTGTATTTCGACCACGAACACATTAGTCTACAAATCCATGGTTTTATCCAAGCTTAGCTCGATTCATCGCTAGTTTGGGGTTCGTTTCTTTTTACGCTTTATGCGCTTTGATCACAGATGGTGGAGCCCAAGAAGGGATTTTGGGAGTTACTCGAGCGCAGCAGATTAATATACGGGAGGATGAGTAACTTCAACCAGTATGAGCCCTTAGGCCCCACCTAATATCGGGAGGTCCTTCAGGGGAATACTCGAGCGCGTCGGATTGAGATAAGGGGGATAATTACTAGCTATGAAGCGTCAATTGTGCTAATCTGACGTATTGAGCATAACCTAAAGGGGTGGCAGGTACCAAAAAAACGATATGTTGACTTACGCAAGCGCGGTTATTTTGTATTTATTTTAAAGTTATCCGAATAATACACCAGAATAACAAAAATAAAATCTAACGATTTCCGCTAGCCGAATTTAATAAAAATCTTCAATTAAGATCAGAGCGTGCAGCAGCAAGGAAGCATGTATTCCCCACTCCTATCCTGCTATCTCTTTATGCGTTCACAGAGTTCGATTACAATCCGGCACCTTACATACGAGGTAAAATAAACCCCTAGAGAATGTAATACTACCGAATAAACCTTTGCATATTTTATGAGTTCAGGTGTTTTTTTGCTAATTTTGGGTCAGAAAATCGTGTTTTTTTATTTATTACTTTATCATAAGCTTGCGTTTGACCACTGTCCCATCTGATGTTAAGTAGTACTGTGTGTTAGTACTGGCAGTACAGTACTAAATTCATTTAAGAACAGCTAATAAATCTTTACGTAGAACGTATGTACTGTGAACGCAAAAATAAACGTTGGCCTTGGCTCTTGCTTGGCTGTCAAAACGTAGTATTCTCTAGGGTCAAAACCAAACAAATTGTCAAAAAAAGAGGCGTCAACTCAACCAGCACAGCAAGCAAATTGAAACGAGCTGTATCTTTAGCGAATATTACCATTAATAATTTTATTTAAAGTGATACAAAATGGTAAGGTAATGGTAAAGTTTTGTAAAGATATCTACAATATTTTGTACAAAAATGATTAATATCCTGTATTATCTACAGATACGTTTTATTTTGATTCAAAACCGTGCTGGCAAGACGAGGCTAGCAAAATGGTACATGAATTTCGATGATGATGAGAAGCAGAAGCTTATTGAGGAGGTGCATGCAGTTGTCACTGTTCGGGATGCCAAACACACTAATTTCGTAGAGGTATGTTTTGTATAGAATGACAATGAAATATAAAATAAAAGTGTTCTTACAAAAGTATTTAATCCTTTACTCCTATTTTCCAGTTCAGAAACTTCAAGATAGTGTATAGAAGGTACGCTGGGCTATACTTCTGCATATGTGTAGATGTGAATGACAACAATCTCTGCTATTTGGAAGCAATTCACAACTTTGTAGAGGTCCTCAATGAATACTTCCACAATGTTTGTGAATTGGATCTTGTCTTCAACTTCTACAAGGTAAGACAGTGAATTTCGTTAGCTATCATCATTAGCAAATACTGTGCAACCTCTAACTTCACAGTTGTATCAATTTGATTTCATAGTAATCTTTTATATACAATTTACCATAACAATCAACTTTAATTGTAACTGAAATAGCTTTTAGTTTTGGAATTCAAAGAGTTATTTTGGTGATGTAGAGCTTGAGTTGCTAAATTTATTTTAAAATTCGAGTTGATAATATGTTCAAGTGTACTAGTGAAAGAATGGAGTGGAAGAGGAAAACGTACCAACACCACCATGCAGCATAATATTGTAAGCAGAAGACAGTAGACCAGAATAAAATATAAACTTGCTAAGATTTCTAGAGTAATTAGGTCAATTTACTAATTTTACTATTTCCTGTGAATCAGATAAAAAGGTGTTTTTACTGATTTAATTTTTATTTTTAATATATAATTAGCATTTAATTACCACCTCAAATGATTGTCAGTGATGTTTTGGTTAAGGATGTAATCACACTAGACCTTGAATGTTTACGAGATCTCAAGGACTGCAGTGTGAACATATGTGTTTATTTTACAGTTTCTTTCTACTTGAGGGAGGTAGTTAGGTACTTGAAAATACCCCAACACCATGCAAATACCTTTTATTTAAAACATACATTTTAAGTGTCGAAAGTATTTGGTTATAGTCCAACTGTCAACATTTGACATTTTCTGCTCACATACTGACAATTGACATTATAATTCATAGTACTGTATGTAATTTTCAGGTGTACACAGTTGTCGACGAGATGTTCCTTGCTGGTGAGATTCGGGAAACATCACAGACTAAGGTTCTGAAGCAGCTGCTTATGCTCAACTCTCTAGAATAACTCATTTATAGTTCATAGTGCATATGTATTGTGGCATGTTTGAAAAGTAATTTCAATAAGAATGTTGGTAACATTTGTAGATATTTTGTAATTATAAAAAAATATTATATTTTTAAGCAACAGTCAGCACGTTTACTGTGAATATTGTCAATCAATTTATATTTTTGTTTTTGAAAATAATGTCTGTTTATGACCATCATTTGCTAGGGTTGTCACAGCATTAATATTTATAATGTAAATGAATGTTATACCTAATTGAATTCAGTGATTCGATTATGAGTCGGTTGACACACTGAGATTTCCTGTAAATCTTTTCTGCTAACAAAGTGGAAACACATTGTGTTTGTGAAATATTGTAGAGAATAATTTGTTGGTTAGTAAGAATACTCAAATGGTCATTCCATTATTGCTACTGCCCCTGCATAACCATCTACACATGCTGCACGACAATATGCTAGTCTCAAGCAGGCGCTTCAAGCTATTAGCAGTGTTGTACAATTTATATCCGTGCTGTCACGTGCTGAAATATTATAAATATACATTCTTGGGTAAGGATGAGATGACTGTCTCATCTGATGTAAAGTGATGATGTCAAACGCGAGCTTATAACTGAAAAAATACCAAAAATCAAAAGCAAAAGAGATCCCCTATGGTGCATAGCTACCAACACCTAAAAGCCTTATAAAAAAAGTAAATAATAGTTGCATTCAATTTCTTATGACATGGGTTTTTTGCATCAAATGTAACGAATTGTTAAATTACTGATAAATATATTTCTTGACGGCCATTAGTAAAAATGTTAGTTTTTATCCCGCTGCTAACGAAAATAACTTCTTAATTATCAGATATGTAACAGTTAGTTGCCAGTTTGCAACTATTGGCTTCCTTTAATTAATTTAAAAAACGAGGCTGCCAGCGAACGCAACCAATTTTCTGTTTCTACATTTTCTCATTCATATTTAAGACTGATAGTTAAATGGTCTCCGTGATAGATATTGGGCCTCACAGGAGTCTGACATGTGTAAGATCACTCAACAATCACACTACGCGAAATCTCTTCTTAATTCGAAATATGTTCTGTTGTGGGGAGTCGGTGTCTACACGGGGCAACAGTGTGATTGAGGGATTTAAAGCCATCCTAATTCAAAGATTGTTGAAGTAATGAGGATGGTGATGTTGAAAATTTAATAAATATATCAGTTAATTAGACCCAATATCTATTTCATATGGACTAAAATTTCTTCATACACCAAATAACTTCAATATGACATGTATTGTAAATGATTCCTCCTCACATAGTTAACATTTTCTATTAACTCATATCTTACACTTTATCACAATAGTTATTGACATTTTGTCAAATAGATGTCAGAACCTTTGCAAAAGCGTGTTTAGACTCCACTACCTTACGTCAATGTGCAATGCTAAAGCGGCTGGCTCACCTGGCCAAATCATTTCATTGCAATATAAAGAGCTTTTCTAAGAAAGATTTCTCTCAGATTACAAAGTCAAAATAAATAGGTACCTACATAACAAATAATTATAATCAGTGAGGTGATCTGTGAATCCCGCAAGCCAAAAGATACCAAGATACAAAATAATATTGTTACTTCGTCAAATCAATTTTTTGTGCAACAAATGAAAGCATAGTATTCTTTTCACTTACTATTACTTTACTAGTTTTTATTTTGTATATAATCGTATTAAGTATGTATGTAAATTTAACTTGAGATATTTCCATTGGCTGATACGATGATTATATATTAATAAAATTGTATGTATAAATCTTGTCACACGATTATTCAGTGGGAAAGTATTGGTTTGGGTTACTGATATGTCATCTTTAAACCACCACTTTTGATAACAAATAACAATAATATTTATTAGTCAGAGAGTTAGTTAAATTTCAATTCAATATTGTGCAAGACAAATAGGTGACGGGTTTCTTCAACCATTTTATTAAATGTAACAAATAATATTATTTAAGAGAGGTCTAGAAACAAGAGTGCGTGTCTTTAAGTAGTTCCTATGCCGTTATGTTGGCAGCAATGCAAACAAGTGTAGCCAAACTGCAAGTACGTCTTCGCATGTCGATAATGTTCAGACAGGAGAGCCAACATAACGTTATAGAAACTATTTGAAGAAACGCACTCTGGGCAACTCTTGTATCTTGGTGGCCCAAAAAGGTAGCCAAACCTTGCAACTTACTTCTATTTTCCGTTGTGTTTTATAAGCTTAAGCAAAGTAAAAGGTACAGACTTATAGAAAAATCCCCATTAATATTAAATATCGATATTAGAGTAGAGGGTTTGAAATAAAACTGTAGCGATCTTGTAAATTATGGTATATTAAAAAAGTGTTTATACTATGTACGTTAGAATGGTAATTGTGTTTATCAAAGTACCTTAATAAAATGCTATGATTCTCCATACAAATATTATTATTTATACGATTTAAATATTTTTCTTGACAAATATGCAGTTGTATTGTACACGCCTCGTAAATTGGTTAAAATCATTAGCTGAGCAAGCGATACGTTTTTTTAGATTTGGTTATTATGATTTCGAGGCATTAAATCCATTTGTATAATCGTTATATTATGGCATTATTCAAAAACTAAATAATGCATGTAAATTTACTTCCTAATTATTTTAGTTTTGGGTTAAAGACTATTAATTCATCTTCTTATGATATGACAAAAATATAGTTGCAAAGCTAAACACCCTTTCAACTCATCTACCTGATTATTTACTAGCATATAAAGTTAGAAAATTCGGGTAAGTTCCTTTATTAATATAAAAAGGGAGATGGGGCACCAGCTCTCTATCGTGGACTACATAATTTAGGTTCGTGTACCTAAGTTGCTTTAGTCTCAATTGAGCTGGCAGTTGTGAAGCACGTGTGATTCTCACTATTATGATATTTTTATAATTAAAAAGAAAGAATTGTTTACTTTCACAAAACACAAAATTCATAAATAGCTCTTTGATAACAAACAACTGGGTATGTATTTATTTGCCTGTAGTTATATCTAATCCAGATTTTAGTTACGTGCTTTTAGAGCGTACCCTGTATTCCGTTTAAATATTGCACGTAACTATAGAGGTATTGGTCACATCATCGGGCAGATGTGGTCTGGTTCATTCATTCCCACTCCCAGCGGTGGACTATCGGACGGAATATCCACTCGTCGGGATGACCCAAGTGCGAAATACTTTGGCCCAAATCGAAATTACTCCACCTGTAAACGATGCAGTATTAATTACAAAGTCGGTAGGTATGTGGGGAGGCAGTATGAGATGTACTTAGGGAGCCGCTATTCTGTGCTCATGAGTGAATATTTGCCTTTGTAACCGACTTCAAAAAAAAGGAGGAGGTTCTCAATTCGACCCGTATGTTTTTTTATGTTTGTTACCTCGGAACTTTCGACTGGGTGAACCGATTTTGATGATTCTTTTTTATATGAAAGCTTGTAGAGAGCGTGCATTTATATGAAAGCGTGCACGAGAAGGCACACAACCTTCTCGTGTGGTTCCATTTAAATTTCATCAAATTAGGTCAAGCGGTTTTTAAATTACACTCCAATAACTGAACAGTGTTACCTCTACTTGGACGACATCCTAATTGAATGACAATTGATCCCGTGAGTAGCAAAGGGTGAAAGAAATAATTTTACAAGAAAAAAAAACCAATTATTTTTTAAGCTTTTATGCATCTTGGACACGTCATCACTTTACACACAGTAAATAGGCGTAGGTATTTTTCTTTTTATTGGGAATAGGCAGGCGTTTGACCACTATCTCACCTGATGTTAAGTGTTTAATTATGCGATCTACGATGGGCCACGCACACCTGCCCACACGTTGCTTATCGGATTCATTGAAGCAAATGCGTGCATCGCATTTACACAATTTAATTGCACCATTCCTTTCTATCGTCGGTCTACCAAACGTAAGGCAATGCGTCATCGCTTCACGATAGATACTATATTTACGTACCAAGGCATTTTGCTTCCACTTTTGTAATGCATACTGCCGGGGAGGTAGTTTAACGCACTGCCCGAGTCTGTGCATCGCCATAGCTACAATACTACTCCGGAGTATTCAAGTCATGAGTGAATAGCCTTTATAAGAATGCGTGCTACATCTTAGTTAGACCACATCGTCACTTAACATCAGGTGAGACAGCGGTCAAACGCAAGCATATAATCTTTGAAACCTTATCGAAAGTCAAATTGCGGACTCCTGCTCGTCCAGGTTCCAACTCATATGGAGCCTGTGCTGTGGAAGAAAAACACGTAAACACATCAGTTCCATGTCTTTTATTCTCTTATCTTCAACCCAACTGACAAAATCCACCCATCCTCGTTCTACTTCTCTTCTATCTTGAACCATTCATCAGATGGTGAATTTTGTAAACACCTCTAAGGTAAAATTTTGCATTAGGACTTATATTAATTTTAAGATTATGCTATGTAAGCTGTTGGGCGATTTCTTATATAAGTCTATTATTTAATTGTATTTATAATTATATTCACGCCCTTTTTTTAGTTATCTATTTATTTTTCATCATCGATAGCAAATGATCTAATTATTATTTACATAGGTACCTACTGCCTTAAAATCTAAATTAGATTTACCCAGACAGATGGGTTCGCGACCTTATGTTTAAAGTTACATCTGTATCATAGACAAGCGTCGCACGCGCAATTGGGGTAGGCAAAGATCACAGCCTGAGCTTTCCGAAAGTTATGACCCCGACACATTTTTTCGATCAGACATTTCATACAAGAGCGTCGGTTAAATTATTACTCTTGACCTCGCCCTTTCTTAGAACTTCCTCGTTTTGATTTCGAAACGTTCCGGCCTTCCTCTTACAAGATCTCTTTTCTCGGTTTATTATATAAAAAAATTACTTCAAGTGATACAACCAATCAAACAGTCTCAATGTACACATGTTGTTAGGACATACTTGAAGGGCGGTATCCCCCGGGACACGTTGTGCGTGGGCCCGGAGACGGAGACGAAGAGGTAGGAGGTGCGGAGCAGCGAGCTGGTGATCTTGGCGTCCGTGCCGCCGTGGCTGCTGTGACCCAGCCGGCGGAACGGAAAAGTACCTAAGAGAAAATTTGCAAAAAATAAGTACATATTTGCATGTGTAAACCTTCTGGTTTTATCCCCGAGTCGCTTACGCACATATATAGGGGTTGTCATTTATATTTATTTTTTTCAACTTAGACGTCAATGAAGGACTTATGTTCATCAATAAAACAATTTTACCGGAGATATTAACATGTCACATATTTGACATAACATTATTGCATCGGTTCAATTATTCATAAATTTATCTCTTGTTTAACCGTGTATTTCATAGTAAAAAAGAAGAAGAAAGAGAAAAGTGTACTAATACGAGATTGCAAGCGTCATGACATTGGATCTTCTGATATACTTAAGTAATTAAGTAGGTACGTGTGAATGCGGTTTCCGCGGAAGCGCTTTTTGGCTTAGCAATGCGAACTTTACTGATCATCTGGGTTAAGCAACGTACTGGATGGTCATACCTTAGATGGGGGACAGCTAGTGGCATTCAACTGATCGCTTCAGTTCTTTGGAGGGCATGTTAAGGCCTTAATAGGTGCCGAAAATATTACAGAGGCTCGCGGGTGTTTACAGACAGAGAGGGCGGGACAAATCCGGATGCGTGTTGACTTAAAATATTACAAATAATTATGTACTTTCCAGATGTCCTAAATAAAAAATATCAAAAATATATTATCTGCTAATCGCATTTTTAGACCTTTTATGGAAATACTTTGTCTTACACAGTATTTCCTGTCTTACATAGTTCAAACGCATTTGTCGTAACCTCGAGAATTTTTAAAAATATAATAAATTTGGCGCCCCAAAATATTTTTTCACGAATAAATTATTGAATGCTATCAAATTTTGTTCAATCATAATTAACCTTCATGAACTGTTCTCATAAGTGCTATTTATTTTAAGCAAAACGCTTCATGCTTCAGCTTGGAACGCCTACCATATAATTATGGATATCGCATCGCAGTCCGTTAGCCTCTTACCGTTAGCCGGATTGAGATCGTTTCTAGCTGCGATCGCGTTGCAACCGCTGTAAGGCGGGTTGCAAGTGTCGCATCGCGCCATCGGGTCGTATTTATAGTCGTTATAGCGCATCACGCGGTACATGTCACGTAGGTTGTGGATTTCTGCCTGGAAAATAATTAATGCACAAGTTCTTGTCCGCATCTTTTTCTGAGGACCGTCCTGTCGTCCGACAAGAAAAAGGTAAAAACTCACTGCGTGCAGTATGTAGGTAGGTATCACTCTCAAGTTTGAAAAACCGTCACCAAACACATAGTGTTTTTGATTGTAAATTCTCGTTAGTTTGACACATTATTATATATATATATATATTATATAGATGTAGGATCCGGCTTTACTCACGTTTATAGTTCAACTATAAACGTGAGTAAAGCCGAATACTACATCTATATAAAAACACATAGGTAGTGTGTTCAGGCAGCACTCTTTGAGAGCCAGTAAGCATCCTGGGTCTACCGTGATATTGAGATAGTGGCCAAACGCTAGATCTACACATTATAGAAAAGTAAGCAATTGACAATCTTCTTGTCTCTTTCAGTTCCAGTGGCAGTGGATTAGAGAGAGCCGTTATGATGTCACTAACTTTACCTACTTTTATGAAGAAATAATGTTTTAGCTTGCGTTTGACCAATGACTCACGTCATGTTAAGTGATGAAGTTGTCTAGTTGTAAGATGTAGCACGCAAGCTCAGAAGGTTCACTCAATCACTCCGGATCCTTTTAGAAGAAAACTATTATTACCCTTAAGATCAAAACAAAGCCTATTGTTAGTTATTTGCGATGTGTGACCTGTTTCTTTTTGAGCATCTTGGCTCTCGGGTTGCCCTCATACTTGAACCATTCGCCGAAGGTGCGCACACGCACGTTTCCGCCGGACATGTTGAACACGCGCGGGAAGTACGGCATGTTGTACGACGGGAAATACGACGAGCGCACCAGCTCCTCCGTTCTGATACACAACAGCACATTAAAAATTATTTTAATTCGAATAGCCGTCGGTGATGTCAGCACAACGCTGAGGTGAGGCCGATTTGCTACTGTTTTATATTTATGTTTTCTATGTAGCGTGATACTAAAATGACACGCTTTGTACAGTTTTATCTTATAGTTACTATTATTACCATAGTAGGTAGTGTAGGTACTCTACCATATTTATAGCAAATAAACTTTTATTCATTAACTCAAAAATAAAGTTGAATTATTGCAGGATAGTGTTTGTATGTTATTTTATTGCTACTTCAAAGGGAGATTAATAAACGCGACTTAAAAGAATCGATAGTTTATACAGTAATCTCTTAAACCGATCGAAGGTCGGTCGCTCTGCCACAAATATACAGTATACTCACAAGTCGGCAGCTTCTATATATCCGGGCAGCTGTTCGAGGACCCAGAGCAGTCCGGGCTGCACGGAGCCATGCGACTCCGGACTGCTCGCTTGGAACTTGTTGTAGTCCACTATGTACCTGGCCACACACAAAATAGTTTTTATAACTTTTTAACCGACTTCAAAAAAAGGAGGAGGTTCTTAATTTTTATTTATGTTTGTTACCACATAACTTCCGACTGGGTGAACCGATTTTGATCGTTCTTTTATTATTTGAAAGCCGGTGCGTCCCCTGTGGTCCCATTTATATTTATTAACTTCATCAAAAGCGGACGAGCAATTTTTGAGTTGCAAGTCAAAAACTGAAAAATGCGTGCTTATACTGCACGATATTATAGTAGCGGCTGAAGACATCGGTGAACATACCTACACCACAATGACAATTGATCCCATGAGTAACGAAGGTCACTAAAAAGACTGAAATAAAAAAAATTCCAAAAAATGGAACCGACTTCAACACATAAAAGTATGAAATAGCTTGTCGAAGTCGGTACCATAAGCACAATATTTTGATACAGTTACTTTTGAACTATCATGGTACCGACTTCAACAAGTTATTTCATAATTTTGAGTGTGGAAGTCGATTCCATTTTTTGGTACAATTTTTTTTTTAACATTCCCATTCCGTTGCCTACCCTATTCGCCTATGCAATAAATGCCAATATTAATTCAAGATGCATCCGCGCAAGTTTGTCGCTAAAATTATATGGTTATATTAATTAAAGTTGTAATTGTAATATGTGCGCGACAGTACCCATGCGCAGCTATCAGCATCATCACAGCTAGTATCAAATAAAATCTTCTTTATTATTTACCACTGATTGTTGTAGGTGCCGCTGTTGTGTTTTCGAAATATGTCGACCCATTCCTTCCCGTCGCACGCCAGACGGTTCGCGATCATCGCGCGAACGAACTCCATTATCTAACAACAAACACCACATAACATATTACTCAAATCGAATCGGGCTTGAACTTTAGGCACATCCACTTTACTTAGGAGCGGTTTCAGCACAGGTATTAGATACTAATACATCATCTCCGACACATGCACATTTGATCACTCGCGCGCGTACACAATATACAATAATATAACTCGTCATAATTTCTTCTTTTCTTTTTTTGTTTAAATCGATTTTCTTTTGTTTAAATTTCTTTTGTTCAAATTATTATTCTTTAGTTTTAGAAACAACTATCATTGTGCATGCTGTGTTCGCACAGAGTAGCGCGTTCAGTAATTCATGATCTCACTGTGTCTAAATTTTGATTTGTAAATGCTGTTTCGCTCAGTTTGCGAACCTACAAATAAAAAAATAAATTAAAACATATATAACATAATATACAAACTACACATATATAACATAATATACAAACGAGAGACAGAAAAATTTAGAAAAGTATGTGTCAACTATGCAATGCTGGTTCTGTATGTTTTTTTTTCTTAATTGCCCACTTGTTCTTTATATCTCGGCGATGATCAGTCCGTGCATAGCTGAAAAACAGCGCCGCGAACATGTGAAAATGTGCGCGTGGCATAATCTGAGACTATCCCTTTTGCCCCATATAGGTTAGGCAATTTGCTGAGCCGAAATCCTCTTTGTTGCTGTGGCACACAAATATTGACATATAATTTTCAACACATTACCTATATGTATACTTCACCTTACTACCTGTACCATATTTATTTATGGTACCTGTACCATATGTACCATATTTTTATACATCTTGTTATTAAATAATAAACTTATATTTGTCCTGCTTTTTATGTGTACATTGTAATGAGTGACAATAAACATTTTTTTATTTGATTTGATTTAGTTTGATCTCTTGCAATGACAAACACCTTGACACTAGCAAAAGTACTCGATTGGTATTCTCAACAAGCACCAGTTTACTTTGGGTGTCACGGATAGCCCCCTGAGCATAGGTTGCATGGAAGTGGATCAAATTAAATTGATGTTATTTCAATTGCTTATATTGCTCAGCTATAATTTTAAATTAAAACGTCCGCTGCCATTTTTTGGTATTCATTATCTGGCAGTGCCAACTGGTAAGATCGCGGCTCGATGGATTGTATGTAAGGAAATTACATTAACAAACTAAATAGAAAAAATAACAATGAACACATTTTCAATAGGTAGTGCAAATAATTTGGAAAAACATAGTAAGGTACTTATACCAATGAAACAAATATTTTCACAAAAACCTATCAAGGGTGCTAAGGATAACATGCCGAATAGAAATCTAGCGTTTATTTAATTTCTATCTCTCTGTTTCTTACTGTCTGATAACTACGAAACTGCTAAAAGCAATTGAATATTGGTTAAACAGATGGTCTGATCATTTACATTCCCAATTTTCATTGCAATAACGCTCCAGAAAGATGTAAAATCTTAATTTAGGTGCTGCTAATTATAACCCGATGGCGATTTCACTGTTGTACCTATATCAGTTTAGTAAATAGTTACCAAGAACAGAAAGTTTTATTTCAATAAGCCGTCAGGGTTACAAGTTCTTAATGGACTGTATTAGTTTTTTTTAACAATGAAATACCATCTACATTCTATACTTACGGAAGAGAAGAAAAATATACTGTATTATTTTTTTTTTTGTTTATATTACACGCAGACCCCCGCACTAGGATTCCCTGTATCGCGGGAGGCATGGACACACACAATCACAGCACACAAACACCCAAGACCCAGGACAAACATCTACACTCATCGCACAAATGTTTACCCTGCCGAGATTCGAACCCAGGGTACCGACGACACAGAAATCAATGTCACTGACCACTGCGCGACGGCGCCGTATACTACGAATTATAATTAATTAATTATTAATCATTGTTGTGTAATTTGTTCTTTTTGTGGGAATCATTTCGGCTTGTTAATTTTTGGCTAAGACCGAGTTGTCATAGATAAAAGTGGAAGAAGAATAATAACGCTCGAGATCACACGATATAAGTAGGTATATGTTTAATTATGTATTCTCAGCTAGAGATTAAAGTTCCTGAGATCGACGCGAGTGAAGCCGTGAGGGGGTCGGCTAGTTGGTTAATGTGGCGTGGGTAGGTATACCTGTCCAACCGGTTTGACTAGTTTGAAGAGCGTCCGGTTGCTGTTCCCGATGGTGGTTTCCGCGGGGACCAGACCTGACGATATGATGTAGAAGTCGTCTGTGGACTGACACAGCACATATTAAACTAATTAGCTTTTGAAGAATCTAGCTAATGATGCTGTTTGATCATTTTGTACCTGAATGAAGGCAGGGTAAGAAGAGAGCGCCATCTTGCGTCCCGGGATGAGCTCCTTGCTCTTAGGAGATATCTTGAAGTTCATCACGTACATCTTCTGTATACGCAGCATTGATTGGTAGCTGTGAACACCACGGCACGTATGTACTCGTATGAACGAAAGAGAAAAGCAAAACAAGAAGGATTTATTCACTTTCACAATTCGAACACTTAATAAATCAGTCTCGTAACCACGACAAATGCAACTTGGTCGACACGTCGCGGTAAATAAATTACTAAACGTTTTTCACGCTCTAAGGTCCCGATCCCGATTTATTGACAACTAGCTGCGAACTGCGGCTTCGCGAACGATTATGGTGATGATGAAAATAAGCCTATGTGTTAATTTAGGGTATAAGCTATCTCCATACTAAATTTCATCCAAATCAATCACGCCAGAACGGCTGGATGGCTAGCCGTTCTGGCGTGATTGAGTAACAAACATCCATCCATTCAAACTTTCACATTTATAATATTAGTAGGATGGGACGTGGTCGTGTCTATCTATCTATACTGAATATACTTAATAAAACTGTTTCACACAAACCTATGCTATCAGTGGTACTAAAGATATCCAACCGAAGATTTCAGCGTAGATTTAATTTCTTGATTAATAAATCAAGAACTAATGAAACTTAGGTACTTTTGTAATTCCCAGGTAGGGGAAGTTTCATTTCAATAGGACTACAGGGAGCCGAGTAATTTTTCATTAACTGAAAAACTGTTAATTGCTCACGGTTGTCACACTTGGTTAATATATTGTGTTAACTTGAATACTTAGAATAGAACATTTTATTGCGAGAGCAGGCTGAGTAGTGCTGTGCCAATTTTATTAGGACAATAAGAGAACATCCAAGCTTCACTTTTCGGCCTTGTTCCCCAAAAATAAGAAACCGGAATCATACATATATGATTAACTCTATTGAATATAAGTATTTTGAATCACAGTAAAGCTTTAAGTGGCGATAGTGACGTCACTTCAATCAACTGGAGTATCACCTGTTCCACGTGACCTGTGAAGTGTACAACTCCTTGAGACCTGGCAGCAGTTTGACAAGTCCCGTGCAGTGTTCTCCGAATAGCAGACCTTCAGGAGTCTCTTTCGGTAGGGTCAGTGCGAAGGCTAGCTCGTCCAGGTCACCAAGCATGTTTATCCATCTGACAATTTGGGGAACAGTAAAAAATATCATTATTTTTTTTAATTTATAGTTTAGTAAGGAAGAAAATATTTATATTACAATTTATAAAGTTAACGCATGCCCGCTGTTTCACTAAATATCTACGCATGAAGATCCAACGAATAAGTTGCCAAATTGCTGTCGAAATTCCCGCGACAAAAGGTTATGGGTATAGTTACCCAATCATACGGACCAAACCTAACCTAAATTAAGATTTATTGAACCTCATCTTGGTAATGCGATAATACATTTATTTGAGGCGATGAAAGCCCAGCAGTGGGATCGTCGCTGACATGACTTGCGCTGCTTGGATCCCAGCTCCGACCTGCCGGTGAAGATAACAACGTTATCGACTGCACAGCATTGTGGTAGGGATTGCTTTCCAGTACCGAGCGGGCTACCACTTAAAGATTTAAAACCCTTACCAAACACATATTGCCTTCAGGCAGCTAACCTTGAGAGCAGTAAACATTCTAGGTATAGAGTGATTACACCTTTGACCGCTTCATCACTGATCATCGCTCACTCGTCGATTGAAGATCATCTACATCTCTCGTCGGTAGTGTAACATAAAAAAATATAAAAGTCTTCTCTTCTCGGTAAATTCTCGGAAAACCAATAAGTATCTCAAATGTTTTATGGTCAAATTGGACACTACTACGGATCAACCATTTAGCATAATAACATTATAATTGGTCATTTATTTTCTACACCGTTACACCAGCCTTTGTTTCAAATGGAGAATGTTTGCCATCATTTACAGTTTCAGAGTGTCTTTTTTATTATTATTTATAGTTAAAGCGTTTATCCACTACCTCACTTACCAATATTAATCAATCACTTGACCTATCCAGGTTTAAAAAGTGTTGGAAAATTCGATTCATCCCTTCAAGCTTCAAATTGGCCAAGGGACAAATCGAAGTGTAATTGATTTTGAATTCATCTTTGTCCAAGGGCAAAATCAGCTATACCCGAACATTTTAAGTCGCTTGTTTTATTAGTATGTCCGAATCACCCAACATTAGACTTTTATATGATTACCCCATTCGGCGGGCAGAAGATGTTGACCTACCAACCTGCAAACTTTCACTCTCATTGGTCGTTTCAACCAATGAATTTTATTGAATAACATTCATTTCTATTCATATTGTATATAAGTTTGCGATTCAACCACCAATAAGAGTGGGGTGAAATGATATTACATTATGGGTAAACATTGGCGTTATCGTGCTGTTGCTTTAATCCCATTTTTGCAAGATATTTTTGCAGTATTATTTATTTATTTATTTAACATTCACACAAGGTGTGAATGTTAAATGTATAATAATATAATATAATGTATTACGAAACACTTACAGTATATCCCTTGTGGTGAGCCATTCGAGAGGTTTAGTTGTAGCATGGTTGTATCCACCTGCTAATCCTTCTAGCTGGATGTAGTAAAGTTTAACCTGGATACAATAAATATTAGTTATTCAGTAATATTTACATTTTACGCAGTTCTGCTTCATCTCACTACATCTACTTCATCAATTACATGGTAGAGTCCCATGACTAATCATGACTTTTAAATATATTTTTTTATAGCTGGCCATAACACTTCAAAATGAGAAGTTTATGCGCCCTCTATTCAGTCTTATAATTTATAAAGTCGCTACCTACTGATGACGTGACTGGCAACTAAAATCTAAATGTGTTTTAATATAAGTTATGTTAAAATACGGACAAGAATCACATAATAAGTAAGGTAACAATAATAGGGAGGTATGGAAGGTACCTAACAGCTTAGAATCATAACTTCTAAGCTTAACATTACTTAATATACAATAAACTGTCTCGTCTCACGCTCCAAGCCTAACAGTAAGATTAAACCGTGTCACGCAGCCGAGGTTTGTCGAGGCTATGGTCATTATCTCGCCTGTGTTTGTGAACCCGTAAAAAGAATCACAACACTAGCAATTCCACAATCAGTACTGAAGATATCAATAGAAATGTGAATATTAGTTCCTTTGTATGACTTTTACGTCTAAAGTAAGAACTAAATCATAAATAACTAAATTTACCATTGTCGAAGGTAGTTCAGAAAAGATATAGGTACTTTCCTCGAAAGATATAAAACATCTAGGGATAACAACAAGGCTATGCACCAATATCTAATGCAGAATTTTGAAAGGATACCTAGTATAAAATTATAGTCTGCGAAAACAATGACATCGGCCGCACAGGTTTCACACTACTGGCAGGTGTCATCGACTCTCATCTATTTATTGTAAAGTTTTTAATTCTAATTAAATAAATACGACGCACCTAATTTATAAAAATAAATAAAGACTACACATACTACAAGACTAGATACCTATACAATATAAATAGTTACCTGATACCAGTAAGGGTCGTTGGGGTATTTAATGGTCATAGCGCTGATGTAGTCTTCATTTTTATTCACGTAGTCTTCTATCAGACCACATACGTCCATTTTGTTGTAACAATACCTGAGAAATTAAATAAATAAAATCCGTAAATAAAAAATTAAATCCGTTGTCCGCCCAAGTCGAAAATCGAACCCCTTGCCACAGGTCAAACTGACTTCCAGCACAAGACGTCTTTTACCTAGGTATACTTAGCTTAGTTAAGACGTTTTTTGCTAGACTTTTATTATATTAAGAATTCAATAGATCATCATCAATATGTAAGGTAGAGGGGTCAATAATTGTTACGTTCTGTTATGGGGTCCGAGAATTTGTTTTTACAAATAATGATAATTAAGAACACCAACTCTATTGGATATTTGACAGGATTTTCTCTTTGCGACTCTTTGGCAACATTTATTGCAAGCTTGCTAGTGAAAAGGATGAATACGCATTAAAGGGTAACGATGGGGTAAAACAGTCCCTCAAAGTTTTTACATCATCATTATTTGGGAAGCTGAGCTGAGGCTGGGAATGAGCTTGAGATACTTTAAAAAATAGAGGCACCTATCTTTGATAGGTGATGTCTTTCCTGACTGAATCAGCGTTGCCGGTAACAACCTAACAACCGCCTTTCTCGCCAACGATCCAATTGTCCCACTATTTTGTAATTTCCTTTACGTAACGACTAAAATTGAAATAGTATTAAAACTCACGGTAACTATTACTTTACACTGTTTCTACGGAAACAGTGTAAAGTTAAATTAAAATAGTGCGGACCTTTCAGGAACTGGAAGAGTTTTGTTAAACAAGGTCGTATATTACAAGCATTAATCCCGCTTATTACAAGTTGCAATGCTACCAAAACTATTGTCAATAACGTTCTTAGTGGCTTCGCACGTCACTTTGGTGTTCTACCTGCGTAACAATTTATCTCGATGTAGTGCCATTCATAAGTAAATATGTACAGAATTGCAAGATCCTATACTTATACCTAAGGTATTGAGGCAAAAATCCTATCCTAGGGTTGTGTATTGTACCTCATACGCCATGTTGAATAGTAGAGCAAGACAAAATTTGGGCATTTAGGTATGTACTAGTATATAAGTCAAATAGGTGTGGATTATCGGGCTGCTGATATTGGGGGTATAGATACGACCAAGGACAAAATCGGTGGTTGACATTTGAAAAGTTTGATGATCCACGAGGTGCGTGGTCAATTGCAGATTCATTCATGACTAGGTCTTTAAGTAGGACGTTGCGATCTTTACCGGCATTACATACTCACCGTACTCGCTGTTCAGTTTCATGTAGACGTCAGAATCTAACAACTGACAGAAAATATAACCTCTTTTGTTTCACGACTGTTGTTATTTTTGGGTTTAATAAATTACACTCGTTCTTACCCTTTAAGCATATTCTGCCAGTGCATCCAGATCAAATCTCTGGTGAGGAACCCTTCGAGGTATCCAGCTGCATAAGCTTGTTTCTCGTCGCTGCTGTTTGCACAAGTTTGCAGCTCTAAGAATGCCCATCTGGAAGTATACGTCTTTAAAAGTTATGAGCTTCCTCGTCCAGGTTTGAAAGCGGACTCTGCAGTGCTTCTGTAGGCACTATACTATTTATTTTATTTTATTATTACACTCAAACCCCCGCACTAGGATTCCCTGTGTCGCGGGAGGCATGGACACACACAAACAACCAAGCACCCACACCCGCGAAAAACACTTACACTCATCGCACAAATGTTTGCCCCTGCCGAGATTCGAACCTAGGGTCCCGAAGACACATAAGTCATGTCACTGACCACTGAGCCACGGCGACCGTCACATATCAAAGCCAAAATAAATAAGCCACAATATATTAACAAAAACAATGGACTTAAGATGATTGGCAACCGAAGGCGAGTATCATCGATTGCACTTTACGCATAATATCTAACCTTACATAAATAATTATAATTCTTACTTATATGAATGTTTCACTGAATATATGGTTACCAACACAATTTCAGTACATTGCATTAGTAGCAACCGCCCGATAAACTAAACTCAACTTGCGCAAGTAAGGGCTTAGTGACCACTAATTAGTCATTCTTCCATAGACAATGGTAGTGATTCGCTTATTCAACTGAACTAAACTAAAATTTTGGAAAACTAAATCAGTTCTTATACGATTACGATAAAGTCTAAATTAGTATGAAACTTATTAATAACATCACTAAAATTAAAATATATTTATTAAGTTTGCGGGTAGTTTTACCGAAATTAAGTTGCCATTTATTTGGTGCCTACTAAAACTACCCGCAATTGGCCAACAGTTGAATAAAACTCGTCTAATATTAGTGAGAGCGTTGTATGGAGTTATACGAATTTGAATTTTAGCATAAATAGAATACGAGCTATTTCAATTTGAAGTATTTTAGTGAATTTTAGCTAGTTTATGTGATTAACAGAATTAGGGCCAATAAGAAGGTAAGTAAATCACTGTGGTGTAACACCTACCTACTTTTCCTGAATTACAGTTCAAATGAAAGCAAACACAGAATCATCACACTTTCAAGATAATGTTACCTCTCATTGCATTTCCATTCTCATCTACCCACATATCCCCCTCATCATTCGTCTTTCATCCATCTTTATCACGGCCTTGTAATAATCCAATTCGACAGATCTTACAATGGTTTTGTGGATTTTGCTCGAATCGAGAGCACTGAACGAACAGGTCGTTAAAGGCGCTAAAAATTAGTAGATCCCGACATTAACAAGCGCAGACTCATAAAAAGCAGTGGCTAATAATAAGAAAAAAATACAAACCCAGTGTTATTGATCTCATTACTATAAACTGCCCTTGCGACGTGATCATCTGGTATATCAGCGTAGTAATCTGACACTTTCACTTCCGGTTCGTTCCCTGTCCACATCACGTACCCGTATTTGCTTTCACAAACACATAAAGCACCGAAAATTATCATAACACAATGGTAAGTATACCCGCGCATATTCAAGGTCATTGGTACGCACTACCAAATAGCGACTCTTTTTGAAACGCAGGTCAGTAAAAAACGTGGAGATGAACATTTATCACACGAAATGAGAAACTAGATTATTGTTTTTAAACGAGTATTTAACAGGCTCTTTTATATGAGTGTATGTAAACAACTTTTTGTCACACGTTTGTCAGCTTGATTGAAATGACATGCCATAAATTTATCTGCACAGATCTATAAAACGGATTAGATTGGATCCTAAATTTGACTGTGGTCTAAATCTGTATTCAATTGCTTCGCTTGTTATATGTATAGAGGACGGTCTTAAGGGTTTTTTTTCACCACACTAGCTTTCAATTGGTGGTTTTACTCATGGATGTCTGATACGATAATTCTATTTTATTCACAAGTCAGTACAATGTTTTGAATTCGCGAGCGCCCCTGACAAAGCTAATGTCAACCCGCCGACCGATCAGAGAGCACAGAATCCTTCCCGCCGCACGCGTTGCAAGTTCCTCGCTAGTTAGTGCTAGTGTGGCAAAAGTGAAGGCTTCACTTTCGCCAGAGATGACGACGACGATACTACCGATATTGTCCGATATGTAGATTCTGGCGCATGGATAGTTTCCTGAATACATACAATGTTTGGTTACAAACTCGATAGAGCCCTAGACGGGTGCAAGATAATGCCACCACACTAAGCTCACAGGATGTTTGTTTACAGCAAAAAGTGAATATTAATCGCTCCGTAAAGGTTGGTAGCCCATCTTCAAAGGCTCTGGTGTTGCGGATGTACGCATCGGTATTCACATAACGTCACTTGCACGGGCTCGTTTGTACTCCGATCCCACAAAAAAATACATCTTTATATTTGGATATTGATCTTTTTTAATGTACTAACTTATAAATCAAACCCGGAAACTTTAAAACTTAACAATTTATTATTCCAAATAATTTACATTACATTTTTACAACACAATTTAAAAATAAAAATTATTCACCGGATGTAATTTTGCCCTTGAAAATTGTCTTTCAAACACGGATTTAAAAAAAATACGGTCAAGTTGAGTAACTTTGAATTTTTGTGTAATTAAATGTAATAAATCATTTATTTTTCTCCCAACAAGTTTATTGTGATTAAATGTAGGTATAATCACGTGAAAGGGAACGTTTATGTTTGCAGTGTCAACACTCAAATTTTCCCATCGTGCTATTCACGGTCACCAACCAGAATAAAAGTGTGTGAAACAACATTACCAAAATTAAAAAAAAGGAGTAAATAGAGTTTGTCATAGATGGCTGCTAGAATGCTAATTTCTCAAACATTCTTGTATTTAAGTGTAATGTTGCTAATATAAATAAAATGTCGAGTATAAAATTACACTCGCCAACAACATGGTCCAACTAATACATTTATTTTCATTATCCATAAAAACCTAAGAATTGTTGAAAGCCACCTAATTTAAATCATTTTTATTGTCTATTAGTTATTGTGGCGTCATGAAATTTTACAATGCAACAATTTAAACAAATAAAGGGGGACGTAAACTATACGAGCACACTATGTATTACTGGTACGATTCTTGATATGCACTGTTTTAGCGGAATTGTGGCAGTCTCAATTTCTACATCTCTCGTCTCATTATACAATATTGATCAGTTGAATTACTACTAAACATATACATTGGTGGATTTTTCTGCTACAATACTGTATTTTACGATGATACTTTCTACAGGTTACTTTGATCTAGTCACTTAAAATTTCACATCTCAGTCTAGCAAAGAGATCACAGTCCACACCGCATCCACTATTATCAAGTGCCAGCTAACTTCATCCCGATTTCTCCACACTTATATCCAATCTCTCTCATGAGATACGGAGTCCGCTCGTGTCCAGGAGTAGTCATCCATTCGTTGACATTGATGGGAACGGCCAAGTAACCCTGCTTGTCTAATATGTCTAGTATTAGGCGGAAGGTCCCGCGTAGTCTATTGCTGTTCATTGAAAAGCACCCCGCATTGAAGTTTATTACGCATACTCTGAAATAAAATTTTAGAGATATTTAACATTTATATTATTATGTTGTTTAACGTGAAAAATATACTAAGTAATTATTTAGTAAGCGTTCGTAGCGCAGTTTATTCTTGCAATTTTAACCGATCAACTGCGTTAAGCAACAAACTTCTCGGTCAAACTTTGGATGGGTGACCTGTTTGTGGTATTTTCATCTTAACTCTCCGAGCTTCGGAGGGCACGTTAAGCCGGTGATACCGGTGGTTATCTTAAAATAACAGTTGCTGGGTCAAGTCAGAGGCGATTTGGCGGCCTGAAACTCCGCTGACCACTCTTCTAAGAGATTTTTTACTTAAAATGCGGGTAGTTTTAGATAAAATAAGTAGTCACATTACTTGGTGGACAGATTAGCAACTTAAAGTACCCGCATTTCAATAAAACTCATCTCATATTAGATAGCGTAAGAGTTATACGAATTTTAATTTTAGCGCAATTAGAACAAGTTTTTTTGTTTTAAGAAATTTTAGCTAGTTGGAGTGATTCAGAATTACGGCCATTGTATATTAGTATTTGCTTTCTAGGCAACATTCGAATTGGCACCTTTAAGGCTTGCTCACCATGCTTGAAGCTATAACAATAAGCCGCTGAGGCGTGATGCCTTGCTATAGGCTAATTTAGCGTCTGAGCAAGCAGAATATTATCCACTCCAAATGGTACAAATGAATAATAACGCAGTTTAAAAACTATAAAAACTAATCTACGAATTAGGGTAGAACATTTTCTAGAAAAATAATGAAACCGATTTTGATCAATTTGTATGAGACCAATCTGATATTATGTGCATTCAATTAAACAAAGTATTTTCCAAATTAGTTTATAAACTCTTACTATTTATTCTCTACTCTTCAGTTTATTAATTCTTCTTATAGAACACAAGAACAAGGTGTCTTCCCCTTAATAGAGACAATAAGAAAGGTGTTAATTGACACATTCTTAATATTACTCGTTTTAGCAAATTAAGTCAAAATTTAATTTACTCATTAGCCTTAAAGTTAGATCGTAATGGAATGCTGTACATGTACAAAAATGTACATCATCTATAACAAAAAAGTTTATAAATTAGGGAGTAACTGTAACAAACATTAAAAATATACAACCCAATTGATAATCCTATTTTAAAATTATAACAGCCATACAATGAGGAACTTTACATAACGATCATAAGGTTTAAATTGTCAATACTACTCACATATTGGTGCCTGGAGGTATATTTAATTCTTCTAAAGGTACTCTTTCCTCACTGCTAGGAACTGTAAGTTTCACGGGGTAGCCGCCTTTGACACATATCAGTAAATCTGAGGAATGAAAATATCAAGTTTTAATTTTGTTATTGTAATGAGACCAGCGAATCGCACCCAAAGGTAATCAAACGCAATCCTACTCGTTCTTTAACCTTAAAAAATGGAACCGTATTCAACGCTCAAAAGTGTGAAATAACTTGTCGATGTCGGTACCATGATAGTTCAAAAGAAACCATTATGAAAATATTGTGCTCATGGTACAGACTTCGACAAGTTTCACACTTTTGAATATTGAAGTCGGTTCCATATTTTGGTAACAATTTTTTTCACCCTTTTTAGTGACCTTTGCTACTCACGAGATCAATTGTCATTGTTTATGTTTACCGATGTCTTTACCCGCAATTATAATGTCGTTGAGGTATGCGTAGCACTTTTCAATTATTGGAGTGGAGCTCAAAAAGCACTTGTCAGATTTTGATGAAATTTAAATAGGATCACACGGGAAGCACCAGCTTGAAATAAAAGGAATCATCAAAATCGGTTCACACAGTCGAAAATTCTCAGGTAACAAACATAAAAAAAACATACGGGGTCGAATTGAGAACCTCCTCCTTTTTTTAAGGCAGTTAAAAATATGCAATTGCAGCTGTTGACAAATACTGACATTTTGACCTTTCTATTCGTTGTACCATAATAACAACAAAAGACGACGCACACTGTAGGAAAAAGCGCGCAGTATTACGAGCGGTCGGTCGAAGGAAATATTACACTAAAAAGCAACGTGCGAGCAACGTGCTCCAACGGGTTTTTGGCGGGAAAACCAAAAATTTAAGTTTTAAAAGACACTGTACATCAATTACTGTGCTATAAAATCTTATGAGTATAATATAAATATACATTAACTATAGAATACAGATATATATTCAAATATATATACATATTTTATAAATACTAATTCTACTATTAATAAATTAATAATACTAATACAACTATATAATATACATAAACTATATAATAGTAAAATAAAAAACTAAAAAAATAATAATATATAACAAACATGATATTTTCAATATGTCAACAATGTTGTCATATAATGACAACACTGTTGAAAAACATATATGTTGTAGATAAATGTTTTCGAGATCAAAGCAGTTAGTTAGTAAACCAAACCCTCTCGACGATATTGTCACCCTCATTCTACAAGATTTACGTGACCACTGCCAATGCTAGTTGGCCGAAACATCCATAAATACATAATAAAAATAAAATTCACTGAAAAAAATAATTATTGAAAATTAAAATGTATTGACTATCCTTTTACTAGAATAAGTTCGGTTACTTTTTAAAATTAATATGAGATTCGGTATAAATTAAAAGCTACCTTAAACCTTAATTAATTAACCTTACCGGCATTAAATCCACTAGGTAGCATCACATTTCTGACTACATATTCTTCACCCCCAAGCCCTTTAGCGACATACAGTTCAATTTGCTCATTCAACTTGCTCACCGGATACATTTCTCTAGCTTTCCTCAACACTTCATCGGGCAACTGATACTCCTTACAATGGAACGTCTTCACCGCTTCGTGGAGCGTCAATAATTGCAAATAATCCAATAAATTATCATCTCTCGCTAAATAACTATCCAAAAACTCATTAGAGAACACTCTAGTTAGCAACCTGTCATCGAAATGGCCCAGCGATGCCAGCTCGAGGCATAACTTAGCCCAAGGCAAAGCGAAGTTTTTGCCGTCTAGAATAGGGTTTAAACTGAGTTGCCTTCTGATTTCTGTCCATTGTTGTAGGTTGGGCATGTAGTTGTTGTTGGAGAGGCAGTTTATGAAGCCAAATAGTATGTTGGTGCGAGCCGAGACAAGGCATGTGGGGCTGGAGACGGCTTGTTGGCAGAGGTGCTCAATCAGACCGAGATGAGTGTGAGCCTGGAACATTATGGCAAATTATTAAATTCTATAATGCTAATAAAGACTCTGAATGTTACTTCACAACCAGTATAAACGCTACATTTGCATTTTTTTATTTATAACCTACTACAGCCTGATATTTCAGCTGCGTGGGCTACAATTTTACAGCTTCCTCAGTTATCCTACAGGAACCATGCTTTGTTCAGGACAAAAAGTAGCCTATGACCTACAAGGTCCCATCTATCTTTATACCAAAATTTATCAAAATTGGTTTAGTTTGTTTGCTGTTGTTGTTGTTTGTGCAGTTTAAGCGTGAAAACGTAACACACAGGCCGAGTTTTTTTTTCACAATATTTATAATTCGAAATTTAGGTTTTGTTGTATATCGGAGGAACCATATTTTTTTCGGAATATAAACTAGTCTATGGGTTTATCCAGGTTATAAGGTAGGTCCGTATTTCATTTAAATCTATCAAGCCGTAGTTTTTATTGTTAGAAGGCATTTTAAAAAATAAGAATAATGCCGGTTTCGCATCTTGTACTTTTGGCGGCGAACAAGAGTAATTTAAAAGCATTCCTGGCTATGAAACAGAAACTAACATCAATTAGAACAAATAAAAAAGACGTGTGGCACTCGGGGACTGCCGCGGTAAAGCTATTGCATAGCATTTTTTATCAACTTATGCAATTAAGTACGCATCACAGTACAGCCCTACCCAGACCAACAAGTTTAGTAACGCTGGCAATTAATCGCCTGTACTGTTAACAACGCTGTTGTATGAAAGTTCTGATGAGCGTGAATAAAGCGAAAAAAATGTGTCGGGATCGTAGCAAACTGGGAGGGTGTGGTTTCTGCCTGGGGAAGAGGCGTGAGTTTATGTATGTTATTGGTGTGATTAGTTATGTTAAATATTACCTTGATTTACGTATGTTATCATTTTCATATATGGTTTTATAAATAATTATATATTTAGTATCAAATTATACATAAGTGTGAAATAAATTTCATATAATTGACTAAATTGATTTTCTAAAAATATCTGAAGGCAATTTTTTTTGTGTTATTTTCACATATCCGATATGCAGTCATCGCAAAGCGCGTGCAAGGTCGGATAATAGACTTAAAACAAGCGTTTTATAATTAGCTGTTGCTCTCCGCCCACTACGGGCTGAGGAGTGTTAAAACGGTAGTTTCAAATGGTAGTATGACCACGTTTTCAACACTGAAATTGATAAACTTGACAGGAAAATATTTGATTAGCTAACTCAATCGCATTATTTTTTTTTTTAACTCAAGTCTGCAGAAACCAAATATGCTACAAATATTTACTTACGATTCTAGACAGCACCCTGGAAACCAGCAAACCCCTCTCGAAATCAATATCATTATTGACCACATAATCAGCAACCGCGTCCATCATCTGCTCATGATAATATTCATGGTGTTTCTCCATCATCCGTCCCTTTATCTTTGCAGCCGTCCTCAGGACCTCATCATAAGTCAACATGTCCATTTTCAAACACAAAATATCGTAGCATGTATGCAGCAATTGTACACGAGTAGGGAACCTGGATCCTGTACAATTGACTTGGCAAAGCGACCAGATAATGGACTTGGCTGTCCGAGCGTCTATGCTCTGATCGTGCAGCAACAACCCCGTCACCACATTATTAACAATTCTGTCTGGTAGATCTCTAGAACACGCGTAAGCTAACATATCTTTCAGCAACGGTAAGTCTTCATTGTCAATTTCCATTGGAAGGTGGATTTGGAATGCTAAGGGAAGAGCAAGTTTGAGAGCGTCAACGAGGTGGTTCTTCTTGTCGAATCGTCCGAGGAGGAAGTCCACAAACATGATGTGTCTGATGCTTAGTTCGTTGATGTTGCACCGGAGCATTTGCAGCATTGTTTGGACTATAACGCTTTCTGTTGGGACCTTGAGAAAGGACAGTGCTTTGGTGGCTTCGATAGCTTCGTTCACTTCTAATTCTCGCGCGTATTTTTTGACGTTATTGCAAAGGAGGCCGAATGTTGGATTATGGATTAGAGACGCGGTGTCGCCTAGCATTCTGTGGAAATAAGGTACGACTTTTAAGCAGACAAAATTAAATCGTATAGATTAAATACGATCGCCTTTATTTACAAAAATGACCAGAATATATCTAAGCTATACTAATCCATCTTTATATGTACATACATAGTGTAAAAGGGTTCAATCCTCCGCGTCTGTTTATTCGCTAACTCCTTCCTAAAACGCATGCCCCGCACCATTATAAGAAATAAAATCTTTCAAAACCTATGCATCTTTTTCTAATCACACTAATATTATAAAGCCGAAAGTTTGTTTATCGTTTATTTGTTTATCGTTTGTATGTTTGTTACTCATTGTCGCTGAAACGGCAGAATGGATTTGGATGAAATTTCGAAAGAAGATAGCTTATGCTGTACACATATATTAGTATATGCTGTGTATAGTACTGTCGGGATAAAAAGTATGCCCTGGCATACTTTTTATCCCGACAGTACTGACTGTTCCCGTGGGATGACGGGAAGTCACAAAAATCGGGAATACCTTGTAACATTACACTGCGGGGCGCAGCTAGTATTTACATAAAAAACATATTATGTTAAATTATAATAACAAAAACTGTTTTACCGGCACATGCGCAAATGTCCATAGAGCCTAATATCAGATCCACAATAAACTTTATTCTATTATAATGTTTTAATACGGAAACCCCGACCAACGATCAAACTACAACGAACCAACCCAACAATTTTATAGACGTTATTCAAATTTTAAAGGTGATCTCGAAAGCTCCTCTAAGTAATATAAATACTAAAAGATAAATATTCCAAGTACAGTTAAGCCTATCAGTATCTATAATCAGTGTTTAATTACACTGACTCCACTGGGAGCAGCGCCCTACGCGACAAAAATCATACACCTCAACTGCTTATAGTCGTAAGACTGAACGCATGATACACAAAAAAATTAATACACATAATTTTGTCCTTGAAAAACTATAAACCTGACTATAAGGTGCTTAGCCGATTGATTTCAATGAAATTTTATGAGTCTAATCTAAAAGCACACCCTTTTAGACATAAAGAATTATGTATAAGTCTCTATATATAAAGGAATTATGCACATAACATAAAAATAATAAACCCCGAATTTAGAACCATCTTAGAATTCACCTATTTTGAAGGTGGTTAAAACACGATAGTATTTTGAACAAATACATGGAGACATTGACTCTACAGATCTTGTCACTTGTCATCATGTCATAGTATACAATTCAATGCTGATGTTTATGCTTGTATACTTACTCGCCTGCTTTATGCAACTCGAAGAGCGTACGCAGCGCCTGCAGGAAGTGGTGCGGGGACATCTGGGGAAAGTGTGCAGCGACACACGACAACACGTCATCAGCGCGACCGGCTGATTTCAGTGACGTCATCACAGTGTCCGCTGATTTAGTGCGGGTCAACTCTGATACTGGAATTAATAAGATAATACAGTTAGATTTGTTATCTCTATATATCTAATAGGTACATCACTTTGACAATAACATAGTCCATTTATGAAATTCTTTTTTCCATTTCTTCTTTTTATAGAGTAAAACTTATACTTTTATAATGTGTATATATAACAGTTCCATAAGTACTTGTGGTATAACATTTACCTGTCAACATGATAAAGTAGGTGATACCATATAAATTGATAGGTTATACTGAATTTATTATGTCTGCAGTTGACAAAGTATGTGTAGTGCAGGGCCCTGCACTGTCATAGTTATCATGCATAACTATATGCCGAAATATTATTACATGTTTATAAAGGTATATTAAATAATATTATTTTTAAGGATAAAAGGATATTCCATACCATTATTATTTACAATACTAAGTACAACATGTATAATATACTATTGACAAATATCATAACAGTCTTCTTGTGATCACAATCAGTAGGGGGAGGGGTAGACTTTTCTCTGTTTAGGAGAAGTTGCAACCCCCCCTCCTTTCCGAGACATTGGGGTAGGCAAATGCCAGAGGGGGCAGGTGGGGAGAGGGTAGCAGGGTGGGACACCTCCTGTGAAGGGTAAGTTGCGAGAATACACATTGAATTTTTATTATGTTATATATGTATTAATTGAGTTTCTATTATGCGTCGGCCCTGCAGGAATTGCAGCCCCTCCACCCTTGCGTAACAAAGCACAAACAAGGTTAGAAATTTAAAAAACATATTAAGAAATGGGGAGGGGGACATTGCAATTTCTCCTTCACATGGGGTGGTCTACCCCTGCCTCTCTCCACCTAAAATAGATCTTCTACATTCCATGACAAGATTTCTAAAGCTAAGCCGTCCCAAGCATGCCATCATAAACAGTAAGTTCGAGATGGGCAAGTGGCGTTTTTGGCTATTAACAACTAAACAAGAGTCCCACTTGTGATGTAGCATTTGTGGAAAAAACAATTTTTCCCAAATTGAACAACATGTAACATCATTTTACAAGAGCTATCAAATACAATGATTAATTTGAATATTTATGACTTAAAAATGTTTTAATACCTCTATCAACTTGGATCTTAACAAGAATTTCATTTAGTTATTGAAATAGAAAGAAAACATTACACTAGCATATTCTTTCATGTTTGTTTATATACTCACATTTGCTGTAACTGTCAATACTTGTAGTAGTTGTAGTTGTCATCAAAATGATTTCAAAACACCCTAACTGTGAGGTGTATAAAAAGTGGCAGATCACAGTAGCGCTTTTAACAGCTTTCATGCATCTCAAACATTGAACGTAAACATTTCACAATGTCTGTACCAAAACGAATGCCAAATGTGATTGATGAAGTTAAAAACACTTGTTTTTAACTGTTCCATTGCCCACCTCGAACGCACTATTAATATCATAACAGTTCAAAACAGCTGATACAGTTTAGCCTATAGATGCTACTCACAGCTGGAGCAGAGACTCCTGGGTGTCACAGATCGGTTGAGAGGGTTACTGCGCAGCACGCTTCGCCACATAGTCTTCAACAGTATAGACATTGTTACTGAAACATTTCATAACACATTACAATAGCCTATCATATTTGTTTACAAATATTATCTGATAGGAATGTACTAATATTTTAAAGCTAATCAAATGAGTAGCATATTTATTAAGTAAAATAATTGTACAAAGTGGAATTCTTCAGAAATAAACAACCTTGTCCAAAATTTGTATTTTACGAGAAAGAATAATTCAAAAATATTTACAGAGGTTAAGTGCCAGTGTTTATTTTTGTACGTTTATTGTCTTCTCTTTTTAAGCGTTTGTACAATGTAATCATTTGTATTTTATTAAACCTCGGATAGTAAAAAAAACAATATCAACATGCATACAAAGTTTCAAAATAAAGAAATTCTTCTATTAACAAGAAAAAATGTAAGAAAAAAACTAAAATATAAGGCAGTGTTCACAACCTGAGGCCAGGCAGCTATCGTACGAGGCGGACATATAGAAGAATATTGATCAAAATTGTTGTACGGAAATGGAAATTCGCTATTTTTCTATTATTCAACTAATTTCTTCAATTAAATTTGATTTCCCGCATTTTTTTATTTTTTTTTATTTTTTTATTACATATTATAAGTTTGCGTTTGACAACTGTCTCACCTGATGTTAAGTGATGACCGCAAATTAAGACCAATATCAAATCCAAACACACTTTAACCAGTGTAAATAAATACATAGGTATAGGTGAGCTATGTACTCTATTTTCACTTAGGTACATGAAAATATACGTTTGTATGAAAAAAGAAACCGCCTTAAAGGGTTGGATCTAGAATCGTTTAGCACGAGTTTGATATAAATGTTGTGGGGATAGGTAGAGGTTTGGTCCCTGATTATAACAATACTACTCTTATTACAAGGCTTATATGCATATTTTATAATAAAACGATAAAAAGGAAACTTAACCTAAAAATTATAAAAACAAAAATTTTATGCTTAAAAAGGTAAACCACAATGACCCAGACAATCTATTTGATGGCAAGTACACTGAAAGAATTGAGGCACAGTGGCGTGTTGTCATATGGTTTTTTCAGAAGACAATTATATATTGAGAGAGAAAATTTTGGCGATTTAATGTTTGAGTACATCTGATAAAGCGATACAAATACAAATTATTTTATTGACATAAATATTACATTCCATTTTTTAAATCCATAGGCTCCTGAACTAGAATGACTGTGTTTCCAGAGCCAGTGGCTTCTCCCATTAAATTGTCGTTATATTAGATAATTTTTAATATTAGAAAGATGCGTTCGTTAAATTCATAAATGTAGTCTAAGATAATTACAACTGAAGAAGAACACCCCACCAGAAGAAAAATTAGGTTAAGTTGAAACTGCGACTACACAACGCGCGAGCCGAGCGAAAGAAGCGAGCGTGCCACGGCAGTGGCTGGAGAAGCGCTAAAAAGTCTGACATATCAAACCATCTGTCAAAGATTGCATCTTAGTAGAAATTATCGTACAATCTGCGTACGATATACAATGGTACACGACTATATATAACTACAAGTAGTGTAGCATCGTTACGTAAATGTCGCATAAATGCGATTATTATCGTACGGTTCCGAACGCTGATGTATGGCACAGAATACCAACGATTAAGGAAACGTCTGTGGTCTGTGGATCAGTGACATTAGGCGCGTTCCATTCACAAAAGATTTATAAAAATCTGAGCTTAAAATCTGTAAAAAAAGGTAAATTTCTGAAAATAAAATTATTTCTACTTCAATAAGCCATACAAGTTCATACAAGAAACGAATCATTGCAGATGTGTGCAAGGAAATTTTTGATTAATATTGTGAATAGAACGCACCCTTTGGTATCTGTCAGCTGTCGTTAATTGATGTTGTCATCTGATCTTTGCTAGCTCCAGAGACTTTCTTTTTCTTTGTATCCAAACTAGTATGTAATATGTATTCTATCTGATCTATGATCCAAACGAAGAAAACGAAGTTGTTATCTCTTTGGGTATAATGATCAGAAAGCGAATTTTAGGATAAGTTCACTGATCAGAAAGTTAGGTTTTCTGAATTGATTTTCACTATAATTTTGATAAATAAAAAAATGTACACAAACAATGTCTTATGTCTAACCTAACACTGGCATGACATTCTAATGAACAGCGAGGGAAACTCTTTATTAAGAAGTTGTGAACCCTATCAATTCAGTGACTTGGGTAGGTTAATAACTAAACACGGAAAGTCTACGCCTTAACCGGCCTAAACGGACTATACAGGATAACTAATCGCGCAGCCAATAAAATAGAAATCTATACGTTAAATATAGTAAAAGTATAAGTCGTCTGAGTTACATTATAGTAGTCTGAGTAATGTACGAAGAAAGGCTCGTTAGCACACGACAAGACCGAGAAATATGGAAGAAGCTAATCACTCCTGGTGACTACTCTCTTGTGCCTTACGAAGACGCTTCCTGCCGCATCAGTTTATTCGATGTTTCCTGCACAAGAAATGGAGAACCACGCGAAATAGAGCCAAAAAGTCGTATATTCAGCAAAAGTTTCGACGGAAACGTATTGATCGGGGACGTTGATTCGTTTCTGGATAAAGATTTCGAGTTGATTCTTCAGCAGATGTGTTGCGGCGAAACATGTGAAGCGAGGATAGTATACAGAGATGGTAACAATGAATTAGTGAAAGAGATAAAATGTAAAATAATGTTAAAGGAAGTGACAGATGAACAACCTATTAGTGAATGGGGCTGGGAGAGGCTGCACGAAGCTGCTACAGTTCACAAGGTTTAAAATATTAATTGCTGTATCCCTTTTGTGTTAGTTACAGTAATTTAACCATAGCATTCCGTAAAGATTTACCTACTAAGGCTGCATTCCAAAATGTGTAACTATCAGCCGGCAAAGGGCATTACTCTGTCGCGTTCTTAAACCCAACGTTAAAAATTCAAGTCGACAGTTGTGAGGTTTTGGAACCTGCACAATTTCATCTGACAGTTGAATTCTATTAGCCTGGCAAAATCAGGGTTAATTAATACCCTATGTGACATTACCAAGTGGCCGTTCCAAAACTCAAATTTATTTGAAACTCATTGCTTCACAAAGAGTAAAGTGTTTTGGAACACCAAAGTATTAAATTGGTATGGGACTGATTAATTAGTAGAATGAATGAATGATCATTTATTTGTCAGAAGCATGGGTACAGGGTAGATATTTTTGTCTTTGATCCTTGCAATAATGTATTTGTTAACTTTATATATATCATTTGTTTTGTATACAATTTGTTGATTTTAATTATATCATCCAAATGGTGAGTGAAAAGATGGAAAGTGTACATCTGTAGTTACATAAGCTTCGATATTGGTCACATCAGCTTATTGAAAATATTAACTAATAATAACGAACATGTTATTATACTGATTAAGGTGGTTTGATTACCATACAAACATATTTTTCCATTTATGTGAAAAATGAGTATATTTTCACACTGGTTAAACTGTAGTTGGTTTTGATATTGGTATTTATTTGCAGTAAATCACATTTCATTGAATAAAATAGTACAATAATAGAAAAAATAACACTGTGTTTTCAATTCATTGCTGTAAATGGAAAAATATGTTTGTATGGTAATCAAACCACCTCTACCTTGTGTTATCTTTTGGTTCAGGACAGGGGCATAGAACTAGTGAAGGAAAAGAGAATACCTGATGCTTTCCGGAGGTTTAGCAAATCATTAAAACTGTTAATTGCTATTGAACCTATCAATCCTGAAGTCATCGATGAGAATAGCCTGCAAGAGCTAACAGACATGAAGGTATGCTATATCAGCTGCAACATGTTTCATATAGATCCCAAGATTTTTCTTTTAAATTGTACATTCAGTCAGGTTAGGGAACATACCCATACTACGTGACCCATTTAGAGGGGGGAGGGGGACTTCAAAATACAGAGGGATGGAGGGTTTAGGTTTTCGCCACATAGTCAATATCACCCAGGGATATGTTGTGCTTTTTTGAGCTAAGTATATTCAAGTATCGAACAAGTATGGTGAGGGAGGGGCATAAAATATTCTACAAAATGGCTCACGTTATATGGGTATATTCCCTTAGATGGAATGGAGACAGGTCTCAGGGACCAAATGCTATCTGCGAATGCCCATGAATCTTAAGGGCAAAATTTTCAGACTATAGTGAAACTAGTTGTAATGTATGGATCTGATATAATAGAAGAATTTAAGGTTATTGGTTTTTTTTTTGGTTGGTTGGTTGGTTTGGCCATTTAAAAAAGCTCAACTTGAACACTCAATAGGGTATTTTCATAGCAATAAGTCTTAATTATTAGTTATTGACCAAGTCAATAATTATATTATAAATAAGTAGTTTAAATGAAAATGCTATTACAGTATAAAATATCCGTCTTAACTCAATGGACTGATTCGATAAGATGAGAATATTATAGATTAAAATATAAGTAAGTAGAAAGCCATTTGGTATTTAATTAAACATAACATTAAATAAAGATACATTATCAACTGTTTTTATTAAAACCTTTGAGCCTGTCCAATAATAGATGTGAAATATAAATGCAGTGCAGTGCATAAATGGTAGTACACAACTAGTATAATAATATTAAAGCTTTATTTAGTTCCGTGTAAATTACAATGGTAAATGATTACCGATTTCGATCACATTTGGTATGGAGATAGTTTAAATCCTGGATTAATACATAGGCCACTTTGATCCCGGAAAAAGTATAGTTCCCGTGGGGTAATTGAGGTAACGGGAAAACCGTAATCCACGCAGGTGAAACCGCGTGGCGCTACTAGTTGGTTATATACTTAGATGAAATTTGGCTTGATTTGATGATATGATATGAATAATATGGCCATATTAATGAACACTTACCACACTGAATTACATAGGTCCAGGTCCAATTAAAACATTGAAATTGTAGTACCTACCTAACTATATTACTCAGAGAAAAGTGTTCTAAGATACCCAACTTAACTGTATTTTTGCTTTTTAGAGATTGTGCAATATCTGGGACACTACAAGTGTAATCCTTACCAACAAGTATTACCTTATCCTTATAGTATAATAGTAAGTAATAAAAGTAGCAATTTATCAGTAAAATTAAATATTGGAGATGGATCTGTTACAGGTGAAACTCTATAATAATCTGGCACACTGTCAACTTCAATACAACGAATTTGACGCAGCTCTCCAACTCTGCAATAAGGCTCTCACCTTCCAACCAGACAGCATCAAGGCTCTATACAGGAGGAGTATATCCTACACTCACATGCACTTGTATGAAGAAGCATGGATAGACATACAGAGAGTCCTGGAACTAGATCCAAACAATAAGGCAGCGCTGCAGAGTGTGAATGCACTGAAGCCGAAGATTGAAAAAATTAACAATGAATACAATAATGTGATTAAAAACATGTTTCGATATACTTCTCTTTTATTGACTCGTCCATAACTCCATCTGTTCTATATATGAATGGTAGCAAACTGTCTGTTTGTTTAAACATATGCAACATGACCCAAAATCGCATGAGTTACATATTTTTTTACGTTACTTAGTCTGACCACGCTTAGTCACGCAAAAACTACAAAAAAAAAATTGGATGAAGTTTGGTATGGAGATAGTTTAGAGTCTAGGGTCTAAACTATCGCCATACCAAATCTCATCGAAATCGGTACAACCGTTGGAGCGTGCAGGAGTAACAAAGGTTTTTGAATTACATATTTGTTTATCCCACGCGGTAGAAACAACTATTTTTGAGATGAAAAGTAGTATTAGTCTAGATCCCAAATAATTCAAAAACCTCAATTACTCCTTCACGCTCCAACAGTTGCACCGATTTCGATGAAATTTGGTATGGAGATAGGGTTAGACTCTGGAATAACACATAGGCTAGTCTTATCCCGGAAAAAGTGTAGAGCTCCCGTGTGATAATTGAGGTAGCGGGAAAACCGTAATCCACGTGGGTGTAACTGCAAAGCGCTACTATACTACGGACTAACTATGAAATTCGAGATGTAAAGTATTATCTAGGTATCAAAGCGAGAGCGCGGTGAAGCGTGACGCTGATATAGATGAAAATATACTATGCTCTTATACAACAGGCATTCCTAGGTAATCTACCTAGATTCATTTTATATAAGTCCCAACTCTGTAAGTAGTATTAGTCATTATTATTGCTTATTGCATACCTACTTTAATTTAAGGAAAAGCAAAATAAGTACGAGCTCGATTTTAACCTAGTAGGTACCTACATAGGCAGTTCAAACTAATTATAACATTAAAACCACACCACACAGATTTCATCTTCGCCGGGACAGTGGCCAAACGTTAGAACTTATAGCGTTGAACAGAATCTCAATTTCAAATGTTTATTGAACGTGTGGCTGAAGGTAGAACTGCGCTAGCTCTAGAATTTTAACTGGCTTATAAGAACATCTAAGCTTGGCCGTGGTGGTACCGGCCTAGAATAGTACTCCCCCATCTCTTCCCGCGGGTGCCGTAAGAGTCGGGTAAGGGTTCACTTACCAGGAGGTGGGCAGCAGCGCCTTCTGAGGGTTGGAAATCATACTGCGCTCGCCAACCCGACTGCCAAACGTGGCGAGTATTGGCAAATCCCCCCCTATATGCGGAAGGCATACGTCCAGCAGTGGACGCATATGGCTGAGAGAAGATAAGAACATCAGACTGAAGACATTGTCATTTTAGCTATTTTTAGCTTCTTAGCAAGCCAGGATGAAATTATAGGTACCTACTAACTACTCTACCGCCGTTAAATTAAAAAAAACGCCGTGTTAAATGTTCCTGAACAGGAGGAAGACATTTGCAGCTGTAACACAGGTATGCCCTAGCACAGCTATCAATGTCCTGAATATGCACATTTTATAAAAACATTATATTTTAACTTATATAATATACCTAGGTTAGTTAACATCTTTACATAGGTCTTATGTTAAATTAGTACATGTACCTACCTATATTGAATTGCTAGTGCAATATTGTAAAATAGTGTTTGATGTAATTTGTGGACAATAAACATTTATTTATTATTTACGTGTCGTGCCAATTCTCTTATTTATTAAGACAAAAAATCCATAAACAATGCAATAGCGATTCAAACGTATCGTAATATAGCTTGGTATTCCGCTAAAATAACAATTGCATCGTAGATCGTAGGTAATTGTATTATAGTAGGAATAAAATCTGTGTACCCATTCTAATTGATGCTCCATGTAGAATAGCAAAACTAGCAAAAACGACAATTCATTAACAATCTATGAGCAATGTGCTAGTAGAATTGATACCCTGTATCTACTCTACCACCGTTCTGTGGATTTGATTGCGATGTTATCCACACTGACAGCTCAAGCCAAGGGCGGATCAAAACGGCGTAGAAACCATGTATAGTCTTGATAAAAAATATATTTTTTCGAAAATATAAGTTACTTATGTAGGACTGTCTAGACTAGAGCTAAATAGACACGAGCACAGATCGGTCGTAGCCTACCGGAAATACAGAAAGTGTATGAAAATATTTGGTAATTTTTTTTGTCTTTAATACGTGCCTACTAATTGTATGAACATATTTTTTATTTTTTTATTTATTTAGTTCAACCATATTGTATACAAATTCAATTATGTTAATACTAATAAAAAACAACTAAAGGTGATTCACAATTAACTCTGATCTCCACACTAGGATTCCTTGTGTTGTGGAAATCAGATAACAACACGGATTGTAGTAAGTACATAATACATAAATTAAGCGTTATGATAATAAATTATTTTGTATAAATAAATTAAACCATTCTTAATTATTAGGTAGATACACCTGTTGTCAAGGAACCACCTATAATGAGGTTCTCTTCTGAAGCGTCCTGAATGTGCCCTTTGGATACAATATCAGGTTTGCTGACGTATTGTATTGTCGCGTGTATCCATATTTTTTATGTTTTTGGTTGCTATTCAAAATATTACGATGAATCCTGAATTGAAAATCGTCAAATCTCAATGTCATAACTATGGCTCTCGTAAAAGAGCTCTAAGTCGCATAATGAGTTTTAGAGACATGCTACTATATCAAATTACTAGAGTAGATACTAGGTCGAGTCACAAAATAGGAGATGCATTGGAGAATTTAAGTCACCGACAGAGCTCCGAATTTGCAAGTCGAAAAGCAGTAGGGCTAGGTCAATTATCACGTAGAGCTGATGGGGACAAGCTGATTACGAATGGAGACTACGGACTGGCAAGCGACAAAGATCGCTAAAGCAGTATAGGTGCAGGCCACTTCCGATTTTTAGTAGAAATAGGACGTCCACTGACAAGGTGGGCAAAAACGTGGGCAAAAAAGAAAGTGAGAACAGGCTGTAATCAGGTTATTTTAGGCTTGAAAGTAAGGAATGTACCTATTCTCTAAGTTGTATAGGTCATCAACAGCACTGCACCTTTAATTTGACCATCTTGAGGGATATTTACCAAATATCATACATAGCTCTCATTATTTTTAAATTTATCATACAGTTTGAAGGGATGGTAGAGCGAGCTTGTTACGGAACCACCAACCAAATTATCCGAGATATTCGCCTACTTCTCTGATTAAACCACAAAGCAGGCAAAAAATGTGATTGTTTCATGCGAAAATCTCGTTTAATTTGGTTGGAGCAAGACGGTCCTTATAAACTAACTTCTATTTAGGTATACCATAGATATTTTCTTTAATAGAACTTCCACTGTTTTTCAAATTAACTTGGGACACAGCTTTGATATAAAACAGAAATCCACTTCCTTATTATGTACCTAACGGAGTTCTGAAGGAACAACAGTATATATATCTACTCGTTTAAAACCGAATTGTAATATTATTATTATAATGAGAACCGTCCGCTTCTGATGTAGCTTCGACAGCGCAGTGAGTTGGTTGTAGGACCTCGGTGACTGAATAGTGTCACCTATGGTACATTTTTAGTGGCGAATTCCTTTTTGTCCTCTTATCATACGATCAAACATATATGTTTATTGTATGTTTGATTGAATACTTAATCCAAAATGAATTGAAGCCCTAACCACTATTAGCAATAAAGAATGTGAATTTGAAAATTTGAATCTCTACAAAATAACAAAAGAAGGTTGAATACAATAATATCGGAGACTGCACGACATATCTCTTGCGGTTCATGCAGTAAACCTCAAATCACCACACTTACACACATGCTACATAACATACTAACTAACGTAACATAGGTAGTGATATTATTGTATGAGATCATTCAATGAAACCGGGCGCAGGCAGTCAGTCTGCCTCTGACATCACCGAGGTCGGAACAACAAGGAGGCCTTACACAAATCCCACACAATAATATCGTGTCTTGTTTTTAATTCGTGTATTCTTAATTTCAAGCTAACTTAAGCTGAAAGTCAAAGCAAAAATGTCAAGTTAGTATTTTATTTTATTGTTTTACTGTGTGAATGTGTTTTCAGAGGTGTAAAAGTGTTTATTACAGTCTAATTATAGAGATTTGTGTCAGCTGTGCAGTGAAACTGGTTGTTTGGTAAAGTTGAAATAGATAGGTATAAAAATTCCGCGCACTTAGTAGTGCATGTAGTGTGTCTACCTTTTAATCAGGTTGTAGATAGGTATTATAGTTAGATATATAATGTGCACAATAGATTTCAAACAATGTCTTAAGGCTATTTAAGTTGACGATTATCATTAATCCGATGTACTTTTTAAAAGTTTTTTAATACTTAGTAGGTAAAACTCAGGTATTTTTTTTCCGGTAAGGAGAAAATCACAACTAACGTTATATAGGTATTTCACTAATTTATTTAAATTAAATTTTAGTTTTGCCGTTTATAATGATGATGTCACCCTGCGTCATTTGTTTTGTATTTAAAAGGAGTACCTGCAATTTTAATTTTTCTTCCGTCAGTTGGAAAACTCGATGGTAGATATGTTGTAGAATACTTAGTTTCATCTATACCATATGATCTCTGAGATTGAAATAAAAACATTATAAATAAAAAAAGTTAATGTTAATGTGATTTTGTTTTCCGATAGGTACAACCCCGGAATCTTCAAATCGCGAGTGAATAGGTACTAAGTTTGTGTGCTACACCTTAGACCGCGTCGTCACTTAACATCAGGTGAGACAGTGGTCAAAGGTAAGCATTACCTTTAAAAAAGAACACTAAATAATAACGCGAATGTAACCGGCTTTTTTACGACAAAAGGATGCAAGACAAAATGGTATAAAAGATATTATAATAATATCTTTTATACCATTTTGTCTTACATCCTTTTTAGGCCTAGTTTGGGGCCCATTGTTTTCAAATTGATTTCCTATTATTATCAAGAAGTTGATGTTTTATAAATTGTAATGATATTAATGAAAATAAATTATCTTATCTTATTCTGATTTGCTTTGAGATTCTCGGGGGATAGGGAGAGCTTTTTGTTTTGTTTACCTGACAAGAAATTAGTTAGAATGCTTTATCATGTTACGTATCTTGAGTACCGTTACTCGGCTTGGAACGCAGCCAAGTAATTTTATTTATAAACTAATAAAAGATGAGATACAATATTTCACACTCGAAATTTTTTACATTTGTCATAAAGCCCTTTGCTTCTAACCCAGATATTGACTATATATAAAAGTACCTAACTTATTGATTGATAATTAAATAGGTCGCAAAATTGTGCTAAGGTAATAAAAAAACAGTAACAAATAAATAATAAAAGCAGTGTTTATACTTTGTTTTTTTCTTAGGAATTCAAAGTGCGCTTACTACCATATCAAATTAAATATCAGTCGGCTAGTTAAAATCGCGTTTTGTGTTTTCTTATAACGACAAAGTAACATAAGCACCGACAAAGATACTCGGATATTGTTACGCAAACTTCGCTTCTGTATGCGATTAGACCGTGACATCATGGCGTCTAAGCCTTATTGATTTTGAGTCACACACGGAGACCTTAGAATTTTAGACGTTATTAATATTATTTATGGGGGGCTCCCATACAACAAACGTGACTTTTTGCTCGATTTTGATAATGACAACAGGTAGACGCTAGAAATATTCACAGAATATTTACACTTTAAACATATATAATTAACTGGAAATAAAACCAATATTAAAGGGGGGCTAATACGTAATATTTTTGCTCCTTATTGATAACGTCAACAGGTAGACGCTTGAAATATTCACAGATAATTAAGTTATATTATTCACTTAAATAAATAAATATATGAGGGGGGCTCCCATACAACAGACTTGTTTTTCGCGCGTCCGACTTCCACTTGGCCGGTTTTTTTATTTGAGTTCTAGTGAAATGAATTGTCAACTTTAGGCGTTTAACTTTACTCAAGAGTAATTAAGTCAAGAGTAGATAATTTTATATTATACTTATAATTTCGATGCTGAAATATCCTTGAGGAAATTGCATTTGTATCACTCCGGCAGGTAGTTTTTCTCATGGTTTAATACCTTTTTTACCGACAAAAGGAAAAAAAATCATATGCGCACTTTCTTATAAGACTTATAAGTGGTTAAAAATACGGGGCTGTGTTTGTTATCTTTTGATTATTGAATTTATCAAAAAAGCACGAGATTTCCCTAGACGATATGGACTACGTGACGAAAACCTAAACTCTCTCCCCGTCCCTGTGACCATGCGTGGTATTTTGAAGACCGCCCTCCCCCCTCTGAACGGGTCACGTAGTGTGGGTACGTTCCCTGAGGTACACATAGACGTGAGGTAGATAAATATGGAGAGCGTAGTCAATACACCGCTTTTTTAGGAAATGGGCTTTCGCAGATATTTCCCGTTTCATTGAAACTAAAGCGCTTATCTAGTGCGTTTTTCTAGGCCCACATTACATCATCAATAGATTATGTGCAAAACTCTAACGTAGGTATCCAATAAGGTAAAATAACTTTATGACCTGATACCCGACGTTTGGTATCAGGTCATAAAGCATGGTAAGAATAAAAAAATGATTTCAGATAAGCCAGAACCCCTGGAATCGGGATGGGGCATCCAGGTGGTGACACCAGCTCCAGAACACAGGTTTTCCCTGGACGAGGAGGCACTGAGTGCGCTGCTCCTCCGTGAGGATGTTAAGGATAGATCCGTGATTGTTATATCGGTGGCCGGCGCCTTTCGCAAAGGAAAGTCGTTCTTGCTGGACTTCTTCCTCAGATATTTGCATCAGAAGGTAAGAAGAGTATACAACTTTATTAATTTTTTTATAAGAGAGAGAAGTGTGATGGTCATCTCAGCCATAGAGCGTCCACTGCTGGAGATAAGGGGCCCCGCATCCAGCCTTAATGCCTGCGATCTTAGTCAGGTCGTGCGTCCACCTGGTCGGTGGCCGTCTTATGTTGCGCTTGCCAGTCCGGGGTCTCCAATCGAGAACCTTTTGACCCCAACGGCCATCAGTTCTTTGAGATGTGCCCTGCCCACTGCCAATTCAAATTGTTAATCCTCTGGGCTGGGAAACGAAACGAAAGTCCGTTCGATCCGTAGGGAATTTCGTTCTTCTACGGATATCTCCTCATTTCTAGTTCGATCGCGTAGAGAAACCCCGAGAATAGCCATCTCCATAGCTCGTTGTGTGACTCTGAGCTGGCTCAGAAGGCCCATAGTCACACACAACGTTAACACGTAATACGGGACATTATTAAATCTACAAAGTGGGACGTTATTGTAGGACTAGCACTTGTAGAAGGGTCGTTATTGTATATTTTTAGACATTTTTGAGTATGATAGGATTTGATAGGCTCAAGTTGTAGAGAGCCTAAATTATAATATAAAATATTCATCATCATCTCAGCCATAGGACATCCACTGCTGGTCATAGGTATAAAATATTACAATTAGCTAAATACATCGTCTGCCACTCTACGGTTGAAGATCATTTGATCATAAAACAACAAGGTTGAATATATTGAGTTTCAAATAGTTTCATTCATTATTAAAAAAATATATTAAAAAAATTAATGACCTTTAAGTAGTATGTTTTGAATTCCACTGATAATAAACTTATTTGTAGATTTGACATCGAATCAAAGATTATGTACCTACTATGGCGAACAATATTTAACATTGTAACATTACCTATTTGATCTTCCGAGCTCAGCAAAATGTTAACTTGGTACTTAGTTTAAAAAATGACTTTTTTAAACTAAGTACCGAAACCTCCTTATGCAAGTTAGAGGTTGAAAGTTTGCTTGAAAACGAAGAGAAGTACTGAACCGTTTTTTAAATTATTTTATGTCCAACTATACTAGGTATTCTTTATAATTAAAAAATGTAATGTCCCAGATCCTTTTACGAAACGACGACAAATCGGTACATATCAGCAATGCATGATTCGGAACTAAAACTATATTTTTCAGTACGTTTTGGGCGATGAATACGGCAACTGGATAGGTTCAGATGACCAGCCACTGAAGGGGTTCAGCTGGCGCGGCGGCTCCGACAGGCACACGACTGGACTGTTGCTGTGGTCGCAGCCCTTCAAAGCCACGCTGCCGAACGGAGATAAGGTCTGGCTACACTAGAGACTAACCTACCAAAATTTACCAAGAAAGTTTTTTTTTTTCATTTCAATTCATGTTGTATGTATTGCTTCCGGGCTGTTTGGCCGTGGTCTAAGTGAAACTTGTGTTCCAGACGTTTCGTCGATTACTACGGTCGACATCTTCAGTGGTTCAGGTCCGAGCGGCGACAAGAGCGTAGAACTCTCCTTCGCGGCGTCTTCTCTGATACTGAGTATCTCATCGTACTCAGTATCAGAGAAGACGCCGCGTTTCACTTTGACCACGGCCAAACAGCCCGGAAGCAATACATACAACATGCAACACCGGCCGTGAAAGTCTTAGAGTTTACAATGCAATTCAATTTATTATCGTAAAAAGTATACAAATTCCACTTAAATATTGAATCAGAATCTACACTATTACTTTTAGGAATAGGTACATCCATAGCCTGTACTTTTTTATGCTTAGCATAATTGCAACTATACAATATAAGCTCGTACTGTTGATATGGCCGGGATCCGACATGAATCCACTAAGGGCACACAGTTAGTGTTGGCAATTGGCAAGCACTGGAAAGAACATCTACGTATATAAAACTTGTAATAACAAGTCAAGCCTGTCTCCGTTGCATAGCGGTCATTGCCTACTCTGTGCGAGCGTGATGCAAAATATTTACGTAGGAGCGAAGGAGACAAATAATATCATGTTAATGTACTAAATTCTTCCTACTCCGCGACTGTAATTTAGTGCGAATTCTTTTTAGTAATTCTAATGTCATAGTTTGTATGTTCGGTTATTTGTTGCTCAATCACGCCTGGACGGCTAAATTGATATACTTAAATATCATTTTGTTACGGAGTTACATATAATAGTCTAATACAAACGCTTTCTTTTTTTTGTCCACGCGCGTGACACCGCGGCGCGAAACTATTACTTACTTAAACATACATTTTGAACCGTTGGAAAAAATGACACATTATTAGTAATTAAAGGAAAACATAATGTTGTGCACCTATGTGATTCCTAATATGTACAAGAATGCTCAATACAAAGTGTGACCAGATTTTTTTTCCTTATCCTTTTTCCTTCCTATTACTGTTATTGATTATGTAAATCACGCTAATCCAATATTCCGTATTTCAGAATCTAAGTAGTCCGTTTTTCATCATGTCAAATAAGCCCAAAATGTATATAAGTATAGCTGCTGTTGTATTTTTTCTATTTGTGTAGATATGACTAATATAAAGTACAGTTCAATTTGGTAGAAATGTGTAATGATTTTGAAATTAGAATGTCTTCAGTTGACTAAAAACCACATTCCAGGTGGTAATCCTGCTGATGGACACGCAAGGCACGTTCGACTCAGAGTCGACAGTGCGTGATAACGCGACAGTGTTCGCTCTCTCCACCATGATCGCCTCGGTGCAGATATACAACCTCTCACAGAACATTGAAGAAGACGATCTGCAGCATTTACAGGTGAGCATCTGGACGATAGGGGTTCAAATTTCATAACCGTGCCAATTTGCTGTTATTCTACCGTCCATTCGGTCACACGTCTCTGTCTCGCTGAATGGTTTCAACAGCTGGACCGTAGTCCCTCTAGGTAGACGACCCGTCGTCATATCCATACCGTCAAAACCTCCAATTATTGTTTGATCCCCAGTTGTTCACGGACTATGGACGGCTCGTACAGAAAAGTAGTTCGGGCAAACCGTTCCAGCGGCTGCAGTTTCTCGTGAGGGACTGGAGCTTTCCCTATGAGTACGAGTATGGAGCTGATGGCGGGAAGAAGCTGCTGGATAAACGGCTTGAGGTACACTTGAAGAGATAATAAAATTGTATATAATATAGGAGAAGCCGGAAAGCGGCGAGCGGGTCAGTCATAATAGAGTAAGCGTACATTTATAATCTATAAAAAGTAACTTAGCCACCTGCTAACCACCTAGGCACGATTAAGTAGTAAGATCGGAGAAATGGTTTAAACAGCTAAAGGAGCGGACCTGGACCTTGAGAGGGTTGCCTGTAGTCCCATGCTACTACGTTTACCGAGCCTGTGGTCAATCCATATGATTATTCACATTGTGTTCCAAGTTACGTGTGCATACTAGGTACGTGCGAGAATCATCGCTTAACATCAGGTCATAAAACATCAGCTTATAAACAATTTAATTATAATTTATTAATAATAAAGTTCGTGTAGCTGACGGTAGTAACTAACTGCGTCATAATAAGCGACTCTACATCTTTATATTGAAAATTGATATTTGTAGGAAGGATAAAAGGAAAAACATCCCCTCAAATGTTGACTAAGAAAAACAATGAAGCATTAAATTCCGGCTGTTACTGCACTGCAGTGCTACCAAAACTTAGATGGCAAAGCGACAGAACGGTATTCCGTAGTCATGGGTTTTCACTACCCAATAGAAGCCGAATGTTTCCATTCCAAAATTTGAACATAAATTGATATTTGTTCATCAAGAGCAAGGCGTTATAGCAATTCGAACTTATTTATATTTTTTATTGCGAATATGCAGGCGTTTGATCACTATCTCCCTTGATAAGTGATGGTGTGGTCTACGATAGAGAACGCCTGCCTAGAAGATACCAATCCGCACTGTTAGGAGATCTTAGGGTTGAGCCTTTTTAAAAAATGAAATTAAAATACACAATTGATTTTTAGACAAACGTTAGGTTTGAATATTGGATGAACACTGATGGGATGGATGAGTAACCAGGGCACTATGGCGAAAGAAATTATGACTAGGCGGGAAAGGAGAGCAGGCTAAAAGGGGTGCATATAGATATAGAGCATATAACAGCACGTTACTTGAAGGGACCTAGATTGCTTCTATATAAAATGAGAAAAATACTTGTTTTAAAGGCGTGCAATACTACTAATTATTAACTATTAACACCGCTCGAGTTCGGTTACTCTTCAGATAAAGGCTTTTCAAGAAAAACAATAATTGGTGGAAATGTGGCCTAGAAGTCGCATGAAATAGAACGCATCGTCTTTGACGTTTGTCTACAGGTGCACGAAGGCCAGCATAAGGAGTTGCAAACCCTTCGAGAGTATATCGCTGCTTGTTTCGAAGAGCTGGCCTGTTACCTGATGCCACATCCTGGTTTAAACGTCGCAACCAACCCGGAGTTCGTTGGGAAACTTAAAGGTAAAACTTTCTTTACAAAGCTTTAGTAGTTGACATTTTTATTCACTGAACTTAGTAATATTCACTTATATACTTTGGGTCTCGGTTTCATGTAAATCTTTGTTTTATGTGTCTGTATTACACCAAAGATGTAAGGAAATGGAATAATGATAATCATAATTACAAAAACAAGTACCAAGGTAGTAATAGAAAATATTATTTACATGTTTTTTTTAAGTCCGTGGGCCGCTCCACTTTTGTGTAAACTTTAAATAAATAGGTAGGTATATTTTATGGGCTATTACAGCTAAGCTAGTTTTCCAGGTCAGCACCTGGCCTGCACATTGTTCTGCCGAATATTTATCGAAATATTAAAGTGACAGAGTACTTCAATGATCGACGGTTAAACAATTCGGATATTTGATCATACAAAAATCGCGATAAGAACATTGAGGATAGGAATAGGACGGTAAAAAATACTATATACCTACACACAGAAAAATTCATAAAAATTGGTCAAGCCGTTTCGAAAGAGTTCGGTTACAAACACTGTGACGTGACGATATTTTATGTTAGAAATAAAGTCATATTTCATAATTCACTTTTAGAATGCGAAAAGGTTTTCGCAAAAAAAAAACAACAATTATTTCGTAATGTATACCTACTCTAAGGCTTTCACGGCCGGTGTTGCATGTCGTATGTATTGCTTCCGGGGTGTTTGGCCGTGGTCTAGATGAGACTTGTGTTCCAGACGTTTCGTCGATCACTGCGGTCGACATCTTCAGTGGTTCAGGTCCGAGCAGCGACAAGAGCGTAGAACTCTCTTTCGCGGCGTCTTCTCTGATACTGTGACTCTGTTACTTCAAACCTTTTGCGAAATATGACCCTAATGTGTCATAAAATGAATGAACCTCGAATCTCTATAATACCATTTAAAAAGTATTTTTTTCACATTGATAGAGCTTGGTAAGTTTTTAATATTATTTCATGTTGATAATATGATAATAATAGAACCTCTTTTAATTATATTTGGTAACATCCCGTATCTTCTTCGATTTTCCAGATTATTTTTCGTTAAACGGCCGAGATCCGGGTTGAATGCCTGTGTCTTAATTATGCTAGTTTTAGGTGGACAGGGCAGGTACATCTATTGAGGCTATCCTCCGATCCTCCGCAATCTCTCAAAAATATTACGCTATATCTCTCTCTTTCGTGGCTTTAACAGATATCAGCCCAGAATTCAAAGAGTCCATAATAAAACTGGTGCCCTCACTCCTATCCCCCGAGAAGCTGGTGCCCAAACTAATCGAAGGTCAGGAGGTGAAGGCCAAGGACCTGCTGCACTACTTCAAGGTGTACATGAAGGTTTTCAACGGAAGCGAGCTGCCTGAACCTAAAACTATTTTGGAGGTGAGCAAAGGAAAGATAGGATGCATTTTGTTCTTATTTTAATCTTGTTTTTCTTTATGTGTGCATATTTTTTTCAACACGTGTATGTCACTACACTTTTCAGTTCGCAGCGCGCTTACAAGTTTAAGTATTTTTATCGGATAGAAGATTTTTTAACAAAAGAAGGCAGGAGGTTTTTGTGGAATTTAAAAACTGAGGCAGTTTGGCCATTTGGGTATCAAATGAGATAGCGTTAATTGGACATGTAATACAAAGCTTGCAATACAAAGTGAGATTATAAGCAGCCAATATAATACGTACAGATTTCCTTATATAATTGATTTAAAAAATCATAAGTACTTTTCTTAGAGCAATTACCATACCGTTATAAATTCTTTGGTACATTTTTCCTATAATACTAAACTGGTTTTCATCGCCTCTATTTTGACCAAAGTATTTTTTGCTGTTTCCACCCTCAGGCAACAGCAGAAGCAAACAACCTATCAGCGGTAGCAGATGCTCGCGAAGTCTACGAAACTCTGATGGAGGAAGTCTGCGGCGGCTCCAGACCCTACCTGCAGCCAAAGATGCTGGAGGAGGAGCATAAGAGGAGTAGAGATAAGGCGCTGCACGCGTTCCATAGCAAAAAGAAAATGGGAGGTCAGGAGTTGGAAAAAACGTACGCGGAACAGTTGGTTAAGGTAAGAGATCTGTTATGCATATTAATTGGTTGTATAGGTAAGATAAGGTACATGAGATGATGTTTTAATGCCAGAAATACTTAGCATAGAACTTAGCATAGACATATAATATATTTATTCAGATGCACACATTTAATTAACAGAATAAGTCCAACACGTTATACATAAAAAAATCACTCTGAAATCTGCCTACTTTATATTTATTTTTTGTATGTATGCAGAATTATCCACTAATAAAGGTCAGAGTCGTTTGGCATCGGAGGCAACATGAAGAACTCCATTTACTGTTCAGACTGAATGAAAAACCCCTCAGAGTTCCTTTTCTTTTCGTTTCTTCCCTTTTTCCTGGTTTACGCAGAACCACTAACGTACCCTCTTTCCAGGTCTTGGGAAAGTGGCCAAGATCCAGGGATTTGTTGACCAGTGGCAGGCTAATATTCGGATCCTTTTGGATCGGACGAATTGCATGCTAGCAGAGGTCTGCCGTCAAGCCATCACTCTTTAAGGCTTTCTTTGGGTTAAAACTATTTGCTGCAGGTATCAAATAGCTTTTCCTATTGCTGTTTCAAAAAAGGCGGATCATAGTTTGCATTATGACCCTCTCTGTTTACTTTTATGGCTTCGTGTGTTATTAGCTTATGGTACCCAGTATCTTTCTTGCTCGTCCTTCGGTTAGTATATGTCTTCGCAAGCCATCTAGTGGACTCCTTAGAACCTAGTACTTGGTCTTTTCTGACCAATGCTTGATCTTCCTGCCTCTTTTTACTTTTCCTCTCTCATCTTTCCAATACCGATATATCTTCTAAAGGGTCCCTCCCTGTTCTTCCTACAATAAAACTCTTTCCAGCTCCTCACTTGTGTTATTTTATATTAGACACATAGAATAAAAACAATGACTTCGACTGGCCGGTTGGCGCAGTTGGTAGCACTCTGCCTTCTGAGCCGCTGGTCCCGGGTTCGATTCCCGGACAGGTCAAACATTTGTGTGTATGAACATGTCTGTTTGACCTGTGTCTGGGTGTGTATGTGTATATAAAAAAAAAGTATATATATAAGTATGTATTTAAGTATATATATCAGTCGTCAGGTTACCATAGTACAGGCTCTGCCTAGTTTGGGACCTTGAAGACCTTGTGTGAATGTTGTCCCATATTTATAAAAAAAATAATTTTATATTTATAAAAAAAAAAAAAATGAAATAATAAGTACGTGAGTATTTTCACAATAAGTGTAAAATATGGCCTCTGCCTACCGTAGTAGGGGCAATCACACGTATTCAATTTGTAAGTTTTTTAAATTGCTGTGGATTTGTTATTGACCGCCGTATTTGTACTACTCACTCTTTGTTTCTCGAGATTTTCAATATCAACTATAAAAATGTAGGTATGAAAATGTTACCTATGTAAAACGACGCGTGAACAGTTTGTAGAAGGTTGTTTTTGACTGGACTTGGGTGTTTTCAGGAGTTGGAAGATTTGTTCGGTCAGCTGAGAGCCCACAACGAGGGTAAGAACTTGTTCCGCATAATGGGCACCCCGGCGGTGTTCGCGACGCTGGCGCTGGTGGGGTGGGCGGTGTGGGCGCTGGGCGGGGGGCTGGCGTTGCAGACGGTCGCCGCGCTTGGGCAGGCCACTGCCGTCGCCGCACTGCTCATGCTGCTCGTCTGGGCCTACACTAGGTATAATGAGCCATCGATCAATAAATGAGTTATTTTTTCATGTGTGCTAGCTGCATACCCACGATTTCACCCGCACCAACTATAGTTTTACGGTTATTTATTTATCTGTACTAATAATATTATAAAGAGAAAAGATTTGATTGTTTGTTTATTTGCATATAAAAGATAGACATAACACTTTTCAGTTATTGGAGTGTAACTCAAAAAGTGCTTGACCAGTATTGATGAAATTGGGAATAAATGGGACCACATGGGAAGTATGATTCTACACCAGCTTTCAAATAAAAACATAATCATCAAAATCGGTTCACCCAGTCGAAAATTCTGAGGTAACATACATAAAAAAATACATACGGGTGGTATTGAGAACGTCCTCCTTTTTTTGAGGTCGGTTACAAAATACCAATCGTGATGTCTTTAATTTCCGCCATAAAGACGGTTACGAATAGCAACACTGCTTGTTACAGAGTGACTGGCAATATGCGCGACATCGGAGCTCAGCTGGATGACATAGCGGACACAATACGGGGTTATGTAAGTTTTATTGACAATATCTATACCAATATTAAGAAAGAGGGAAGATTTGATTATTTGTTTGCATTGAATAAGTTCCGAAACTCAGCAGTATTGACCGTGTTGTAACAATCTTTCACTACTGGGAAGCTACTTTATCCCCGGGCGACATAGGCTATATTAGACTTTAAAAAAAAATAGGGGTCGTTATTTTTTGGAATTTTGAAATTTTTACCCGTGCCAAACCCGGGCGGACCGCTAGTCCTACTAATATAATAAATGCAAAGTTTGTGTGTGTGTATGTGTGTTACTTCTTCACGCTCAAACGGCTGCACGGATTTCGATGAAATTTGGTATGGAGATAGTTTAAACTCTGGATTAACACATAGGCTACTATCCCGGAAAAAGTATTGTTCTCGTGGGATAGTTGAGGTAGCGGAAAACCGTAATCCATGCGGGTGAAACCGCGGGGAGCTACTAGTTGTCTATAATTTAGGAACCGGTCGAAACGACGGAGGCAGTTAGAGAAATTTCCAAGAAATATGACATGAGCTCTACACTACTGACCGTGAAGTCCCGGACAGTAAATATCACTGATCTTATCGAGTAACAGTGTGATAGTCATAATAAAAGATTGGCAAGAAATACCTAATGTTTAAACAGTTTGTCGGCATAAGCGCAAGCTACACTGCAGTCATGAAAAACATACTTAGGAATTTTGTGTCAACATCCCACTTTGTTCATACGATATAAAGGTTATGCTCGATACTAGAAGTAGGTAAGTCCTGCGTCCCATTTAGAAAACTTATAGTGTAGTGTATAGTAGTATAGGTATCTTCTAGGAAGGAGTGAGAGAAGCATTGTAGATCACTTAACATCTGGTGAGACAGTGGTCAAATGCATGCCGATTTTGTATAAATAAAAACAAATTCTGGACTGCTGATTTATTAATTTCAAAAAATGATTGTAAGTATTAGAATTTAAAATAATCTTAATCCAGAGGAGTATAGTAGGCGCAACCGCTCTTTGTGGCTCTAGGCTCTGCTAATATTTCCGAATGTATCGAGTCAATCGGTAGAACATTTTCTTATTTAAAGTTAGCAAGATTTGAGAAAAACGAGTTGTATAATAATTGAGGCAAGTCTCGTGCAACTCAAAATTAGAACCTGCGGCTACATACAGAGACACAAACATAGGTACACACCTATATTAACCGATAAAGATCATATTATAAATCTATACAATACCCATGTATAATGAACATATTGGCTGGTGGCCGTGATGGTACCGGCCTAGAATAAAACTCCCCTATCTCTTCCCGCGGGTGCCGTAAGAGTCGGCTAAGGGACCACGTACCAGAAGGTGGGCAGCAGCGCCTTCTGATTGGAAATCATACTGCGCTCGCCAACCCGCCTGCCAAGCGTGGCGAGTATTGGCAAATCCCCCCTATATGGGGGAGGCATATGTCCAGCAGTGAACGCACATGGCTAAGAGAGAGAGAGAATGAACATATTTGTGTGTTACAGCTGGTGAGCACCGCCCTGGGCTCAGCGGGTAGCCACGCGGCCGCGTCTGCTGTCAGTTACAGCGCCGATAAGAAACTAACGTGATGATGCTCCTTCCTCGGTGATGGACAATGACGTCTTCCAGATATACCAACTATGTGATACCTATATACTTTCCGTGAATCCAAATCACGCTAATAACCCTAACGCCATCAACAAAAGAAATAAAACCAGCACGTTCAGAAGTCACAAGAAGCATAAAATGTTGGTTCTCATTTGCGACATAAGGTTTGCGCTATTAGCTTGATTCGGACCGCGCGGTTATTAACTTACCTGTTGATAAGATGATAAGAATGTATTGTAACTATATTGATCTTTTATGGCCTTGTATTATTAAATGTTTTGGAATTTATGTAACTCACAGACCACCGTTTACTTTAAATATTTTGTTGGAGATTGTTGATCGATACCGCGCATTGCAGAATTAATAAGGGTACAAAATAAATATATAAGTGGTATAATTTGACGACGCCCACGAGCGCCTATATGCATATTCAGATGTTTATTCTGAGAATAGCAATGCTTGCTGTAGCGGACGGTTTCAGAGAACCGCAATGATAATCAGATTTCTATTTGATAATGAGAAACTAAAATATACCAACAATCATTATTTACTAACATTCTTAAAAGAAGACAAATGTTTATTATGATTTTGTTACGCAAAGTGCACCGTGGTATTCCCACATGACAATTTATATATTTTTTTGTTATTACAATTAGTCTTACCGTGATCAGTACTTTTCGATTATTTGACGAATTTTGTATATTTTTGCAATGACACACCATTGCAAAAATTGCAATCTATTTACCTTTTTTTTGGAACGTCAATAATTATCTACTTTCTATATACTAACACAAGAGCCAACTAGTTGTTTAACGGGGCTTGATCGCGAGAAAAACATTTAGTAATTTATTGACCTCGACGTTTTGTCCAAGTTGCATTAATCGCAGTCACGAGAAGAATGGAGAATGCGGGTAGGTAATAATATCGGTGAGAGCGCGTAGTTTCGATCAATGAAAGTACCGTTTGATTTATTAACAATGTAGTTTATATATTTGCCAACGGAGTCATGTATGCAGAGTTATAAAACTGATGTGTGATAATTTGGAGCATAATTTATTTTTGACGTGATAACGTTTTATAAATTGATGAGCAGCACTCATGAAAAATAGTAACGTTCCGCGTAACGTTCCACCTGAGTTTTGTATTACATAAAATAATCAAAGTCAAAGTCAGTCAAAGTCAATCAAAGTCAGTCAGTCAAAGTCATAAATGATTATGACGTTATCACGTAAATCTATCGTCCGTAAACCAACTTTACAACCAATTTTTTTAAAAATAAATATACCTACTTGTTTAATTCAGTATCCTATCCTTTTTACCCCCCCAACTTTTGGCGCTATCTTTAAAATTTCACTTGCAGCTGTGATGCCGTCACTCTAATTGGTCGCTATTCGACGGGGGATTGAGGACCCCCCCTCGGGTGGCTCGAGTTGTAGGACTCAATTTTTAAACAAAACATGCCCATTAATAATTTACGATTTGATAATTATTCATTTATACCTCTACCTCGAACAGAAGATTTCACGAAACTCCTTTACTAATTAATGCCATTACTTTACCTAGACTTTATAACCGGCTCAAGTACTAAATAGATAATTTTATTAAATACCAATGATTGATGATCAACCATGATGATTTTCTACTTAGGTACGCGCTTTAGCTTCTAGGTACAGTAAGCCACGAGGCCAGCTTGACAAAAGCTGTAATTATCTTATGCCCCCTGTATTTCCGTACAAATGTATGGGAAACATTTTTCGCGATTTCTGACATTTCTAGTACTCAAACCTCAGTCGGTCCTGTAGAGACTTTTGATCCTAATAAGAGACAAAATCGATTGACATCAAAAAGTTTATGTGTAAAATGATTTTCTTGCTGACTGTACATTTCTTCTTAAATCTGTAAATGCAGTTTATGATATCTTAAACATTTATGGAACGTTTTCCTGTAACTATAACGGTTAAGGTACCTGTCCTTACTGGCCCGTCTCAAAAATTCACCCTGTATGTGTAAATTAATCTATGTTAAACAAGTTTTATGTTAAAAATCGCACGGACCCCAGGGTCCGTCTGTGGAGAATAATGTTTTAAATAAAAAGACAAAACCTAGCAGACTTGGTTAATTTAAATTATTATCCTATTCATTAAAAGACGACATTAAATGTATAAAGGTAAGATCAAATACAAAACATTTAGTAGTATTAATTAAACAGTCCAATAGTACAAACCAAATTTATTTCGTTACACCAACAAAATAAACTATTACACCTTCCACAACAAATACATTTTTGCTCCCCATACCTGCCGAACACATAACACAATATCCCACTCCAATTGGCACATAATTTACAAAAATAATCTTTATTCGTCTACAAGTAGGCGTCGACGATACTTCAACACTAAACAAGATAAAACGGTTCAGCTATAAGTTTTCCGAGTAAGTTGTCTCTCTCATTCCATCGATCAAGCCATATTTTAGTCTGTGGATATACAGTATTTGAGCACTCCATTAGACCGTCATTTGCTTTGTCTCGGAAAGAAGTAATTTGACTGGTCGGTTGGCGCAGTTGGTAGCACTCTGCCTTCTGAGCCGCTGGTCCCGGGTTCGATTCCCAGACAGGTCAAACATTTGTGTGTATGAACATGTCTGTTTGACCTGTGTCTGGGTGTATATATATATGTATATAAGTATATATATCAGTCATCAGGTTGCCATAGCACGGGCTCTGCCTAGTTTGGGACCTGAAGACCTTGTGTGAATGTTAATAAAAAAAAATAAAAAATTGTGTTGGATTTATAAATAATGTGTTTTAATTTTTAGTTCTGTATAAGTATCGTGTTTTAATTACGTGTATTATGTTTGCTTGTAATATGGAATGTGATATGAACCCCGGAGTCTTCAAGTCACGAGTGAATACGTTCCTTCTAAGTTTGCGTGCGCCACCTTACACCGCGTCGTCGCTTAACATCAGGTGAGTCAGAGGGCAAACGCAAGCAATCTTTAAAAAAAATGGACTTTATGTGGACTGAAATAAAAATCATATTATTATATGACCAAGATACGATCATGGTCGTTGCCGCCAACCTGTTCATCACGTTAAAGCTCAACGAGGTCAACATCTTTTACCTGTTGAAAAGTTGGCTCTTGTCTACGTTGTATTCGATACCTGCACATACCATATATACCGCACTCACGCAGATATATGTGAGTAATATTAATATGCATATATTCTAACACTGCGTATTCCATAATCTTTGTTACTAAAAGCTTTTTATTTTTCTGAAACTCAAATATTATGGATATATTGGCTGTATGAAGGACGTTGAACAAATCTTGGTCGAGCAATATTCGTCCAATAACTTGCACACAACACATTGGAAAACTTTCAACTGAACATCACGCGTTTAGTATTAAAACATCCCCTACGCCACGTATAAAAGTGAGTAAGTAAATAAGATATGTTTTCAATTATTAAAACTATTTACAACCCCTCAGGCTATATAAACGAATACCGTTTGAGGGTTTTACACAAACAACCAAACAATGATTTATAAACAATTAATTATCATCAATATAATAATATCTTTGAAACATTTGATTGGTTGAATCTACGAGCGAGCTAGGGACACAGTGTAATAATAGGTACCTATATAATAGAACAAGTAAAACAGAAGAGGACCGATTAAAAAAAAATCGGGCACACTTAAATACAGTCGATTCCATATAAATATACATGCGATAACGTTAGGAAAGATCATATCAACTTTTTTTTCTAGGCAAACTCGTACCTTAAAATTCACTTGTGACTTAACGCCCAGATTGTATACTACGAAACGCACTCAGGTAATGAATTCCACTACTTAGCTGTAAAGCAAAACGCTCCTTGAATCTCAACTAAGCATGAATGGCGTATTATCGTCAGTCTGGTCGTTCGTAGGTGGAATTGAGAAGGAGGAATCAAATTGCTACTTTAGTGCACGGGCACACTCCGAAATGTATCATTTAAAAACTTATTACAGAATTTCTATGTCTCTACTACAAAAACACTGTGATCGCTAGCTCTTTAGAAACTTGAATAGGGCAAACGTAAGTAGTAGCGCTTACTTGGGTCATTCAACCGCGTATCATACGAGCAGGGCATAGCAAACCGGGCAAGCAAGGCGGTAAAGTGAAGTGTGGGAGGGAGCAGCCGAGGTAACTGTCCTTTAATCTGTGTTGGGATGACAGTTTTCATTCCACAAGGCAACTTCAGACAAACTGGTACATTGCGTCCTGTAATTTTCGTGTCGAGTTCAAACGGCCGCTTGTTCCTTACGCTTGCCATAATCAATCGTATTAGAAATATTAATGACAGATCAATAAAACTATGCTTGATAACAACTATAACACATGTAATTCAAACAAACACAAACATCAGATAAACGAAACACCCTGTAGTTGGCAATAAAGGAGTTTAAGTACTGTTACTGTTTAACGATAATAACAGAGGCTTTAGACAGTAGCAACACAGAATGAGGTTATATGTATAAAATAGCATAGTCCTAGTTGAATGGGTCCTGACGTCGTCGTCAATCTATAAGAAACCTGCCTGTATCTAAAATTTTAGTTATATAGGAATAGTTTGTGATATTTAGCAATAAATAAAGCTATTCGCATGTCAATTTTGCTGGTGGATCTCAAATCATATTAAACCAAAAAATCGGACACTGAACATAAGATAATTTTAATTTAGAGATCTTTTTTTTAAATTTTTTTTTTTTTAATTGGGAATAGGCAGGCGTTTGACCACTATCTCACCTGATGTTAAGTGATGATGCGGTCTACGATGGAGCACGCCTGCCTAGAAGATACCTATTCACTCGTGACTTGAAGATACCCAGATCTGTTTAAATGTTTTGGAAAAAGTGCGAGGATAGACTATTTGGATTTCAGTTCTAACGTTGGTGAACACCATAAGCAATCTTTATTATAATACACTAGTGGTCCACCCCGGCTTCGCACGGGTAAAAATATTAAAAATTAGCTGGATGCCCGATTTCATAAAATATATAATATAGCTTATGTCACCCAGGGATAATGTCCCTGTTGTTCCCAACAGTGAAAAGTTTTTACAAATCGGTTCAGTAGTTTCGGGGCCTATTCAATGCAAATATAAATAAATAATAACCTTTATCACCTGTCGACCGATCGTCTCCACCGCCGAAATTTTAATGACCGAACGACCGAATGATTGTGCGGGTCACTGAGATTCTGAATTGATACAATGAATATATGACAAAAAGGTCCGGGTCACGGCACGGGGCAGTTGAATCACTATGAACGATTAGTACAGAACTACTTTACACTAATAACCCCATTCTATGAATATTCTGACTTGAATTGTCAAGGATTAAAGTTTGTGCAAACTATTGAAACATAATTCCTTTACAAATAACACATTACAATATTATAATTATTGACATAATGAGGCCACCACACACATATAATTGCCGACTTGGGAATAAGTTTTACGAAAAATTCAATGAAAAATATACATCGAGTAATAATGAAATGGACCCGCTAGGTTAAACAGTTATTTCTTTTCCTACTGTGCTGTTTAAGTATAATAATCTGCCATCTTTATAATTTGGTACTTCGATTATGATACGTAGAGTAAATTATATCTTCATTGGGTGCATGCAACAGCTGCCTGATTTGTTTCGTACTTTTTAAGATTGAATTGATATGATACGCTCTAAGACAGCAGAACTAATAACTGGACTAGATACGACTACAGGCAAACGCACACCTAGTCTTTAGTTTTGCATTTTGTGCTCTTTGTGAAAGCACAGGAAGACAATTGTAGCAAAAGCATAAATTAGGTGCTTGCACTCAATTTATATGGTCCACTCCCAAAGAGCTATTGCCCCATCTGCCATTTTGATAATATCATTGATTTAACCAACATTAATATTAAGAATGATTTGAAAACTCTACGATAATCGACCTTCTTCAAATTACGGATAGGTAGATAAATGTAGAAAATAACGGTATGTATTGATTTGGAACACCTGTTGTCCAGGTTGGCCATGTTTATTCCCCATAAGGGGTATAAATTAAGATAATCGTACATATTTGGCCTTAATCCGGTCTCAGTATATACATAACGCATATCAGTCGTCAAACCAGAAGATGAGAAATCAATTTACAATAGAATCAGAGTTTAAAACGAAGATTAGCAATCAAACTATCATAATATAACCAGCAGGGGCCGAGAACAATTGAATAATCTATAAAAATATATTAGTAAAATGTATTGCGGGCATTACTAGTCGCCGCAATATAGATGTAAATAGTGAGTGGTGACCATTTGGATTGCATTTGATATCTAAAAATATCCATTAAAAGTATCTTATTAATGCTCCAATGACCTGACTACTAAGTGCTGTTTGAAATGTGTCAGTACCTTGTCCATTTCTAAGAGAACAATTATTTGTTTACGATTAAAAAATGTTTAACTTAAAAAAAATTAGTTTGAAAGAAAAATATACCAAAATAAAATGAAGCACCTAGCACCCAAACTTTTGTTTAAATTAAATGTACCTTATTTAAAAATTGTGATGATATCTATTTGTATATTAAGTACTTCTAATTGGATATTTGGACTAGTTTCATTAATTGACAAGTCACTTTATTATATGGAAAGGATGCACTCTTAGCCGCATCCGCACTTACAGCAGCATACTCCTAATATAGCCAAAAAACACGTCAGTAATATTGAACTGTGCTACTAATTGTCTCATAATTTTAGCAGTTCGTTTCAAAGCATACAAGTACATAAAAAATATAGTTTATATAAAAATATGGACAAATGTATGATGCAAAATGAAGTGTCAGATCATAAAAGCATTAATATTACTATGCTAAAACTCCAACTAAGTTAAAATTCACTATCTGTACAAACAATCACATCCATATTATACCAATAGACTCCCGACACCGGTCAATCCTTCTCCATGTATTAACTAACAATTATATATAAACTATGTAATAGAGTGAGCATGTTCAGGATGGTACACACAACGACACAATTGCAAGCAAAAACACTTTTCTAACATAAACCATATATTTCTGACAAATATATTGCTTAATATCAATATTAGAGTAAATATTGGTAGCGATTATCTTATTCAACCAAACTAAACAAAAATCATGGAAAATAAGATAGCTCTAAGTTACCATAAAGTCCAAATTAGTATGACACTTATCAATAACAACACTAAAATTATCATTTTATTAAAACGACGATTTCAATAACATATCCACATGTGGTCAGCAATTGAATAAAACTCCTAGAGCAAAGTTGTAAGGAATTAAACGAAATTGAATTGTAATGCTAATAGAATAAGGGCCTTTTGATTTTAAAGAATTTTAGTTGGTTGATGTGATTGACAGAGCGTTGCCTGACTAATAGGGTATGCACAACATTGTTTTTAATGAATAAATAGCTCTTTTGAGTATTTATTTTTCCATTTACGGACTTTCGTCTTTTGAAATGTAAGTTCCATCATAACCTTATTCTAACTTATATTTTATCAATTACTCGCTGCGCGCCGCGGTTGCACCCGCGCGGACGTAATTGTGTCATTGACTTTCCTAAATTTACAGCAATTTCTTATTTCAGAATATACCTTGGGTTGAATTAATAATTTTCGAAAGGATCCGTTAAAAGTTGATAAGCAAGACTAATTTTCTATAAATGTCTACTAAAATTACCATTTACTACATATGTGTAAATAGTGGAAGATGTTTTATGAACATTGCCAAACTTTGGTATTTGTAAATCACTTTCATTGCGTTATTATGTCGCTTTATAAAATATGAATAAAGTGATTGGTCAGTTATTTACACAAATATAATTTATTCATCACACAGCGCATGTGCTTGTTTACAATCTATTGCATAAAAAAACATAAGGGGGGTCACAGGCATTATGTTATGCAACATATTTTTTTCTTGTTAATAGTGTGAAATAGATTCAACATTTTAAATATCGAAATCTTCTTAATTATCGGAAACATAAGGTTGATTATATTTCATCAATAGCAAATGTGCCCAAATGTGTACCACGCCATCAATATCTGCAATGACCATAGACAAATTGTAGATCCATGTTAAAAAACAATAAAAACTGAATAAAATAAAATAGTTTTTAGGATGAAGTCCAAGGTATTTTGACACTTATGTATGGCAACACAGAAATTAGAACTTTTAATAAATTCCGGGTAATTTACATACAATAAGTCGAACGCATTTAGTATAATTAGAATAAGAGCTTTTGAAGTTTAAAAACTAGTAGCTAGTTTCAGAGATAAGAGAATCGTGACTATTCTGCCATTTGATCTCAGCCATAGATAATTTTTTTGTACACATATATCTTGTTTGTCTATGGTCGCTAGACATTATTCTTAGGTCCAAGAATTACAATAAATTTAAGACTATATCCTTCGGTTCAACGCAAGATTCAACATACTCAGAACATGATTTCAAACAAAATTTAACAATCCTCGAGTAGGACCCAAGATGGAAGATACCAAGTCATATATCACTATAATAGCAGCATGACCGTCACTGTGGGGTGCCAGTACATTATATAAAATAGGTAACAAACAGAAGATATTCCTTTGTCTTAATTTCGGAGCTAATACCTCATCCAGCTCTCTTAGTAATCACTAAATATATTGAAGAAATAATGTAAAACATAACTGCCAAAATATCCACCATTGATTGAAATGACATTATAGTATTATCCATACTCTGTTTTTTGTAAATTCTAGCACAGATAATTTATAATTAGAATTTACATTTAAAGCTATGATATTATTTATTTTAAATATAATTGAACTTACTCATATTATTCAAGTAAGTAACAATTTTGACTATCATGACTTTCTGTGTCTCTTTTTCATAGATGTGGAATCCTTTTTTATATATATAACGGGTACCACTAATATACACAACTAGCTGTCAAAAATTGTCATAAATCATTTTGCAATTGAAGACAAACTCGAAATATTTACACTTTAATATTGTTAAAACTTATGCTCATTTTGACTTTATAATATTTAATATGGGTTTAACGTGAAAACTTATGCGTCTTACGTCGGTATCACCATCAATAATAATCAGGTTATGTTAACTGTGATATCCATCCTCAAGATCCTGATGAAGGTTTCCGGACGAAGCCGAAACAATTGTCAATCGTGATATTGAACAACACATAAATTTAGATGCAATAAAAAAAAACACCATTCTGTAGAACGCAGATTAGACTGCCAGTGTTCTCGAGCATCGATGGGTTGACTGGCATTCAACCTTACTCATTGAAATATCATTTTTGAATGTAATAAATTTAATGTATCCAGATTTACAGGTCTACCACAGACTTAAACTTATATAGGCATGTGCCCGCAAATATAATGTTTCAAAATTCAACTATTTCTTTTCAACGACAGCACATATTTACATCTTACTCATTTTTGAGCTTTTAACGCTTTTAACATATAAGCTTCTTTTGTAGTTCGTATTTGCTATGAGGTTAAATTTGTTGACAAATCATATCACATTGTCATATAAAATTCATTACAACAATTTATCTTATACATATCACCCCACAGTTAGGTCATATCACTAAAAGACTATTCACAATAATATTAACTCCATAATTAAACAATTCACAATATATTCAGAACTATTCACTTCACCATCACACTCTGTTCTGTTCACTTCACTTTACACTAAGCTCAAACTTAATCCGAGACCAAAAGCCACCGGTAGACTAACTGACCGCTAGGGATTAAACAAGTGTGACTAAGTCACATGGTCACTTAGCTTGATTTTTATAAGGAGGTAGACATGGCACTATCATGTTGTAAACCTGACCATAATATTTCATCTCGTATTTCTTTTTAATTTATAGATGTTAAACTTAAATTAAACAATTGAGGAAAAGAAAATGAAATTGATTCGATAGGGGATCTGTTGGAATTTTCAAACATTTATGCAATTATGATACAAGGCCTTACTAATAGACCTGTTATTAGTATGTACTCAAAGATTTGACAACATTCAATACTTGCATTAATGCAATAGAGCATATTAGCACAAACCCATAGCTTATTTGTGGAGGCATATTGCATAACATTAAGTTTAGGCAAATTTATATCACTCAATTTCATTGATTTTGTTGATAAGTGATGTGCTGGCTTTGAGTTATGTTAATCAGAGATGCATAAATTGTTTATCCTTTTATATGCGGCATATAAGTAGTTAGTCTTTTTTGGTACACTTTGCATTAGTAGTGTGTAACCTTATCTGGCATCATAGTGCATTTTGGCACACATATAATATTTATCTAATCTTTTTTTACCAGTTTACCTAAATTATTTGACGCAAATACATAACATGTATATTCAAATTATTGAAGGAAAACATATGGCTACAAGTGAGATCTGAACCCATGACTACAGAAGAACGTCCTGTCGCTTTTCCATCTAAGCTATAGTACCACTCCACTTTTCCTTCAAAATTTGATTGTACTGCCTAGCCTGATTTTAATGCAATGAACCATAAAACTCGATGTATGAGCCTATAAGTTTTATTTTTATTAAAGACCAGAGACCACTATGCAACAAATCTACCTCCTCATAACCAAAGCTTAGAGTCACAACTTATAGACTTTGAGTCATATTTACACAGACATACACTATGCCATGATTCACAGACACATGGCCTCACAGAGCACTACAGACTTTTAGCCACAATTTGACAGACACTCGGAGTCACACTAAAGATAACACTATAGACTTCTAGTCACTGATTCACGGATATAGAGTCTCGTTTGACCCGTGAAGTTCAACATTTGTAGGTGAAGTTTGGGGGGATCAGTCCCCACCGGCAGTCTGTCCGGGGCGTGAGTGACGCCGGGTGAGGTGGATCACAACTGCTTGTGCTTCCCGTTGGTCGTAGGGGAGAGAGTAGTGGGAGTGGGGGGGCCCACGGTCCTTTCCGCCGCAGCAGCAGCAGCGTGCTCTATGCCCTTTTCGAGACATGTCTGGTACACAGGCTTCATTATCTGCAAATCAAGTAATTAATGTAAGTGAAACGAAGCTATTAACATTTGTATGAAAGATTTACAGAAGATGGAATGTTGGTGAAAGAGCTTTAAAGAGATAGGTATACACTTCCTTTGTTCCTGTGACCTAACATCAATATGTATCAACTGTGAAAACTATAATCATATCAATACCAGCAGGTTTCAATACCAGCTCTGATTCACATGTCAAGTTTATAGATACTTTTATTCACTTTATACAGTTGTTCATTGGAATACTAACTTGGATTTGGGCTTCCGTAGGGCATGTTCTAATGCTCGTCTGACAAGTTACACACAAATGTGAAAATGTGTCTCAAATATCCGACTATGATGTCCCCGAAGATGAATTCACGCTAGATCTAGTGTCGACTGGCTCTTAGGAACAGCTGTAGTCCACCATGGTGTGAAATGGACAACGATTCTACCTACTGGTACTGCTATTTTATGATTCGAAACTGATGGCTGATACCTGATGACATAAAGACAATCAGAGAATTGTCCTTAAAAAAATCATCAACCGGGATTGTGGTGAAATCATGCATGCAACAGCTGAAAGCCTGTCAAAATTAGACAAGAAACTTGAAATAGTTTGACAGATTTTATTTCTCATGTTCGGTTATGTAGTACCGTGTTGTAAGCTGGATGCGGCAAAGGTTATATTTATCCATAAAATAATGTTAAGAATGGATACTCACATTCTCCCAAAGTACATTGGCGAATTCATCTATAGTAACTCCAAACTCTCTCATTTCCCCGCTGTATCTGAAAGTCATCATTATAATGTTTCAAAATCGGCAACATGGACTACGTTGGAAATATGTATTAGATTGCTACACTATTATTGTTTAGTAATTAATATATTTATTTAACTTAAAGTTAAATGATTAATGTTAACAGCTAAATACAAATATTATAATGTAGTAATATGTTAAATAATTATACATAGCGCCATTTGCATATTTTATAGTTAGCCCCTAATCCTATTTCTTAAAAACTTATTTTCCTAAACTACCACAGCATTGAGGTTAACAAAATATGAATAATGCTAATTGGTCAAGTTACGCTATTATCAAGGACAAGGCTTGTCGCACAGTGGTATGGTACTATAAATCTTGGGGAAAAATAAATCTATACATGTATAACTTTATATTTGACTGGAATTTATTTAATTCATTTGGATTTATCATGTACCAACGAAATATATTATTGGAGGTCGTTTATTTTTTAATTTTACGTTGGTATAATTACAGCACAATAAATAAATCTTTATAGTAACTTTAGGTTTGACTGGGCCAATTACAAGTTCTCTCCTCTAAAATTGAAATAGAAAAACTAAACATTCCTTTTTGTAAATACTGAGAAACAATAAATAGATGAAATATATATTGCTTAAAAATTGTGCGTACAAACTAAATAATCAGAAGACAAAGCAGAACGAATCGAACGTAAACTACCACTGTTTATTTACCTGATGTAAGCCCACATGACGAGGGTGATGAGCGCTAGCCCCATGGCGAGGTTGGCGAGGTTGGCGAGCGGGTACAGCCCCACCAGGCCGAAGATCCCGCTGGCCACGTAGAAGACCATCGCAATGGCGAAGAACACGGAGGGCGTGCGCGCCGCCTTGAAGATGTTCTTACTCTCGTTGTGTGCGCGGAACTGGGAGAACTGCTCCTCCAGGTCCTGTGCAATGGGACACGGAATCTCTGCGTATAATAGAACCGTTATACTTGTATACTTAGGCACAACGGAACCTATTTTCTTGGCTGAGAAGTTTTGCGGCGTTTTCGTATTTTTTAATCTACCGATTAAATAATATGTCATGGAGTATAGTCAGACTGATGCGACAATATAATAATAATAGAGGTAGTAGTTTCACTTGTAGATACACAAGTTAATTGTTAGTTCAGAAGAAAAAGGATGCTCGAGTCAACCTGGATAACCTGGATTATCAGTAGAACATTATACAATTAAACCAATAACACTGTTTCGGTACTTTAGTCAGTGATTATAGATAGTGAGAGAATTCCGGAGAGTAATATTATTGATTGGATAAATGAACTGTTTCTCATTTAAGAGAAACGATCCAGTTGGAGGAAATTTATTATGCAAAAACACTGAGAAAACATATTAAGATACGAACTACCTTACTTAGGTAATCCAAAAAGGATTAGCTATAAAAGTAGACTGCAATTTTTTGTTATATAATATTGATGTGACATTTTACAGATATAGCGTTCGAGCCATTTTTCACTTGATGATCAGAAACTATAGGGTCGAAGATGGAAACACGCTAGACCTAGAATGTTAACTCACTCTCAAGGACAGCTGCCTGAAAACATGGCGTGTTTAGCGAAATTTTTATAAACTTGAGGGTAAGCTAGCCAAGAGGGTAGTTGAACGTGCCCTGCCATCATACAAAGTGAAGGTACTGACATGTGAGAGCTGTTCACAGTATGACTGGCTGAACTCCTCGCCGCCCATCTTCCGCTTGGAGTGGAAGGCGTGCAGCGCCTTGTCCCGCACGCGCGCGTGCTCGGCCTCTAGTAGGGCGGACTGCAAGTAGGGCTTCGCCCCACCACAGATCTCCTCCATCAGGGACGTATAAACCTCGCGCGCCTCCGCCACCGCAGTCAGGTTGTTCGCTTCCGCCGTCGCCTGCACGTACCGTACAACACACAGTCACACAACCGATTTATAACACGTTTCCACAAACGAACCAAATATAATTCTTATTTATTTATACCTAACACTTAAGGTAAGATTTTTCAAGACAGTTTAGCTACATTGTTCGCGAACATATCTGTTTAAAATAAGATAGGAATGAATGGGAGAGAGCAAAGCAATCGAGCATAAGTGCAGTGTACAAGCGTTGACAGTGTAGACGATCAGAATGAGAGGGTAGACAGCGGCGTGGACTAGCCAGCTGAGGTCACGTGATACTTGGGGGCTGTGAGAAGTGTACAAAGTAAATTCCTACCGAATCAACAATTATAAATATTGCAATAAAAAATCAGATCGTTTCTTAACTATAATTCTATATTACCTTATAGTTTTATATGAATATTCTTATTATTTTGGAAAGTATACATATTTAGTTTTTTGAAAGCATAACACTATTGAGTGGATTAAATAATATATAGAAGAGATAAGATTATTATATAATATATATAATATAATTTATATTATAGTAACGATAGTAGATAATATTGAATGCAAAGAAAAAAAGGCATTTTTAATGGTAAAATTTCGATATAAGTTGACAGTGATGGGATAAGTTCAAATCTGATGAAAAAAAAAGCATCACAATATATTGAAATATTTTTGACCCTTGTATCCATAATGTAAGGGTAGTCTTACCACAAGCATACTCTTAGGTTCCGGCAGCTCGTTCCCCTTGTATATGTTCATGTACGACTTGAAATACTGCAGCAGGTCTTTGGCCTTCACTCGCTGTCCGTTGATAAGCTTTGGGACGAGGTTCTCCGGAGCCAGCAGCATCGGCACCAGCTGTTGCAAGTTCCGCTTGAACTCCGGTTCGATGTCTGTTGTAGAGAAGTTGTACAATCAAAATTAAAGTAACTGTGTTATATTTGAAGTTTTGGGAACAACCCTTTTGTACTTTAGAGGTGATTAATTTCCTCCGCCCGTATGGCCTAAGTGGATTACGATTGTTCTCGATTCCCCGGTGGATGCTCGCAATTTTCTCTAAGCGTACACAATCAAATTACAACTCCAAAACCATTCGTTCATTAAGATTTATGAAGAACGCACTTATGTTATGACTCAATAATAATACAAAGACGCGTTCCTTAAGAAACGGAACAATGGTTGAAGAAGCGACAAAATCGTCGTGGACTCTAATGAACAATGCGTTCATTATAGCCATTGGCAGATCTACAGGGAAAAAGGGCAAGGGGTTATAACATAACCCCTTGCCCTTTTTCCCTGTAGATCTGCCAATGGCTACACGAAAAAAAAAGCTTTCAGCTGTACGTTAATACTTCAATGAAAAAATATAACACCAAGGATACTTCCATCCTTCTCTCATTCACAAAAGCAACGCAATAACCCTATTCTCAGGTCGAGCATCCCTCAACCAGATCTCTGAATCCACCACCCATCACGCACGTATTCATGGTTTTATTATGTTACATGTTTTATATTATAATATGCATTGTTAATAAAACCATTTGTTATATATGTAAGAGAGTGTGCGGATATGTGTACCTTGTAGCCGGCCGTCGAAGTTCGGGTTGGTGGCGACGCGGAGGCCGGGGTGCGGCAGCAGGAAGCACGCGAGCTCGGAGAAGCACGACGTGATGTGCTTCCGCAGCGACTGCAGCTCCGGGTGCTGCTTGTCTGATACCTGACCAACCGCACTCGTATATATATATATATACACTCATACATCGGTAAATCTCTGTCTATAGGTTACTTCTTCACGATCCAGAATCCAGACGTTTGCAATATTTCTAAGTGGAAGCGGGTACTCGAGTCAGAATGTGGAAGGGAAAGGCAGCGTACCTTGAGTCTCCGCTGCAGGATGGTCATCCCCCCATCGGCACCGTAGGCCGCCTCGTAGGGGAAGCTCCAGTCGCGCACGAGGAACTGCAGTCGCTGAAACGGCGTCCGTCCACTGTCCTCCAGCGCCAGCCGACCATACTCCGTGAACAGCTGTCAGATACCACAACAACTAGGTTATTCAATATACTATCATTAATATTCAGTCAAATATCAAATTACCCACTATAGATGGGGCATTTTCTGAATTTTGTTCCTTAAAATTTGTATTAACCTTTTTCACTATTAGCCCACAAAAATAGTTATAAATATAGGAACAGTAAATGTCTGTCTAAATGCAAATTCAATAAATAATAAACTAACAATTTTTTTTTCTTTAAAGTACTTATTTTGCGAGTAATTTTACCTCTGTAACTACAGAACGGATTACATTGCGAATTTTACAAGAAAACCCATTATGGATTAATGCTCGGTTCCAGCCACATACAATTTCAATTTATTAATATGAAAAGGCAATCAAATTGCAAGTTAAATATTCACAAAAACATAACTATGATCACTAATCAATGTAATCAATAATGTCGTCCTTATTCACTACACTTCTACACTAAAAACAATGTTCTTGTGTAGTTGATTCTCGGTTTCTTTCAATTCTTTTTTATAATACGTTGTAGCCAAGCCTAGACAAAGGCTAAGCTAATCTGAGCGCTTATTTTTAATAGAAATCGAACCATGAAATATAACAGAATTATTTTCCTAAGTCTGTGTTTCCGCACATATATAATCTGGGTATCTTCAAGTCAAGAGTGAATAGGTATCTTCTACGCAGGCGTGGCCCATCGTGGGCCGTATCAACACTTAACGTCAAGTGATTTAAAAAAAATAATTATGTGTGTTATTGTGATATAGTGGCCAAACACGTGCCTATTCTGTATAAAAATAAAAGATTAACAGTAAATAATGTTATCACCACAATATAAAGGCGTAGACACCAGCCCGTTTATATTATAGACAATGAGTATGAGGGAGTGAGTGGAGTGTGTAGAATGGGTGGTGGGTGGGTACCTGCAAGTGCTGCAAGTCGTCCTCCTGTATGTTCTGCGAGAGGTTGTAGATCTGCACGGAGGAGAGCATCGTGCTGAGCGCGAACACGGTGGCGCAGTCGCGCACCGTCGACTCCGAGTCGAACGCGCCTTGCGTGTCCAGCAGGATTATCGCCACCTGGAACAGATTTTGAAGCGATGATAACGGATACGCGGTGCGAGCGTCGGCTGACAAACTGACGGACGCCGCTTCGATCCCCACCAACGGCTTGACCTTCCGGTGAAGGTAACAACGATATCAACATTATAGGTCTAGCTTGATTACAGCTTAGACCACGACGTCACTGACCATCAAACTGGATAGAGGTTAAACGATAGTGATCTATAAAGTATAACAATACAGTCTCAAAATGTATATATGTTCCTGGAAGGGAGAACGAATTCCGCGTACACGGGTGATAAATCGATCTACACTTACCAGGAACTGTGAATAGATCAAAACACAATAGGTTCATATGTTTATTTGTATTTTTTCTTCATTTGTTTTCTTATTGTAGTGTTGTCCGTGTTTTATTTCTTTCTGTCTCAGTATGCCCGCTTGGAGACAGAATAGGGTTTCGTCCCGATTACCTTACAGCCAATATTATCAATGCCAATGTCTTACATTTTATTATTTATGATCTGATTTATATCTGACACTTGTGTCTTTAAAATTGTGGAATCAACTAGAACTTTTCGGTTCATTCCGGTTATTACGGACTCACATCCTGTTTAAACAGATATACAAGTAAACAAAGATGGAAACAAACAAATAAAATATCAATTTCTTTGCTTTAAATATCTTTTAAAGATAATGTAGGGTCGTTACCCGATATACTTTATTAAAAAAAACATAATCCCACAATTATTTATTAATCTCTACATATAATCGTACGGCAAGGTAAGAATAAAGTGGCTATCTATCTACAGAAGAACATAAACACAATTACAGATAATATCGTACAAGAATTCCAAGACAGTAGAAGATATCACCTCGTGTTTAATGTTCAATGTAACATATATTGAATTTTAAACATATGGGGTTTGAGTAATGAGACAAAACTTTTCTCGAAAAGCCTTTATCTAAAATGTACCATGGAACGAATCGGCAATACAGAGTTTTAGATTACCCCGACACACCCGCACCTTCAACCCCCCCGACGACGCCGCCCTAGGCACGTATTGGATGACCCGGACGACCCCATCGCTGTCGCCTTGTCGCTAGCTTTAGCGTCGTCCCACGGTCATCCCGGTAGAATACAAGGTCGAGAGTCCCTGGTATACTCAGTCAGACACCGAGCTCGGCGGCGAGCTCGAGGCAAAAACATCCTGGTTAGATTCTCTCCAAATAGTCAAAGAGCAAACATCCTTAGGGCCCACTTACGGACCACTCTGGTACCGGGGCAAGTCGATCCGATAACTCCCTGTCCTGGCGACAGCTCAAGCCGAGGTCCGAACCTCAGTGGTGCCCTTGAGCTAGTCGCCTCGTCCTCTCCTAGTGGCACAGCGCCGTCAGCGCTAGCCTCACTAGGCGGTGCGCCTTCTGCGCCCGCACAAATACCGGGCTGAGCACCATCTGTGCTCGCCCCCCCTCCGGTGAAGCTGTAAATGCCGGTAGAGGCAAACAGCATTAGTCCGTTAGAAAAAAAAAAAAAGAAAAAAAAAAAAACAGAGTTTTAGAGGAAAAACATGAAATAATGTTTCTCGCGAATGGAACCGCAGGACGCAGCTACTAATGTTGTACGCAAGCGAAAGGTTTACTTTGTCTTCCTTAATTTGTCTACAATACGCTATCTCTTAGTCTACATATTGACAATCGATAAAGAGAACTGGCGCTCGTCGGTTTTTGAGAGGCCAAGATTACGATAAACTGATAAACGTACAACAATATATTATTATCAGATACAAAACGAAACAGCTTCCGTATATGTTTTATAATATTGGCTTATTACGAAATGATATCTGTATTATCTTTTATAATCTTTGCTTCATTTGGAGAAGGGTTTTTTATTTATGACTGAGCTTGGCTCGGTTTCTCAATGATATGAGTAAACAATTGGTTTTTTTTTTCTAACCTCCAACCAAACACTCCTTGGCTTAGTGTTGCTTAACAACGCCATCTATTGCCAAGTAGCTTTAGTGATGCTGTGTCGGTAAAACACTTTAAAAGATTATTATTATATATTATATTGTTATGTATTACTACTCGCCAATAGAACTGTGGCTACAAATATGAACAAACCCCTGCATGTTTTTTTGTATCAGCTACCTAAGTAACATAACTATTCATTACAGTTCCAAATAGCACCTAAACAGTAGTACTTTAAATACAATAACTTAAATTTGTCGAATATTTTAACTTTTAATCAATTTTGACATGCTACTGTGTAAAAATAATGTATTAAGGGTACCACGGCATGTTATTACGAAGTTTAGCGTAGTTCATCATGATTCTAAAAAATAGTTAATGTAACATTGAAAAAAAAAGAGCTGGATTTCTTTCATTATTTTTTCCTAGGTAGTTATCGACCTGACCATACGCCGGTACCGGCTTGTAGTTGAATTTTGGGACACGTTGTTATACAAGAATTGCTCGATCAAAAGGTATTATATAATTATAATAATATATATAATTTACTAAGAAATATACATAAAATGTATTACACTGAATATTGTTGTCTTTCAATGCATTGCACGCTATTGCTATTTTTGACGTGATAACGTTATATAAATTGATGAATGCCAAAATGAAAAATAGTAACGTTCCGCGTAACGGTGAATGGTCAATGGTCAATGGTCAAGGTCTAGGTCAAAGTCAACGTCACTGTCAAGGTCAAGGTCAAAGTCAAAGTCAGTCAAAGTCACATGTCACATGTCAAATGTCACATGTCAAATGTCAATGTCAATGTCAAAGTCAGTCAGTCAAATTCAAAGTCAAATGATTATGTCGTTATCACGTAAATCTATCGTCCGTAAACCGACTTTACAGACAACCAATTTTTTTGGTAGATTCACAAGTCACTAAGTAGCACTTGCCCTTCTTCTTAATTAAATAGACAAGGAAACACATTATCGAATTGCTACGAGCTCTTGCCTACTTTATTTCCGCCACTTAGGAAACCTAACTTACTTCCCCAGGGCTTATCCCGAGGGAAACGCGACAACTATTTGTTTCATGTTATACTAGTGTTTAATCAGAACATTAATTAACAAATTAATCTGATTAAACCAATTAAATTACATATCTAAGTACCACAAATATTATGACAAGATATAATACTAATTTGAATGATTAGAATTTACACCTAATTCCCAGGGTCTTTAACTATGAGCCTTGTAAGCAAGCTCAAAATCAGAGCAAGATAAGGAAAGAGCTATTTTCAGGGTTTCCCTAAGAGATCGAAACAGACGTGAGGATATCCAGAGAACAACAGAAATCACCGACATAGCCCAACGGATGAGCTCGTAGAACTCGATGGGTTCGAAAGGTTCTTGAGAGAAGAAAGAAACTGGATACGGGCAGCTTGCAACCAGTCCTCGTTGAGTTCAATGGAGAGGTCTATGTCCAGCAGCCTCTTATGGCTGATATTATTATGATGTCCCAGGTTGACGGATATCCAGTTGCTCCGATAGACGACGTGAGGGATATAGACCATGCAAGCGAAGACACGGACGACTCAATACGTTATAATAAAAAAACTGCATCGATATTTTAAAGGAACCGGACGACCGATGAAGGGATACTTGAGCACGAGTAGTATCAGTGAGCAATAGTTGCGTTTTTCAATTGTTTATACTATGTCGATACGAACACTACCGCAAACAACTCGTGCTACACACACAGAATAGGTAATCAGTGCTTACCTTCTCCCCGTCATCGAGTGTGGCCTTAAATATCTCTGACCACATGAGAATGCCGGTGGTGTCTCGTTCGGAGCCCCCTCGCCAGCTGAACCCTTTTAGCGGTTCTTCCTCGCTACCCAGCCATTCACCACCGCTGCCTCCCGCACCATACTGGAACAAATTGGCTCACATTTACAACTCGCGAGTACAACGTTAATGAAGAATCTATGACATCCGGGGAATTGTGGGGTACTGGCTTAGAATTGTATCTTTCAATCTCTTCACGTGGATGCCGTAATTGTCGGGTAAAGGATCACGTAACAAAAGGTGCACAGCAACGGTTTCTGAGCATAATAACCTAACTAAATTCACTGCGCTCTTCAATCCGCCTGCCAAGCGCGGCTAGTATCAGTAAAACTCCCCCAAATAAGAAGCCTGTGCATAATCATAAAGCAAGATTGTACAGCTGTGGACGTCCTACGGCTAAGATAGTCTCGGGGCAGTTGCAGCGTTAATGAAATGGTATCTGGACCCTAACCCAATTAGAGCTTGAACTGTCGGTGTAGATCGCACCATCATCAATCCACTTATACGAATTAGAACTTGAAAGTAAGTTTTTTGGATTTAAAACAATTTTACCTAGTTTCAGCGAATGACAGAATCAACAAAAAATAACTTACAATGAAAACTAAACACATTCTCGAATTTCATTTTACGGTTCGTGAATTGCGCCTACTAAAACCATTTATAATACAGTTGCATAAAAAAATATATTCACAAGACAAGCTGAGCTCGAAACTCCTTTACAATGGAGAATGCTCAGACAAACTCTAACCCTTATCTATACCATCTAGGCAGTTTTACTATCAAACGATTCGACACAGTCTCAATGTACACGCGCCCTAGTAGTGTCTTTTTATAAATTTATGGTGTATGGCTATGGCTTTATATAATTATGGTCTTGCGTTAACCTGATGTTAAGTGACAACCGGGTCTAAGATGTAGCACGCAATCCTAAAAGGTACCATTCTTATTCAGAATTGAGACACTTTCTAAAAATGGTTGAATACATCATCATTGCAATACGAGTTAAATCGGTAATACGACGCAAGATCTAAGGTCGGTTGCTCGCTAGCCCCACCGCTACTTAGTAATAACACTTACGTAGTTACGTACGTAGTTTAGTAAATTTGAATGTAATTAGGCAGTTCACTTACCTATCCGTGTAACAATTTCAACATTTTGTAAATAAATACCAATTTTCATGAAACTTTTATGGGACCAATCTAGAAGTACCTTTTAGAACGAACAAGAGGTTTCGAAATCGATTTATAAATGACATACTTTCGAGGCAACAATTCGTAAAGACCATCCACGTGTTTATATCCTTATGTCTACTGTACTAGCTTATTATTCTTTGGCAATAACTGGATGTTTTATTTATAATGTATTATGAGAACAGCCCTCTGATTCAGAACGATCGACAACTAACCGAATCGAATCGATTCGATTCGATATTGTTCATACATTTCATATTTTGACATTTTTTTAATTTGCACGTATTTCTGAAATGTAATGGAATATTATAATTGTCTAACAAATGTTGGAAATAGTTCTATAGAAAGTCTGTAATACTGGATTTATCCATTACCGAATCGATTAGCTATCGAAGAGTTCTGACTCGGGGGGCAGAATTCTGTAATAAGTTGCCAGCTCATATTGTGAATACTAACAGTTTAGCCACTTTTAAAGCTGAACCTAAAAGCTGGTTCATTGATCAGTATTTTTACTCTTACAATGAATTCACTCATGACAGACAGTGAGGGGAAATTGGTAACTTGTATTCGCTTTTTTAGTGAACACACATTACATGAAATGTTATAATTAATAATAATGACTGGTCGGTTGGCGCAGTTGGTAGCACTCTGCCTTCTGAGCCGCTGGTCCCGGGTTCGATTCCCGGACAGGTCAAACATTTGTGTGTATGAATATGTCTGTTTGACCTGTGTCTGGGTGTGTATATGTATATAAGTATGTATATAAGTATATATATAAGTACGTATATAAGTATATATCAGTCATCAGGTTACCATAGTACAGGATCTGCCTAGTTTGGGACCTGAAGACCTTGTGTGAATGTTGTCACATATTATATTATTATATTATATTATAATACTAATTAATACCCACGGTGAAATGATGCGTGATATTGACGATTTCAGTGTCTTGCCGTCCTCTCACGGATACAAACAAACTTTCGCTTTCATGAATCCATGAACTATAATCATACCTAGTGATTAACATACATATTTTTGTATTATTTAATTTAATGACATGTTGACTTGCAATGGAATATTACCAATATGACTATGACTAAAAATAGGAAAATACTGTTCGAGTTCATCAATTCGTTCACTACCTCGGTTTTTAAAAGTCGGTTAACATACGAATGCGTTATGTACGAGTATAACAATCGTATAAATCCAGTTCATTGTGAACATACAAAGAGCAACAGTAGGCACGCGTATACGTAAGTGAGAAGTAATTGGCAAGAGGTCGTAATACGTCCAAGGTAGTTATTATCGTCGTATTTGTGATTCACGACCGATAGCCTACTTGTAAATCTCAATACCACATAAAACCGCACATGTAACATACAATACTGTAATACTGTATAATCATCGTACACACATATTATGTTAAACTTCATGTTAAATTTCATAAATTTCAGTAGGACCCTGGTTCGAATCCCGGCAGGGGCAAACATTTGTGCGATAAGTGCCGCGACACAGGGAATTCTAGTGCGAGGGTTTGAGTGTGATAAATAAATAAAATATAAACGACTACAGTATCATAACAAGTCCATTACATTCCCACAGCTGAGAAACGAGCCCTCCTGTCAGATAGAGAAATAGTTATGATCCACCACGATGGCGTGTACGGGTTGGCGGATAGGCCGGTGGCCAGCCCGATGTCGGAGTTTGCAGGCTGCACAAGGGCCTCCGGCATGAATCCTACCAACCAGGCCCTACGGGTTAACGTAATTCTTCGCAGCCAGTGAGCGCTCAGTTGAAAATGCGACTATCTGTCACCATTCTAGATCGATTATGATCGCATAGGCAAACTGAGCTGCGAGGGCTTCTTTTATATTATATCATCTCACCATGTCAGCCATATGACATCCACACCTGGACATACACCTCCCCCATTGATTTCCACAAGGATCGGATGGAAACGGCCCGCATCTAGCCCTTACCCGCGATCTTAGTCAGGTCGTCTGTCCATATTATAACAGATTGCACAGAATGGTCGATATTGGTAGTGATTCTCTTGTTGAACTAAACTAAATTAAAGTTTTGGAAAATATGATATTTAATATAAGTACTTATATGGTTGCGACAAAGTCCAAATCAGTATGACACTTATGCATGACAGCACTAAAATTAGATGTATTTATTAAAATTGCGGGTAGTTTTACGTAAAATAAGTCGCCACTTAATTGGTGCCACTAAAACTACCCGCAATTGGCCAGCAATCTAATAGAACTCGTCTAAAATTAAGGACAGCATGAAATTTAATTACACTAATTTCAATCTTATCGTAAATACATTTTACGCAACACAATAATACGTGCTATTTTTCTTTGAAAAATTTTAGTAAATTTTAGCTAGTTTGAGTGATTAACAGAATTAGGTCCATTATGATTGGTTATCAAAATGAAATAATGACGAAACTGTATTATAAATTATTCCGCTGCTCATTAAATCTCGCTAAAGAAGGAATCCTCCAAAGATGCCCATTTGTTTCTATCTTGTGCTATTTGGCTCCAGTTCTGGCCAGTTGTTTTGTTTCGTCTTTTTATTTCGTCTTCCAAAGTGTTCACAGTCTCCATATGACTCCTTTTGCTCGGTGGTCTATTCTAACGTGTAAATTCTAAGGTGTAACGCGTCACTTGTACTTATAATTTTAGCTGAGTTTAAACGTTTAATCCTCACCTTTTGATGCATATATCTGAGGAAGAAGTCCAGTAGGAAGGACTTCCCCTTGCGGAAGGCGCCTGCCACCGATATCACAACCACGGACCTGTCCTTGATATCGTCCCGGAGGAGCAGATCGCTGAGCGCCTCCTCGTCGAGGGTGAAGGTGTGCTCCGGGCCGGTGTTCACCACCTGGACGCCGTGGGGGCCAGTACGCGGCGCCGGCGCCGGCTTCTCTGTCACTGGAAAAAAGCGGATGTATCTGGTTAGCATCACAGTTCAGCATGGTGATAAATGGGTAGAAGATATTGTCTTAACTTTTGAATGTAATATTGTTTATTTTTATGGCCAAAGCTGAGTTAAAATACAAGACACATTTATTAAATTAAGGCTCCAAGAACGCACTTAAGATTATGAAGATCAATAACATTATAATTATTAATATTGTGATAGATTCCAAAATAAACAGAGCCGTTACCGAAAACAGCGAATAGAAATTCGGGTCAATACTTTCGAAATTAATTTTATATTGTGTTAATCTAATTCGCATTATAAATGCAAAAGTTCAGATGTATGGATCTGAGTAACTCAATTACATCAGAACAGCTGAACGTATCAGCGTGCTACACCTTAGACCGCGTCGTCACTTAACATCAGGTGATATAACGGTCAAACGTTAGAGGTTAAAAAAAATCTGGACTTATTTTGGCACATTGGTAGATTGTAGCCTGGAACCGTCTTATTATCCCAAAATCATTTTTTTATGAAAAATAAGGTAACGGTCAGTATATATCAGTGTGTCAGTATATCTCTAACTCAGCGATGAACCTGTCCAAACAATTTGTATTTAAAAAAATGTACCAATATATTTTGGGTTGTCATACATTAATTATTTTTGTAATCCAATTTTCTACTGTTTACTACGTTTTTGAACGGGCCATGAATTAACAAACTTATTATTTAGATTTTGTTAATAGTTAGGAAATACCATTTTTTCTGCGAACATTTAGGCAAGTTATTCTACTGCAAATGGTAATTCCTATTGGTTTATCAATTTATTACATTATTGATTTTGCGGTTACAAAAATCTAAATTAGAAATACGTAAATTCACGTCCTGTTCAATAATTTAGCAGAATAAAGCTCAGGAATAATTATAGTTTAGCATGAAATGAGTTTTATATTCACTTCAGTTGAGATAGTGGTCAAACCCAAGCGATATTTGGGAACGGTAATTAAAAAATTAAAAGGGGATGGTTTCGCTTTCTATATAAATGTTATGAGGAATTGTTTCAAATGGTGGTAGGGTAATTTCGAATACCCGCCTGGCTAGCTACCACCCTCAAGTTTGAAAAACTGTCACCAACCACATAGTGTGTTCAGGCAGCATTCCTTGAGAGCCAGTGAGCATTCTAGGTCTACTATCAAGTGAGATAGTGGTCAAACGCTAGAACTATACAGTATAAAAAAACCGGGGAGTTGGAGAGTGATGAGCATGAATATTGATTGATGGACTGTTACAGGGAAGATATGAACGACTAACTAGAACTTCAGACGATAAATGTTTTTCTCTGGTCTTGTATGTTTGTGTAATGAGATTGTGCGTGTCCATTCCTTCCGCGACACAGGGTATCTTAGTGCAGGGGGTGAGTGTGAACGTTTATGTAAGATCGCAGTTTCAATCGAAGCAGAACCGTGTCATTTACAAGTATACTGGGTGCGTCCTGCAGGGTCATCCGCGTGGACAAAGCTTATACAGTTACCTGAGTTTATATATGGAAATCACATATTTATGGGATGAAAAGCATCCTAGACGCTTTTGCAGACTATAATCTATCTCAATGGAAAATTTTCTCAACATACGTTTAGCCATTTTAACGTGAAACATTCATACATCCAACCTCACCTACTTTAGCAACGTATACGAGCGCTGTTTCAACAAAAGTTCAATTTGTTTTACGCACTGATCAAAACCGAGTGGTTATTTATTGCGAGGCCTTAATTCGAATGGTTCGATAACTTTCCGGATAAGTTTCATCTCCAATATCGACGGCGTTCAATATGCCAATTAAAGCTAATTTAATACCAGTCATGATCGTTTTTATAATGGAGCCTAAATATAAGAAAAAAATGTGCAATATTTGGCACGAATTAAGGCCTTACTTCAGGTCGAAACTGCACAGGTTGGTCCACTAGCAACAATTTGGTACGAGATTCGTAAGCATCGTTATCATCTAAACAACTTATTATTTCACAGTGTGTGTATTGATAAAGAAACAGTGATTGCAACATCAACAGAGAGCTAGGTAGTCGAAATAGTTAAAGCACGAAGTCACGCATGACATTAGCTACTGTCATGGCAACAGAGATAACGACCAAAGTGATGTCTCAATAGTGCCGTAACTCACCTTTTATATGCACAGTGCGAGCTATTTTATAACTGCGGACAACACAACAGAGTTAAAGTCTACTAAGTACTACTAATATAGTAAACTAGCGGACCGCTCCGGCTTCGCACGGGTATAAAATATATAGCCTATGTCATTATACATATAAACCTTTCTCTTCAATCACTTTATCTATAAAAAAAACCGCATCAAAATCCGTTGCGTAGTTTTAAAGATTTAAGCATACATAGGGATATAAGGACAGAGAAAGCGACTTTGTTTTATACTATGTAGTGATAGTGAAGTGATGAAATCTTGTGTCACAGTGTTTGTTTTCGAACTCCTCCCAAGAGGCTGGCCTGTTTTTTAGGATTTTTTTTCTGTATATTTGGCAGATCTGAGAATAGGTCGTAAAGTATTTTACACCCTGTTGTCGATATAACGATCAACGATCGATAGTTGTTGACTTCTTCCTTTGTAATCGACAACGCGTAAAATCCTTCACACGAAACCCTTATTAATATGAATAAATTATCTATTTCATAAAACAATCATTCGTAGTAAAACAACAAATATGAGTCACGTAAAAACAGTATTTGGATTAAATACAAACGCTGTCACTGTTTATGTTTGACTGACCTTCATTGGTTTACTGAGATTTGTCGTTTTATGAAATTGGTCCTCGTTGACTTATAATCAACTTGTGTTTTCATTACATGGATGTTCAGTCATCCATTAGCTACTTTAGGGAATTTTGGCGCTAATACGTTTTGTAAATGTATGCTACTAAACTAGTATGCAGGGTTAGTTCTCCGCCTTTCTACAGAATGCGGCGCAGTCTGTGGAATGCAGAGCCAAAGCTCAGGGCGCACTGTCTGCGCCAAACCCTAGATAATCAAAACATCGTTTTGCAGTTTAAGTTATAAGGTTACTCATTCGAAAATTTATATGAATGCTCTCTGAATTTTAAATAATGGCGTTAAAGAAAAAACGTGTATTTGCGGCAGCGGAGAGGTTAATCTATTAATATTGATAGAACAATAGGCTGGATAACTGAATTAGGTAGATTTAAACAATCGACGTCGCAGTGAAAGTGTGCATGATTTTAATACATTGTACTCGACCTTCGGGACAATCGCCTACACTCGCTCAGGTTGATAAAGGTCACCGACCTAACCAGCTTTATTAAAAGAGAAAGAGGATTATTGTATCTGCTGTGCGAGTATGAATCGTCGATTCGATAAAATTCAACGGTTAGTGCTTGTTCAGACACGGCGATATTCGCGCGGTTTGGAGATCTCTATAGTAATAAAGCCACTAAGCCTCCTAAATCTGACGAAGCATTTAGTGATAAATAAATAAATAAATTTAATGTCAATTTTTTTTTTAGATATTTTTTTTAAAGATGTTCTTATGGGTAAATAAGTACTTATTTACATAATAACATTTTTATACTGGTATAGAATTAGCGTTGGACCACAATCGCACTTGCACACACGCAGGGTGGTACCTAGCAAGGTTAGTAATAGGAAGTACCCTACCACCATGCAGCACACCAACAATTTACATAAGTTTGACACAGTATTGTATTTACAGTTTATACATAATTATATAAAAGCTCTCTTACAAAACATAATACTGTCATAAAATACAAAATTACACAAATTTAATACTTATTTCCAGATGGAAGTTCTCCAGACTGGAGTTGCAGTGATAGGTTAAATAGTTACAATGAATAAATATTATTTCCATCGTGCAAATAAAGCGTTATTATCAATGACAATCCAGATAAATTGATTTACGTAACTCCAGCAACTGGGTCGATAGCCTCGACGCTCTCAATGAAGTGATAATCAATTCGAACATATTATGTACAATTGTACATATAACGCACGACATTTTTATAAAAACCTTTAATAACAAGTCTATTACAGTTTGCGTTTCTAGTTGATATTATAAAACCTGCGTGCTATGATACCATTGTGTTCTTGTGTTCGGAACGTTTGAGCCACAACGCTGTTAATTCTTATTGTTAATGTATTTTTAAAGGTTATAAGCCTTCGTTTGACCGCTGTCTTATATGATGTTAAGTGGCACGACGCGGTCTAAGGTTTTCACGCAAACTTAGAAGGTACCTAATCAGTTGCGTCTTGAAGACTCAGGTGTTGTACCAATCGGGAGATACAGACTCAGGCAGTGAGTTCTTTGTTATTAAATCAAACGGGGCTTAATCGCGCATTTTAGAAAAACATTTAGTAATTTATTTACCTCGACGTTTCGACCAAGTTGCATTGGTCGTGGTCACGAGAAGACTGTGATTAAGCCCCGTTTGATTTAATAACAATGTGTTCGAATCGCGAAAGTCTAAAAATTACAAGTGAGTTCTTTTTTAGACAAAGATGTTCGGAATGGTCCACTCCTGCCAAGATACCATATAAATGTGTCGCCTATACAGTACAGTGATTGAAACATTGTTAAATATATTAGAAAATAATGGTCCCGAGTCTCCTGCCGCTTCTCGACATTGGTTTTATTCAGTTTGGCCGAGGGCAGTTGGTCTGCTTGAATATTAGTACATTTTTGGCCGTTAATAAGTGCAAAATATGCATTGCAATATCTCACTAATTAACATCATAAACGTGAAAGTTTGTGACGAATTTTTGTTCCTAAAATATCGCAAATTAGGTAGATTGTACACTGGAATAACATATAATGAAAAAACTTTGCCGTGAGATAGCTAAAGTAGCGGGAAAAGCGGTGTCGACGCGCAGGGGCCCCTAGTTCTCAAATAATATTTGTAATTATTTAAGCATCTGCGAATGTTAATATGGATGTGTGGTGTGACTATCTATATATATAAAAATGAAACCCGTTTTCCGTTGTCACGACATAACATGAAAACGGCTTGACCGATTTAGATAAAATTTGGTATAAAGATACATGGGACTTTGGAGAAGGACATAGGCTACTTTTTGTCCTGGAAGAAGTATGGTTCCCGTGGGATAACTGAGTCAGCGGGAAAAACGTAGTGCACGCGGGGAAACCGCGGGGCGCAGCTAGTAATGGATAAAACAAGGAATGAACAAATCGGAGGAAGCTTCTAAGAGGCATTAGTGAATGATGATAACAATCATTCACTTTTCACGAATCATTCACGATAAATGAAAGGTAATATATTGATTTGGTATGGGCATGTCATGAGAAGGGATGAACACAAAACTAAGAATACTGAGGATGAGTGTGGATGGATCGAGAGATTGAAGATGGCTCCCGAGTTTCTAACCGTTTCTTCTTAGTTCCTCTATTCCTTTAGGAACACTTTAGGAACACGGCGTTATTCTTTTTGAATATTAGTAACTTTTTTGAAGTTCATCAGAGAGTCCAGATGCTTCAATCGAATAAGGTTGAGTTTGAATTGCTATAACAAACTAAGATTACTTGCTTGATTACGATTACTTTATAAATACAACGTTAAAATATAAATTTGACTTTTCAATTACAATACAATTACAAGACGTTTCTAGATCTTCTATCTCTATAAATGTGAAACAAATGTATCGCAACGCGGAAGACGCATCAACGCATATCCGTTCTCATGCTGAACTACGCCGAAGGCTATTCTGCTGATTAACATACTACCATATAATCTGTGGCGAATAGTGGTAAGTCTGGTAATTAGAGATTGAACGCAAGGAGGCGGACCACAAAGGAGCTAGAAGGTAATCTCCGTCCGGAACAACTAGTGAAGGTCAAGCAAGACTGCTACTACGCTCTAAGTACATCTAATTATGTACAAGTATCTACATGCTTTGGGATTAATTTTAATGTGTAGGTATGTTCGCCAAACGCTACTAGATTTGTGACACGATCTAGGTCGCTTTAACATAGCGATAATAGCACCTGGGCGACAAGGCTTCGGAAAATATTAATAAATAAATAGATAATAGACACAATTTTAATTAATTAATAATAAACAGTACACGTCTCATATCCAAAATAAGCATTATAATATCTCATTAAGATAATAAACGTGAAAGTTTGTAATGGATCTATGGATGCTTGTAGTCCGCTTGTATAGCCGGCCTAATATTATGGTCCCCGCGGAATACTTGAGGTAGCGGGAAAACCGTAATCGACACTTGTAGAACCGCGGGACGCCGCTAGTACACAAATCATAAGGGTTAACTTTATAAGCGGGATATTCTGTATCTGTGAATTTTTGATGTATTAAGCTCTGTATTTCGACACTGTTGCAAGCGGGTCCTCGTGATCATCACTCATATTATAATTCATCATCATCATCATCTCAGCCATAAAACGTCCATTGTTGTATATATGCCTCCTCATATACATGTAATGTCATGTACATGTCTTTTAAGGGTGGTTCGCCAGTACTTGCCACGCTTTGCAGGCGGGTTGGCGAGCGCAGTATCAACTAAAATTTACGAGATTCAATGCGTTTCATTTTATTTTATTTCATTATATTTGCCCTTGGTAAAACACATATGGTAAAACACATATGGTAAAGAGACAGGACAGTATTCTGCAGTCGTGGGTGCAAATAACATTGGTAGCAGAATGTTTTCTTTGATAAACATTTACCTACGTGAATTGAAAACCTTTTTAGAAGTCGTTTAAAAAGGAGCTCGAATGCGTGATCCGTGAAGATTAGGCAGTTATAGTTTACGGCCGGCATGTCTTATGGTTCACACACAAATCACACACAAGACTCTCAACGCCCACCTTTATGCCCTTTACTGACATTGATAGACAACCAACCTCTAGATGGCTAAAAATAATTATGACACACAAGATACAGAAATATCTTTGCAGAATTTATATTTGCTGTACGAATCGCGGCTATGGCGAGGTTATGAAAAAACAAAAGGCAGGTCAAGGTTCCAACACGAACGCGCATGAATGGAAAGGTTTAATGAACGCGGATGGACATCAGGATCGTGGCTAGGTTAGCCAGATTTAGTCTCTGCCTAACCAGACCGAAACGAGGCGTGTCTTTACGTATACTATTTCAGATCTTTATCATTTATTGACCGATTTACAATTTTCGCCCTCTGAAAGGATTTTCCCAAATTGAGTTCATGGGCTTTATATATTTTTGTTATTTCCGTTATGTCCGTTTTGAAGAATACAATCCACTTGTAGTTGTGGAAAGTAGTGGAGATCAAGCATTTATATTTTCATCAATTACGTTTCTAATTAATTAGAATCATTTTATTTGTAAAGTAAAATAAATAATACTAAAATATATGTTATTATCATTACGATATAGTACATCACACTAATGTTATAAGGGCGAAAGTTGGTCTGTCGTTTGTCGGTGGTATGCAGACACTATCTGGTATGTTTATTACTCCTTCGCACTGAAACGGCTGAACAGATTTGCATGAAATTTGGAATGAAGATAACTTGTACCCTGTAATAACACATAGGCTACATGTTATCAAGAACATATTGTAATTTTTCGTGGGATGACGGGAAGACACAAATATCGTCAATACCACGTGTACCATTTCATCGCGGGCAACACCACGGGGAGTAGCTAGTAATTCATAAACGTAAAACGCGATATAAGATTTTGAACTGGCATGGTCAGTGGTTATTAATACAAGTATTAATATTATTATAATTATAGAGCAAAAAAACAAATAAAATACATCGGAAATATCCCGATACTAATTTTAATTCATCTGGTATGTTTATTACTCCTTCGCACTGAAACGGCTGAACAGATTTGCATGAAATTTGGAATGAAGATAACTTGTACCCTGTAATAACACATAGGCTACATGTTATCAAGAACATATTGTAATTTTTCGTGGGATGACGGGAAGACACAAATATCGTCAATACCACGTGTACCATTTCATCGCGGGCAACACCACGGGGAGTAGCTAGTAATTCATAAACGTAAAACGCGATATAAGATTTTGAACTGGCATGGTCAGTGGTTATTAATACAAGTATTAATATTATTATAATTATAGAGCAAAAAAACAAATAAAATACATCGGAAATATCCCGATACTAATTTTAATTCATCTGGTATGTTTATTACTCCTTCGCACTGAAACGGCTGAACAGATTTGCATGAAATTTGGAATGAAGATAACTTGTACCCTGTAATAACACATAGGCTACATTTTATCAAGAACATATTGTAATTTTTCGTGGGATGACGGGAAGACACAAAAATCGTCAATACCATGTGTACCATTTCATCGCGGGCAACACCATGGGGAGTAGCTAGTAATTCATAAATGTAAAACGCGATATAAAATTTTGAACTGGCTTGGTCAGTGGTTATTAATACAAGTATTAATATTATTATAATTATAGAGCAAAAAACAAATAAAATACATCGGAAATATCCCGATACTAATTTTAATTCTTGTAGCGTACAATCATTACTTAACATCAGATGAGATAGTGATCAAACACCTGCATATACTCAATATTTTTGTAAAAGCAATATATTTCTTATTTAACTTATATATATCTATATGTCTTAACGTTTGGTTCATAATAATATTAAAATAAGGTACTTAACTAATATTTTAATGACATCAAAAAGGACCATTTTTATTGACGTCATACAATAAGTCATTACGTTCCCTGCTCTCTACGGGTTTTCCCCAAGATCTAAACAGGTAAATTATAAATAACTTTTAAAATAAACATTTATTAAACACCTTTGATATATACACTGAGTAATAACATTTCCAATGATGCGCCAATAAAATATAATATTCTGCTATACTCGTAATAGTTATGAAGCTACTACACACTAAGATCTTCTGTGTCGTGGAAGCAAAGACACACAATCACAACACACAAACATTTAAGACCCGAGACAAGCACTCATGCTCATCACATAAATTTTTCCGGCTGCCGGAATCAAACCCGAGGTCACGATGACCAGGGGCCTAAGTCTACTATTCAATATGGCAATATGTTTGGCTCACAATGGGCGATTTAGGTTTGGTAGTCTGCTATTTTTACTGTGTCCATATTGAATCCAGCTTGATTCTAGATTCCAGATTGAATTCTAGATTCAGTGACGTAGCACGCCATTTTCCGTAGTCTGTTAGCACCAGACTTGTCTATTTCGTACAAAATCGACTTAGGCCGAGCATAGGTTCAACCACTGAGTTACTATTACTATAATAGTAGCTCAGTGGGTTCAACATAGATTCAGGCTGCTATGGACATAGCGGACTACGGATTTTTGACGTTGTCTTATTGGCATCGAGTCGGCCTCGCACTGGAATGAATATGAACTTGAAATTAGTAGACTTGACACCCTGAAGTCATTTTACTGACGACTGAGCCATGGCGACAGTCATGAAATACAATTGACAACACTGTAATGTGTGATTTTGTGAAAATTCACCTTTCTCATAATTGTAGAAATCTTTTTCTAGGAAAATGTTTGTGTATTAGCTAATCTGCACATATCTCGTACAGCCTTTCCATTATGTTCTTTTGTATTCCTATTGTAAGTTCACGTTTTAAAAAAATTAAAAAAATTGGTTGTCTGTAAAGTCGGTTTACGGACGATAGATTTACGTGATAACGTCATAATCATTTATGACTTTGACTGACTTTGACTGACTTTGACTGACTTTGACTTTGATTATTTTATGTAATACAAAACTCAGGTGGAACGTTACGCGGAGCGTTACTATTTTTTATGAGTGTTGCTGGTATTCATCAATTTATAAAACGTTATCACGTCAATAAGTACATGAAACCTTAAACTATAATATTACGTGAATTATTTAACAGTTATGATGATGGTAAGAAACTTCTATGCACAAAGTGGTTATTAAGGTGGAAGAAGAATGTCAGATACATGTTGCGTACTATCATTACTAAAACATGTGCAATATTACACTTACCACGGAACAACCACTAAACAAGCATGACGATGATAAAAGAACACGATGTATGGAGAGGAATAATAAATAAGTAAGATGCTAAGAAATTTTATATATTCAGGCGTAATTTTGTCGAATTCCATATCAAAATGATATTAAATACACAATGTTTAATGTTCACTCCGCGAGATAAATTGTACCAGCATGTATAGAGAACCATAATTATACACATGCAACTGTACATCTGTTCTGTTACATCGACATGTAAAATTGCATGTGTATAATTTTGGTCTATGATTCGCCGAGTGTTTACTCGGCGAATCATAGACCAACGCGGTACGAGGAACGTCGGGCCGGTCTCTCGTCCAGAGTTGTCTAGATCGCGCAATGTTTGCCGAGTCAACGCGTCTAGAACATGCCTCGTGCAGTGGCGAAACACGTGTCGAAAAGGTGATTATGCCGGTTCATTAACCAATAATGAATAAACCCATCCCGCAAAGGAGGGAGGGCGGTGCACAGTGTATCCCTGCCTAGAACAATTTATCTCGCGGAATTAACACTAATAAATTGTGTATTTATTATCATTAGGATACGAAGAAAAAAAATTCTTCACTAAACGTCTGTAGAACAAAATACGTCCTTTGTCTGATAATATAACGCTAGCTCTAATTCTAAACATAAAGTTAACGATTGCATCGATAAGGAAGTTACATATCTAAATACAGTACTGCTTATTATTCCTTTATTTAAAATGCGACAGATGACTAATGAAAACATTAATAAAGTCATTGAAGAAGTTACAAACGGAAGAACAGTCACGAGTAAACTTACGGTTGTTTAGGTCTTTGTAATTGACCTGTAAACTCAGCTTGCCGACAACCGCGTGGCCTATAACAATAATAATTTGAACATACATATCACTAATCAAAATAACCAGATTATACATTGAGGGTCGTTGTGGCTATCAGTGACCACTGACTTTAAAACTGCGACCCCGGGTTCGAGTATCGGCTAGGGTAAGCGTTTATGTGATGAGCAAGACCAGATCATGGATCTTGGATGTTTTTGTAATGCGTTTGTGTAATGCGTATGCGTTTGTTGTGCGTCCTAGAGCGGGGGTTTGAGTGTGAATGCGTAAAAAATATCATAGAAAGAAATGATGACGCTATTTGTATATGACTAGCTGCGCCCCATGGTCTCGCTGCCTGTTATGTAGCCTTCCTAGATAAATGAACTATCCAACACGAAAATAAATCAACAATAATTTAACAAACTCTTCAGCTTTATAATATTACTATAGAAAGGAGTTCGAAATTCGTTAGCACCGAAAACTTACTTACTTACTTATTAACTTGTACTAAACTTGTTTTTATTAAGAAAGTGTACTATGATGTAAGACATACAAGGCAATAACGCTAGGAATGCTCCACCTCTGCCAAGTGCCCATTTATATGAAAATGAATACGTACTGCAATATTCAAAAAGAATGACCGCACAGATTGATACTGCTTGTTTTCAATACAATTTCTTGAGGGATGGGGCTCAAATACATACGTAGGAATAAGGTACAATATATACGGTATATTTCACCTTATTCCATGATGAAACCAATTCAACTAACAGTATTTTTGGCGTCTAATTAAGTGGGCCACTCATGCTTCACAGTCTTTAATAAACTATACTGGCGTGCGAAAAAGATGCGTATCTTTAAATTGTACATGGTTAAATATAAGATGATCTCTAAAATCGCATTTCTATCTTTTGTGATATTCCGCTCAAACTAAATAAGAATTACTGTACAATACGTTCACGTCACAAATAATGTCAAGGTATCATCTACTCATGTAACAGGAGACCGAGTAAGGAACCTTGAGACAGGCATTTAATATTATTAACATTTCAGCATTATAAACGCTTGTCCCAAAATATGCCGTGTGAGCTAATAAAGCTACTTTGTACCTCAGTCGAAATTATAGTCTTTAGGCCGTATATTCGAAGAGCACCATTGCGAAACACTTCAAATGCGAGCGCAAAACCTGTCAATTACGCCAGGAATGAGGAGATTCCGGTTTGAAACATGATTACCCGATAATATTGCCAAGTTTTGTGTTAGTGTAAAAATAATTTTAAGTTAAGATAAATAAACATGTTCTAATTGTGAAAAACGTCTTTATAAGTGTATATGCAGATACAAATTTTTTATCTGCATATAGACATCACATGGGATTGATTGTCATTGTGGTGTAGGTATGTTCACCGATGTCTTCACCCGCTACTATAATATCGTCTAGGTATAAGCACGCATTTTTCAGTTATCGGAGTGTAACTCAAAAACCGCTTGTCCGATTTTGATTAAATTTAAATGTAACACACGAGAAGCATCAGCTTTCAAATAAAAAAAAACGATCAAAATCGGTTCACCCAATCGGAAGTTATGCGGTAACAAACATTAAATAAAAACCGGTCGAATTGAGAACCTCCTCCTTTTTTGAAGTCGGTTATAAATTATGCTACGTGGCTGTGTATTTAACGTTAATTAGTGACATAATACGGCGATTTTCTTTTTACTAATATTAGAAATCATAGATAGATAAATTAAGGCCGTGAAGAATATTTAAAACTAGGTTTATGCAAAATAAAACTTAAGAGGCAATGTTAGTATGAAACAGGATGGAACCCTTGCTAAAAGCCTGTTTATATAAAGGAATTCAGCCAATTATTTAGTTCGCGGCAGCGGAAAGGTTCATTTAATAACAAATATAATATGAGTGTAAATTTTGTATTTGAGATCTTCCTCTACTCGACCTTAGTAGCTTGGTTCACTGAACGCCCGCCCTGAGACTCTCAGGGAAAGGGTGGCTCAGTTACCTCTGCAATGATGGTATTTCCTAATACCTTGGTTATGATTGTGATGTATATATTATTAATTTATTTATTGTATACACAGATATCTGTGCTGTAGGCACAAATCTACGCCATACATCGAAACCCTGTCTCGTTGAATAGTTGGGGATCCGCGATCCGCGTCAGCAATAAGGTCACGCAGCTCTCCAATCAGTACCCTCGTGTAATCAATGATTTATATCTCTTTTTTCCGATGACTACCACCGGGTATTACATTTGCACCTGCTCATTCGCTGAAAAATTATGAGCTGCATTCGACCTGGCCGGGGCCCAAGCTTCAAACGCTCATGTCATTCACCCGGGTTTTGGAGCCGGTCCAGACTTTCTAAAGCTGTCATAGAAATATTTATGCGAATCCGATGCGTTTACAAATCGCGCCACGTGAGCGTAACAGGTTTGTACGGAATGTTCAAGACGCAAACACATTTGCAGACTGCCGGTAGGTTTAATTAACCTTTCCGCTGTCGGTAAAAAAACAAAAGGACGAAGTTCCCGACAACTATAACTAACCATGGGCTATGTATCCAATAGGTATGCATTAATTTGGTGCCGAGACTCGATTATCCATAAATTTATATTTATCTTTGCTACGTATAAATTAGACTTGTATCTTCATTTGTGGCTACCTAATGGTATATTAAACTTAATTACATAATAATCACTATTGCGTGTTAACAGTAGATTTCTTTTTATGTAATTACTTCATTATTTCGTCTTTTTTAATGTTGATGTATACCATACCTATCTAATCTATGCCTAAAATATTGCCTCTAAAATGTCGCTGTCACAGCTGCTCCAGTAACGCTGGCGTTCGATTTTCTTGCTATGCTAGCAAGCAATGATTCAAGAGTAAATGAGATTTGACAATGGAATTTATTTCAGTGTACTATTGATGACCATGCACCACTTCATTCGCCATATTAGTGGCTCTGACAGTAGACTGCTGTCATTAGTCTATACAAATTTACTGTCATATTTGTATTCTAGTATCACCATTACGTGATCCATAATGGAATGATAACGCACAGTTCGTGATGTAGTAGCAATAAACGTGTTTGGCATGTGATTTAATGCTTTCCAACATTCTAATTTTAAACTGAACATTTTTCTTATTTGAATCGGATTACTTTGACGGGGCCGTGGGAGCGGTAACTATAACTTCATCTGCGGCGTGTGCCTGGGTGGCGTGTCAGTAATACAAAAACTAACAATATTATCTGCATTATTACCAAGTATTTTATTTGATTTCGTTGCTTGTGACGATATTTCGGTTAAATTATGTGCCATGTTCACGAGTAAATTTGACAACAGCCGAAATATCGAAAATTAAAAACAAATTAATTACAATGAAAAATATCCTGATGACGATGTTAATTATTATGTGTACCTACTACTAAATACCACCAGACTACGTTATGTCTTAATAATTTCGCTCATTAAATGTATTTTTTCAAAATTACGTATGACTCTCACGAAAATCTGCAAAACACGACAAAATTCCTAGTATCTTGTGCATTGCATCCCGGGACAGGTAACAATAAATATGCATACAGTACAAGATATCAATGGATACATCGTAATTGCAGCTCGCATAACAAACTATTTCCAATCAATTGGAAGCGCGGGAGTTTTACATGCTTTGGTAGCGCGCCAAATCTCGCCGACAATATAAATTGCAGTATGAGCAAACTGTCAATTTCATAAACGGAAAGTTGACACAACGGCAAACATGTTTTACGTGGTGCTTCGAATGCAACTTCGAATGGAAGTATTCTAAAATTAAAATATTATAAAATCACAAAAATGTGCTTGGTATTCCGAGGGTGTATACGGAACATTCAATACTTTAATCTAAATCCGTACATAGAAAAGAAAACTGACCGACTGATCTATCAACGGTCAAACCGCTGAACGAATTGGGTTGAAATTTGACATACAGATATCTAGTTATTACAATCAAACCCAAAGAGCTGTGACGGAATTGAAACAACAAACAATATTCATATACATTCTTATTCCTGTATTTAAAAGTTAATTCAGGGTTCCTAGTACCTATATTAAAATTAAAAACAGGATATGTGGAGAAGTTCAATTGTGATGCAGGTGCTTGCAACAGTGACGTTATATCGGAAACTCTATTAGTCTCTACAGAAAATATTTTTAACAAAAAATAGAACCGACTTCAATACTCAAAAGTGTGAAATAACTTGTTGAAGTCGGTACCATGATAGTTCACAAAAGTAACTATCATCACAATATTGTGCTCATGGTACCGACTGCGACAAGTTATTTCACACGTTTGAGTGTTGAAGTCGGTTCTATTTATTGTTAAAAATATATTATTTTTCACCCTTTTCAGTGACCTTTGCTACTCACGGGATCAATTGTTATTGTGTGTTCTCCGATGTCTTCAACAACGACAATAATATCGTCGAGATATGCGTAGCACTTTTCAGTTATTGGAGTATAACTCAAAAACAGCTTGTCCGATTTTGATGAAATTTGAATGCGAACGATGTATACTCTATCTAACAAAAAAAGAATCAATAAAATCGGTTCAAAAACGACGAAGGTATCCACAAACACACACACATTAAAAAAATAACCATATATACGGTCGAATCGAGTAACCTCCTTTTTTTGAAGTCCGTTAAAAACCAAGGCATATCCTGCTTTTAATTGTAAAAATAACATTCAAAGACATAAACAATTACAAACAGTTTTGGAAGAGTAACAGGGATCTAATCATACTAATATTATAAATGCGAAAGTTTATGTATGTGTTTGTTACCCTTTTACGTCTGAACGACTTGAAAGATTGAAAAGAACTACTTTTTATCCCGAAAAAAAATATTTTTTTTCTGGGATACAATGAATACCTTAATAATATTATAAATGTGCAAGTAGTTATGTCTGTTACGTTGTCACGCCTTAATCACAATCATTTGAGCGGACATAATAGTTGACTTTACAAATTAGAAGACCTATTTTATCAAGAGCGGTTGCGAAAATATAGTGATCGAATCGTGACGCGATTTCACTTTTAGTGTCAGTAAATACATAAATTAATGTGAAATTAACAATCCTGTACAACGGATTTATTATTTTACATACATAGAATCGTTCACTGAAGATTCCAATTCCTTACTGTTTAAACGATGAGTAAGAAATATTTTGACGTAAGGTGTATCGTTCTCGGCCACGCTGTCAAGAATCATGATCGAAACAGTCTTTGATATCGGAATGGGTTATATATATTAATATATCGATGGCCAGATGGCCAACGCTCTGCTATCTGCTCTGCTCTCGTAAATTGAATCATTTTATGAAGCCCTTGTAAAAAATAGAATATATTTACGCGGGCCTTTAAGATACAGCCATACCGTAGAATTAAAAAAGTTATTGATTTGGATTTTATGAAAAACTAGAGAAGTTGAGTTGCGTAATACCTCTAAAGATTGTTGGAACAGCAGATGCATCTTGTGATAACTGTGTGATATGCTTCAGAAGGCGTCTCAGTCTTATATTTGCCATGAACTAAGGGTCAACTACGTTTAGAATGTTTGATTACGTTAGAAAGCTTAATCTAATTGTGTTGCTGGACGCACGTACAAAGCGCTAACCTAAAATAACCTTTTTTATACTGTATAGATCTAGCGTTTGACCACTATCTCACTTGATGGTCAGTGACGATGTGGTCGAAGATGTTATCACGCTAGATCTAGAATGATCACTGGCTCTCAAGGACTTGCTGCCTGAACACACTATGTGTTTTGTGACAGTTTTTCAAACTTGAGGGTGGTAGCTAGCCGAGCGGGTATTCGAAAGTACCCTACCACCATGCTAGGAATTTGATAACGGTGTTACCTTCACCGGAAGCTCAAGCTGTTGTTTGGGATCGAACTAGTGTCCGTCAGTTTGACAGGCGATGCTCCCCCCGCTGAGCTATCATCGCTTCAAAATCGTGTTCACGTCATTTACGAGTTCAAATTTTATCTGCATGCAAAGAACTCCTCGACGGTTCTCGAACCTTCTTCCTCTGGGATGGCAGAGGGTGTGGATTCGGATTCCGTCTGAGGCCTTCTCTGAGACTTCCGTGGTCTGAGTCCAAATCGTTAAGCCGATTTAATGACAACAGTTGCCAAATGCTAAATTAACGTAGGCGAAAATAATTTGAAAGGTGACAAATTGTTGAGATAAAATTTAACTTTACTTATTATTGAGCTAACAGGTGCCGATAATATTGCAGAGGCTGGCGGGTGTTTACAGGCAGAGGGCGGGACTAATCCTGATACGTAATGATTTAAAATATTACGAATATGTACTTTACAGATGACCTTAATTGCTTTTCTTCTGGTGTAAAACCTTTGTCTTCAAACGCATTTGTCGTTTGTAGCGACTGGCGTCAACTTAACCTCTATCTGACTGTATGGACATTGATGTGAACGATGATCAAGTGGCTCTTCAATAGTAGGTAAATAATGTATTATATTAATACATGTATATATTTTCGCACGTCAGTTTTTATCTGATAAACAGAATTACTTGAAAGTTAGATGCAAGAATAGTGTTGCTAGTTTTTAAATAGAAATAAGGACTAAACTGTCCAAATGATCGAGCTTCGCTCTGCGTTTTAAGACTAGGTATATAGAATGCGCGTAACTATTCGAGAAGTTCTATCTAGCCTTTATATATTTATGTTTGACCTATTTAATTAAATATGTACTCCATAGGATACAATACACACTTTTGACGTGATAACGTTTTATAAATTGATGAATGCCAAAATGAAAAATAGTAACGGTAACATTCCGCGTAACGTTCCACCTAAGTTTTATCTAGATCTAGATAATATAATCAAAGTCAAGGTCAAAGTCAAAGGTCAATGGTCAATGGTCAATTGTCAATGGTCAATGACAATGACAATGACAAAGTCAAAGTCATACATGATTATGTCGTTATCACGTAAATCTATCGTCCGTAAACCGACATTACGACAACCAATTTTATTTTTAAACCTGTCCCTAGCAGTATCTCTCCTTTTCGGTAATTGCTCTGTACATTTTAAATAAGCGGTTTTATATAATTTATAAGAAAAAAACGTCATCTCTACAAAAAAAAAAAATATACGTTTTAGTCAAATAGCTTACAAACCCCTGGGCCACCCCCAAGCAAAATTACCCAATCACACTGACATGAGGTTATATCTACCTTGCTGGATGACGAATCTCAAATTGATACTTTTCATCAGGAACGACCCGGAGCATAAGTCCCCATTTTTAAATGACGTAATCATTATAAGTTATAATTTTATAGACGTTCTTGATGAGTAATTTGACGAATTCAAATGTATACCTGGTAAAAGGTCATGAATTAAGCTCATAGAGCAGTAATTTAAGGTCACTATACAACCGGTAGTGGCAAAATAGACTAGAGATGACGACGAGAGTGGTGTGCAAGTAAACACATTGACCATGTGTGCGTAGGTGGCGGTAACGGTACACGATCGCATCATCAGGTGAGCCATTGGCTTAAATCAGAACGAGGTATATTTTTCACGACTTTATTTTAGCTTTACAACGTGAGTTGCAATCACAACATTGCGCTACGAACTCTAAAAGTTTTATTTTCAACACGGTAGCCGAGAACGCACCTGCCAAACGAATGTCAACTCTACGACCAATCAGAATAGTACGAGATACGGCTTAAGATATATATCCCCTCATCTGTTACTTACTTGTGACACTGATTATATGCTAATTAATATGTACTCGTAGATTGATACATTGCACATGGATTGCCTAGCGAAATCCCGTACCTATACTGTTTAATAATATTAACTTTAATATTAAACAGTGTTATTTGACTGGATTTATTTTTAAATAAAAGCTTATTGTATTGCCTATCAAACAGTATTAGGTTGCTTATTTAAAACTGTGTCATGTTCAATGTTTAGATTTTTTAAAAGTTAAGATTGAAGCGCGAGTAGGGAGATTGACAGAGAATCGTTGCGCACGCTCCTCTATGTGAGAGACAAGGACGCAGAATATTTTTATTCAAATCGATTTTTTGAATTTGATTCAAGATTTGTTTCCGTTTTAGTAAATTTTGGATGTGTAACCAATAATGTACTGTATGAAAAAAATCATGAAACCATTGTACGCAAACTACCTAAATGTTCCAATTGAAAATATACTTTATTGCGTCCATAATTGTTGAATATGAATCAGATACATGTTTTATTTATTTTGGATACTTTTAAAATGTGAAATCTTTCGTTTCCCTCCTATGTGCTGTGCGTTACAGCCACCTATATAGCAGCGCGTGCAATTGTGACAGTTCCCCTCATGTGAAGCTGTAAATGCTGGTAGAGGCAGTAAGCATTAGTCCATTAGAAAAAAAAATGTGACAGTTATTTCAATGATATTATACATACGATGATAGGGAGTGTCTATCTGCATGAAGTGGCTCGGTTGGATATCCGTTTGATTTTACAAATAAACGCCAACAAAATAAAATATATAGCCTATTTCATTAATGAATGTTATTATACATATAAACCGTCCTCTTCAATCACTCTATCTATTTAATAAAACCGCATCAAAATCCGTCGCGTAGTTTTAAAGATTAAAGTATACATAGGGATATGGGGACAGAGAGAGCGACTTTGTTTTATACTATGTAGTGATAGTCATAGTGATGAGGAGTTTTCTAAAAAAAGATACTAGCAATAATAAAAGTACCCGATAGATGGCGCTATATAGTATATCTAATCTCATAGTGAAATATAAAGATTAAAAAATCAAAAACAGAACTTGAATGACAGTATTTATAGAATAACGAAATACATTTTAAAAGTTACATTATGATACAGCTTTTCTATGACAAATGTATCGAAATGTTACTTTTTTACCATTAAGATACAGCTTCAGCTGCACCAAGAAGGTTGCAATGTAGTTTTTCTACATATAGTCTGTGGACGCGGCGCAACACGCATGCGCGACCAGCAAATGGATATTAGCGCTAAACGTTTACAAATAAAATGTAAACATAATTATGCTGTAATTTTATGATCTATTTTATGAGATTAGATAAAGTAGTGTATGAAACTGTACATAAATTGGTCTTAAAACACTCATGTTTTAAGAACCCTTATTATGATACAGTTTCTTATACTACTATTCCGAAATAGTTCTAGTCATATTCTGTCAAGATATAACAACTGTTTTCTTTTACTAGTCTGTGACTCAGGTGTTTATTGTTAATTATGTTTTGTTTTATCGATCCTGGATATTTTCGTGTTACACGCTTCTTTCAATCGCCTTCTTTTCTAAAAGTATTCTCTCAATTGTCAATAACAGATAGATTATTACGACTATTACTCTATCTCTTAACTATTCACGAACTAGTTTTTTTTTTAGAAAACTCCTCATTGTTCGTCACCTATGGATAAACGATAAGTACACATATGTGCGTAATGCAGTAACTGTCGAATATTTTATTCGCTTCGAGGATAAAAGGGTCATAAACATATACTTTATCTTTTACAAACCTAATATCTTATCTTGTATTATTGAATACGTTCATCTCAACATTCGAAAAAACAATATTAAATCCCTACTGTAACGTAATCTGCTTTTCTTTCATGACGTTTTTGTTTGGAGTAAAAACTCAGCGGTGCGGCCTTTATTCTAACTTGTGTCTAGTGTCGTCTAGTTGTAACTATGTCTAGTGTTTCACAACTGTCTCAATTGATGCTCACATGCGACGACATGGTCGAAGGCGGAATCACGCCAGACGTAGAATATTTTGTAGTGTTTATTAACCGCACGTAATCACAATGTGTGTTTGGTGACAGATTTATTTCTTAGACAAGCGGGTTCTGGTAAGTACCCTGCGACGATGTTGTGGATTTCCTAACGATGTTGGAAACACCAAAAGCTTATGATTCTACCACTGTTGAGAAAATTATATCTCGGTTACCACCGCTTTAAAAATACTCATGCTAATACTGCTAGTCATTATGGTATTAAATGAACATAATAAAAACTAACCGAAATGATCTATCCACATATTTTAAAATGAATCAGTAATACTTTTGGCCATGCCATAACTTGACAACGATTGACCGATTGCATTTCTGTATTTTTTTTTTTTTAAATCTTTAACACATTTGAGAAGGGCTGCTTAATAAAAAAAAAATGAGATAATTGCTCATAAAAACTTCGGAAAAATTAATGGTAACAGCATCCACGCGGAAACAGCGGTGCGCAGCTATTGATATCATAAATTATGATAGAAATATAATTGAATACTGTGTGTGAGAGCAACGAGGTCTCAATTAAAGTTTGGTTGAACCGACATCTTGTGTGTTTCAGAATAAGTGACGGTTCTTTTTACCCGACTGCGAAAGAAGGAGGGTTATGTTTTTCGAGTGTATGTATGTATTATGTATATTTCTTTGGCACGCCCTAGAGCCTAAACGGCTAGTCGTATTTTTATGTGAGTGGTATCAATAGATTTGCCTTGGTCGTGAGAGTGACACTGGGTACATCAAAATAAATAAAAAAACAATATGAAGGATTTAAGGCGCCAAAATGTATTCTCATATAATTAAATGTTTTCAAAATAAGTCGAGTGTGTAAAACATATAAGTTATATATATATATATATATATATATAACTTATATGTTTTATTGTAGTTTGCAATAGGAAATGCTAATAGTAGTGAAATATAAAGTAACCCGAATTGCCGCGGGGTATCGACTTAGAATTGTACCCCCCCTGTTTTTCCGCGGGTGCCGTAAGAGTCGGCTAAGGGATCGCGTACCAGAAGGATGGGCAGCAGCGCCTCCTGAGGGACACATTTTATACTGCGCCCGCCAACCCGCCTGCCAAGCGTTGCGAGTATCGTTGCAACTCGTTGCAACTGCAATCATCCAATGATGCTGCGTCATATAGGTAGCTCAATAGACGAATATAGAAGTACTTGCGATACGACATCCGTACCTTTAATACAAATCATATTAAAGATACGATCGAACGGAGAAAAAGCTCTAAGTTATTTGGAAGAGACAGGTCTGGCAAAGCCAGATGACTAAGCTGAAGAGAGATAGTGGCAGTATAGCGTCAAACAAAGCAAAGATGCTTAGAGAGATAGAGGGGTTCTATGGACAGCTATACTTTTCGGTCGCTAAGTCTGTTGACAACTTGGGCAAAGACCCAAGAGCTAAGCCAACCCGACACAATACCGAAGACATCCCGAACAACACAACGGTCCTTGTGGAAATCAGTAGAGGAGGCCCCATTTCCAGCAGTGGACGTCCTATGGCTGAGATGACACACACACACAATACAAAACATTTAAACAACGTGAAGAACAGCAGTAATGAATGATTGATATAATCTTATTGATAATCAGATATGTGAAAATTTGATTGTATGACGTATTTATTGTTGAAAATATTATAACTTTCTCCATATTCTTTGCTTTGAATTTTGAAGTTCATGACAACATACATGTAGTAATGATTAACATAGAGACACATTATAAGTAACTAACTATATACCAAGATATACTGTCGTTTGCACACCCAGTTTGGTGGCTAGAGCCGCAAATTAACTATATACTTACTTTAAGGTTGAATGAATAAATTGAAATTTAATCATTTGCTTTTAAAGGTACTTGAAAACTAAAAAGAATGAAATAAAATTATTATTTATAAAAACACAAAACCCAACTGCGTCAATATCTGCCATCTTTATTAAATGAATTGAACAACTGAAGAGGTAAAAACAAGAGTTTAATTTCCATATTTTATTTTGGTTTTGAATGATGTTAGTTGACAGTGTTCACAAACGCAGTCGGAGGCATTACACGCTCACTTCTCATCATTTTGTTGGTTATATAGGTAGAGCAACAAAATCTAGGAGTGGGGAGATAATGCCTCCGACTGCGTTTGTGAACACTGTCAACTAAGATAATTCAAAACCAAAATATAATATTGAAATTAAACTCTTGTTTCTTGTGTGTATACATTACCAAAAAGGACTTACTTTGTGGTTCTTTGGTCAGTCAATGAACTTTTACTAACAAAGCGTTACGTCATTTCGGAGACTCGCAATTGTGCTCATGGTACGCCGAAGAAATATTGTATTCGCGGTAATGGATAAGGGCGAGATACATGCCAGTGGAATTTCTCTGTTTTCTGTAAACTTAAACGTTGAACGAGTAACCTATGTACGCAGCTGCTCTGTTACTGAACAGGTATATATGCAAGTCAGTACGTCTTATGTATTGTTTAATTCTGTATGACGTCATATATTTAAATTGCGCTTGTAAAGGCCAGTGGAACGAAACCAATTACGGAGCATTAAGTCGCAGAATTACCAATAATGAACTTTATTCCGTGATAATACGATTGCCTTTTTGTAAACGTTGGTTTTGTCAATATTATTTAATTTTGCGATCGTATAAATGCTCTTGGGCGCATTGAGATAACAGTTGACAATGAGTCTTTAGTTTGCGGCAGAGGAAAGTTGAATAAGTAAATGTTTAAAAACGATTGTTGGCAATATACAATGCTTATTTCAAGTGTACCACTGGCCTAATTATGATGTGTGCCAAAAATGAGATAGCGGCATATTATGTAGCGTACGTACTGGCTGTCAGAGATAACGAGACGTTCTATCAATCCGGACTTTAGCATTTAAAGCTTGACCATTTCTTAAATATACAATTTTGAGTCTTTTCAGCTCGTTTTGTAGACGATATTCTTCCTTTACCTTTATAAAGGAATCTCGCGGAAACGACAAAAGATGCGCTTGCGCTGTCTGACACCAGAAAAAAGTAAATTAAACATGTCTACAAATTTGATTACTTAGTTTGTTTTTGTTCTTTGTATTATTTTGAATCAACACGAATCAGGATTTGTCCCGCTCCTCCTCCCTGTAAACACCCGCGACCCTCTGTTATGTCACCGTAACCTCTTAAGCCCTTACATACCCTCACGCTTTTAACGTGATCCTAACTTTAGCGTACATAGTTAGCGTACGCAGGTGTAGATGTCCTGCAAAAGCCTTAAAACGGGTAAGCGCTAAAACTATTATTATGTACGATAAAAGCAATAGAAACCAATAGAATAGGATCTCAACAGAAATATGAGTAAATAAACCAATCAACATATTTGTAATATAATTGCAGCATTCTCCACACTGCAATTATATTATAAATAAACTAACTTTGTAAGCATGAGAGCATGGGCGACAACAACAGGTTTTCATAAGATTTATCCATCTTATTGTTAAACTCACTACATATTCCAACTTGGCCATTCCACCTGGAGCTTCTATGTTCAGTAGCTTGGGCATATCCGTGCATACTGACAGCCAGAAGTGTGGCAGTAAAAAGTAAATTAGCGAAACGATTGCATAACAACCAACAACTTTCTAATGTATGGAATGGACAGGTGAGCCATGAGTGAACACTTCGTATACATTAGCATAATCTATAGGAAATATCCCTCAATATTGTTAGGTGGTTGAGTTTATTCATTTTAATTTTCAATTATTAACCCTTGAACCACTGACAGAAATAATCCAGGAATTTTTTTATTAGTGTGTTGATCTACACTCGTATCACTGTGAACTTATTTAGGCTTCTAGTTTAATAGGATTTTTATGGACTAAATAGCTTCTACCAAAGGTATCACGGATGTCAGTCTGTAGGTTAGAAAGGCTCTAACTAAAACTACTTTAAAAAACTAGGCATTGGATGCGTGATAAAGTTGCATGAAAGCGTCCATAAGCTGGTGGTACATCAATTCTTAAAGTACTTCATGTGCTGGTACTACCCTTTAAAAAAAGACACCTTGCTGAAGAATTACAGCCCTGTTTCTGAGTTTGTGTTTTAGTTTCAGCCATTTTACAAGTTCTTCTCATCTTTTTTTTCTTTTCTCAGCCATGTGCGTCCACTGCTGGACGTATGCCTCCCCCATATAGGGGGGATTTGCCAATACTCGCCACGCTTGGCAGGCGGGTTGGCGAGCGCAGTATGATTTCCGATCCTCAGAAGGCGCTGCTGTCCACCTCCTGGTACGTGATCCCTTAGCCGACTCTTACGGCACCCACGGGAAGAGATGGGGGAGTACTATTCTAGGCCGGTACCACCACGGCCAAAGGTATCACGGTTCTTCTCATCAAATCGTCTTAAATGTAAATTAGACATCTTTCAGCTTCTCAAGTAGACCGGTTTCCGAAAACGCTAAAGTACCATATATCTCATCCTTCGCAAGTTATACAGAAGACCACTGTGTATCATTTGTCATTTTTCAAGATACTCATTTAAACCAACTGCTGACACAATAGGCAGCAAACTGTAGAAGTATAACAATGATATAAAACCAAAGAAAAGAGTACATCCCACCCATGTGATGAAATGCATACAAAATTAAAACAAACTAGATGTTTATATTTAGATCGGTAGAGTTCTAGTATGACTTAGTATAGCTTGGGTGATTTTCTACTGGACGAACCAGTTTGCTTCTTTCCTAAAACGAGTTCTCCAATAAAAACTCTTAGCAGGATAATAAAAAATGTATAATCAAGTATGTTTTTGTAATCACGTCTTTTTGCTCAGGCAAAAAATACATACACTCTTGAGCACATTTAGATAATGGTTTACGGGATTTTGTTTATTAGTATTAGTGAAAAGTTTAAGTAACAACAGAAAATTAGATAATTATGAATGTGGTGTTATTTTTTTTAAAGGTTACCTTTGATTTAATATTACTTTTCTTACTAACTTATTAGTTTTACTTCTTTTAATTTCCGATAAAATAGGCCTGAGGGTTCTATACAAATTTGTAGGTACATATTATCAATAATAGTATTTTATTACTCAAGAGTATTTTTGTTCATTATTCAACATAAATCGAAAACTATACTGTTATGTATGTGATTGGTACATATGATAGTATTGATTATTATTGTGTGTAATATATTTTATATCTACCCTCACTTCTTATAATATGTGATCACTTACTTACTGTGTTTCCTACCCACCTAATATCAGTGATTCTACTCATTCGCGGCTACCTAGCCTAATACATTGATTCAACATATTTTGTGTTTTATTGAAGACATAACATATACATCATAAAAATATTTAAAAATCTGTTTAAGCTTGTGCCAAGGAAGTACTTTCATATGATATCCCACATGACACTGTTAACTCAATTTAAAATTTGGATTACCATTCCTTGCATAGAACCTGTTTTTTTAAAGTTTTCAGATTTTTCCTAATAGTTGTAGTATAAGGTATTACATACCAAATTTCAAATTTCTAGGTCAACAGAAAATACCCTATAATTTTGAATCCCTTGAGAGTGACCTAGTCAATGGAAAATACTCTATAAATTGTGATTCCCTTGAGAGTGTCGAAACATATGTTTTTGGAGCATAAACATTTTTTTTGTTAACTTAAACATTTGACTTTTTCACAGCTTCAAGACACAGTGAGACCTGAGTATATTGTTTTAATTTCCACTCGATACATCCATGTTCTCGAGATTAAGGCTCTTGACAGACAGACAGGTGGATGGACTGACAGATGGATGCATGCATGAGTGACAAACAACAAAGCTATCCTATAAGGGATTCTTTTGAGGTTCGGAACCCTAAAAATAAGTCAGAATCAAATAAAAAACTCAATTCAAAAATTATAACTGTATTTTGAGTGTTGACTTTTATCAACATCACAAATAAAGGCTAATAAAATGTATCAGGGTTATACTTTGTAAATAGCGGTTACTATAATACAAATACAGTCCCTAATTAATTAATTCTATACAATACACTTCACTACCACTTAATTATTAATTAAGAAATCATCATGTAGTCTCCATAAAACTTCTACTGATGGGTATATGCCTCCCCATTGATATACACAACCTAGATATACAATAGAGTCACTAATCCTGCACCATCAAAAATAGGGGGTGCCAGATTATTTTATTGTTTGGATTATTGGAATGCATAGGGAAAACGGCCACATAGGAGTGAATTGCTATTTACTTGGCATCTTAAGCTACACTATTTTCAACTTTAAAACAATAGGTAAATGTGTATGTGCAGATGTAATAATTTGGCAGATAATAGCATACTGATGCTGTTGCAGCATGCAAGCACAGAATGAGAGTAGGGGGGCGGCATACATCCAATAATCCAGCACCATTGCTAGATTATTGGATTTATCAGACTACTGAATTGCCGGATAAATGAGTCTACGGCATGTATATAACCTATTTCTTTTCATATTTAGATATGTGTGAGCTACTGTAAGTGCTAACATACTTTTGTAGTGCACTATAGACTTTAGAGTGCAAGTAGCAAGTAAATGACTTCTATTAAGAGAACTGTATGGAACTTTTGCCGTTTAGATTTCCAAGTTTGTCTTGGCATTATAGTCATTAGAATAATGTTCAGGGCCCTATAAAGATATTAGTCATAGAACTTTCCTCTAAATGTGTCGATCACACATGCATACAGTGTTAATTTTGTTACAACAAATCTCAAAGCACCAAACTCATATTTGTTTGTAGATTATTTAAGTGACAGAATAGGAAAATGATAATTTAAAAAAATTAATACTTTTCTTACATTATGAGATGTTATGGTATATGTTTAGTAACTGAACTTTACTTTCACTGTATATTTTAGAGTTGGACATGTTTGTGAAATACAGTCCTGATTTACTTTGTTGAGTGTCTAGTGTGGCTACTTGTAAAAGGTTAAACCAAGATAATTGTGTTCATAGCTTAAACATTGATGAACAAATGCATCCTTTATTTTTCTCTTTCAGAAATTTTAAGTAAAATACTGGTTTACTAATTGCTAACTCCACTTTTCCAGAGAGTCATAACTTTTCAATGTATTTTAATGTTTACAATTTGTTATAAAAAATGGATGTGACTGAATTTGAGTGTATCAAGTTATGGGTAAAACAACGAAAATTGCATCAAAAGATTGTTCAAGTTAGCAAAAGTATCTCAGTAAGAGAATTTTGTATTATTTAGCGATTAAAATTGCATTGAAACTTTCAAATTTACATTATTTCTACATTATATGAAGTTTTATATTATAACATATTATGTACTTCATTACGTGAAGTAAAGAAAACATTTTTATTTTAGAATCATTTGTATCTTAGGCACTGTTATTATTTAAATGTATGATATGTTAGAACTCTCCACAACAATAAGTGTATCCTTACAATAAGTCGGCAAGGCTGATGTTGCAGAAACAGTGCCACATAATATGTAATTTAAAGGCTATCTTGTATTATCAGTTATATTTTCTGATAATTTACAATTTCAAATTACAAATTAATGAATATAAATCCCACACTACCAATAAACAAGTTCTACAATTCAGGCAAAGTTCAATCACCTGCATAATCACATTAAGAATACAAATCTCTAGACATTACGCTGAGTTTCTATATACATTTGCAAGGTCAATTAATGAAGTCCTAAAGTAATAGATGCCTCATCACTTTGCGAACAAAGTTCAACACGCATAAAGGTTCACTCGCGCCAATAAATATCAAATGTAAACAGTTCAAGTTAGGAGCAACGCTTGATTACAACAATAATATTGAATACCTGAGTTCAGGCTCCTGTCTGCTCCTCCCGTCATTTTGGATAAATTCCACAGCAACACGAGCCGTCAATGCACCGAACAATCCGTGCGCTCGTCTCCTGTCCGCGTAGCACCACAATCCACGCAGCAATTATAAAAAGAACCCAATTTCAATGTCACAAAGGTAACACGAGGGTACAGACAGCCACACAGCCGTCTTCACGGCGACCGCGCTCGCACTCACACTGATACCTCCCTACTCAGTACTCAAAAATATCTAAACGGAATTTACCTTCTCCTTCATGGTAATTAGGTTCTTCGTGTTCTCTATCGGCCATATTCAAAATATTTATTTCAACTGGGCGACAAAATTTGACTGAACATAGCGACACGAAAATGTTTTTTTTCCAACACGACGTGACGTACAATAATTTGACAATCTTTGACTTTGAAGTTTTTGACAGTAAGCGGTGACAAGACATTTTTTACAGTTTTAGCTCCACATGGTTTGTAATGCAAGCCAGAGTTGAGTAAAACAGATCAACAAACCACACTAAAACAATCAGGATTTGTAGCGCAATAATTAAATAAAGAAGATTTATGGGTTTTTTTAAGCTATTGCATAGCTTCTATAGCGGGCCTTGAGCGTGGAGACCGAATCCAGAAATTCCGTAACGAAAATAACCTAACACCCCTCACTCCGACCGGCACGGCGGTGATACTTTTTAGTTTTGCCATCTATCGATGAATAGCAGAACTTTTAATGTCTTTTTTTAAACCATCACGCTTGTCTGTTTAGTTCACCAACTGGCCTCTTGGTGGCATTGGTTGTATCGGCATAAGATATTAATATATTAATTGCTTAAGTTGATAAAAAATGCTATGCAATAGCTTTACCGCGGCAGTCCTCGAGTGCCACACGTCTTTTTTTTCTAAATCAGTTTTTTTCAGCTTATAATGAGTGGTAAACCTTAACATATTCGTGAGAATACCTATATATTTGAAAGTGGTGTAATTATTCGCTTTTATATTCTGATTTAACGTCGTCGCGGCTCAGTGATCATGATCACTGATCAGTGACACTGACTTTAGAACCATGACTCAGGATTTGAATCCCAGCTGGAGCAAACCATGGATTTGTATGTATACATGTTTATGGAGCAAACATATTATCTGTGAGACACATACATTTTTGTTTTCGGGCGTAGATATAAGATACTAAACTTTTTCTATATTCTCGGGTTTTCCATGTTTGTGTATTGTGGTTGTGTGTGTCTTTACCATGGATTAATAGAGGCGTTTTCGAAAAACATCAAATGTAATACATATACTGTTTTCAATGTACATTATAACAAACATTGTAATACCTTACAATGTTTGTTATAGAATTTATGTTGTAAGTTGTTTTTCAACCTTAACAATGTAATTTGATAATAATCTTTGAACTGAACAATTTAATAGCTAACCACCAACAACATTAAAAAGATATTGTGTTTGCTCATGCTTCTAGGTTTCATAAGGATGAAGCTGTAGCTGAGAGTTGGAAGGAAAAAATTCCTTCTATCATCTTTATGTATACTTTATCAAAATATGTTATTGTATCAATATTACTAGTTTTATTCTTCACGCTAGCTTTAGAAAATAAAACCTTTTAGATAGTCCTATTACAATAAAATTAGTATTGCGACTTACCTCGTCCATAACGTCCTTGTCTCAAATATATTATGTTATATGCTTATTATTATATATGTTATAAGCATTTATTCCTCTCTGTGATGCACAGATGACGTCACATAAATCGCAGGTAAGGGCTGGATGCGAGCCGCTTCTATCTAGTCCTTGTGAAAATCAATGGGGGAGGCGATGTTCATCTGTGGACATTCTATGGCGTCTGAGATGATGATGATAGCTAATCCTCTCTTACACACAAACGAAAGAAACCAGTTTAAACACTTTTCTATTTACATCTCTTGTAATTATTAACAATATTACGAGGTCGGAGTTCTATAATTTATTTCCTTCATGCCATGAAGCCATGAAGGAGATAAATAATAGAACTCCGCAGGAAACTATAGTATATTGTATTAATAGTAATGATCGTATGGACACCCCTACAAGAAAGGGATGTAGTACTTCGAGTTGGGAAAAATCGTTTTTGCCACCAATGCCATAATCCAAAATCGAATGCTTGTTCAGTTGTACACTGCTAAAAACGCTACTTCTCCATCTCGAACACGGCTTGACGGCTCAAAGTGACTGTAAAATAAGTTTTGGTCATAGATAAGTAACTACTGGTTTTGATTATTGGACTTGTATCCAAAGCTATTATCATTAAAAATAAATTTAATGAAAATATTTTTTAAAACAGAGTGCTTACATTTAATATTTATTCTTCATTTGAAGATTTAAAGTAATTTAATTCGCCAAAATGCAGGTAAGCGTGTTAATAGTGTTTCAAATGTCTATATGTAAAGATCTTCACTTCGTGTAGTAGAAATCGTACTGTTTATTTTTAGAATCCGAACGAGGATACTGAATGGAATGATGTGCTCAGAGCCAAGGGGATTATCCCTCCCAAAGAAAAAGAGATATCGGAAGACGAGATCGTGAATATGATAGAGCAGACCATACAACAGAAACAAGCTGAGAGTAAGTTTCAATCAAGATTATATTGTAGGTTAGGAGTACACCTGTTGCTTAATACTACAAAGTTTATTAATTTCAGAGGATAAGCAGCTATCAGAGCTAGACTTAGACGGCCTCGATGAGCTTGAGGATTCAGAAGACGAGGCTGTAATAGAAGAGTACAGAAGGTTAAGGATAGCGGAGCTGAAGCGACTTTCAGAGAAACCAAAGTTTGGGGATGTGAGAGAGGTGTCAGGGCAAGATTATGTACAGGAAGTGAATAAAGCAGGACAAGGTATCTGGGTGGTCATACATTTGTACAAACAGGGGTAAGTTAGTTCTCCTGTCACATAAGTTGAGTACTGTATTTATATAGGCTCAACTATAGCTAATTGATACTAAACCAAATAATTGATAGCTTGGATACTTTCCAAAGCAAGCCTTAGAGAAACTTAACATGTACCTCTTTTAATAACCACAGAACTTTTAACCTTGGGCTACAAGTAAAATAAATGAACATGAATTTGAACTTAAATAGGTGCTTGGTGTGCGGCTGGGTACACCCACCCTATATTGGTGAATGTTATTAAGCAAAGCAATATGCATCTTAACTTAATTTACCTTTACATTTTACACACCTACAAGTTCTATAGCTAATGAAATAGAAATTATGAGCTTTTACCAGAAGTGGTGGTAAGTCACACAGTGTGAGTGTAAACTAATTTTTGCTACTACATTACTAGTTTTCTTTTAATTCTAGCTGCCAATTAAGAAACTGCAGATTCTGTTAGTGTTCTAGAATGTTAGAATTGTATAATTAATTCTGGAGGTTTTAAACTTGCACCAAAATGTGTGACATTTATAACTATTTACTACCGAAAACCGATTGCAAACAAGCAAAGGCTATGTTTCCAATTCTGAATAAAAAAGTCACGAATAACTTACTAAAACTACAACGACAGGATCTTCGTCTACTGGTAGGGCTAGTCACAGGTCACTGCGACCTTAACTACCACCTACACAAGATGGTAGCTACAGACAGTCTCCTATGTCGGGGATGAAAGCAGGAAGACGAGACCGTGGAACACGTGCTACTGCACTGTGAGGCCACAGAAAGTATAAGAATCACAACCGGACTGCGTAGGGCTGACTCGTCATTGTCTCACGAACAACCAAATGTACTACTGGAGCAACTTCGCCAGAGACCCAAGGCTATGCTCCGCTATATTAAGGAGCTGGGATGGCTTGGGTAACGGCTCGCAGAGGGAATGCACAATACACCCCAAGCGGGACATTGGTGCATCCCCAAATCAAATAAAAACTATTTACTAAATAAGATAAAGAAAACAATAAAATATCTTAATATTACAGTGGCAACTACTTGGTGTTACCTAGATGATCCTTATATTGTATATATAACATGGCCTATAATATGCTTAATTTTGTTGCAGTATACAACAATGTGCCCTTATCAACCAGCATATGCGTCAGCTCGCTGCCAAGTATCCATACACAAAATTCTTGAAGGCATTTGCTCAGACTTGCATCCCTAACTTCCCTGAGAGAAATCTGCCGAGTGTGTTTGTGTACTTCGAGGGTGACATGAAAAAGCAGTTCATTGGGCCTCACGAGTTGAGAGGAACAGCGCTCACATGTGATGGTAAGAATTTATTCAGTACAACTTTTACTTGATTCAATTGAGAGCTATTTTATAGGACTTCCAGGCCCTATTTTACCCAAGTAATAAGAAAAGGACTAAAACGTAAGATTCAAATTAAGAAATTATTAATAAATAACACACAATATACAAGTTATTGGATTTATTGGCCACTGGCAGAATTCAGAGTTCTATGTACAATGAAAAGTCAACCTTTTATTACAACTCTATTTAATGAATATCTTGAATTGATGAATGCTTGTTTGCCATTGTATCTTTTCTTTCTTCTGATGAGTAATTTAATAATTGATTAAACATGTACTACGGCATATGAGATGCAAAGGCAACGCTTAAAAATAATCACTTAAATATGTTGTGTCAGAATTGTCACCAATTTTACCAGCTTCATGAACCTCTTACAACACATTTTAATGATATTAATGTTTATTTACTTCCAATGTACACAACAAGCTCACCTCAGCATAGAATGTGTACTGAGTTACCAACATGATGGACATACAAGCTGATCAAGATTCCAGGAAGGGGCTAGATGCGCACCATTTCCAACTAGTCTTTGTGGAGATCAATAAGGGCGGCCTGGGGCCTATGTCCAGCAGTGGATGTCTTATGGCTGTTATGATAATGTGCATCTAAAATATTCTGTTTGACTAGTTCTTAATCTAACTATACATCATTTTGACGTGACAACGTCTTATAAATTGGTTTGCCGGGTGACACTTCAAGAAACTGCGTTACGCTCCGCTCACGTTATGCGCTCACAATGAGAGCGAGTGAGAGGCACGCGTCCCTTCCACTCGGACATGGTAAGCCCGCCTAAGAGCGAGAGAGACAGACATAAAAAGTGAAAGGCACTCAAAGTCGTTGTCACGTAAAACTTTCGCCCGTATACCGACTTTACAGGCAACCAATTTTTTTTTAGGATACCATTAACTAGATATTTTATTTTATTTTCATGGGTATCTCTAAATTAGTAGATAAGAATTCAACTACAAATAACTTTTACCTTAAGAAATTAGTCTCTATATTAAACATTATTTAAATTTAATTAAATTATAATACAATAATTTAGGGTTAACATTTATTTGCTCAACAATTTCTGACCTGTAGAATTGTGGTATTGCAATTAGAGCTGTTGTATTTTATTTTCAGAATTGGAGTATATACTTGGTCAAGTGGGGGCTGTGGACACAACCATCACAGAAGACCCAAAGCCCAAAATAAAGGACAAATTGTTTGAAGACCTGGGTTCTAATGACTGGTGATAATCAATTGATGTGAAGTTTGGACTGAGTGTAGTTGCTTGGAGTGCGGGTCTCTCTCTGGTGCTTAAATTGCTAATTATTTATTTGATCAAAGTATTTGTTTGTATCACATTTTTTGTGATTGAAACCAAAGTAAGGTATTATTTATTTTGTTTAATAATAATTGTAAATGCATTTTTGTGTTCAGTGTTATTCAGTTACTTGTTATAGATTAGTGAAATTGTAACAACTAAAACAAGTGTACTAAATTACTAAACATACTTATATTCTTGAAATATAATTACATCTGTTTTATAAAGGTTTAGTTTCTTTATTATATAGGAAAAAGTATAAATTCATACATATGGTAGTATTTGGAGGACTGTTTAGGGGTAGGCAGAGCAAGAGACCTACCCCTACGGTAAAAATGCGTGACTATTTATATGTATGATGGGCCTTCTGGGTCTTGATATGGTTTTTCTTGTTGTGCATATCCTGCGTGTAAAATGACGCGAACGTGTCCGCGAAGTCAAGCTGATACAAGCTTTTATTCTTTAAAACTAACGAAAATTGAAAGCCGAAAAGTTAAACGCCTCAGTCGTTATGTGCATAGTCAGAACTAATAAATAAGATTTCAGACGATCAGAGAAATCAGAATTTATTTACCTTAAAAACAGTGATCGTTATAACAGGCATGTCAAAATACAATCCAATAATAGATAGCTAATTAATGTCGAATGTAAAAACGAATCATGTATTAATAATAGATAAGTCACAAATAAATAAAAACGGAGAATTAACGGTTATTATAAATCATGCAAAATTGAAATGTCTAATTTTCATAGTCGTTATCAGCCACATTGCTAACAGATATTTTGATAGGAATAATTATTGTTCTTAATGTAGGGGTTTCTCTAGGCGATCAAATCAGAAATGTGGAGATCCATAGAAGAACAAAAGTCACCACCATAGCCTAGCGGATTAGCAAGTTGAAGCGGTAGTGGGCAGGGCACAGGGTTGAACGGAGAGCACGGACTGGCAAGTGCAGCATAGGTCGCCAGCGACCAGGTGGACAGATGATATGACTAAGATCGCAGGCAATGGCTAGATGTGGGCCGCTTCCAAGCGGTCCTTGTGGAAATGAATGAGGGAGGCATATGTCCAGCAGTGGACGTCCTATGGCTAAAATAATGATTATGATCTATAAGTACATCCAGTCTCACAAACTTGCGTTTAATATAACCTTACTAAGATGGACCCAGTTGACAGTTGACCGGTCATCAACAATTATGAGACCATGCATGATGCAGGTACATCCCGCAGAAGTAGAGGTTGATGCTTACTAAGAATCTCCGTAATCGCGAGCTGTGCGTTCTCGGGGAGAATCAAAGTAGCCAGGATCATCGATCAGCAGCTTGCCCTTCAATATGGTTTTGTCGAATCCGAAGTGCCTTACTAGCAAGTTAGCAGCAAGTTAAGCAAATACCTTGTTACCGCCATGTCCCCACATGGCGGTAACAAGGTATTTGCTGTGTTGATGATGTTGATTCGATGATCATTGTGCAGATAGTAATTTCGGCAAATGGTCTTTTTTATATCATATAGATCTAGTGTTTGACCACTATCTCACTTGATGGTCAGTAACGATGTGGTCGAAGATGTAATCACGCTAGACCTAAAATGTTCACTGGGTCTCAAGAACTGCTGCCTGAACACACTACGCCTACCACCATGTCTGTTTTTAGTATATATGTGTGAAGTGTTTGTATTTTGAGATGGTGCTCATTATCCGACAATTTTCGTCAGATAAGATCATAACCATTATTATTATTAACAATAAGTGTAGCTAAGGTTTGTGAGTAAATAAAATTTATCTTATATTACCATGCTGGGAATTGCTGTAAAAAAACCGTTGGTGGGGAACCAGCGTCAGTAGGTTTGACAGCCGACGCTCCCACCGCTTAAATAGGTAAGAAATGGCGCCTTATGAGAAGCGCTGGGCTGCTGTAAATGAAATTAGGAAAATTAAAATTAAGCACACCTGTAGCATCAACTGAAATACTTGGGCTTTGTGCGGTGTTGGGTAAGGGTCTGCCTATTATAACTTTAAAAAATAAAGGTTATACGGCCTATAAATTACAAAAATGATGTGTAATTTCTATAAAGTAATAAACGGTAAATTGGTTCATAACAGAGTTTTATTCAGAGTCACAATAACAATTCTATAATGATTTCGTATATAGACGGCCCCAGGGTGAGCGCCACTTTCTATTGAGATCCATGTAGGTATTCACACAATGGCGCGGCGCAGTTCAGCAGCCGCGCTGCATGTTGATGGTCTGCACGCACTTGGCGAGGCAGAGGTCTACGGGCAGCCGCGAGCGTACGCCCAGCTCGAAAACGCGCGCGAGAACCCTGGCCGCGTGTTCCTGCATGCCGCCCACCAGCTCCGGCAGCTTGTCCAGCGCGCTGGCGCTCACCTCTGGGAGCGGCGATTCCAAGCACTCCAGGATCGCTTGCACTCCTAACACACAACACATACTATAAATGACAGGCTTCGGTGTACACCTTTTCATCGTATCTATATCTTCCTATAAATATACATACTTATTATATATTTCATAGCGTATGTGAAACGCTAGTGAAACCTTGGTGCAATTGCAAAATAAAACCTCTAGATAAATGAATTTCAAAAAAATATGATAAGCTTGTGTTTGACCAATGTCTCACCATATTTTGAGTGGTGACGTGGGCTAAGATCTAGAACAAACAGCGGCGTATGTGCTATTCCAAAATAAAATCTCTGGGCCAAGTTTCATTCGAATCCGATTATTCGTTCATAATTTAGACAAAGTTGTTACAAGCATTCGACGCTGTAGGATCCAGGATTCTGGTTTGGGGATGGAGGTAGGGGTTGACTCAGTAGAATAAGATTCTTGTTGGTATTTACTAAAAACAGGAGAGTAGATTTATTGTTATATTATCTCGTTCTACTATCTCCTTTCAAGGGTTTCTAGATCCGCTAGTGGTATTTGTAATGAAGAATCTCAATATTTAGTCCATTTATATAATACAAACCAGAAAGCTTTCATCTTCATGGTTGTGAAGATGTTGAAACTTCATGGCGAATTATCATTATTTCAGTATTGTACTCTCTCGGCTGGGCTTTCAGAAAGTAATTTTATACTTCTGCTTGGACTAGGATCTAATACTACGATGTAGATTAGTAAGTAGTACTACTAAAATGTGCATTTGCTTGAAAATATTTAATCGTGACTATGTTACGTGTATAAGCGTATACATATTAAGCGATTATGTAGTCTACGACGAATCACGCCCACGGAGACCATTCCTATTCCCTCTTGACTTAGTGATTTTTACCTATTGCACTTATGCGGAAACGTGTATCCAGTCAACGAATTCTATTTTTTTAGCTGTACGCCCTATGATCGTGTACGCAAAACGTTTCATGCGTACGACAAGGAGGGATCTAGAGATGAGCAGAAGAGAGATATGCGTGCGCGCACGCGTGTATCGGGCCGGTAGAGGAGCAAGTAGTACCTGGGGTGGTGTCGGTGACGGCGGGCAGTAGGTTGGCGAGCAGCGAGAGCGCGGTGGTGCGCAGCGCGGCGTGCGGCGAAGCGGCGAGCGGCGCGGCCGCACGCAGTACGGCGCCCGCGCATGCCGCGCCGCCCCACCCGCCTCCGCGACGCACGCCCCACGACTCAATGTCCTGCACACGCCATCACACTTCTATATGTACGGGACGGACACAGACATACTCGACACGCAAATTTCGATAAGGTATACTTTGGATTCGTAAGAGTTAAGCAAATTTTCACCGTTTATTTGGAAATTCGTGCCGTCCTATGTGGTTCACAATAAGAGGCACTTACACTAATGTTAATCTAAATTTTCACAAAACATTTAAATATTTATTAAATACGATGTGTGGGTTGTATTTTCTAAATCGAGCTCAGCTTGTTAAGGTAAGAGGCTATCTTTTTCCAAATCTTTATTTTTTCTATGTGATAGGTATACCTATATTGTTTAACGTTGAAGTTTAACATTGAAATTTCACTTGTAGTTTTCAGTGTGCAAAATATTGCTATATTATTTATCGCATAAAACGAACTGCCAACACATTTTTAGACGGAGTTTAAAGAGTTAAAAATAATTCGATTTCATGCGTATGAAATATCTATAAAATATTAAATTATTCATATAAAAAAACTAAAACGTTAATTTATAAAATAATAGCAAGATACCAATATTTACTTACACTACATACTGATTTGTACATTTTAAATCAGAAAGCCGTATTGCGAGTATTAAAACCGATGTAAAGTACTAAGCTCAGAACTATCTAGAGCGATCTATATATTGAAAAGCTACCATGACACGCGTGGTAGTTTTGGTAGTTAAATTGTATAACAACTGCCAGCACAATAATACAATTCCAATTAGTCATAGTTATAATTGTAATTTTTAGACTTTCGCGATTCGAACACATTGTTATTAAATCAAACGGGGCTTAATCGCGAGAAAAACATTTAGTAATTTATTTGCCTCGACGTTTCGACCAAGTTACATTGGTCGTGGTCACGAGAAGACTGGAGAAATGCGGGTGGCAATATCGGCGAGAGCGCGTAGTATCGCCAACTACCCACTTTTGATATTATTAAACTGTAGGGCTGTCACAGCCCTGCAAAAGCACAGGGTTGTCACGACACACAACACTGACAGTATCTTTAGTTTTTGCAGGGTGAAAACCGCCGCGACGCGAACATCTATAAATCACTGGGTTCCAAGATGTAGACAACCTAAAATTATTAATAAGTGGGGATAGTTATAATGTCACAAACCTGTAAGACCCAATGCAAGTTTTCTGGCGTGTCGTTTCGCCTCTGCAACGCCAGAAGCGAGTGCGGTGGCGGAGACGCGGAGGCCGGAGCTGACATATCCGCGGTCTGCAGAGCGCTTAGCGCAGGAATAGACCTATACAGGAACAAAACGAAAGGTTATTTATATTATTCGGCTATACTCATGTTTATATTTGTTAAAATTCACGAGAATTTGCCATAAAAAAAACAAGTGGATGTGTATTTAATCCAAACTATCATTTCGTGACAATTAAAAGCATAATCCAACCCTCTTATAGGTCAAATTATAAATTTATCTTCTGCTTAGCTGACGCCATATTTACATATTTTTGACCACAGCTCCCAACCCAAATACCCAATAAATTTTGATTGCCTTGGCAGTGTCGAAATATCCGTTTTATTGCGGCATAAACGGCCGTATCTTTTGTTTTCGTTAACTTAGAAGTCTGATTTTGTCACAGCTTCAAGAGACCGTAGACCTGAGTATATCGTTTTAATTTCAACTCGATGCCTCCACGCGTTCCCTACATAAAGGGTCTTGAAAGATGAACGGACGGACAACAAAGTTATCTTATAGGGGTTCCTTTTACATTCTAACCGGTCCTTGTGGAAATCAATGGGGGAGGCATATGCCCAGCAGTGGACGTCCTGCTGCTGAGATGATGGTGATGATGACTACTGCTTCATATTAATCATTTTAAAAAAAAAATTGGTTGTCTGTAAAGTCGGTTTACGGACGATAGATTTACGTGATAACGACATAATCATGTATGACATTGACATTTGACATTTGACTTGACTTTTGACTTGACTTTTGACTTTTGACATTTGACTTTTGACTTTTGACGGAAACGGAACGCTACACGGAACGTTACTATTTTTCATTTTGGCATTCATCAATTTATAAAACGTTATCACGTCAATAAGAAACTTAGAAAAATATGAAACCCATGTTTGCTGCATTTCTATAAAAATATAGATTTATATGAACTCAAAAAGAACGTGTATTCCTCTCCGTCGATAAAACGGGTGACAATTTTTTCCTTCAACCTGGATAAGAGTCCGTATATAGCTACTTATCTATGATTAGGGCCCTATCAATCTTACTTTATAACATATATGAGACTTACTTTAAGATTAAAGAATCTTAGCAGACTTCAAAGGCGCTGTAATTTATCTGATATTTTTTGTGGGGTTATCGTATGAACACTATACCAACGTAATTCAGTCACTTCAGTTACGGTAGTCGGTGTTCGCAATGATACAGTTTAAAAAAAATTGGTTGTCTGTAAAGTCGGTTTACGGACGATAGATTTACGTGATAACGTCATAATAATTTATGACTTTTACTTTGACTAACTTTGACTTTGACTGACTTTGACTGAGTTTGACTTTGACTTTGAATTTGACTTTGACTGACTTTGACTTTGAATTTGACTTTGACTTTGATTATTTTATGTAATACAAAACTCAGGTGGAACGTTACGCGGAACGTTACTATTTTTCATGAGTGTTGCTGGTATTCATCAATTTATAAAACGTTATCACGTCAAAAAGGAGTGACCATATTTTTTACAATTTTCATAGAGCCCTGAAGGGTGAATGCGGTCAAAGGTTGAAGAGTCAGCACGTCAGACTTTGAAAACGCACTATGGCTGCCGCTAGAAAGGACATCACCACTGTGTCGTAGATATAATATGAGATTAGGCTTGAATCGGCGCTCGTCTGATATTTTTTTTTTATTATTCGGTTCACAAATGAGATGTAACACTTTAACTAAACAATAATACAACTAGGGTACAATCAGTGCTCATCCTAAAAATAGTGAACACAGAGTTCATTTTTGGCATTCCAATATTAAAAAGTAAGTAAGAAAGACACAAAAAACTTAAAAGTTATATTAGGTATATTGGAATGTCAACTTACAGTTTGAATGACTTTAGTCTTAATAGACGCTAAAGAATCATCAAAAATTCGAGCGAATTCCATTATAGATAGATAACATTCTATACAAAAAAGAGTGTTGGCCTATATTAGTTCGACAAAGTGGTAATTTAAACGTTTTGCGATTGACTAACCTATTAACAGTACGTGGAACTTCAATATCTATTTGATAGACGGCCAACGTTCACACATCCCGATATATCGCCTAAATTATTGACTAAGTACGGTTGTAAGTAAGGCCAGCAGCGCTATGCAGCAGAATGTACTGACTGTATGGTGGCGTGGTGGTTGTGCAGAAGCGCGGCGGCGCGGTGCGGGCGCGAGGCCGCGTGCCGCCGCAACAGCGCCGCCACGCGATGCGCCAGCGCGCCGCCGCCCTGCCGCGCCAGGGCTATGTAACACTCCAGGATGCTCTCCACTTCCGCGCTTGAAACACACACGTCAACATAATTAATAGTAAGTTCTGAGGAATTATGAGTTAACAATGTATTAATAACAATGAGTACCTGTTATGTTCCGAGAAGAGTTCGTCATCGGGCAGAGCCTCGAGCGCGGAGAGCAGATACTGGTGGTGCTTGGCGTGCGACGGCGACGCTCCGCGCAGCAGCGCCGCGGCCAGCGGCAGCGCGCGCGCACCCGCCATGCGCACACGCGCCCACACTGCGCGGATACCGCCCTCCATGCGGGACACCCTGCGCACGCGTACCCTCCACTGTGACTAATCCGCGACCGACACAACCTCACACGTATTACATCTTCGTGTCTCATCGTTCGTTGTATGTTTTAACCGCCTGCATGCCGCGGTTTCACCCGCGTGGACAACGGTTGTCTCTTTGTTATTCCATAGGAACGTAAAGTGGCCGACGTGATTCCAAGGTATGTTATCTTCGTTCCGAATTTCATGCAAATCCTGTTAACCGTTTCAGCGTGAAAGCATAACAAACGTAATATCAACAACAAACAAGCTTTCGGCTTTTAATATTAGTGTGATTAGACTATAGCGTCCGTTGGCGCAAATATCAATATTAAAATATAATTTTGGTAATGTAGCCGCTTAAGTTACGATGATCGTGTAAAGAGACAAACGGAAGACACTGTGTGTACAAATTTCCACATTATTTCTGTCAGAGTAGCAAACACGTTAAGGCCGGTTTTGGTAATTTTCGTTAGATTATTTAGCCGCTAAAATCTTTGTGTTGGATACATAGATGTTTCCAATTTTCAACACAGTTGTAAAATAATTCAATTTTCTAAGATATTTTGCGATTATTGTTCAAAGTAGTAGTACATACACAGTGTAGTAAAACAATTTTAAGCAGATTAATTGAGTTTAATAATTTACGTTCGTTTTTAATTTTTAATTGATTAACAAAATGTAAATCTTGCTCGCCGTCAAGAACCCCTAGTAGATAAGAATGTGTCAAAGCGAAAAAATTCAACGAGAACTCTATGCGCTAGATGTAACTTATGTTTAATTTCAGCAAGGAAAACATTCGATTTAGTCTGAAAAACCATTCTCGTAAAATATTTGATGATAATGGAAGAATACACTCGGACTGCCTGTGAAGTGATACAGTAGCTTAGATGGAAAAACGACGGGACAGTATTCGGAATACTATCCTGTCGTTTTTCCATCTAAGCTATTATACTATAATCATGGATTCAAATGCAGGTAACTACAGGTAACCGATTGCCCTACAAAATTTTATAGAAAGAGGCGTACTTGTTTGCGTGCTCCTTGTTATGCGGCTGGTGGTGCGGAATGGCGGTGAGGATGGTGTGCGACACGCGGTCCGTGGCGCACGTGGAGGCGGCCGCCGCGCGCACCAGCTCTTCCCCCACCCCCACCCCCGGCGCCCCCGGTCCTGACCCCGACCCCGCCCGCTCACCGCTCTCGTACATGAGCTGCCGGATCTTTGGCACCTGACACCATATACAATATTAAAGGAATCACTGACAGCTGCAATACAATAATAATTGATACGGAAAATTGAGTATGCCACTTTTAATAGTAGACTTAAGACTCCTGGTACTACATACATATATTGAAAAACTACAAACATATCCTGTATATGTACTTTACATTCTATTAAAGAAATCATTGACAGCTACATTGTCTAAATAAATGTATAAATAGTATAATTCTATGTAATTACGTTAATAAAAAAAAAGACGTGTGGCACTCGGGGACTGCCGCGGTAAAGCTATTGCATAGCATTATTTATCAACTTATGCAATTAATATATTAATAACTTATGCAGTAACGCCGATACACAACAGACAAGCGTGATATTTCAAAAAAGTCATTAAAAGTTCTGCTATTCATCGATAGATGGCAAAACTAAAAAGTATCACCGCTGTGCCGGTCGGAGTGGGGGGTATTAGGTTATTTTCGTTACGAAATTTCTGGATTCGGTCTCCACGCTCAAGGCCCACGATAGAAGCTATGCAATAGCTTAAAAATAAAAATTGACAGCTGCAATAACACAATGCATGATGTGGCTTTACCCTTACTTGATGGGTAAATATCGTACCTTCATATACAGCAGTAGTAAAAGAACTGGCTGTTCTTCAGCTGCTCTCAGTGCACACGCCAGAAGACTCGCTGAAGAGCTGCAGCAGCGGAGGATAAGAGGAAGACGAGATTCAATCCTTCGGCGCATGGCCTCGATCCCTCCAGCGCGATCCGCCTCTTCGGCCTCCCGGATCACGTAGCGGACAAGTACGTCCAGCTTTAAACAAGGGAGACTCAATTAAGTTACATGTATTTCTAAGGCAATTTACTGAAAAGACAATTTTCTATCAGCCCGTTTAGACCAGGGAACTGACTATATTACGCTCAGCAAAATAGTTTCCATTATGGTCACTCTGAATAATTCTTTGAGCTGTTTCCGATTCAGGTAAGTAAACCTTTTTATCACCATTGTCTAAAAAAAGCCCTAAAGAAAAATAAATTATTTAAAATCAAATACTAGTCGGTAGTTTCCAATGCCAAATAAATCAAAGCATTCGATAAGTAAACTCCAGTCACAAATATCCACGATTAGTTATAATGTAACAAGTAGAGATAGTAGAAGGTAAACAAGTAGACCTTCCACCGGAATGATAAAATCAATAACGTCTCTAAAATACCTGTGTCTAATCTGATACTGAAATATAATGATTAAAACATCAACAATAGAACTTGAATGACCGTCTTTATAGACAAGCCATAAAAATAAATTCGAATAATTACATTATGATACAGCTCTTCTAAGGACAACTGTATCATAATGTAACTTTTTTACCGTTGAGATACAACTTCACCTGGACTTGCATTGCAACCTCCCTGAGGTTGCAATGCAGTTGTTCTTATAATCTCATAATCTGTGGACGCGGCGCAACACGCATGCGCGATAAGCAAATAGATTTTGGCGCTAAGCGTTTACAAATAAATGCAAATATATGCTGTAATTTTACGTAAATTTCGTTTATGAGATTAGATAAAGTAGTGTATGGAACTGCACATAATTTGGTTTTAAAACACTCGTTTAATGTTACACTCGTGACCCTTATTATGATTGTTTCATAAACTACTATTCTAATACAGATATTCTATTTAGCGATGAAGGTGTAGTTATGTTTAGCCGTTTACACGTTAAGTTAGTGTGCGTAACCTCGGCAGCTCTCAAGCATGATCGCTAAGCCATAGCCATATATAACTAGATACTATATACTGAGACGCTACGCGGTCCGAATCACTAGACGTTTGTGTCCGCGCAAAATGAATAAATAAATTTCATTTCATTTCATTCAAAATGTCAGCAGAAAGTACCGTCAGCAAGGTAACTAAACGTAGAAAAGTCGGCCCCATTGAAGAAGCATTAATTTTATTAAATTATTTGAAATTCATTAATTCGGATTGGTTTTATTTTAGGGTCGAAGCATCATAGCTAGCGAGTACCATTTCCTGAAAAAGGAGTATGAGTTGACAAAATTAGTTATGGAGCCTAACGGTGATTTGTCTCATTGATGATATATTACACAGTACAGCTGAGGCCACAGGTGATTGTCTTTCAACTGTCCAGCGGATCTCAAAAGAAGAGAAGGAATTGCCATGCACTTCGTCAAAGTTTACTTCTATGATGAAAATAAATTTTTCATATCGTCCATAAAGAAATTCCAATAATGGCAAAATTAAGAACGGTTTTAAATTTAAAAATTGGCTTCGAAGTTTGTCTCGAAACTCATCGTCTGTTATTACTGATATTAGGATACAAGTGGCGTAAAATAGAATATAAGAGTAAAGTTTCGTCTGAACGTCACGTCATGTTTTGCAGATGTGGCGCCTAAAATACCTAGATGTCAGAATATCGCTCTCAAGGACGACCAATTGTCTACACTGAGGAAACTAATGTTATTCCATCACATGTGCGAAACAACACCTGGGCCAGCGGCCTACAACAATTTTCTGTGTACATCATGAAGCTTTCCGTAGCGAACACTCCGTCTGTTCCTAAGTATGGCGAAGCTACTGGAGGAAGATCATTCGCAAGTATGCAGCTAAAATGGTGAAGCTAAAAACGCGAATTGCACTCTGGAAGTGCCGGAAGAAGTGAAAACTTGCATTTATGTGGTAAAATACAATATTCATTTATTGCGCTATCGTACACAAACATTATAAAAGGGTTTTAAGTTTATTGATTTTATGTATTTACACATTAAACATTTGTGAGGGGCTGAGAGCGATAGAGCATACAAAAGAATGAAGTCAAAATCAATATGTTAAACGGGTGAGCGCGGTTGCTTCAAAAAGGTAGTATTAAACTACTCTCCCGCCGTCTTACGAATTTTCGACGTCACGCGCCTCATGAATTTTGTTATCAGTGTCACGTGTCCTGACGCGAGTTTACCATTTTTTCCCCATACAAAAGTGCACAACGCCGCTGAAGAAGTTTTAACTTCAAAGATACATGCATGATTGTTATATAGGAGACAAACCTGTTTATAATCTAACCGCAGCGTGTCTTCCTTCTCCGCGTGCTTGGGCGTGGTCTTGTCTCGGCCTTGCCACACGCGCGGGCTCTCGATCAGCGTCTCCGCGAAGTCCAGCACCGCACTCGGAGACCAGTTACTGCACGAAACACACTATAATAAGGTTTTTTGGCAAATTCTTTGCATAGATGTGTACATTAACAGACGTGCGAATCATCCGATTAAATTACAACTGCAGTTGGAAAGTATTGTATGACAGGTATAATTGGTAGCGATTCTTTAATTGAACTTTACTAAACTAAAACCATGGAATATAAGATACTTTTTAAATGGTTATGATAAAGTCCAAATTAGTACGACACTAAAATAAGTGGTCACTTATTTATGAAGCAAAGCCTCACTTACGAAGTAGTTCATCATCATCATCTCAGCCATAGTACGAACAAGGACCGCATGGAAGCGGCCCGCATCTAGCCTTTACCTGCGATCTTAGTCAGGCCGTCTGTCCATCTTGTCGGTGGTCGTCTGTTCACCTTGTCGGTGTTCATCTGTCCACCTTGACGGTGGTCGTCCTATGCTGCGCTTCGATTTCGATTGTGTTCGATTCTGCCATGACCACAGTATCTTCGGCAAATCGAAGGTGAGTGATGTACTTGCCGTTGATATTGATGCCGAATCCTTTCCATTTCAAGAGCATGAAGGCTTTATTGTACAAGCATTTCAACACTTCGATATACCGATGGTCAATACGGCTCTGCTGGAGCAACTAGCTCCGCCCACGTCTCTACTACATACGGAGCAGTTAGATGATTAAAAATTGAATTATTATATTATACATATTTGCTATGTATTTCAGTGACCCGACTCTCGGGGCGCTGAGTTCGAATCCCAGTAAATACATATTCATGTTAAAATGTATTATCATCTTTGCTTATTTATGTGGAAACTTGGTTTATTTACTGCGCTGTGCTAAAGTATAAATATTATATACTTAAAGATAGTAGGAATCACAGTAGCTGTAACAAAGGACATCCTAGTACAGCTACTAATGACTCCTCTAAGTGATTTTATATTTGTTATACGTAAAGTAAAATAGTAATATAATTATTTTCTTATATAAAAAATAAAAAGATATATTCATGTGATGGGCATAGATGCTTGTTTTCGGGTATTGGATGTTTATATAATGTGATTGTGCGCGTGTATGTGTCGGGCTACACAAGCTCGCCTAGTGCGGTGGTGGGTAGACGAGACGCAGTGGGTGGTCGCTTACCCGTGCGGCTGCAGCAGCGCCGCGAGGCAAGTGTGCAGCGTGCGCCACGAGCCTCGGTGCGCCAGCAGGGTCACTAGCAGCGGCCGCCACGCCGCGACACCGCCCCCGCCACCCTCGCCGCCGCACGCGAACATCAGCTGCATCTGCGGGGCACGGCATCTCAGCGTTATCATCCCACTGCTACCAACGAGCCTTCCTCACAGAGAGAACAGTAGCTCGTTGCTAATCCATATCGGTTGGCGGATAGGCCTGCACAATGACTAAGTTTACAGACCACCCGCGGGCCTCTTGGTGTAACGCCTGTGATCTTTAACAACCGGGAACGACAGCTCAACGTAATTTCCGAAGCACGGACGTGCTCAAGGGAATAAGTAACTAGCGGTTACCCATTTAAAGTGTGACTGATCAGTGCGTTTCAGTACATTTTACAGTTACTGTCTTGAACGGTTTTTTTATACTGTATAGATCTAGCGTTTGACAACTATCTCACTCGATGGTCAGTGACGATGTGGTCGAAGATTTTATCACGCTAGATCTAGAATGCTTACTGGCTCTCAAGGACTGCCTGAACACACTATGTGGTTGGTGACAGTTTTTCTAACTTGAGGGTGGTTTCTAGCCAGGCGGGTATTCGAAAGTACCCTACCACCATGCTGGGAATTCGATAACGGTGTTACCTTCACCGGAAGCTCGAGCTGTTGTTGGAGATCGAACCAATGTCCGTCAGTTTGACAGGTGACGCTCCCCCACTGAGCTATCATCGGTGCAAAAATCATCATCACGGTACATCTAAAAAGAGTTATTTAATCCAATTCAATTTAAAACTTTATTGCAATCTCTAGCAAAAAAAAAGAGGTGGTAATACAATATAGTACAGTTTATTGGAGACACTGCTGAGCACAGCAATGGTAGAAAAGAGTAAGAGTCAAGATTTTCTAGATATAATGAAATTAAAATAGAATTGAAATTAATATTTAATCCATAAAAAAAACGAACATGTTATACAATATACTTAATGTAAATCAGTTTTATTCTGTTTTTAAATAATATTATTAACGTCCGTTAACGCTAAAAACGTGTTAGCATATCGAAGAGAATAATCTACAATTTCTAGCAATCATCAAAATAGGCATCGGATTTTGATACAAACTATTATACTTTCCATTGCATTATGCAGGTATCAAGGCGACAGGGTGACCGGTGAATATTTGTCAGGAAATACGAGTTATAGACGAGACATCAGATAGTCGTTTGTTTAACAGTTTCAAGTTAAGGTTAAGAACGGTCAAGCATTAAGTTACTTGTCTTTCAGGATGCGTCTCTCGCTGAAGCTCCGCAAGCCAGTCTAGCAGCAGGCCACACCCGCGGCCTCGCTGCGAGAGCGCATGCGGAGGCGCCTCTGTTCCTTCGTATTTTATCTGTGAACGTATATTTTTATGAATATCCCTGCTATCAAAAATTACAGACTTGACCATCCGAAGAAATTGTTTTTACAAGTCCAACATCAAGCACAAAAACAAAACATGGAATTAAAGTGCATGTTTTATTTTTTTGGCCTTCTCGTCTCAAAGCGTAGATAAACGCCTGAGTTCATAATAATAATAATAATAATTATTATTTTTATCACACTCAGACCCCCGCACTAGGATTCCCTGTGACGCAGGAGGCAAAGACACACAACCACAACACACAAACAACCAAGACCCGGGCGAAACATCTATACTCATCCCACAAAAGTATGCCCCTGCCGGGATTCGAACCCTGGGTCCCGGAGACACAGAAGTCAAGTCACTGACACTGACCACTGCGCCACGGCGACCGTCATGTAATAAGCGAATATATAATATTAACTATATTATATAAAGCTCGATTACCACTCACTGACTGACTGACTGACTGATTGACATCATTGTTCTCCTAGAAGGAGCGATGGGAGGTGTTTGTGATGCAGGGGAAAAGTGTAGAGGATGTTCCTATGACCACCAGAAAAATCCGAAAAGTGTCATTTTTGGTTTCCTTGATGGAACTGGTGTACGGATCTCGGAAACCATAATCGATGGGGGGTAGGTGCCAAAACTAAAAATGACTAAAACCTTGGGACCCTTTTGGAAAAGTGAAAAAAAATTACCCTCCAGAACAAAAAAGAGGTTCTCCCATACAAATTTGAAACGACCGCAACTCCGAAACCGTAATAGGTAGGTATGGGGGGTTCAAACAAATATTATAGAGGATTGGTAGGGAAATTTGAGGTTTCTGTCAAAAATTGAAAATTGGTCCTTCGACCCGGATACCAAAATTCAAGTTGTTCCGATTTCGCTGAAATTTAGTATTTAGGGAGATTGGGGGTCCCTGATTCCAAATATAAAAAAAAATTTTTGGATGAAGTCATTTGTTTTTTTTTTACTGGATGGGGATTTTCGCTGGCGATACAACGCCACGGCTGCGAGGCCGCAGGCCGAGCTTCAAACCTGCGAGGCCGAAGGCCGAGCTTTCGGCCCGCGAGGCCGAAGGCCGAGCGTGGCCTCCGCGAGGCCGCAGGCCGAGCCGTGTTAGTCACTTACGAGGCTGAAGGCCGAGTTCCGAATGGGGTGTTACGCATTTACATTCCTTAGGAGAGTCACTAACGAGGCCGAAGGCCGAGTCCCGATTGGGGAGTTTTTTTTCCACATCTCGAGCTGGTCTTTGATGCAACCGCTCACGGGAACTAAAAGTATCTGTCAGTTGTTAGACTTGCATGAGAATTTTTAAATCTTTTTATTTACTGGATGGGGATTTTCGCTGGCGATACAACGCCACGGTTGCGAGGCCGCAGGCCGAGCTTCAAACCTGCGAGGCCGAAGGCCGAGTTTTCGGCCCGCGAGGCCGAAGGCCGAGCGTGGCCTCCGCGAGGCCGTAGGCCGAGCCGTGTTAGTCAATTACGAATGGGGTGTTACGCGTTTACATTCCTTAGGAGAGTCACTAACGAGGCCGAAGGCCGAGTCCCGAATGGGGAGTTTTTTTTCCACATCTCGAGCTGGTCTCCGAGGCAACTGCCCACGTTAACCACTGCACTTAGAGGTATGGTACCTTCACAAAACTCGATTACAATCTTGGGGCGATTTTACATCGACTAAAATTTTATCGAAAAAATCAACTTGCACATGGTAACCCTGCTCACACTTTGTACTGAACTAGAAGGAACTGTCCCTTTCTCGACTTGTATGAGAATTTTTATATATTTTTTTCAACTGCAACTAAAATTTAAAAAAATATACAAATGCACATCGATAACGCGGGCTGCTCGCAGCCCGCGCACCACCCGAAATACTAGTTATATATATAAAGCTCGATTACCACTGACTCACTCACTGACTGACTGACTGATTGACATAATTGTTCTCCTAGAAGGAGCTATGGGGGGTGTTTGTGATGTAGGGAAAAAGTGTAGAGAAAGTTCCCGTGACCTCCAGAAAAATCCGAAAAGTGTCATTTTTGGTTTCCATCATGGAACTGGTGTAGGGATCTCGGAAACTATAATCGATGGGGGGTTGGTGTCAAAACTAAAAATGACTAAAACCCTGGGATCCTTTTAAAAAGTTGAAAAAAAATTACCCTCCTGAACAAAAAAGAGGTTCTCCCATACAAAATTAAAACGATCGCAACTCCGGAACCGTTATAGGTAGGTATGGGGGTATCGAACAAATGTTATAGAGGGTTTGTAGGGGAATTCGAGGTTTCTGTCAAAAATTAAAAATTGGTCCTTCGACCCGGATACCAAAATCCAAATTTGTCTGATCTGGCTGAAATTTGGTATTTAGGGACATTGGTAGTCCCTGATTCCAAATATAAAAAAAAATTTGGATGACGTCATTTGTTTTTTTTTTTACTGGATGGGGATTTTCGCTGGCGATACAACGCTACGGCTGCGAGGCCGCAGGCCGAGCTTCAAACCTGCGAGGCCGAAGGCCGAGCTTCGAGGGCGAGGCCGAAGGCCGAGCTTTCGGCCCGCGAGGCCGAAGGCCGAGCGTGGCCTCCGCGAGGCCGTAGGCCGAGCCGTGTTAGTCACTTACGAGGCCGAAGGCCGAGTTCCGAATGGGGTGTAACGAATCAACGTCCCTCAGGTGAGTCGCTAACGAGGCCGAAGGCCGAGTCCCGAATGGGGAGTTTTTTTTCCACATCTCGAGCTGGTCTCCGAGGCAACTGCCCACTTTAACCACTGCACTTAGAGGTATGGTCCCTTAACAAAAGTCGTTTACAATCTTGGTGCGATTTTACAGCAACTAAAATTTTATCAAAAAAATCAACTTGCACATGGTAACCCTGCTCACACTTTGTACTGAACTAGAAGAAACTGTCACTTACTCGATTTGTATGAGAATTTTATATATTTTTTTAACTGCAATTACCAGTTTGATAAAAGTTACTAATGCACATCGATAACGCGGGCTGCTCGCAGCCCGCGCACCACCCAACACCTAGTTATTATATATATAAAGCTCGATTACCACTGACTCACTCACTGACTGACTGACTGATTGACATAATTGTTCTCCTAGAAGGAGCTATGGGGGGTGTTTGTGATGTAGGGAAAAAGTGTAGATAAAGTTCCCGTGACCTCCAGAAAAATCCGAAAAGTGTCATTTTTGGTTTCCATCATGGAACTGGTGTACGGATCTCGGAAACCATAATCGATGGGTGGTAGGTGTCAAAACTAAAAATGACTAAAACCCTGGGACCCTTTTGGAAAGTTGGAAAAAAATTACCCTCCCGAACAAAAAAGAGGTTCTCCCATACAAATTTAAAACGACCGCAACTCCGGAACCGTTATAGGTGGGTATGGGGGGTTTGAACAAATGTTATAGAGGGTTTGTAGGAGAATTTGGGGTTTTAGTCGAAAATTGAAAATTGGTCCTTCGACCCGGATACCAAAATTCAAGTTGTTCCGATTTCGCTGAAATTTGGTATTTAGAGAGATTGAGGGTCCCTGATTCCAAATATGAAAAAATTTTTTGGATGACGTCATTTGTTTTTTTTTTACTGGATGGGGATTTTTGATGGCGAAACCACTTCTTATTTGCGAGGCCGCAGGCCGAGCTTCAAACCTGCGAGGCCGAAGGCCGAGCTTCCAGGGCGAGGCCGAAGGCCGAGCTTTCGGCCCGCGAGGCCGAAGGCCGAGCGTGGCCTCCGCGAGGCCGTAGGCCGAGCCGTGTTAGTCACTTACGAGGCCGAAGGCCGAGTTTCGAATGGGGTGTTACGCATTTACATTCCTTAGGAGAGTCACTAACGAGGCCGAAGGCCGAGTTCAGAATGGGGAGTTTTTACCACATCTCGAGCTGGTCTTTGATGCAACTGCTCACGGGAACTAAAAGTATCTGTCAGTTGTTCGACTTGCATGGAAATTTTTAAATCTTTTTATATACTGGATGGGGATTTTCGCTGACGATACAACGACACGGTTGCGAGGCCGCAGGCCGAGCTTCGAACCTGCGAGGCCGAAGGCCGAGCTTTCGGCCGCGAGGCCGAAGGCCGAGCGTGGCCTCCGCGAGGCCGTAGGCCGAGCTGTGTTAGTCACTTACGAAAGGGGTGTTACGCGTTTACATTCCTTAGGAGAGTCACTAACGAGGCCAAAGGCCGAGTCCTGAATGGGGAGCTTTTTCCACATCTCGAGCTGGTCTCCGAGGCAACGGCTCACGTTAACCACTGCACTTAGAGGTATGGTCCCTTAACAAAACTCGATTACAATCTTGGGGCGATTTTACATCGACTAAAATTTTATCGAAAAAATCAACTTGCACATGGTAACCCTGCTCACACTTTGTACTGAACTAGAAGAAACTGTCCCTTTCTCGACTTGTATGAGAATTTTTAAATATTTTTTTCAACTGCAACTAAAATTTTAAAAAATATACAAATGCACATCGATAACGCGGGCTGCTCGCAGCCCGCGCACCACCCGAATACTAGTATTATATAAAGCTCGATTACCACTGACTCACTGACTGACTGACTCACTCATTGACATCATTGTTCTCCCAGAAGGAGCGATGGGGGGTGTTTGTAATGTAGGGAAAAAGTGTAGAGGACGTTCCTATGACCACCAGAAAAATCCGAAAAGTGTCATTTTTGGTTTCCTTGATGGAACTGGTGTACGGATCTCGGAAACCATAATCGATGGGGGGTAGGTGTCAAAACTAAAAATGACTAAAACCCTGGGACCTTTTTGGAAAGTTGAAAAAAAATTACCCTCCCGAACAAAAAAGAGGTTCTCCCATACAAATTTAAAACGACCGCAACTCCGAAACCGTTATAGGTGGGTATGGGGGGTTCAAACAAATGTTATAGAGGGTTTGAAGGGAAATTTGGGGTTTTTGTCAAAAATTGCAAATTGGTCCTTCGAACCGGATACCAAAATTCAAGTTGGTCCGATCTGGCTGAAATTTGGTATTTAGGGAGATTGGGGGTCCCTGATTCCAAATATGAAAAAAATTTTTGGATGACGTCATTTGTTTTTTTTTTACTGGATGGGGATTTTTGATGGCGATACAACGCCACGGCTGCGAGGCCGCAGGCCGAGCTTCAAACCTGCGAGGCCGAAGGCCGAGCTTCCAGGGCGAGGCCGAAGGCCGAGCTTTCGGCCCGCGATGCCGAAGGCCGAGCGTGGCCTCCGCGAGGCCGCAGGCCGAGCCGTGTTAGTCACTTACGAGGCCGAAGGCCGAGTTCTGAATGGGGTGTCACGCATTTACATTCCTTAGGAGAGTCACTAACGAGGCCGAAGGCCGAGTCCCGAATGGGGGGTTTTTCCCACATCTTGAGCTGGTCTTTGATGCAACTGCTCACGGGAACTAAAAGTATCTGTCAGTTGTTCGACTTGCATGAGAATTTTTAAATCTTTTTATTTACTGGATGGGGATTTTCGCTGGCGATACAACGCCACGGTTGCGAGGCCGCAGGCCGAGCTTCAAACCTGCGAGGCCGAAGGCCGAGCTTTCGGCCCGCGAGGCCGAAGGCCGAGCGTGGCCTCCGCGAGGCCGTAGGCCGAGCCGTGTTTGTCACTTACGAATGGGGTGTTACGCGTTTACATTCCTTAGGAGAGTCACTAACGAGGCCGAAGGCCGAGTCCCGAATGGGGAGTTCATTCCACATCTTGAGCTGGTCTCCGAGGCAACTGCCCACGTTAACCACTGCACTTAGAGGTATGGTTCCTTAACAAAAGTCGTTTACAATCTTGGTTCGATTTTACAGCGACTAAAATTTTATCAAAAAAATCAACTTGCACATGGTAACCCCTCTCACACTTTGTACTGAACTAGAAGAAACTGTCACTTACTCGACTTGTATGAGAATTATATATATTTTTTTTAAACTGCAATGACATTTTTGTTAATAATACTAATGCACATCGATAACGCGGGCTGCTCGCAGCCCGCGCACCACCCGAAATACTAGTTATATATATAAAGCTCGATTACCACTGACTCACTCACTGACTGACTGACTGATTGACATAATTGTTCTCCTAGAAGGAGCTATGGGGGGTGTTTGTGATGTAGGGAAAAAGTGTAGAGAAAGTTCCCGTGACCTCCAGAAAAATCCGAAAAGTGTCATTTTTGGTTTCCATCATGGAACTGGTGTAGGGATCTCGGAAACTATAATCGATGAGGGGTTGGTGTCAAAACTAAAAATGACTAAAACCCTGGGATCCTTTTAAAAAGTTGAAAAAAAATTACCCTCCCGAACAAAAAAGAGGTTCTCCCATACAAAATTAAAACGATCGCAACTCCGGAACCGTTATAGGTAGGTATGGGGGTATCGAACAAATGTTATAGAGGGTTTGTAGGGGAATTCGAGGTTTCTGTCAAAAATTAAAAATTGGTCCTTCGACCCGGATACCAAAATCCAAATTTGTCTGATCTGGCTGAAATTTGGTATTTAGGGACATTGGGAGTCCCTGATTCCAAATATAAAAAAAATTTTTTGGTGACGTCATTTGTTTTTTTTTTACTGGATGGGGATTTTTGATGGCGAAACCACTTCTTATTTGCGAGGCCGCAGGCCGAGCTTCAAACCTGCGAGGCCGAAGGCCGAGCTTCCAGGGCGAGGCCGAAGGCCGAGCTTTCGGCCCGCGAAGCCGAAGGCCGAGCGTGGCCTCCGCGAGGCCGAGCCGTGTTAGTCACTTACGAGGCCGAAGGCCGAGTTCCGAATGGTGTGTTACGCATTTACATTCCTTAGGAGAGTCACTAACGAGGCCGAAGGCCGAGTCCCGAATGGGGAGTTTTTTTTCCACATCTCGAGTTGGTCTTTGATGCAACCGCTCACGGGAACTAAAAGTATCTGTCAGTTGTTCGACTTGCATGAGAATTTTTAAATCTTTTTATATACTGGATGGGGATTTTCGCTGCTGATACAACGCCACGGTTGCGAGGCCGCAGGCCGAGCTTCAAACCTGCGAGGCCGAAGGCCGAGCTTTCGGCCCGCGAGGCCGAAGGCCGAGCGTGGCCTCCGCGAGGCCGTAGGCCGAGCCGTGTTAGTCACTTACGAATGGGGTGTTACGCGTTTACATTCCTTAGGAGAGTCACTAACGAGGCCGAAGGCCGAGTCCCGAATGGGGAGTTTTTTTTCAACATCTCGAGCTGGTCTCCGAGGCAACTGCCCACGATAACCACTGCACTTAGAGGTATGGTCCCTTAACAAAAGTCGTGTACAATCTTGGTGCGATTTTACAGCGACTAAAATTTTATCAAAAAAATCAACTTGCACATGGTAACCCTGCTCACACTCTGTACTGAACTAGAAGAAACTGTCACCTACTCTACTTGTATGAGAATTTTATATATTTTTTTTAACTGCAATTACAATCTTGAAATAAATACAAATGCACATCGATAACGCGGGCTGCTCGCAGCCCGCGCACCACCCAACACCTAGTTATTATATTATATAAAGTTCGATTACCACTGACTCACTCACTCATTGACATCATTGTTCTCCCAGAAGGAGCGATGGGGGGTGTTTGTGGTGTAGGGGAAAAGTGTAGAGGAGGTTCCCATGACCACCAGAAAAATCCGAAAAGTGTCATTTTTGGTTTCCTTGATGGAACTGGTGTACGGATCTCGGAAACCATAATTGATGGGGGGGGTAGGTGCCAAAACTAAAAATGACTAAAACCCTGGGACCCTTTTGGAAAGTTGAAAATAAATTACCCTCCCAAACAAAAAAGAGGTTCTCCCATACAAATTTAAAACGACCGCAACTCCGGAACCGTTATAGGTGGGTATGGGGGGTTCAAACAAATGTTATAGAGGATTTGTAGGGGAATTTGAGGTTTCTGTCAAAAATTAAAAATTGGTCCTTCGACCCGGATACCAAAATCCAAGTTGCTCCGATCTGGCTGAAATTTGGTATTTAGGGAGATTGGGGGTCCCTGATTCGAAATATGAAAAAATTTTTTGGATGACGTCATTTGTTTTTTTTTTTACTGGATGGGGATTTTTGATGGCGAAACCACTTCTTATTTGCGAGGCCGCAGGCCGAGCTTCAAACCTGCGAGGCCGAAGGCCGAGCTTCCAGGGCGAGGCCGAAGGCCGAGCTTTCGGCCCGCGAGGCCGAAGGCCGAGCGTGGCCTCCGCGAGGCCGTAGGCCGAGCCGTGTTAGTCACTTACGAGGCCGAAGGCCGAGTTCCGAATGGGGTGTTACGCATTTACATTCCTTAGGAGAGTCACTAACGAGGCTGAAGGCCGAGTTCAGCATGGGAAGTTTTACCACATCTCGAGCTGGTCTTTGATGCAACCGCTCACGGGAACTAAAAGTATCTGTCAGTTGTTCGACTTGCATGAGAATTTTTAAATCTTTATTTTTACTGGTTGGGAATTTTCGCTGGCGATACAACGCCACGGTTGCGAGGCCGCAGGCCGAGCTCCAAAGCTGCGAGGCCGAAGGCCGAGCTTTCGGCCCGCGAGGCCGAAGGCCGAGCGTGGCCTCCGCGAGGCCGTAGGCCGAGCCGTGTTAGTCACTTACGAATGGGTTGTTACGCGTTTACATTCCTTAGGAGAGTCACTAACGAGGCCGAAGGCCGAGTCCCGAATGGGGAGTTTTTTTTCACATCTCGAGCTGGTCTCCGAGGCAACGGCCCACGTTAACCACTGCACTTAGAGGTATGGACCCTTAACAAAAGTCGATTACAATATTGGGGCGATTTTACAGCGACTAAAATTTTATCAAAAAAATCAACTTGCACATGGTAACCCTGCCCACACTTTGTACTGAACTAGAAGAAACTGTCACTTACTCTACTTGTATGAGAATTATGTATATTTTTTCAACTGCAATTACAAATTTGAAATAAATACAAATGCACATCGATAACGCGGGCTGCTCGCAGCCCGCGCACCACCCGAAATACTAGTTATATTATATAAAGCTCGATTACCACTGACTCACTGACTGACTGACTCACTCATTGACATCATTGTTCTCCCAGAAGGAGCGATGGGGGGTGTTTGTAATGTAGGGAAAAAGTGTAGAGGAGGTTCCTATGACCACCAGAAAAATCCGAAAAGTGTCATTTTTGGTTTCCTTGATGTAACTGGTGTACGGATCTCGGAAACCATAATCGATGGGGGGTAGGTGTCAAAACTAAAAATGACTAAAACCCTGGGACCTTTTTGGAAAGTTGAAAAAAAATTACCCTCCCGAACAAAAAAGAGGTTCTCCCATACAAATTTAAAACGACCGCAGCTCCCGAACCGTTATAGGTGGGTATGGGGGGTTTGAACAAATGTTATAGAGGGTTTGTAGGAGAATTTGGGGTTTTAGTCGAAAATTGAAAATTGGTCCTTCGACCCGGATACCAAAATCCAAGTTGCTCCGATCTGGCTGAAATTTGGTATTTAGGGAGATTGGGGGTCCCTGATTCCAAATATGAAAAAAATTTTTGGATGACGTCATTTGTTTTTTTTTTACTGGATGGGGATATTTGATGGCGAAACCACTTCTTATTTGCGAGGCCGCAGGCCGAGCTTCAAACCTGCGAGGCCGAAGGCCGAGCTTCGAGGGCGAGGCCGAAGGCCGAGCTTTCGGCCCGCGAGGCCGAAGGCCGAGCGTGGCCTCCGCGAGGCCGTAGGCCGAGCCGTGTTAGTCACTTACGAGGCCGAAGGCCGAGTTCCGAATGGGGTGTTACGCATTTACATTCCTTAGGAGAGTCACTAACGAGGCCGAAGGCCGAGTTCAGCATGGGGAGTTTTTACCACATTTCGAGCTGGTCTTTGATGCAACCGCTCACGGGAACTAAAAGTATCTGTCAGTTGTTCGACTTGCATAAGAATTTTTAAATCTTTTTATTTACTGGATGGGGATTTTCGCTGGCGATACATCGCCACGGTTGCGAGGCCGCAGGCCGAGCTTCAAACTTGCGAGGCCGAAGGCCGAGCTTTCGGCCCGCGAGGCCGAAGGCCGAGCGTGGCCTCCGCGAGGCCGTAGGCCGAGCCGTGTTATTCACTTACGAATGGGGTGTTACGCGTTTACATTCCTTAGGAGAGTCACTAACGAGGCCGAAGGCCGAGTCCCGAATGGGGAGTTTTTTTTCCACATCTCGAGCTGGTCTCCGAGGCAACTGCCCACGTTAACCACTGCACTTAGAGGTATGGTACCTTCACAAAAGTCGTTTACAATCTTGGTGCGATTTTACAGCGACTAAAATTTTATCAAAAAAAATCAACTTGCACATGGTAACCCTGCTCACACTTTGTACTGAACTAGAAGAAACTGTCCCTTTCTCGACTTGTATGAGAATTTTTAAATATTTTTTTCAACTGCAACTAAAATTTTAAAAAATATACAAATGCACATTGATAACGCGGGCTGCTCGAAGCCCGCGCACCACCCGAAATACTAGTTATATTATATAAAGTTCGATTACCACTGACTCACTCACTCACTGACTCATTGACATCATTGTTCTCCCAGAAGGAGCGATGGGGGGTGTTTGTGATGTAGGGAAAAAGTGTAGAGGAGGTTCCTATGACCACCAGAAAAATCCGAAAAGTGTCATTTTTGGTTTCCTTGATGGAACTGGTGTACGGATCTCGGAAACCATAATCGATGGGGGGTAGGTGTCAAAACTAAAAATGACTAAAACCCTAAGACTTTTTTGGAAAGTTGAAAAAAAATTACCCTCCTGAAGAAAAAAGAGGTTCTCCTATACAAAATTAAAACGACCGCAACTCCGGAACCGTTATAGGTGGGTATGGGGGGTTCAAACAAATGTTATAGAGGGTTTGTAGGAGAATTTGGGGTTTTAGTCGAAAATTGAAAATTGGTCCTTCGACCCGGATACCAAAATCCAAGTTGCTCCAATCTGGCTAAAATTTGGTATTTGGGGAGATTGGGGGTCCCTGATTCCAAATCTGAAAAAAATTTTTGGATGACGTCATTTGTTTTTTTTTTACTGGATGGGGATTTTTGATGGCGAAACCACTTCTTATTTGCGAGGCCGCAGGCCGAGCTTCAAACCTGCGAGGCCGAAGGCCGAGCTTCGAGGGCGAGGCCGAAGGCCGAGCTTTCGGCCCGCGAGGCCGAAGGCCGAGCGTGGCCTCCGCGAGGCCGTAGGCCGAGCCGTGTTAGTCACTTACGAGGCCGAAGGCCGAGTTCCGAATGGGGTGTTACGCATTTACATTTCTTAGGAGAGTCACTAACGAGGCCGAAGGCCGAGTCCCGAATGGGGAGTTTTTTTTCCACATCTTGAGCTGGTCTTTGATGCAACCGCTCACGGGAACTAAAAGTATCTGTCAGTTGTTCGACTTGCATGAGAATTTTTAAATCTTTTTATTTACTGGATAGGGATTTTCGCTGGCGATACGACGCCACGGTTGCGAGGCCGCAGGCCGAGCTTCAAACCTGCGAGGCCGGAGGCCGAGCTTTCGGCCCGCGAGGCCGAAGGCCGAGCGTGGCCTCCGCGAGGCCGTAGGCCGAGCCGTGTTAGTCACTTACGAATGGGGTGTTACGCGTTTACATTCCTTAGGAGAGTCACTAACGAGGCCGAAGGCCGAGTCCCGAATGGGGAGTTTTTTTTCCATATCTCGAGCTGGTCTCCGAGGCAACTGCCCACGTTAACCATTGCACTTAGAGGTATGGTCCCTTAACAAAAGTCATTTACAATCTTGGTGCGATTTTACAGCGACTAAAATTTTATCAAAAAAATCAACTTGCACATGGTAACCCTGCTCACACTCTGTACTGAACTAGAAGAAACTGTCACTTACTCGACTTGTATGAGAATTTTACATATATTTTTTAAACTGCAACTAAAGATTTGATAACAATACAAATGCACATCGATAACGCGGGCTGCTCGCAGCCCGCGCACCACCCGAAATACTAGTTATTATATTATATAAAGCTCGATTACCACTCACTGACTGACTGACTCACTCATTGACATCATTGTTCTCCCAGAAGGAGCGAAGGGGGGTGTTTGTGGTGTAGGGGAAAAGTGTAGAGGAGGTTCCTATGACCACCAGAAAAATCCGAAAAGTGTCATTTTTGGTTTCCTTGATGGAACTGGTGTACGGATCTCGGAAACCATAATCGATGGGGGGTAGTTGTCAAAACTAAAAATGACTAAAACCCTGGTACCTTTTTGGAAATTTGAAAAAAAATTACCCTCCCGAACAAAAAAGAGGTTCTCCCATACAAATTTAAAACGACCGCAGCTCCCGAACCGTTATAGGTGGGTATGGGGGGTTCAAACAAATGTTATAGAGGGTTTGAAGGGAAATTTGGGGTTTTTGTCAAAAATTGCAAATTGGTCCTTCGAACCGGATACCAAAATTCAAGTTGGTCCGATCTGGCTGAAATTTGGTATTTAGGGAGATTGGGGGTCCCTGATTCCAAATATGAAAAAAATTTTTGGATGACGTCATTTGTTTTTTTTTTACTGGATGGGGATTTTTGATGGCGATACAACGCCACGGCTGCGAGGCCGCAGGCCGAGCTTCAAACCTGCGAGGCCGAAGGCCGAGCTTCCAGGGCGAGGCCGAAGGCCGAGCTTTCGGCCCGCGAGGCCGAAGGCCGAGCGTGGCCTCCGCGAGGCCGCAGGCCGAGCCGTGTTAGTCACTTACGAGGCCGAAGGCCGAGTTCTGAATGGGGTGTCACGCATTTACATTCCTTAGGAGAGTCACTAACGAGGCCGAAGGCCGAGTCCCGAATGGGGGGTTTTTCCCACATCTTGAGCTGGTCTTTGATGCAACTGCTCACGGGAACTAAAAGTATCTGTCAGTTGTTCGACTTGCATGAGAATTTTTAAATCTTTTTATTTACTGGATGGGGATTTTCGCTGGCGATACAACGCCACGGTTGCGAGGCCGCAGGCCGAGCTTCAAACCTGCGAGGCCGAAGGCCGAGCTTTCGGCCCGCGAGGCCGAAGGCCGAGCTTTCGGCCCGCGAGGCCGAAGGCCGAGCGTGGCCTCCGCGAGGCCGTAGGCCGAGCCGTGTTTGTCACTTACGAATGGGGTGTTACGCGTTTACATTCCTTAGGAGAGTCACTAACGAGGCCGAAGGCCGAGTCCCGAATGGGGAGTTCATTCCACATCTTGAGCTGGTCTCCGAGGCAACTGCCCACGTTAACCACTGCACTTAGAGGTATGGTTCCTTAACAAAAGTCGTTTACAATCTTGGTTCGATTTTACAGCGACTAAAATTTTATCAAAAAAATCAACTTGCACATGGTAACCCCTCTCACACTTTGTACTGAACTAGAAGAAACTGTCACTTACTCGACTTGTATGAGAATTATATATATTTTTTTTAAACTGCAATGACATTTTTGTTAATAATACTAATGCACATCGATAACGCGGGCTGCTCGCAGCCCGCGCACCACCCGAAATACTAGTTATATTATATAAAGCTCGATTACCACTCACTGACTGACTGACTCACTCATTGACATCATTGTTCTCCCAGAAGGAGCGATGGGGGGTGTTTGTGATGTAGGGGAAAAGTGTAGAGGAGGTTTCTATGACCACCAGAAAAATCCGAAAAGTGTCATTTTTGGTTTCTTTGATGGAACTGGTGTACGGATCTCGGAAACCATAATCGATGGGGGGTAGGTGCCAAAACTAAAAATGACTAAAACCCTGGGACCTTTTTGGAAAGTTGAAAAAAAATTACCCTCCTGAACAAAAAAGAGGTTCTCCCATACAAATTTAAAACGACCGCAACTCCGGAACCGTTATAGGTGGGTATGGGGGGTTTAAACAAATGTTATAGAGGGTTTGTAGGGAAGTTTAAAGTTTCTGTCAAAAATTAAAAATTGGTCCTTCGACCCGGATACCAAAATCCAAGTTGCTCTGATCTGGCTGAAATTTAGCATTTAGGGAGATTGGGGGTCCCTGATTCCGAATATGAAAAAACTTTTTGGATGACGTCATTTGTTTTTTTTTTATTGGATGGGGATTTTTGATGGCGAAACCACTTCTTATTTGCGAGGCCGCAGGCCGAGCTTCAAACCTGCGAGGCCGAAGGCCGAGCTTCGAGGGCGAGGCCGAAGGCCGAGCTTTCGGCCCGCGAGGCCGAAGGCCGAGCGTGGCCTCCGCGAGGCCGTAGGCCGAGCCGTGTTAGTCACTTACGAGGCCGAAGGCCGAGTTCCGAATGGGGTGTTACGTATTTACATTCCTTAGGAGAGTCACTAACGAGGCCGAAGGCCGAGTTCAGAATGGGGAGTTTTTACCCAATCTCGAGCTGGTCTTTGATGCAACCGCTCACGGGAACTAAAAGTATCTGTCAGCTGTTCGACTTGCATGGACATTTTTAAATCTTTTTATTTACTGGATGGGGATTTTCGCTGGCGATACAACGCCACGGTTGCGAGGCCGCAGGCCGAGCTTCAAACCTGCGAGGCCGTAGGCCGAGCTTTCGGCCCGCGAGGCCGAAGGCCGAGCGTGGCCTCCGCGAGGCCGTAGGCCGAGCCGTGTTAGTCACTTACGAATGGGGTGTTACGCGTTTACATTCCTTAGGAGAGTCACTAACGAGGCCGAAGGCCGAGTCCCGAATGGGGAGTTTATTCCACATCTCGAGCTGGTCTCCGAGGCAACTGCCCACGTTAACCACTGCACTTAGAGGTATGGTCCCTTAACAAAAGTCGTTTACAATCTTGGTGCGATTTTACAGCGACTAAAATTTTTTTTTAAAAAAACAACTTGCACATTGTAACCCTGCTCACACTTTGCACTGAACTAGAAGAAACTGTCTCTTACTCGACTTGTATGAGATTTTTTTATATTTTTTTTGACTGCAATTACAATCTTGAAATAAATACAAATGCACATCGATAACGCGGGCTGCTCGCAGCCCGCGCACCACCCGAAATACTAGTTATTATTATAATATATAAAGCTGCTCTACCACTGATTGACTGACTCACTGACATCATTGTTCTCCTAGAAAGAGTGTTTTTGGGTTAAAATTATATAATGGACTGTATAGGGAGTGCCCACGTGACCTAGGGAAAAATCCGAAAAGTGTCATTTTTGGTTTCCTTGATGGAACTGGTGTAGGGATCTCGAAAACCATAATCGATGGGGGGTAGGTGTCAAAACTAAAAATGACTAAAACCCTGGGATCTTTTTGGAAAATTGAAAAAAAAATACCCTCCTGAACAAAAAAGAGGTTCTCCCATACAAATTTAAAACGATCGCAACTCCTAAACCGTTATAGATAGGTATGGAGGGTTTGAACAAATGTCATAGAGGGTTTATAGGGAAATTTGGGGATTTTGTCAAAAATTGCAAATTGGTCCTTCGAACCGGATACCAAAATCCAAGTTGCTCCGATCTGGCTGAAATTAAATATTTGGGGAGATTTGGGGTTCCTGATTCGAAATATGAAAAAAGTTTTTTGATGACGTCATTTGTTTTTTTTTTACGGGATGCGGAATTTTGGTGGCTAAACCACATTCCCTTTGCGAGGCCGTAGGCCGAGCTGCAATCGAGCGAGGCCGCAGGCCGAGCTGTGGAGGCGAGGCCGAAGGCCGAGCTCCACCCTAGCGAGGCCGGAGGCCGAGCTGTAGGCCTGCGAGGCCGAAGGCCGAGCTGGCCGTCATTGGGAACAGCTTAAAATCATTCCCTTTGTAACTTGCGAGGCCGCAGGCCGAGCCTTAAACACCGCGAGGCCGAAGGCCGAGCCTCAAACCTGCGAGGCCGGAGGCCGAGCTTTCGGCCCGCGAGGCCGAAGGCCGAGCGTGGCCTCCGCGAGGCCGTAGGCCGAGCCGTGTTAGTAACTTACGAGGCCAAAGGCCGAGTTCCGAATGGGGTGTACCTCATTAACGCATCCTATGGAAGTCGCTTACGAGGCCGAAGGCCGAGTCCCGGATGGGGAGTTTTTTCCACATTTCGAGCTGGTCTCCAATGCAACTGCCCACGTTATTTACTACAATTAGAGATGGGGTCCCTTAACAAAAGTCGTTTAAATTCTTTGTGGGATTTTACCCCGACTAAAATTTTAATGAAAAATATAAACTTGCATATGGTAACTCTGTTCTCACTTTATACTGAACTTGAAGAAGCTGTCTTTACCACAGCGAGGCCGAAGGCCGAGCTTCAAACCCGCGAGGCCGAAGGCCGAGCTCGAATGAGGTGTAACGCATCAACACACCTTATGGGAGTCACTAACGAGGCCGAAGGCCGAGTTCCGGATAACGAGTATTTTCACATATCGAGCTGGTCTCCGAGGCAACTGCCCACGTTAACCACTGCACTTAGAGGTGGGGTCCCTTAACAAAAGTCGTTTACAATCTTGGTCCGGTTTTACCGCGACTTAAATTTAATTGAAAAATCAACTTGCACATGGTAACCCTGCTCACACTTTCTACTGAAATAGATGAAACTGTGAGTTATTCGATTTGCATGAGAATTTTATATCTTTTTAGCAACTGAAACGACATTTTTGTTAAAAATACTAATGCACATCGATAACGCGGGCTGCTCGCAGCCCGCGCACCACTCGAAATACTAGTATATATATAAAGCTCGATTACCACTGACTGATTGACTGACTCACTGACTTACTGATTGACAGAATTGTTCTCCTAGAAGGAGCGATGGGGGGTATATGTGGTGTAGGGGAAAAGTGTAGAGGAGGTTCCCGTGACCTCCAGAAAAATCCGAAAAGTGTCATTTTCGGTTTCCATCATGGAACTGGTGTAGAGATCTCGGAAACCATAATAGATGGGGTGTAGGTGCCAAAACTAAAAATGACTAAAACCCTGGGATCCTTTTAAAAAGTTGAAAAAAAATTACCCTCGCGAACAAAAAAGAGGTTCTCCCATACAAATTTAAAACGACCGCAGCTCCGGAACCGTTATAGATGGGTATGGGGGGTTCAAACAAATATTATAGAGGGTTTGTAGAGGAATTTGATTAATCTGTCAAAAATTGCAAATTGGTCCTTCGACCCGGATACCAAAATCCAAGTTTGTCTGATCTGGCTGAAATGTAGTATTTAGGGAGATTGGGGGTCCCAAAAAATTTGGATGACGTCATTTGTTTTTTTTTTACTGGATGGGGATTTTCGCTGGCGATACAACGCCACGGCTGCGAGGCCGCAGGCCGAGCTTCAAACCTGCGAGGCCGAAGGCCGAGCTTCGAGGGCGAGGCCGAAGGCCGAGCTTTCGGCCCGCGAGGCCGAAGGCCGAGCGTGGCCTCCGCGAGGCCGCAGGCCGAGCCGTGTTGGTCACTTACGAGGCCGAAGGCCGAGTTCTAAATGGGGTGTTACGCATTAACATTCCTTAGGAGAGTCACTAACGAGGCCGAAGGCCGAGTTCCGAATGGGAAGTTTTTTTTCCATATCTCGAGCTGGTCTTTAATGCAACCGCTCACGGGAACTAAAAGTATCTGTCAGTTGTTCGACTTGCATGAGAATTTTTAAATCTTAATATTTACTGGATGGGGATTTGCGCTGGCGATAAAACGCCACGGTTGCGAGGCCGCAGGCCGAGCTTCAAACCTGCGAGGCCGAAGGCCGAGCTTTCGGCCCGCGAGGCCGAAGGCCGAGCGTGGCCTCCGCGAGGCCGTAGGCCGAGCCGTGTTAGTCACTTACGAGGCCGAAGGCCGAGTTCCGAATGGGGTGTAACGAATTAACGTCCCTCAGGTGAGTCGCTAACGAGGCCGAAGGTCGAGTCCCGAATGGGGGGTATTTTCCACATCTCGAGCTGGTCTCCGAGGCAACGGCCCACGTCAACCACTGCACTTAGAGGTATGGTTCCTTAACAAAAGTCGTTAACAATCTTGGTGCGATCTTACAGCGACTAAAATTTTATCAAAAAAATCAACTTCCACATGGTAACCCTGCCGACACCTTGTACTGAACTAGAAGAAACTGTCACTTACTCGACTTGAATGAGAATTTTATATATTTTTATGAACTGCAACTACAAATCTTGATAAATATTACTAATGCACATCGATAACGCGGGCTGCTCGCAGCCCGCGCACCACCCAACACCTAGTTTATATATATAAAGCTCGATTACCACTGATTCACTCACTCACTCACTCACTCACTGATTGACAGAATTGTTCTCCTAGAAGGAGCGATGGGGGGTGTTTGTGATGTAGGGAAAAAGTGGAGAGAAGGTTTCTGTGACCTCCAGAAAAATCCGAAAAGTGCCATTTTTGGTTTCCTTCGTGGAACTGGTGTAGGGATCTCGGAAACTATAATAGATAGGGGGTAGGTGCCAAAACTAAAAATGACTAAAACCCTGGGATCCTTTTTAAAAGTTGAAAAAAAATTACCCTCCCGAACAAAAAAGAGGTTCTCCCATACAAATTTAAAACGACCGCAGCTCCGGAACCATTATAGGTGGGTATGGGGGGTTTGAACAAATATTATAGAGGGTTTGTAGGAGAATTTGGGTTTTTAGTCAAAAATTGCAAATTGGTCCTTCGACCCGGATACCAAAATCCAAGTTTGTCTGATCTGGCTGAAATTTGGTATTTAGGGAGATTGGGGGTCCCTGATTTTAAATATAAAAAAATTTTTTGGATGACGTCATTTTTTTTTTTTTTACTGTATGGGGATTTTCGCTGGCGATACAACGCCACGGCTGCGAGGCCGCAGGCCGAGCTTCAAACCTGCGAGGCCGAAGGCCGAGCTTCCAGGGCGAGGCCGAAGGCCGAGCTTTCGGCCCGCGAGGCCGAAGGCCGAGCGTGGCCTCCACGAGGCCGTAGGCCGAGCCATGTTAGTCACTTACGAGGCCGAAGGCCGAGTTCCGAATGGGGTGTTACGCATTTACATTCCTTAGGAGAGTCACTAACGAGGCCGAAGGCCGAGTCCCGAATGGGGAGTTTTTTTTTACTTCTCGAGCTGGTCTCCGAGGCAACTGCCCACGTTAACCACTGCACTTAGAGGTATGGTCATTAACAAAACTCGATTACAATCTTGGGGCGATTTTACAGCGACTAAAATTTTATCAAAAAAATCAACTTGCACATGGTAACACTGCCCACACTTTGTACTGAACTAGAAGAAACTGTCACTTACTCGACTTGTATGACAGTTTTATATAATTTATAAACTGCAACTAAAACTTCAATTAAAAATACAAATGCACATCGATAACGCGGGCTGCTCGCAGCCCGCGCACCACCCAACACCTAGTTATATTATATAAAGCTCGATTACCACTGACTCACTGACTGACTGACTCACTCATTGACATCATTGTTCTCCCAGAAGGAGCGATGGGGGGTGTTTGTAATGTAGGGAAAAAGTGTAGAGGACGTTCCTATGACCACCAGAAAAATCCGAAAAGTGTCATTTTTGGTTTCCTTGATGGAACTGGTGTACGGATCTCGGAAACCATAATCGATGGGGGGTAGGTGTCAAAACTAAAAATGACTAAAACCCTGGGACCTTTTTGGAAAGTTGAAAAAAAATTACCCTCCCGAACAAAAAAGAGGTTCTCCCATACAAATTTAAAACGACCGCAACTCCGAAACCGTTATAGGTGGGTATGGGGGGTTTTAACAAATGTTATAGAGGGTTTGTAGGTGAATTTGGGGTTTTAGTCGAAAACTGAAAATTGGTCCTTCGACCCGGATACCAAAATCCAAGTTGCTCCGATCTGGCTGAAATTTGGTATTTAGGGAGATTGGGGGTCCCTGATTCCAAATATGAAAAAATTTTTTGGATGACGTCATTTGTTTTTTTTTCACTGGATGGGGATTTTTGATGGCGAAACCACTTCTTATTTGCGAGGCCGCAGGCCGAGCTTCAAACCTGCGAGGCCGAAGGCCGAGCTTCGAGGGCGAGGCCGAAGGCCGAGCTTTCGGCCCGCGAGGCCGAAGGCCGAGCGTGGCCTCCGCGAGGCCGTAGGCCGAGCCGTGTTAGTCACTTACGAGGCCGAAGGCCGAGTTCCGAATGGGGTGTTACGCATTTACATTCCTTAGGAGAGTCACTAACGAGGCCGAAGGCCGAGTTCAGCATGGGAAGTTTTTACCACATCTCGAGCTGGTCTTTGATGCAACCGCTCACGGGAACTAAAAGTATCTGTCAGTTGTTCGACTTGCATGGAAATTTTTAAATCTTTTTATTTACTGGATGGGGATTTTCGCTGGCGATACAACGCCACGGTTGCGAGGCCGCAGGCCGAGCTTCAAATCTGCGAGGCCGAAGGCCGAGCTTTCGGCCCGCGAGGCCGAAGGCCGAGCGTGGCCTCCGCGAGGCCGTAGGCCGAGCCGTGTTAGTCACTTACGAATGGGGTGTTACGCGTGTACATTCCTTAGGAGAGTCACTAACGAGGCCGAAGGCCGAGTCCCGAATGGGGAGCTTTTTCCACATCTCGAGCTGGTCTCCGAGGCAGCGGCCCACGTTAACCACTGCACTTAGAGGTATGGTCCCTTAACAAAACTCGATAACAATCTTGGGGCGATTTTACATCGACTAAAATTTTATCGAAAAAATCAACTTGCACATGGTAACCCTGCTCACACTTTGTACTGAACTAGAAGAAACTGTCACTGACTCTACTTGTATGAGAATTTTATATATTTTTTCAACTGCAATTACAATCTTGAAATAAATACAAATGCACATCGATAACGCGGGCTGCTCGCAGCCCGCGCACCACCCAAATACTAGTATATATATAAAGCTCGATTACCACTGATTCACTCACTCACTCACTGACTGATTGACATAATTGTTCTCCTAGAAGGAGCGATGGGGGGTGTTTGTGGTGTAGGGGAAAAGTGTAGAGGAAGTTCCCGTGACCTCCAGAAAAATCCGAAAAGTGCCATTTTTGGTTTCCTTGATGGAACTGGTGTACGGATCTCGGAAACTATAATCGATGGGGGGTTGGTGTCAAAACTAAAAATGACTAAAACCCTGGGATCCTTTTGGAAAGTTGAAAAAAAATTACCCTCCTGAACAAAAAAGAGGTTCTCCCATACAAAATTAAAACGATCGCAACTCCGGAACCGTTATAGGTGGGTATGGGGGGTTTAAACAAATATTGTAGTGGGTTTGTAGGAGAATTTGGGGTTTTAGTCAAAAATTGCAAATTGGTCCTTCGACCCGGATACCAAAATCCAAGTTACTCCGATTTGGCTGAAATTTGGTATTTAGGGAGATTGAGAGTCCATGATACCAAATATAAAAAAAAATTTTGGATGACGTCATTTGTTTTTTTTTTACTGGATGGGGATTTTTGATGGCGAAACCACTTCTTATTTGCGAGGCCGCAGGCCGAGCTTCAAACCTGCGAGGCCGAAGGCCGAGCTTCGAGGGCGAGGCCGAAGGCCGAGCTTTCGGCCCGCGAGGCCGAAGGCCGAGCGTGGCCTCCGCGAGGCCGTAGGCCGAGCCGTGTTAGTCACTAACGAGGCCGAAGGCCGAGTTCCGAATGGGGTGTTACGCATTTACATTTCTTAGGAGAGTCACTAACGAGGCCGAAGGCCGAGTCCCGAATGGGGAGTTTTTTTTCCACATCTCGAGCTGGTCTTTGATGCAACCGCTCACGGGAACTAAAAGTATCTGTCAGTTGTTCGACTTGCATGAGAATTTTTAAATCTTTTTATTTACTGGATGGGGATTTTCGATGGCGATACAACGCCACGGTTGCGAGGCCGCAGGCCGAGCTTCAAACCTGCGAGGCCGAAGGCCGAGCTTTCGGCCCGCGAGGCCGAAGGCCGAGCGTGGCCTCCGCGACGCCGTAGGCCGAGCCGTGTTAGTCACTTACGAATGGGGTGTTACTTTTCCACTACATCCCCATTCGGGACTCGGCCTTTTACTAAGGCCGAGTCCCGAATGGGGAGTTTTTTTTCCACATCTCGAGCTGGTCTCCGATGCAACTGCCCACGTTAACCACTGCACTTAGAGGTATGGTCCCTTAACAAAAGTCGTTAACAATCTTGGTGCGATCTTACAGTGACTAAAATTTTATCAAAAAAATCAACTTGCACATGGTAACCCTGCCGACACCTTGTACTGAACTAGAAGAAACTGTCACTTACTCGACTTGAATGAGAATTTTATATATATTTTTATAAACTGCAACTACAAATATTGATAAATATTACTAATGCACATCGATAACGCGGGCTGCTCGCAGCCCGCGCACCACCCAACACCTAGTTATAATATATAAAGTTCGATTACCACTCACTTACTGACTGACTGACTGACTGATTGACATCATTGTTCTCCTAGAAGGAGCGATGGGAGGTGTTTGTGATGTAGGGGAAAAGTGTAGAGGATGTTCCTATGACCACCAGAAAAATCCGAAAAGTGTCATTTTTGGTTTCCTTGATGGAACTGGTGTACGGATCTCGGAAACCATAATCGATGGGGGGTAGGTGTCAAAACTAAAAATGACTAAAACCTTGGGACCTTTTTGGAAAGTTGAAAAAAAATTACCCTCCCGAACAAAAAAGAGGTTCTCCCATACAAATTTAAAACGACCGCAGCTCCCGAACCGTTATAGGTGGGTATGGGGGGTTTGAACAAATGTTATAGAGGGTTTGTAGGAGAATTTGGGGTTTTAGTCGAAAATTGAAAATTGGTCCTTTGACCCGGATACCAAAATCCAAGTTGCTCCGATCTGGCTGAAATTTGGTATTTAGGGAGATTGGGAGTCCCTGATTCCAAATATGAAAAAAATTTATGGATGACGTCATTTGTTTTTTTTTTACTGGATGGGGATTTTTGATGGCGAAACCACTTCTTATTTGCGAGGCCGCAGGCCGAGCTTCAAACCTGCGAGGCCGAAGGCCGAGCTTCGAGGGTGAGGCCGAAGGCCGAGCTTTCGGCCCGCGAGGCCGAAGGCCGAGCGTGGCCTCCGCGAGGCCGTAGGCCGAGCCGTGTTAGTCACTTACGAGGCCGAAGGCCGAGTTCCGAATGGGGTGTTACGCATTTACATTCCTTAGGAGAGTCACTAACGAGGCCGAAGGCCGAGTTCAGAATGGGGAGTTTTTACCACATCTCGAGCTGGTCTTTGATGCAACCGCTCACGGGAACTAAAAGTATCTGTCAGTTGTTCGACTTGCATGGAAATTTTTAAATCTTTTTATATACTGGATGGGGATTTTCGCTGACGATACAACGCCACGGTTGCGAGGCCGCAGGCCGAGCTTCAAACCTGCGAGGCCGAAGGCCGAGCTTTCGGCCCGCGAGGCCGAAGGCCGAGCGTGGCCTCCGCGAGGCCGTAGGCCGAGCCGTGTTAGTCACTTACTAATGGGGTGTTACGCGTTTACATTCCTTAAGAGAGTCACTAACGAGGCCGAAGGCCGAGTCCCGAATGGGGAGTTTTTTTCACATCTCGAGCTGGTCTCCAAGGCAACTGCCCACGATAACCACTGCATTTAGAGGTATGGTCCCTTAACAAAACTCGATTACAATCTTGGGGCGATTTTACAGCGACTAAAATTTTATCAAAAAAATCAACTTGCACATGGTAACCCTGCCCACACTTTGTACTGAACTAGAAGAAACTGTCACTTACTCTACTTGTATGAGAATTATATTATATATTTTTTCAACTGCAATTACAAATTTGAAATAAATACAAATGCACATCGATAACGCGGGCTGCTCGCAGCCCGCGCGCCACCCAACACCTAGTTATATATATAAAGCTCGATTACCACTGACTGATTGACTGACTCACTGATTGACAGAATTGTTCTCCTAGAAGGAGCGATGGGGGGTATATGTGGTGTAGGGGAAAAGTGTAGAGCAGGTTCCCGTGACCTCCAGAAAAATCCGAAAAGTGTCATTTTTGGTTTCCTTGATGGAACTGGTGTAGGGATCTCGGAAACTATAATCGATAGGGGGTAGGTGTCAAAACTAAAAATGACTAAAACCCTGGGACCCTTTTGGAAATTAAAAAAAAATTTACCCTCCCGAACAAAAAAGAGGTTTTCCCATACAAATTTAAAACGACCGCAGCTCCGGAACCGTTATGGGTGGGTATGGGGGGCTTTAACAAATATTATAGAGGGTTTGCAGGGAAATTTGGGGTTTTAGTCGAAAATTGCAAATTGGTCCTTCGACCCGGATACCAAAATCCAAGTTGCTCCGATCTGGCTGAAATTTGGTATTTAGGGAGATTGGGGGTCCCTGATTTTAAATATAAAAAAATTTTTTGGATGACGTCATTTTTTTTTTTTTTACTGGATGGGGATTTTCGCTGGCGATACAACGCCACGGCTGCGAGGCCGCAGGCCGAGCTTCAAACCTGCGAGGCCGAAGGCCGAGCTTCCAGGGCGAGGCCGAAGGCCGAGCTTTCGGCCCGCGAGGCCGAAGGCCGAGCGTGGCCTCCACGAGGCCGTAGGCCGAGCCATGTTAGTCACTTACGAGGCCGAAGGCCGAGTTCCGAATGGGGTGTTACGCATTTACATTCCTTAGGAGAGTCACTAACGAGGCCGAAGGCCGAGTCCCGAATGGGGAGTTTTTTTTACTTCTCGAGCTGGTCTCCGAGGCAACTGCCCACGTTAACCACTGCACTTAGAGGTATGGTCCCTTAACAAAACTCGATTACAATCTTGGGGCGATTTTACAGCGACTAAAATTTTATCAAAAAAATCAACTTGCACATGGTAACACTGCCCACACTTTGTACTGAACTAGAAGAAACTGTCACTTACTCGACTTGTATGACAGTTTTATATAATTTATAAACTGCAACTAAAACTTCAATTAAAAATACAAATGCACATCGATAACGCGGGCTGCTCGCAGCCCGCGCACCACCCAACACCTAGTTATATTATATAAAGTTCGATTACCACTGACTCACTCACTCACTGACTCATTGACATCATTGTTCTCCCAGAAGGAGCGATGGGGGGTGTTTGTGATGTAGGGAAAAAGTGTAGAGGAGGTTCCTATGACCACCAGAAAAATCCGAAAAGTGTCATTTTTGGTTTCCTTGATGGAACTGGTGTACGGATCTCGGAAACCATAATCGATGGGGGGTAGGTGTCAAAACTAAAAATGACTGAAACCCTGGGACCCTTTTGGAAAGTTGAAAAAAAATTACCCTCCCAAACAAAAAAGAGGTTCTCCTATACAAATTTAAAACGACCGCAACTCCGGAACCGTTATAGGTGGGTACGGGGGGTTCAAACAAATGTTATAGAGGGTTTGTAGGGGAATTTGAAGTTTCTGTCAAAAATTAAAAATTGGTCCTTCGACCCGGATACCAAAATCCAAGTTGCTCTGATCTGGCTGAAATTTAGTATTTAGGGAGATTGGGGGTCCCTGATTCCGAATATGAAAAAAATTTTTTGATGACGTCATTTGTTTTTTTTTTACTGGATGGGGATTTTTGATGGCGAAACCACTTCTTATTTGCGAGGCCGCAGGCCGAGCTTCAAACCTGCGAGGCCGAAGGCCGAGCTTCGAGGGCGAGGCCGAAGGCCGAGCTTTCGGCCCGCGAGGCCGAAGGCCGAGCGTGGCCTCCGCGAGGCCGTAGGCCGAGCCGTGTTAGTCACTTACGAGGCCGAAGGCCGAGTTCCGAATGGGGTGTTACGCATTTACATTCCTTAGGAGAGTCACTAACGAGGCCGAAGGCCGAGTTCAGAATGGGGAGTTTTTACCACATCTCGAGCTGGTCTTTGATGCAACCGCTCACGGGAACTAAAAGTATCTGTCAGTTGTTCGACTTGCATGAGAATTTTTAAATATTTTTATTTACTGGATGGGGATTTTCGCTGACGATACAACGCCACTGTTGCGAGGCCGTAGGCCGAGCCGTGTTAGTCACTTACGAATGGGGTGTTACGCGTTTACATTCCTTAGGAGAGTCACTAACGAGGCCGAAGGCCGAGTCCCGAATGGGGAGTTTATTCCACATCTCGAGCTGGTCTCCGAGGCAACTGCCCACGTTAACCACTGCACTTAGCGGTATGGTCCCTTAACAAAAGTCGTTTACAATCTTGGTGCGATTTTACAGCGACTAAAATTTTATCAAAAAATCAACTTGCACATGGTAACCCTGCCCACACTTTGTACTGAACTAGAAGAAACTGTCACTTACTCGACTTGTATGAGAATTTTACATATATTTTTTAAACTGCAACTAAAATTTTGATAACAATACAAATGCACATCGATAACGCGGGCTGCTCGCAGCCCGCGCACTACCCGAAATACTAGTTATATTATATAAAGCTCGATTACCACTGACTCACTGACTCACTGACAGAATTGTTCTCCTAGAAGGAGCGATGGGGGGTGTTTGTGGTGTAGGGGAAAAGTGTAGAGGAGGTTTCTGTGACCTCCAGAAAAATCCGAAAAGTGTCATTTTTGGTTTCCTTGATGGAACTGGTGTACGGATCTCGGAAACCATAATCGATGGGGGGTAGGTGCCAAAACTAAAAATGACTAAAATCCTGGGATCCTTTTGGAAAGTTGAAAAAAATTTACCCTCCCGAACAAAAAAGAGGTTCTCCCATACAAATTTAAAACGACCGCAGCTCCCGAACCGTTATAGGTGGGTATGAGGGGTTTGAACAAATGTTATAGAGGGTTTGTAGGAGAATTTGGGGTTTTCGTCGAAAATTGAAAATTGGTCCTTCGACCCGGATACCAAAATCCAAGTTGCTCCGATCTGGCTGAAATTTGGTATTTAGGGAGATTGGGGGTCCCTGATTCCAAATATTAAAAAATTTTTTGGATGACGTCATTTGTTTTTTTTTTACTGGATGGGGATTTTTGATGGCGAAACCACTTCTTATTTGCGAGGCCGCAGGCCGAGCTTCAAACCTGCGAGGCCGAAGGCCGAGCTTCGAGGGCGAGGCCGAAGGCCGAGCTTTCGGCCCGCGAGGCCGGAGGCCGAGCGTGGCCTCCGCGAGGCCGCAGGCCGAGCCGTGTTAGTCACTTACGAGGCCGTAGGCCGAGTTCCGAATGGGGTGTTACGCATTTACATTCCTTAGGAGAGTCACTAACGAGGCCGAAGGCCGAGTCCCGAATGGGGGGTTTTTCCCACATCTTGAGCTGGTTTTTGATGCAACCGCTCACGGGAACTAAAAGTATCTGTCAGTTGTTCGACTTGCATAAGAATTTTTTAATCTTTTTATTTACTGGATGGGGATTTTCGCTGGAGATACAACGCCACGGTTGCGAGGCCGCAGGCCGAGCTTCAAACCTGCGAGGCCAAAGGCCGAGCTTTCGGCCCGCGAGGCCGAAGGCCGAGCGTGGCCTCCGCGAGGCCGTAGGCCGAGCCGTGTTAGTCACTTACGAATGGGGTGTTACGCGTTTACATTCCTTAGGAGAGTCACTAACGAGGCCGAAGGCCGAGACCCGAATGGGGAGTTTTCTTTCCACATCTCGAGCTGGTCTCCGAGGCAACGGCCCACGTTAACCACTGCACTTAGAGGTATGGTCCCTTAACAAAAGTCGTTTACAATCTTGGTGCGATTTTACAGCGACTAAAATTTTATCAAAAAAATCAACTTGCACATGGTAACCCTGCTCACACTTTGTACTGAACTAGAAGAAACTGTCACTTACTCGACATGTATGAGAATTTTATATATTTTTATAAACTGCAACTAAAACCTTAAATAAAAATACAAATGCACATCGATAACGCGGGCTGCTCGCAGCCCGCGCACCACCCGAAATACTAGTTATATTATATAAAGTTCGATTACCACTCACTGACTGACTGACTGACTGACTGACTGATTGACATCATTGTTCTCCTAGAAGGAGCGATGGGAGGTGTTTGTGATGTAGGGGAAAAGTGTAGAGGATGTTCTCATGACTACCAGAAAAATCCGAAAAGTGTCATTTTTGGTTTCCTTGATGGAACTGGTGTACGGATCTCGGAAACCATAATCGATGGGGGGTAGGTGTCAAAACTAAAAATGACTAAAACCCTGGGACCTTTTTGAAGATATGAAAAAAAATTACCCTCCCGAACAAAAAAGAGGTTCTCCCATACAAATTTAAAACGACCGCAGCTCCCGAACCGTTATAGGTGAGTATGGGGGGTTTGAACAAATGTTATAGAAGGTTTATAGGAGAATTCGGGGTTTTAGTCGAAAATTGAAAATTGGTCCTTCGATCCGGATACCAAAATCCAAGTTGCTCCGATCTTGCTGAAATTTGGTATTTAGGGAGATTGGGGGTCCCTGATTCCAAATATAAAAAAAATTTTTGGATGACGTCATTTGTTTTTTTTTTACTGGATGGGGATTTTTGATGGCGATACAACGCCACGGCTGCGAGGCCGCAGGCCGAGCTTCAAACCTGCGAGGCCGAAGGCCGAGCTTCGAGGGCGAGGCCGAAGGCCAAGCTTTCGGTCCGCGAGGCCGTAGGCCGAGCGTGGCCTCCGCGAGGCCGTAGGCCGAGCCGTGTTAGTCACTTACGAGGCCGAAGGCCGAGTTCCGAATGGGGTGTTACGCATTTACATTCCTTAGGAGAGTCACTAACGAGGCCGAAGGCCGAGTTCAGAATGGGGAGTTTTTACCACATCTCGAGCTGGTCTTTGATGCAACCGCTCACGGGAACTAAAAGTATCTGTCAGCTGTTCGACTTGCATGGAAATTTTTAAATCTTTTTATTTACTGGATGGGGATTTTCGCTGGCGATACAACGCCACGGTTGCGAGGCCGCAGGCCGAGCTTCAAACCTGCGAGGCCGAAGGCCGAGCTTTCGGCCCGCGAGGCCGAAGGCCGAGCGTGGCCTCCGCGAGGCCGTAGGCCGAGCCGTGTTAGTCACTTACGAATGGGGTGTTACGCGTTTACATTCCTTAGTCGAGTCACTAACGAGGCCGAAGGCCGAGTCCCGAATGGGGAGTTTATTCCACATCTCGAGCTGGTCTCCGAGGCAACTGCGCACGTTAACCACTGCACTTAGAGGTATGGTCCCTTAACAAAAGTCGTTTACAATCTTGGTGCGATTTTACAGCGACTAAAATTTTATTTTAAAAAATCAACTTGCACATGGTAACCCTGCTCACACTTTGTACTGAACTAGAAGAAACTGTCCCTTTCTCGACTTGTATGAGAATTTTTATATATATTTTCAACTGCAATTACAATCTTGAAATAAATACAAATGCACATCGATAACGCGGGCTGCTCGCAGCCCGCGCGCCACCCAAATACTAGTTATATTATATAAAGCTCGATTACCACTGACTCACTGACTGACTGACTCACTCATTGACATCATTGTTCTCCTAGAAGGAGCGATGGGAGGTGTTTGTGATGTAGGGGAAAAGTGTAGAGGAGGTGCCTATGACCACCAGAAAAATCCGAAAAGTGTCATTTTTGGTTTCCTTGATGGAACTGGTGTACGGATCTCGGAAACCATAATCGATGGGGGGTAGGTGTCAAAACTAAAAATGACTAAAACCCTGGGAACCTTTTGAAAAGTTGAAAAAAAATTACCCTCCCGAACAAAAAAGAGGTTCTCCCATACAAATTTAAAACGACCGCAGCTCCCGAACCGTTATAGGTGGGTATGGGGGGTTCGAACAAATGTCATAGAGGGTTTGTAGGGAAATTTGGGGTTTTAGTCAAAAATTGCAAATTGGTCCTTCGACCCGGATACCAAAATCCAAGTTGCTCCGATCTGGCTGAAATTTAGTATTTAGGGAGATTGGGGGTCCCTGATTCCAAATATGAAAAAAGTTTTGGATGACGTCATTTGTTTTTTTTTTACTGGATGGGGATTTTTGATGGCGAAACCACTTCTTATTTGCGAGGCCGCAGGCCGAGCTTCAAACCTGCGAGGCCGAAGGCCGAGCTTCCAGGGCGAGGCCGAAGGCCGAGCTTTCGGCCCGCGAGGCCGAAGGCCGAGCGTGGCCTCCGCGAGGCCGCAGGCCGAGCCGTGTTAGTCACTTACGAGGCCGAAGGCCGAGTTCCGAATGGGGTGTAACGAATTAACGACCCTCAGGTGAGTCGCTAACGAGGCCGAAGGCCGAGTCCCGGATGGGGAGTTTTTTTTCCTCATCTCGAGCTGGTCTTTGATGCAACCGCTCACGGGAACTAAAAGTATCTGTCAGTTGTTCGACTTGCATGAGAATTTTTAAATCTTTTTATTTACTGGATGGGGATTTTCGCTGGCGATACAACGCCACGGTTGCGAGGCCGCACGCCGAGCTTCAAACCTGCGAGGCCGAAGGCCGAGCTTTCGGCCCGCGAGGCCGAAGGCCGAGCGTGGCCTCCGCGAGGCCGTAGGCCGAGCCGTGTTAGTCACTTACGAATGGGGTGTTACGCGTTTACATTCCTTAGGAGAGTCACTAACGAGGCCGAAGGCCGAGTCCCGAATGGGGAGTTTATTCCACATCTCGAGCTGGTCTCCGAGGCAACTGCCCACGTTAACCACTGCACTTAGAGGTATGGTCCCTTAACAAAAGTCGTTTACAAACTTGGTGCGATTTTACAGCGACTAAAATTTAATCAAAAAAATCAACTTGCACATGGTAACCCTGCTCACACTTTGTACTGAACTAGAAGAAACTGTCACTTACTCGACATGTATGAGAATTTTCTATATATTTTTTAAATCGCAACTAAAATTTTGATAACAATACAAATGCACATCGATAACGCGGGCTGCTCGCAGCCCGCGCGCCACGCAACACCTAGTTATAATATATAAAGTTCGATTACCACTCACTGACTGACTGACTGACTGACTGACTGATTGACATCATTGTTCTCCTAGAAGGAGCGATGGGAGGTGTTTGTGATGTAGGGGAAAAGTGTAGAGGATGTTCCTATGACCACCAGAAAAATCAAAAAAGTGTCATTTTTGGTTTCCTTGGTGGAACTGGTGAACGGATCTCGGAAACCATAATCGATGGGGGGTAGGTGTCAAAACTAAAAATGACTAAAACCCTGGGACCTTTTTGGAAAAATGAAAAAAAATTACCCTCCCGTACAAAAAAGAGGTTCTCCCATACAAATTTAAAACGACCGCAGCTCCCGAACCGTTATAGGTGGGTATGAAGGGTTTAAACAAATGTTATAGAGGGTTTGTAGGAAAATTTGGAATTTTAGTCGAAAATTGAAAATTGGTCCTTCGACCCGGATACCAAAATCCAAGTTGCTCCGATCTGGCTGAAATTTGGTATTTAGGGAGATTGGGGGTCCCTGATTCCAAATATGAAAAAATTTTTTGGATGACGTCATTTGTTTTTTTTTTACTGGATGGGGATTTTTGATGGCGAAACCACTTCTTATTTGCGAGGCCGCAGGCCGAGCTTCAAACCTGCGAGGCCGAAGGCCGAGCTTCGAGGGCGAGGCCGAAGGCCGAGCTTTCGGTCCGCGAGGCCGAAGGCCGAGCGTGGCCTCCGCGAGGCCGTAGGCCGAGCCGTGTTAGTCACTTACGAGGCCGAAGGCCGAGTTCCGAATGGGGTGTTACGCATTTACATTCCTTAGGAGAGTCACTAACGAGGCCGAAGGCCGAGTTCAGAATGGGGAGTTTTTACCACATCTCGAGCTGGTCTTTGATGCAACCGCTCACGGGAACTAAAAGTATCTGTCAGCTGTTCGACTTGCATGGAAATTTTTAAATCTTTTTATTTACTGGATGGGGATTTTCGCTGGCGATACAACGCCACGGTTGCGAGGCCGCAGGCCGAGCTTCAAACCTGCGAGGCCGAAGGCCGAGCTTTCGGCCCGCGAGGCCGTAGGCCGAGCCGTGTTAGTCACTTACGAATGGGGTGTTACGCGTTTACATTCCTTAGGAGAGTCACTAACGAGGCCGAAGGCCGAGACCCGAATGGGGAGTTTATTCCACATCTCGAGCTGGTCTCCGAGGCAACTGCCCACGTTAACCACTGCACTTAGAGGTATGGTCCCTTAACAAAAGTCGTTTACAATCTTGGTGCGATTTTACAGCGACTAAAATTTTATTTAAAAAAATCAACTTGCACATGGTAACCCTGCTCACACTTTGTACTGAACTAGAAGAAACAGTCCCTTTCTCGACTTGTATGAGAATTTTTATATATATTTTCAACTGCAATTACAATCTTGAAATAAATACAAATGCACATCGATAACGCGGGCTGCTCGCAGCCCGCGCACTACCCGAAATACTAGTTATTATATATATATAAACCTCGATTACCACTGACTGATTGACTGACTCACTGACTCACTGATTGACAGAATTGTTCTCCTAGAAGGAGCGATGGGGGGTATATGTGGTGTAGGGGAAAAGTGTAGAGCAGGTTCCCGTGACCTCCAGAAAAATCCGAAAAGTGTCATTTTTGGTTTCCTTGATGGAACTGGTGTAGGGATCTCGGAAACTATAATCGATAAGGGGTAGGTGTCAGAACTAAAAATGACTAAAACCCTGAGACCCTTTTGGAAATTAAAAAAAAATTTACCCTCCCAAACAAAAAAGAGGTTTTCCCATACAAATTTAAAACGACCGCAGCTCCGGAACCGTTATGGGTGGGTATGGGGGGTTTAAACAAATATTATAGAGGGTTTGCAGGGGAATTTGAAGTTTCTGTCAAAAATTGAAAATTGGTCCTTCGAACCGGATACCAAAATCCAAGTTGCTCCGATCTGGCTGAAATTTGGTATTTAGGGAGAATGGGGGTCCCTGATTCTAAATATAAAAAAAAATTTTGGATGACGTCATTTGTTTTTTTTTTTACTGGATGGGGATTTTCTTTGGCGATACAACACCACGGCTGCGAGGCCGCAGGCCGAGCTTCAAACCTGCGAGGCCGAAGGCCGAGCTTTGAGGGCGAGGCCGAAGGCCGAGCTTTCGGCCCGCGAGGCCGAAGGCCGAGCGTGGCCTCCGCGAGGCCGTAGGCCGAGCCGTGTTAGTCACTAACGAGGCCGAAGGCCGAGTTCCGATTGGGGTGTAACGAATTAACGTCCCTCAGGTGAGTCGCTAACGAGGCCGAAGGCCGAGTCCCGAATGGGGGGTTTTTTCCACATCTCGAGCTGGTCTTCGAGGCAACTGCCCACGTTAACCATTGCACTTAGAGGTGGGGTCCCTTAACAAAAGTCGTTTACGATCTTGGGGCGCTTTTACAGCAACTTTAATTTTATCAAATAAATCAACTTGCACATGGTAACCCTGCCCAAACCTTGTACTGAACTAGAAGAAACTGTCACTTACTCGACTTGTATGAGAAATTTATATATTTTTTCAACTGCAATTACCAGTTTGATAAAAGTTACTAATGCACATCGATAACGCGGGCTGCTCGCAGCCCGCGCACCACCCAACACCTAGTTTATATATATAAAGCTCGATTACCACTGACTCACTCACTGACTGACTGACTGATTGACATAATTGTTCTCCTAGAAGGAGCTATGGGGGGTGTTTGTGATGTAGGGAAAAAGTGTAGAGGAAGTTCCCGTGACCTCCAGAAAAATCCGAAAAGTGTCATTTTTGGTTTCCATCATGGAACTGGTGTAGGGATCTCGGAAACTATAATCGATGGGGGGTTGGTGTCAAAACTAAAAATGACTAAAACCCTGGGATCCTTTTAAAAAGTTGAAAAAAAATTACCCTCCCGAACAAAAAAGAGGTTCTCCCATACAAATTTAAAACGACCGCAGCTCCGGAACCATTATAGGTGGGTATGGGGGGTTTGAACAAATATTATAGAGGGTTTGTAGGAGAATTTGGGTTTTTAGTCAAAAATTGCAAATTGGTCCTTCGACCCGGATACCAAAATCCAAGTTTGTCTGATCTGGCTGAAATTTGGTATTTAGGGAGATTGGGGGTCCCTGATTTTAAATATAAAAAAATTTTTTGGATGACGTCATTTTTTTTTTTTTTAATGTATGGGGATTTTCGCTGGCGATACAACGCCACGGCTGCGAGGCCGCAGGCCGAGCTTCAAACCTGCGAGGCCGAAGGCCGAGCTTCCAGGGCGAGGCCGAAGGCCGAGCTTTCGGCCCGCGAGGCCGAAGGCCGAGCGTGGCCTCCACGAGGCCGTAGGCCGAGCCATGTTAGTCACTTACGAGGCCGAAGGCCGAGTTCCGAATGGGGTGTTACGCATTTACATTCCTTAGGAGAGTCACTAACGAGGCCGAAGGCCGAGTCCCGAATGGGGAGTTTTTTTTTACTTCTCGAGCTGGTCTCCGAGGCAACTGCCCACGTTAACCACTGCACTTAGAGGTATGGTCCTTTAACAAAACTCGATTACAATCTTGGGGCGATTTTACAGCGACTAAAATTTTATCAAAAAAATCAACTTGCACATGGTAACACTGCCCACACTTTGTACTGAACTAGAAGAAACTGTCACTTACTCGACTTGTATGACAGTTTTATATAATTTATAAACTGCAACTAAAACTTCAATTAAAAATACAAATGCACATCGATAACGCGGGCTGCTCGCAGCCCGCGCACCACCCAATACCTAGTTATATTATATAAAGTTCGATTACCACTCACTGACTGACTGACTCACTCATTGACATCATTGTTCTCCCAGAAGGAGCGATGGGGGGTGTTTGTGGTGTAGGGGAAAAGTGTAGAGGAGGTTCCTATGACCACCAGAAAAATCCGAAAAGTGTCATTTCTGGTTTCCTTGATGGAACTGGTGTACGGATCTCGGAAACCATAATCGATGGGGGGTAGGTGCCAAAACTAAAAATGACTAAAACCCTGGGACCCTTTTGGAAAATTGAAAAAAAATTACCCTCCCGAACAAAAAAGAGGTTCTCCCATACAAATTTAAAACGACCGCAACTCCGGAACCGTTATAGGTGGGTATGGGGGGTTCAAGCAAATGTTATAGAGGGTTTGTAGGGGAATTTGAGGTTTCTGTCAAAAATTAAAAATTGGTCCTTCGACCCGGATACCAAAATCCAAGTTGCTCCGATCTGGCTGAAATTTGGTATTTAGGGAGATTGGGGGTCCCTGATTCCGAATATGAAAAAATTTTTCAGGTGACGTCATTTGTTTTTTTTTTACTGGATGGGGATTTTTGATGGCGAAACCACTTCTTATTTGCGAGGCCGCAGGCCGAGCTTCAAACCTGCGAGGCCGAAGGCCGAGCTTCGAGGGCGAGGCCGAAGGCCGAGCTTTTGGCCCGCGAGGCCGAAGGCCGAGCGTGGCCTCCGCGAGGCCGTAGGCCGAGCCGTGTTAGTCACTTACGAGGCCGAAGGCCGAGTTCGGAATGGGGTGTTACGCATTTACATTCCTTAGGAGAGTCACTAACGAGGCCGAAGGCCGAGTCCCGAATGGGGAGTTTTTTTTCCACATCTCGAGTTGGTCTTTGATGCAACCGCTCACGGGAACTAAAAGTATCTGTCAGTTGTTCGACTTGCATGAGAATTTTTAAATGTTTTTATATACTGGATGGAGATTTTCGCTGCCGATACAACGCCACGGTTGCGAGGCCGCAGGCCGAGCTTCAAACCTGCGAGGCCGTAGGCCGAGCTTTCGGCCCGCGAGGCCGAAGGCCGAGCGTGGCCTCCGCGAGGCCGAAGGCCGAGCCGTGTTAGTCACTTACGAGGCCGAAGGCCGAGTTCCGAATGGGGTGTAACGAATTAACGTCCCTCAGGTGAGTCGCTAACGAGGCCGAAGGCCGAGTCCCGAATGGGGGGTTTTTTCCACATCTCGAGCTGGTCTCCGAGGCAACGGCCCACGTCAACCACTGCACTTAGAGGTATGGTTCCTTAACAAAAGTCGTTAACAATCTTGGTGCGATCTTACAGCGACTAAAATTTTATCAAAAAAATCAACTTGCACATGGTAACTCTGCCGACACCTTGTACTGAACTAGAAGAAACTGTCACTTACTCGACTTGAATGAGAATTTTATATATTTTTATAAACTGCAACTACAAATCTTGATAAATATTACTAATGCACATCGATAACGCGGGCTGCTCGCAGCCCGCGCACCACCCAACACCTAGTTATATTATATAAAGCTCGATTACCACTCACTGACTGACTGACTCACTCATTGACATCATTGTTCTCCCAGAAGGAGCGAAGGGGGGTGTTTGTGGTGTAGGGGAAAAGTGTAGAGGAGGTTCCTATGACCACCAGAAAAATCCGAAAAGTGTCATTTTTGGTTTCCTTGATGGAACTGGTGTACGGATCTCGGAAACCATAATCGATGGGGGGTAGTTGTCAAAACTAAAAATGACTAAAACCCTGGTACCTTTTTGGAAATTTGAAAAAAAATTACCCTCCCGAACAAAAAAGAGGTTCTCCCATACAAATTTAAAACGACCGCAGCTCCCGAACCGTTATAGGTGGGTATGGGGGGTTCAAACAAATGTTATAGAGGGTTTGAAGGGAAATTTGGGGTTTTTGTCAAAAATTGCAAATTGGTCCTTCGAACCGGATACCAAAATTCAAGTTGGTCCGATCTGGCTGAAATTTGGTATTTAGGGAGATTGGGGGTCCCTGATTCCAAATATGAAAAAAATTTTTGGATGACGTCATTTGTTTTTTTTTTACTGGATGGGGATTTTTGATGGCGATACAACGCCACGGCTGCGAGGCCGCAGGCCGAGCTTCAAACCTGCGAGGCCGAAGGCCGAGCTTCCAGGGCGAGGCCGAAGGCCGAGCTTTCGGCCCGCGAGGCCGAAGGCCGAGCGTGGCCTCCGCGAGGCCGCAGGCCGAGCCGTGTTAGTCACTTACGAGGCCGAAGGCCGAGTTCTGAATGGGGTGTCACGCATTTACATTCCTTAGGAGAGTCACTAACGAGGCCGAAGGCCGAGTCCCGAATGGGGGGTTTTTCCCACATCTTGAGCTGGTCTTTGATGCAACTGCTCACGGGAACTAAAAGTATCTGTCAGTTGTTCGACTTGCATGAGAATTTTTAAATCTTTTTATTTACTGGATGGGGATTTTCGCTGGCGATACAACGCCACGGTTGCGAGGCCGCAGGCCGAGCTTCAAACCTGCGAGGCCGAAGGCCGAGCTTTCGGCCCGCGAGGCCGAAGGCCGAGCGTGGCCTCCGCGAGGCCGTAGGCCGAGCCGTGTTTGTCACTTACGAATGGGGTGTTACGCGTTTACATTCCTTAGGAGAGTCACTAACGAGGCCGAAGGCCGAGTCCCGAATGGGGAGTTCATTCCACATCTTGAGCTGGTCTCCGAGGCAACTGCCCACGTTAACCACTGCACTTAGAGGTATGGTTCCTTAACAAAAGTCGTTTACAATCTTGGTTCGATTTTACAGCGACTAAAATTTTATCAAAAAAATCAACTTGCACATGGTAACCCCTCTCACACTTTGTACTGAACTAGAAGAAACTGTCACTTACTCGACTTGTATGAGAATTATATATTTTTTTTTTAAACTGCAATGACATTTTTGTTAATAATACTAATGCACATCGATAACGCGGGCTGCTCGCAGCCCGCGCACCACCCGAAATACTAGTTATATTATATAAAGTTTGATTACCACTCACTGACTGACTGACTCACTCATTGACATCATTGTTCTCCCAGAAGGAGCGATGGGGGGTGTTTGTGGTGTAGGGGAAAAGTGTAGAGGAGGTTCCTATGACCACCAGAAAAATCCGAAAAGTGTCATTTTTGGTTTCCTTAATGGAACTGGTGTACGGATCTCGGAAACCATTATCGATGGGGGGTAGGTGTCAAAACTAAAAATGACTAAAACCCTGGGACCTTTTTGGAAAGTTGAAAAAAATTTACCCTCCCGAACAAAAAAGAGGTTCTCCCATACAAATTTAAAACGACCGCAGCTCCCGAACCGTTATAGGTGGGTATGGGGGGTTTGAACAAATGTTATAGAGGGTTTGTAGGAAAATTTGGGGTTTTAGTCGAAAATTGAAAATTGGTCCTTCGACCCGGATACCAAAATCCAAGTTGCTCTGATCTGGCTGAAATTTGGTATTTAGGGAGATTGGGGGTCCCTGATTCCAAATATGAAAAAATTTTTTGGATGACGTCATTTGTTTTTTTTTTACTGGATGGGGATTTTTGATGGCGAAACCACTTCTTATTTGCGAGGCCGCAGGCCGAGCTTCAAACCTGCGAGGCCGAAGGCCGAGCTCCCAGGGCGAGGCCGAAGGCCGAGCTTTCGGCCCGCGAGGCCGAAGGCCGAGCGTGGCCTCCGCGAGGCCGTAGGCCGAGCCGTGTTAGTCACTTACGAGGCCGAAGGCCGAGTTCCGAATGGGGTGTTACGCATTTACATTCCTTAGGAGAGTCACTAACGAGGCCGAAGGCCGAGTCCCGAATGGGGAGTTTTTTTTCCACATCTCGAGCTGGTCTTTGATGCAACCGCTCACGGGAACTAAAAGTATCTGTCAGTTGTTCGACTTGCATGAGAATTTTTAAATTTTTTTATTTACTGGATGGGGATTTTCGCTGGCGATACAACGCCACGGTTGCGAGGCCGCAGGCCGAGCTTCAAACCTGCGAGGCCGAAGGCCGAGCTTTCGGCCCGCGAGGCCGAAGGCCGAGCGTGGCCTCCGCGAGGCCGTAGGCCGAGCGTGGCCTCCGCGAGGCCGTAGGCCGAGCCGTGTTAGTCACTTACGAATGGGGTGTTACGCGTTTACATTCCTTAGGAGAGTCACTAACGAGGCCGAAGGCCGAGTCCCGAATGGGGAGTTTTTTTTCCACATCTCGAGCTGGTCTCCGAGGCAACGGCCCACGTTAACCACTGCACTTAGAGGTATGGTCCCTGAACAAAAGTCGTTTACAATCTTGGGGCGATTTTACAGCGACTTAAATTTAATAAAAAAAATCAACTTGCACATGGTAACCCTGCTCACACTTTGTACTGAACTAGAAGAAACTGTCCCTTTCTCGACTGGTATGAGAATTTTTAAATATTTTTTTCAACTGCAACTAAAATTTTAAAAAATATACAAATGCACATCGATAACGCGGGCTGCTCGCAGCCCGCGCACCACCCGAAATACTAGTTATATTATATAAAGCTCGATTACCACTCACTGACTGACTGACTCACTCATTGACATCATTGTTCTCCCAGAAGGAGCGAAGGGGGGTGTTTGTGGTGTAGGGGAAAAGTGTAGAGGAGGTTCCTATGACCACCAGAAAAATCCGAAAAGTGTCATTTTTGGTTTCCTTGATGGAACTGGTGTACGGATCTCGGAAACCATAATCGATGGGGGGTAGTTGTCAAAACTAAAAATGACTAAAACCCTGGTACCTTTTTGGAAATTTGAAAAAAAATTACCCTCCCGAACAAAAAAGAGGTTCTCCCATACAAATTTAAAACGACCGCAGCTCCCGAACCGTTATAGGTGGGTATGGGGGGTTCAAACAAATGTTATAGAGGGTTTGAAGGGAAATTTGGGGTTTTTGTCAAAAATTGCAAATTGGTCCTTCGAACCGGATACCAAAATTCAAGTTGGTCCGATCTGGCTGAAATTTGGTATTTAGGGAGATTGGGGGTCCCTGATTCCAAATATGAAAAAAATTTTTGGATGACGTCATTTGTTTTTTTTTTACTGGATGGGGATTTTTGATGGCGAAACCACTTCTTATTTGCGAGGCCGCAGGCCGAGCTTCAAACCTGCGAGGCCGAAGGCCGAGCTTCCAGGGCGAGGCCGAAGGCCGAGCTTTCGGCCCGCGAGGCCGAAGGCCGAGCGTGGCCTCCGCGAGGCCGTAGGCCGAGCCGTGTTAGTCACTTACGAGGCCGAAGGCCGAGTTCCGAATGGGGTGTTACGCATTTACATTCCTTAGGAGAGTCACTAACGAGGCCGAAGGCCGAGTTCCGAATGGGGAGTTTTTACCACATCTCGAGCTGGTCTTTGATGCAACCGCTCACGGGAACTAAAAGTATCTGTCAGTTGTTCGACTTGCATGGAAATTTTTAAATCTTTTTATATACTGGATGGGGATTTTCGCTGACGATACAACGCCACGGTTGCGAGGCCGCAGGCCGAGCTTCGAACCTGCGAGGCCGAAGGCCGAGCTTTCGGCCCGCGAGGCCGAAGGCCGAGCGTGGCCTCCGCGAGGCCGTAGGCCGAGCTGTGTTAGTCACTTACGAAAGGGGTGTTACGCGTTTACATTCCTTAGGAGAGTCACTAACGAGGCCGAAGGCCGAGTCCCGAATGGGGAGCTTTTTCCACATCTCGAGCTGGTCTCCGAGGCAACGGCCCACGTTAACCACTGCACTTAGAGGTATGGTCCCTTAACAAAACTCGATTACAATCTTGGGGCGATTTTACATCGACTAAAATTTTATCAAAAAAAAAATCAACTTGCACATGGTAACCCTGCTCACACTTTGTAGTGAACTAGAAGAAACTGTCCCATTATCGACTTGTATGAGAATTTTTATATATTTTTTTCAACTACAACTAAAAGTTTTAAAAATATACAAATGCACATCGATAACGCGGGCTGCTCGCAGCCCGCGCACCACCCAAATACTAGTTATATATATATAAAGCTCGATTACCACTGACTGATTGACTGACTCACTGACTCACTGATTGACAGAATTGTTCTCCTAGAAGGAGCGATGGGGGGTATATGTGGTGTAGGGGAAAAGTGTAGAGCAGGTTCCCGTGACCTCCAGAAAAATCCGAAAAGTGTCATTTTTGGTTTCCTTGATGGAACTGGTGTAGGGATCTCGGAAACTATAATCGATAGGGGGTAGGTGTCAAAACTAAAAATGACTAAAACCCTGGGACCCTTTTGGAAATGAAAAAAAAAATTACCCTCCCTAACAAAAAAGAGGTTTTCCCATACAAATTTAAAACGACCGCAGCTCCGGAACCGTTATGGGTGGGTATGGGGGGCTTTAACAAATATTATAGAGGGTTTGCAGGGGAATTTGGGGTTTTAGTCGAAAATTGCAAATTGGTCCTTCGACCCGGATACCAAAATCCAAGTTGCTCCGATCTGGCTGAAATTTGGTATTTAGGGAGATTGGGGGTCCCTGATTCTAAATATGAAAAAATTTTTTGGATGACGTCATTTGTTTTTTTTTTTACTGGATGGGGATTTTTGATGGCGAAACCACTTCTTATTTGCGAGGCCGCAGGCCGAGCTTCAAACCTGCGAGGCCGAAGGCCGAGCTTCCAGGGCGAGGCCGAAGGCCGAGCTTTTGGCCCGCGAGGCCGAAGGCCGAGCGTGGCCTCCGCGAGGCCGCAGGCCGAGCCGTGTTAGTCACTTACGAGGCCGAAGGCCGAGTTCCGAATGGGGTGTAACGAATTAACGACCCTCAGGTGAGTCGCTAACGAGGCCGAAGGCCGAGTCCCGGATGGGGAGTTTTTTTTCCTCATCTCGAGCTGGTCTTTGATGCAACCGCTCACGGGAACTAAAAGTATCTGTCAGTTGTTCGACTTGCATGAGAATTTTTAAATCTTTTTATTTACTGGATGGGGATTTTCGCTGGCGATACAACGCAACGGTTGCGAGGCCGCAGGCCGAGCTTCAAACCTGCGAGGCCGAAGGCCGAGCTTTCGGCCCGCGAGGCCGAAGGCCGAGCGTGGCCTCCGCGAGGCCGTAGGCCGAGCCGTGTTAGTCACTTACGAATGGGGTGTTACGCGTTTACATTCCTTAGGAGAGTCACTAACGAGGCCGAAGGCCGAGTCCCGAATGGGGAGCTTTTTTCACATCTCGAGCTGGTCTCCGAGGCAACGGCCCACGTTAACCACTGCACTTAGAGGTATGGTCCCTCAACAAAACTCGATTACAATCTTGGGGCGATTTTACATCGACTAAAATTTTATCAAAAAAATCAACTTGCACATGGTAACCCTGCTCACACTTTGTACTGAACTAGAAGAAACTGTCCCTTTCTCGACTTGTATGAGAATTTTTATATATTTTTTTCAACTACAACTAAAAGTTTTAAAAATATACAAATGCACATCGATAACGCGGGCTGCTCGCAGCCCGCGCACCACCCAAATACTAGTTATATTATATAAAGTTCGATTACCACTCACTGACTGACTGACTCACTCATTGACATCATTGTTCTCCCAGAAGGAGCGATGGGGGGTGTTTGTGGTGTAGGGGAAAAGTGTAGAGGAGGTTCCTATGACCACCAGAAAAATCCGAAAAGTGTCATTTTTGGTTTCCTTGATGGAACTGGTGTACGGATCTCGGAAACCATAATCGATGGGGGGTAGGTGCCAAAACTAAAAATGACTAAAATCCTGGGACCTTTTTGGAAAATTGGAAAAAAATTACCCTCCCGAACAAAAAAGAGGTTCTCCCATACAAATTTAAAACGACCGCAACTCCGGAACCGTTATAGGTGGGTATGGGGGGTTTGAACAAATGTTATAGAGGGTTTGTAGGAGAATTTGGGGTTTTAGTCGAAAATTGAAAATTGGTCCTTCGACCCGGATACCAAAATTCAAGTTTGTCTGATCTGGCTGAAATTTGGTATTTAGGGAGATTGGGGGTCCCTGATTCCAAATATAAAAAAATTTTTTGGATGACGTCATTTGTTTTTTTTTTACTGGATGGGGATTTTTGATGGCGAAACCACTTCTTATTTGCGAGGCCGCAGGCCGAGCTTCAAACCTGCGAGGCCGAAGGCCGAGCTACCAGGGCGAGGCCGAAGGCCGAGCTTTCGGCCCGTGAGGCCGAAGGCCGAGCGTGGCCACCGCGAGGCCGTAGGCCGAGCCGTGTTAGTCACTTACGAGGCCGAAGGCCGAGTTCCGAATGGGGTGTTACGCATTTACATTCCTTAGGAGAGTCACTAACGAGGCCGAAGGCCGAGTCCCGAATGGGGAGTTTTTTTTCCACATCTCGAGCTGGTCTTTGATGCAACCGCTCACGGGAACTAAAAGTATCTGTCAGTTGTTCGACTTGCATGGAAATTTTTAAATCTTTTTATATACTGGATGGGGATTTTCGCTGACGATACAACGCCACGGTTGCGAGGCCGCAGGCCGAGCTTCGAACCTGCGAGGCCGAAGGCCGAGTTTTCGGCCCGCGAGGCCGAAGGCCGAGCGTGGCCTCCGCGAGGCCGTAGGCCGAGCTGTGTTAATCACTTACGAAAGGGGTGTTACGCGTTTACATTCCTTAGGAGAGTCACTAACGAGGCCGAAGGCCGAGTCCCGAATGGGGAGCTTTTTCCACATCTCGAGCTGGTCTCCGAGGCAACGGCCCACGTTAACCACTGCACTTAGAGGTATGGTCCCTTAACAAAACTCGATTACAATCTTGGGGCGATTTTACATCGACTAAAATTTTATCGAAAAAATCAACTTGCACATGGTAACCCTGCTCACACTTTGTACTGAACTAGAAGAAACTGTCCCTTTCTCGACTTGTATGAGAATTTTTAAATATTTTTTTCAACTGCAACTACAAATCTTGATAAATATTACTAATGCACATCGATAACGCGGGCTGCTCGCAGCCCGCGCACCACCCGAAATACTAGTATTATATAAAGCTCGATTACCACTGACTCACTGACTGACTGACTCACTCATTGACATCATTGTTCTCCCAGAAGGAGCGATGGGGGGTGTTTGTAATGTAGGGAAAAAGTGTAGAGGACGTTCCTATGACCACCAGAAAAATCCGAAAAGTGTCATTTTTGGTTTCCTTGATGGAACTGGTGTACGGATCTCGGAAACCATAATCGATGGGGGGTAGGTGTCAAAACTAAAAATGACTAAAACCCTGGGACCTTTTTGGAAAGTTGAAAAAAAATTACCCTCCCGAACAAAAAAGAGGTTCTCCCATACAAATTTAAAACGACCGCAACTCCGAAACCGTTATAGGTGGGTATGGGGGGTTTTAACAAATGTTATAGAGGGTTTGTAGGTGAATTTGGGGTTTTAGTCGAAAACTGAAAATTGGTCCTTCGACCCGGATACCAAAATCCAAGTTGCTCCGATCTGGCTGAAATTTGGTATTTAGGGAGATTGGGGGTCCCTGATTCCAAATATGAAAAAATTTTTTGGATGACGTCATTTGTTTTTTTTTCACTGGATGGGGATTTTTGATGGCGAAACCACTTCTTATTTGCGAGGCCGCAGGCCGAGCTTCAAACCTGCGAGGCCGAAGGCCGAGCTTCGAGGGCGAGGCCGAAGGCCGAGCTTTCGGCCCGCGAGGCCGAAGGCCGAGCGTGGCCTCCGCGAGGCCGTAGGCCGAGCCGTGTTAGTCACTTACGAGGCCGAAGGCCGAGTTCCGAATGGGGTGTTACGCATTTACATTCCTTAGGAGAGTCACTAACGAGGCCGAAGGCCGAGTTCAGCATGGGAAGTTTTTACCACATCTCGAGCTGGTCTTTGATGCAACCGCTCACGGGAACTAAAAGTATCTGTCAGTTGTTCGACTTGCATGGAAATTTTTAAATCTTTTTATTTACTGGATGGGGATTTTCGCTGGCGATACAACGCCACGGTTGCGAGGCCGCAGGCCGAGCTTCAAATCTGCGAGGCCGAAGGCCGAGCTTTCGGCCCGCGAGGCCGAAGGCCGAGCGTGGCCTCCGCGAGGCCGTAGGCCGAGCCGTGTTAGTCACTTACGAATGGGGTGTTACGCGTGTACATTCCTTAGGAGAGTCACTAACGAGGCCGAAGGCCGAGTCCCGAATGGGGAGCTTTTTCCACATCTCGAGCTGGTCTCCGAGGCAGCGGCCCACGTTAACCACTGCACTTAGAGGTATGGTCCCTTAACAAAACTCGATAACAATCTTGGGGCGATTTTACATCGACTAAAATTTTATCGAAAAAATCAACTTGCACATGGTAACCCTGCTCACACTTTGTACTGAACTAGAAGAAACTGTCACTGACTCTACTTGTATGAGAATTTTATATATTTTTTCAACTGCAATTACAATCTTGAAATAAATACAAATGCACATCGATAACGCGGGCTGCTCGCAGCCCGCGCACCACCCAAATACTAGTTTATATTATATAAAGTTCGATTACCACTCACTGACTGACTGACTCACTCATTGACATCATTGTTCTCCCAGAAGGAGCGATGGGGGGTGTTTGTGGTGTAGGGGAAAAGTGTAGAGGAGGTTCCTATGACCACCAGAAAAATCCGAAAAGTGTCATTTCTGGTTTCCTTGATGGAACTGGTGTACGGATCTCGGAAACCATAATCGATGGGGGGTAGGTGTCAAAACTAAAAATGACTAAAACCCTGGGACCTTTTTGGAAAGTTGAAAAAAAATTACCCTCCCGAACAAAAAAGAGGTTCTCCCATACAAATTTAAAACGACCGCAGCTCCCGAACCGTTATAGGTGGGTATGGGGGGTTTGAACAAATGTTATAGAGGGTTTGTAGGAGAATTTGGAGTTTTAGTCGAAAATTGAAAATTGGTCCTTCGACCCGGATACCAAAATCCAAGTTGCTCCGATCTGGCTGAAATTTGATATTTAGGGAGATTGGGCGTCCCTGATTCCAAATATGAAAAAAATATTTGGATGACGTCATTTGTTTTTTTTTTACTGGATGGGGATTTTTGATGGCGAAACCACTTCTTATTTGCGAGGCCGCAGGCCGAGCTTCAAACCTGCGAGGCCGAAGGCCGAGCTTCCAGGGCGAGGCCGAAGGCCGAGCTTTCGGCCCGCGAGGCCGAAGGCCGAGCGTGTCCTCCGCGAGGCCGCAGGCCGAGCCGTGTTAGTCACTTACGAGGCCGAAGGCCGAGTTCCGAATGGGGTGTTACGCATTTACATTCCTTAGGAGAGTCACTAACGAGGCCGAAGGCCGAGTCCCGAATGGGGAGTTTTTTTCTACATCTCGAGCTGGTCTTTGATGCAACCGCTCACGGGAACTAAAAGTATCTGTCAGTTGTTCGACTTGCATGAAAATTTTTAAATCTTTTTATTTTCTGGATGGGGATTTTCACTGGCGATATAACGCCACAGTTGCGAGGCCGCAGGCCGAGCTTCAAACCTGCGAGGCCGAAGGGCGAGCTTTCGGCCCGCGAGGCCGAAGGCCGAGCGTGGCCTCCGCGAGGCCGTAGGCCGAGCCGTGTTAGTCACTTACGAATGGGGTGTTACGCGTTTACATTCCTTAGGAGAGTCACTAACGAGGCCGAAGGCCGAGTCCCGAATGGGGAGTTTTCTTTCCACATCTCGAGCTGGTCTCCGAGGCAACTGCCCACGTTAACCACTGCACTTAGAGGTATGGTCCCTTAACAAAAGTCGTTTACAATCTTGGTGCGATTTTACAGCGACTAAAATTTTATCAAAAAAATCAACTTGCACATGGTAACCCTGCTCACACTTTGTACTGAACTAGAAGAAACTGTCACTTACTCGACATGTATGAGAATTTTATATATTTTTATAAACTGCAACTAAAACCTTAAATAAAAATACAAATGCACATCGATAACGCGGGCTGCTCGCAGCCCGCGCACCACCCGAAATACTAGTTATATTATATAAAGTTCGATTACCACTCACTGACTGACTGACTCACTCATTGACATCATTGTTCTCCCAGAAGGAGCGATGGGGGGTGTTTGTAGTGTAGGGGAAAAGTGTAGAGGAGGTTCCTATGACCACCAGAAAAATCCGAAAAGTGTCATTTCTGGTTTCCTTGATGGAACTGGTGTACGGATCTCGGAAACCATAATCGATGGGGGGTAGGTGCCAAAACTAAAAATGACTAAAACCCTGGGACCCTTTTGGAAAATTGAAAAAAAATTACCCTCCCTAACAAAAAAGAGGTTCTCCCATACAAATTTAAAACGACCGCAACTCCGGAACCGTTATAGGTGGGTATGGGGGGTTCAAGCAAATGTTATAGAGGGTTTGTAGGGGAATTTGAGGTTTCTGTCAAAAATTAAAAATTGGTCCTTCGACCCGGATACCAAAATCCAAGTTGCTCCGATCTGGCTGAAATTTGGTATTTAGGGAGATTGGGGGTCCCTGATTCCAAATATGAAAAAAATTTTTGGATTACGTCATTTGTTTTTTTTTTACTGGATGGGGATTTTTGATAGCGAAACCACTTCTTATTTGCGAGGCCGCAGGCCGAGCTTCAAACCCGCGAGGCCGAAGGCCGAGCTTCGAGGGCGAGGCCGAAGGCCGAGCTTTCGGCCCGCGAGGCTGAAGGCCGAGCGTGGCCTCCGCGAGGCCGCAGGCCGAGCCGTGTTAGTCACTTACGAGGCCGAAGGCCGAGTTCCGAATGGGGTGTTACGCATTTACATTCCTTAGGAGAGTCACTAACGAGGCCGAAGGCCGAGTTCAGAATGGGGAGTTTTTACCACATCTCGAGCTGGTCTTTGATGCAACCGCTCACGGGAACTAAAAGTATCTGTCAGTTGTTCGACTTGCATGAGAATTAATAAATCTTTTTATTTACTGGATGGAGATTTTCGCTGACGATACAACTCCACAGTTGCGAGGCCGCAGGCCGAGCTTCAAACCTGCGAGGCCGAAGGCCGAGCTTTCGGCCCGCGAGGCCGAAGGCCGAGCGTGGCCTCCGCGAGGCCGTAGGCCGAGCCGTGTTAGTCACTTACGAATGGGGTGTTACGCGTTTACATTCCTTAGGAGAGTCACTAACGAGGCCGAAGGCCGAGTCCTGAATGGGGAGTTTTTTTCACATCTCGAGTTTGTTTTTTGATGCAACCGCTTACGGGAACTAAAAGTATCTGTCAGTTTTTCGACTTGCATGAGAATTTTTAAATCTTTTTATATACTGGATGGGGATTTTCGCTGCCGATACAACGCCACGGTTGCGAGGCCGTAGGCCGAGCTTCGAACCTGCGAGGCCGAAGGCCGAGCTTTCGGCCAGCGAGGCCGAAGGCCGAGCTTGGCCTCCGCGAGGCCGTAGGCCGAGCCGTGTTAGTCACATACGAATGGGGTGTTACGCGTTTACATTCCTTAGGAGAGTCACTAACGAGGCCGAAGGCCGAGTCCCGAATGGGGAGTTTTTTTCACATCTCGAGCTGGTCTCCGAGGCAACTGCCCACGGTAACCACTGCACTTAGAGGTATGGTCCCTTCACAAAAGTCGTTTACAATCTTGGTGCGATTTTACAGCGACTAAAATTTTATCAAAAAAATCAACTTGCACATGGTAACCCTGCTCACACTTTGTACTAAACTAGAAGAAACTGTCCCTTTCTCGACTTGTATGATAATTTTTATATATTTTTTTTAACTGCAACTAAAATTTTAAAAAAATATACAAATGCACATCGATAACGCGGGCTGCTCGCAGCCCGCGCGCCACCCAACACCTAGTATTATATAAAGTTCGATTACCACTCACTGACTCACTGACTCACTCATTGACATCATTGTTCTCCCAGAAGGAGCGATGGGGGGTGTTTGTGATGTAGAGGAAAAGTGTAGAGGAAGTTCCCATGACCACCAGAAAAATCCGAAAAGTGACATTTTTGGTTTCCTTGATGGAACTGGTGTACGGATCTCGGAAACCATAATCGATGGGGGGTAGGTGTCAAAACTAAAAATGACTAAAACCCTGGGACCTTTTTGGAAAGTTGAAAAAAAATTACCCTCCCGAACAAAAAAGAGGTTCTCCCATACAAATTTAAAACGACCGCAGCTCCCGAACCGTTATAGGTGGGTATGGGGGGTTTGAACAAATGTTATAGAAGGTTTGTAGGAGAATTTGGGATTTTAGTCGAAAATTGAAAATTGGTCCTTCGACCCGGATACCAAAATCCAAGTTGCTCCGATCTGGCTGAAATTTGGTATTTAGGGAGATTGGGGGTCCCTGATTCCAAATATGAAAAAAAATTTTGGATGACGTCATCTGTTTTTTTTTACTGGATGGGGATTTTTGATGGCGAAACCACTTCTTATTTGCGAGGCCGCAGGCCGAGCTTCAAACCTGCGAGGCCGAAGGCCGAGCTTCGAGGGCGAGGCCGAAGGCCGAGCTTTCGGCCCGCGAGGCCGAAGGCCGAGCGTGGCCTCCGCGAGGCCGCAGGCCGAGCCGTGTTAGTCACTTACGAGGCCGAAGGCCGAGTTCCGATTGGGGTGTTACGCATTTACATTCCTTAGGAGAGTCACTAACGAGGCCGAAGGCCGAGTCCTGAATGGGGAGTTTTTTTTCACATCTCGAGTTTGTTTTTTCATGCAACCGCTTACGGGAACTAAAAGTATCTGTCAGTTGTTCGACTTGCATGAGAATTTTTAAATCTTTTTATATACTGGATGGGGATTTTCGCTGCCGATACAACGCCACGGTTGCGAGGCCGCAGGCCGAGCTTCAAACGTGCGAGGCCGAAGGCCGAGCTTTCGGCCCGCGAGGCCGAAGGCCGAGCGTGGCCTCCGCGAGGCCGTAGGCCGAGCCGTGTTAGTCACTTACGAATGGGGTGTTACGCGTTTACATTCCTTAGGAGAGTCACTAACGAGGCCGAAGGCCGAGTCCCGAATGGGGAGCTTTTTCCACATCTCGAGCTGGTCTCCGAGGCAACGGCCCACGTTAACCACTGCACTTAGAGGTATGGTCCCTTAACAAAACTCGATAACAATCTTGGGGCGATTTTACATCGACTAATATTTAATAAAAAAAATCAACTTGCACATGGTAACCCTGCTTACACTTTGTACTGAACTAGAAGAAACTGTCCCTTTCTCGACTGGTATGAGAATTTTATATATATTTTTTAAACTGCAACTAAAACTTTAATAAAACATACAAATGCACATCGATAACGCGGGCTGCTCGCAGCCCGCGCACCACCCGAAATACTAGTTATATTATATAAAGCTCGATTACCACTGACTCACTGACTGACTGACTCATTGACATCATTGTTCTCCCAGAAGGAGCGATGGGGGGTGTTTGTGATGTAGGGGAAAAGTGTAGAGGAGGTTCCTATGACCACCAGAAAAATCCGAAAAGTGTCATTTTTGGTTTCCTTGATGGAACTGGTGTACGGATCTCGGAAACCATTATCGATGGGGGGTAGGTGTCAAAACTAAAAATGACTAAAACCCTGGGACTTTTTTGGAAAGTTGAAAAAAAATTACCCTCCCGAACAAAAAAGAGGTTCTCCCATACAAAATTAAAACGACCGCAACTCCGGAACCGTTATAGGTGGGTATGGGGGGTTTGAACAAATGTTATAGAGGGTTTGTAGGAGAATTTGGGGTTTTAGTCGAAAATTGAAAATTGGTCCTTCGACCCGGATACCAAAATTCAAGTTGGTCCGATCTGGCTAAAACTTAGTATTTAGGGAAATTGGGGGTCCCTGATTCCAAATATAAAAAAAATTTTTTGGTGACGTCATTTGTTTTTTTTTTACTGGATGGGGATTTTTGATGGCGAAACCACTTCTTATTTGCGAGGCCGCAGGCCGAGCTTCAAACCTGCGAGGCCGAAGGCCGAGCTTCCAGGGCGAGGCCGAAGGCCGAGCTTTCGGCCCGCGAGGCCGAAGGCCGAGCGTGGCCTCCGCGAGGCCGCAGGCCGAGCCGTGTTAGTCACTTACGAGGCCGAAGGCCGAGTTCCGAATGGGGTGTTACGCATTTACATGCCTTAGGAGAGTCACTAACGAGGCCGAAGGCCGAGTCCCGAATGGGGAGTTTTTTTCTACATCTCGAGCTGGTCTTTGATGCAACCGCTCACGGGAACTAAAAGTATCTGTCAGTTGTTCGACTTGCATGAAAATTTTTAAATCTTTTTATTTACTGGATGGGGATTTTCGCTGGCGATATAACGCCACAGTTGCGAGGCCGCAGGCCGAGCTTCAAACCTGCGAGGCCGAAGGCCGAGCTTTCGGCCCGCGAGGCCGAAGGCCGAGCGTGGTCTCCGCGAGGCCGTAGGCCGAGTTCCGAATGGGGTGTTACGCATTTACATTCCTTAGGAGAGTCACTAACGAGGCCGAAGGCCGAGTCCCGAATGGGGAGTTTTTTTTCCACATCTTGAGCTGGTCTCCGAGGCAACTGCCCACGTTAACCACTGCACTTAGGGGTATGGTCCCTTAACAAAAGTCGTTTACAATCTTGGTGCGATTTTACAGCGACTAAAATTTTATCAAAAAAATCAACTTGCACATGGTAACCCTGCTCACACTCTGTACTGAACTAGAAGAAACTGTCACTTACTCTACTTGTATGAGAATTTAATATATTTTTTCAACTGCAATTACAATCTTGAAATAAATACAAATGCACATCGATAACGCGGGCTGCTCGCAGCCCGCGCACCACCCAAATACTAGTTTATATTATATAAAGCTCGATTACCACTCACTCACTGACTCACTCATTGACATCATTGTTCTCCAAGAAGGAGCGATGGGGGGTGTTTGTGATGTAGGAGAAAAGTGTAGAGGAGGTTCCTATGACCACCAGAAAAATCCGAAAAGTGTCATTTTTGGTTTCCTTGATGGAACTGGTATACGGATCTCGGAAACCATAATCGATGGGGGGTAGGTGCCAAAACTAAAAATGACTAAAACCCTGGGACCTTTTTGGAAAGTTGAAAAAAAATTACCCTCCCGAACAAAAAAGAGGTTCTCCCATACAAATTTAAAACGACCACAGCTCCCGAACCGTTATAGAAGGGTATGGGGGGTTTAAACAAATGTTATAGAGGGTTTGTAGGAGAATTTGGGGTTTTAGTCGAAAATTGAAAATTGGTCCTTCGACCCGGATACCAAAATTCAAGTTTGTCTGATCTGGCTGGAATTTGGTATTTAGGGAGATTGGGAGTCCTTGATTCCAAATAAAAAAAAAATTTTTGGATGACGTCATTTGTTTTTTTTTTACTGGATGGGGATTTTCGCTGGCGATACAACGCCACGGCTGCGAGGCCGCAGGCCGAGCTTCAAACCTGCGAGGCCGAAGGCCGAGCTTCGAGGGCGAGGCCGAAGGCCGAGCTTTCGGCCCGCGAGGCCGAAGGCCGAGCGTGGCCTCCGCGAGGCCGTAGGCCGAGCCGTGTTAGTCACTTACGAGGCCGAAGGCCGAGTTCCGAATGGGGTGTTACGCATTTACATTCCTTAGGAGAGTCACTAACGAGGCCGAAGGCCGAGTCCCGAATGGGGAGTTTTTTTTCCACATCTCGAGCTGGTCTTTGATGCAACCGCTCACGGGAACTAAAAGTTTCTGTCAGTTGTTCGACTTGCATGAGAATTTTTAAATCTTTTTATTTACTGGATGGGGATTTTCGCTGGCGATACAACGCCACAGTTGCGAGGCCGCAGGCCGAGCTTCAAACCTGCGAGGCCGAAGGCCGAGCTTTCGGCCTGCGAGGCCGAAGGCCGAGCGTGGCCTCCGCGAGGCCGTAGGCCGAGCCGTGTTAGTCACATACGAATGGGGTGTTACGCGTTTACATTCCTTAGGAGAGTCACTAACGAGGCCGAAGGCCGAGTCCCGAATGGGGAGTTTTTTTCCACATCTCGAGCTGGTCTCCGAGGCAACTGCCCACGTTAACCACTGCACTTAGAGGTATGGTCCCTTAACAAAAGTCGTTTACAATCTTGGTGCGATTTTACAGCGACTAAAATTTTATCAAAAAAATCAACTTGCACATGGTAACCCCTCTCACACTTTGTACTGAACTAGAAGAAACTGTCACTTACTCGACTTGTATGAGAATTTTATATAATTTTTTAACTGCAATGACATTTTTGTTAATAATACTAATGCACATCGATAACGCGGGCTGCTCGCAGCCCGCGCACCACCCGAAATACTAGTTTTATATATATAAAGCTCGATTACCACTGACTGACTCACTCACTCACTGACTGATTGACATAATTGTTCTCCTAGAAGGAGCTATGGGGGGTGTCTGTAATGTAGGGGAAAAGTGGAGAGGAGGTTCCTGTGACCTCCAGAAAAATCCGAAAAGTGCCATTTTTGGTTTCCTTCGTGGAACTGGTGTAGGGATCTCGGAAACTATAATAGATGGGGGGTAGGTGCCAAAACTAAAAATGGCTAAAACCCTGGGACCTTTTTGGAAAGTTGAAAAAAATTTACCCTCCCGAACAAAAAAGAGGTTCTCCCATACAAATTTAAAACGACCGCAGCTCCCGAACCGTTATAGGTGGGTATGGGGGGTTCGAACAAATATTATAGAGGGTTTGTAGGAGAATTTGGGTTTTTAGTCAAAAATTGCAAATTGGTCCTTCGACCCGGATACCAAAATCCAAGTTGGTCTGATCTGGCTGAAATTTGGTATTTAGGAAGATTGGGGGTCCCTGATTCCAAATATAAAAAAAAAATTTGGATGACGTCATTTGTTTTTTTTTTACTGGATGGGGATTTTCGCTGGCGATACAACGCCACGGCTGCGAGGCCGCAGGCCGAGCTTCAAACCTGCGAGGCCGAAGGCCGAGCTTCGAGGGCGAGGCCGAAGGCCGAGCTTTCGGCCCGCGAGGCCGAAGGCCGAGCGTGGCCTCCGCGAGGCCGCAGGCCGAGCCGTGTTAGTCACTTACGAGGCCGAAGGCCGAGTTCCGAATGGGGTGTTACGCATTTACATTCCTTAGGAGAGTCACTAACGAGGCCGAAGGCCGAGTCCCGAATGGGGAGATTTTTTCCACATCTCGAGCTGGTCTCCGAGGCAACTGCCCACGTTAACCACTGCCTTTAGAGGTATGGTCCCTTAACAAAACTCGATTACAATCTTGGAGCGATTTTACAGCGACTAAAATTTTATCAAAAAAATCAACTTGCACATGGTAACCCTGCCACACTTTGTACTGATTTAGAAGAAACTGTCATTGATTCGACTTGTATGAGAATTATTTATATTTTTTTTTAACTGCAATGACATTTTTGTTAATAATACTAATGCACATCGATAACGCGGGCTGCTCGCAGCCCGCGCGCCACGCAACACCTAGTTATTTATATTATATAAAGCTCGATTACCACTCACTGACTGACTGACTCACTCATTGACATCATTGTTCTCCCAGAAGGAGCGATGGGGGGTGTTTGTGATGTAGGGGAAAAGTGTAGAGGAGGTTTCTATGACCACCAGAAAAATCCGAAAAGTGTCATTTTTGGTTTCTTTGATGGAACTGGTGTACGGATCTCGGAAACCATAATCGATGGGGGGTAGGTGCCAAAACTAAAAATGACTAAAACCCTGGGACCTTTTTGGAAAGTTGAAAAAAAATTACCCTCCTGAACAAAAAAGAGGTTCTCCCATACAAATTTAAAACGACCGCAACTCCGGAACCGTTATAGGTGGGTATGGGGGGTTTAAACAAATGTTATAGAGGGTTTGTAGGGAAGTTTAAAGTTTCTGTCAAAAATTAAAAATTGGTCCTTCGACCCGGATACCAAAATCCAAGTTGCTCTGATCTGGCTGAAATTTAGCATTTAGGGAGATTGGGGGTCCCTGATTCCGAATATGAAAAAACTTTTTGGATGACGTCATTTGTTTTTTTTTTATTGGATGGGGATTTTTGATGGCGAAACCACTTCTTATTTGCGAGGCCGCAGGCCGAGCTTCAAACCTGCGAGGCCGAAGGCCGAGCTTCGAGGGCGAGGCCGAAGGCCGAGCTTTCGGCCTGCGAGGCCGAAGGCCGAGCGTGGCCTCCGCGAGGCCGTAGGCCGAGCCGTGTTAGTCACTTACGAGGCCGAAGGCCGAGTTCCGAATGGGGTGTTACGTATTTACATTCCTTAGGAGAGTCACTAACGAGGCCGAAGGCCGAGTTCAGAATGGGGAGTTTTTACCCAATCTCGAGCTGGTCTTTGATGCAACCGCTCACGGGAACTAAAAGTATCTGTCAGCTGTTCGACTTGCATGGACATTTTTAAATCTTTTTATTTACTGGATGGGGATTTTCGCTGGCGATACAACGCCACGGTTGCGAGGCCGCAGGCCGAGCTTCAAACCTGCGAGGCCGAAGGCCGAGCTTTCGGCCCGCGAGGCCGAAGGCCGAGCGTGGCCTCCGCGAGGCCGTAGGCCGAGCCGTGTTAGTCACTTACGAATGGGGTGTTACGCGTTTACATTCCTTAGGAGAGTCACTAACGAGGCCGAAGGCCGAGTCCCGAATGGGGAGTTTATTCCACATCTCGAGCTGGTCTCCGAGGCAACTGCCCACGTTAACCACTGCACTTAGAGGTATGGTCCCTTAACAAAAGTCGTTTACAATCTTGGTGCGATTTTACAGCGACTAAAATTTTTTTTAAAAAAAACAACTTGCACATTGTAACCCTGCTCACACTTTGCACTGAACTAGAAGAAACTGTCTCTTACTCGACTTGTATGAGATTTTTTTATATTTTTTTTGACTGCAATTACAATCTTGAAATAAATACAAATGCACATCGATAACGCGGGCTGCTCGCAGCCCGCGCACCACCCGAAATACTAGTTATATTATATAAAGTTCGATTACCACTGACTCACTCACTCACTGACTCATTGACATCATTGTTCTCCCAGAAGGGGCGATGGGGGGTGTTTGTGATGTAGGAAAAAAGTGTAGAGGAGGTTCCTATGACCACCAGAAAAATCCGAAAAGTGTCATTTTTGGTTTCCTTGATGGAACTGGTGTACGGATCTCGGAAACCATAATCGATGGGGGGTAGGTGCCAAAACTAAAAATGACTAAAACCCTGGGATTCTTTTGGAAAGTTGAAAAAAAATTACCCTCCCAAACAAAAAAGAGGTTCTCCCATACAAATTTAAAACGACCGCAACTCCGGAACCGTTATAGGTGGGTATGGGGGGTTCAAACAAATGTTATAGAGGGTTTGTAGGAGAATTTGAGGTTTCTGTCAAAAATTAAAAATTGGTCCTTCGACCCGGATACCAAAATTCAAGTTATTCCGATTTCGCTGAAATTTGGTATCTAGGGAGATTGAGGGTCCCTGATTCCAAATATGAAAAAATTTTTTGGATGACGTCATTTGTTTTTTTTTTTACTGGATGGGGATTTTTGATGGCGAAACCACTTCTTATTTGCGAGGCCGCAGGCCGAGCTTCAAGCCTGCGAGGCCGAAGGCCGAGCTTCCAGGGCGAGGCCGAAGGCCGAGCTTTCGGCCCGCGAGGCCGAAGGCCGAGCGTGGCCTCCGCGAGGCCGTAGGCCGAGCCGTGTTAGTCACTTACGAGGCCGAAGGCCGAGTTCCGAATGGGGTGTTACGCATTTATATTTCTTAGGAGAGTCACTAACGAGGCCGAAGGCCGAGTCCCGAATGGGGAGTTTTTTTCCCACATCTCGAGCTGGTCTTTGATGCAACCGCTCACGGGAACTAAAAGTATCTGTCAGTTGTTCGACTTGCATGAGAATTTTTAAATCTTTTTATTTACTGGATGGGGATTTTCGCTGGCGATACAACGCCACGGTTGCGAGGCCGCAGGCCGAGCTTCAAACCTGCGAGGCCGAAGGCCGAGCTTTCGGCCCGCGAGGCCGAAGGCCGAGCGTGGCCTCCGCGAGGCCGTAGGCCGAGCCATGTTAGTCACTTACGAATGGGGTGTTACGCGTTTACATTCCTTAGGAGAGTCACTAACGAGGCCGAAGGCCGAGTCCCGAATGGGGAGCTTTTTCCACATCTCGAGCTGGTCTCCGAGGCAACGGCCCACGTTAACCACTGCACTTAGAGGTATGGTCCCTTAACAAAACTCGATTACAATCTTGGGGCGATTTTACATCGACTAAAATTTTATCGAAAAAATCAATTTTCACATGGTAACCCTGCTCACACTTTGTACTGAACTAGAAGAAACTGTCACTTACTCGACTTGTATGAGAATTTTATATAATTTTTTGACTGCAACTACAAATCTTGATAAATATTACTAATGCACATCGATAACGCGGGCTGCTCGCAGCCCGCGCACCACCCGAAATACTAGTTATATTATATAAAGCTCGATTACCACTCACTGACTCACTCACTGACTCATTGACATCATTGTTCTCCCAGAAGGAGCGATGGGAGGTGTTTGTGGTGTAGGGGAAAAGTGTAGAGGAGGTTCCTGTGACCACCAGAAAAATCCGAAAAGTGTCATTTTTGGTTTCCTTGATGGAACTGGTGTACGGATCTCAGAAACCATAATCGATGGGGGGTAGGTGCCAAAACTAAAAATGACTAAAACCCTGGGAACCTTTTGGAAAGTTGAAAAAAAATTACCCTCCCGAACAAAAAAGAGGTTCTCCCATACAAATTTAAAACGACCGCAACTCCGGAACCGTTATAGGTGGGTACGGGGGGTTTGAACAAATGTTATAGAGGGTTTGTAGGAGAATTTGGGGTTTTAGTCGAAAATTGAAAATTGGTCCTTCGACCCGGATACCAAAATTCAAGTTGTTCCGATTTCTCTGAAATTTGGTATTTAGGGAGATTGGGGGTCCCTGATTCCAAATATGAAAAAATTTTTTGGATGACGTCATTTATTTTTTTTTTACTGGAGGGGGATTTTTGATGGCAAAACCACTTCTTATTTGCGAGGCCGCAGGCCGAGCTTCAAACCTGCGAGGCCGAAGGCCGAGCTTCGAGGGCGAGGCCGAAGGCCGAGCTTTCGGCCCGCGAGGCCGAAGGCCGAGCGTGGCCTCCGCGAGGCCGTAGGCCGAGCCGTGTTAGTCACTTACGAGGCCGAAGGCCGAGTTCCGAATGGGGTGTTACGCATTTACATTCCTTAGGAGAGTCACTAACGAGGCCGAAGGCCGAGTTCAGCATGGGGAGTTTTTACCACATCTCGAGCTGGTCTTTGATGCAACCGCTCACGGGAACTAAAAGTATCTGTCAGTTGTTCGACTTGCATGAGATTTTTTAAATCTTTTTATTTACTGGATGGGGATTTTCGCTGGCGATACAACGCCACGGTTGCGAGGCCGCAGGCCGAGCTTCAAACCTGCGAGGCCGAAGGTCGAGCGTTCGGCCCGCGAGGCCGAAGGCCGAGCGTGGCCTCCGCGAGGCCGTAGGCCGAGCCGTGTTAGTCACTTACGAATGGGGTGTTACGCGTTTACATTCCTTAGGAGAGTCACTAACGAGGCCGAAGGCCGAGTCCCGAATGGGGAGCTTTTTCCACATCTTGAGCTGGTCTCCGAGGCAACGGCCCACGTTAACCACTGCACTTAGAGGTATGGTCCCTTAACAAAAGTCGTTTACAATCTTGGTGCGATTTTACAGCGACTAAAATTTTATCAAAAAAATCAACTTACACATGGTAACCCTGCTCACACTTAGTACTGAACTAGAAGAAACTGTCACTTACTCGACTTGTATGCAAATTTTATATAATTTTTCAACTGCAACTAAAACTTTCATTAAAAATACAAATGCACATCGATAACGCGGGCTGCTCGCAGCCCGCGCACCACCCAAATACTAGTTTATATTATATAAAGCTCGATTACCACTCACTCACTGACTCACTCATTGACATCATTGTTCTCCTAGAAGGAGCGATGGGGGGTGTTTGTGATGTAGAGGAAAAGTGTAGAGGAGGTTCCCATGACCACCAGAAAAATCCGAAAAGTGTCATTTTTGGTTTCCTTGATGGAACTGGTGTACGGATCTCGGAAACCATAATCGATGGGTGGTAGGTGTCAAAACTAAAAATGACTAAAACCCTGGGACCCTTTTGGAAAGTTGGAAAAAAATTACCCTCCCGAACAAATGAGAGGTTCTCCCATACAAATTTAAAACGACCGCAACTCCGGAACCGTTATAGGTGGGTATGGGGGGTTTGAACAAATGTTATAGAGGGTTTGTAGGAGAATTTGGGGTTTTAGTCGAAAATTGAAAATTGGTCCTTCGACCCGGATACCAAAATTCAAGTTGCTCCGATCTGGCTGAAATTTAGTATTTAGGGAGATTGGGGGTCCCTGATTCCAAATATGAAAAAAATTTTTGGATGACGTCATTTGTTTTTTTTTTACTGGATGGGGATTTTTGATGGCGAAACCACTTCTTATTTGCGAGGCCGCAGGCCGAGCTTCAAACCTGCGAGGCCGAAGGCCGAGCTTCGAGGGCGAGGCCGAAGGCCGAGCTTTCGGCCCGCGAGGCCGAAGGCCGAGCGTGGCCTCCGCGAGGCCGCAGGCCGAGCCGTGTTAGTCACTTACGAGGCCGAAGGCCGAGTTCCGAATGGGGTGTTACGCATTAACATTCCTTAGGAGAGTCACTAACGAGGCCAAAGGCCGAGTCCCGAATGGAGAGTTTTTTTTCCACATCTCGAGCTGGTCTTTGATGCAACCGCTCACGGGAACTAAAAGTATCTGTCAGTTGTTCGACTTGCATGAGAATTTTTAAATCTTTTTATTTACTGGATAGGGATTTTCGCTGGCGATATAACGCCACGGTTGCGAGGCCGCAGGCCGAGCTTCAAACCTGCGAGGCCGAAGGCCGAGCTTTCGGCCCGCGAGGCCGAAGGCCGAGCGTGGCCTCCGCGAGGCCGTAGGCCGAGCCGTGTTAGTCACTTACGAATGGGGTGTGACGCATTTACATTCCTTAGGAGAGTCACTAACGAGGCCGAAGGCCGAGTCCCGAATGGGGAGTTTTCTTTCCACATCTCGAGCTGGTCTCCGAGGCAACTGCCCACGTTAACCACTGCACTTAGAGGTATGGTCCCTTAACAAAAGTCGTTTACAATCTTGGTGCGATTTTACAGCGACTAAAATTTAATCAAAAAAATCAACTTGCACATGGTAACCCTGCTTACACTTTGTACTGAACTAGAAGAAACTGTCACTTACTCGACATGTATGAGAATTTTATATATTTTTATAAACTGCAACTAAAACTTTAATTAAAAATACAAATGCACATCGATAACGCGGGCTGCTCGCAGCCCGCGCACCACCGAACATCTAGTTATTATTATTATATATATATAAAGCTCGATTACCACTGACTGATTGACTGACTCACTGACTCACTGATTGACAGAATTGTTCTCCTAGAAGGAGCGATGGGGGGTGTTTGTGGTGTAGGGGAAAAGTGTAGAGGAGGTTCCCGTGACCTCCAGAAAAATCCGAAAAGTGTCATTTTTGGTTTCCATCATGGAACTGGTGTAGGGATCTCGGAAACTATAATCGATGGGGGGTTGGTGTCAAAACTAAAAATGACTAAAACCCTGGGATCCTTTTAAAAAGTTGAAAAAAAATTACCCTCCCGAACAAAAAAGAGGTTCTCCCATACAAATTTAAAACGACCGCAGCTCCGGAACCGTTATAGGTGGGTATGGGGGGTTCGAACAAATATTATAGAGGGTTTGTAGGAGAATTTGGGTTTTTAGTCAAAAATTGCAAATTGGTCCTTCGACCCGGATACCAAAATCCAAGTTTGTCTGATCTGGCTGAAATTTGGTATTTAGGGAGATTGGGGGTCCCTGATTTTAAATATAAAAAAATTTTTTGGATGACGTCATTTTTTTTTTTTTTACTGGATGGGGATTTTCGCTGGCGATACAACGCCACGGCTGCGAGGCCGCAGGCCGAGCTTCAAACCTGCGAGGCCGAAGGCCGAGCTTTCGGCCCGCGAGGCCGAAGGCCGAGCGTGGCCTCCACGAGGCCGTAGGCCGAGCCATGTTAGTCACTTACGAGGCCGAAGGCCGAGTTCCGAATGGGGTGTTACGCATTTACATTCCTTAGGAGAGTCACTAACGAGGCCGAAGGCCGAGTCCCGAATGGGGAGTTTTTTTTTACTTCTCGAGCTGGTCTCCGAGGCAACTGCCCACGTTAACCACTGCACTTAGAGGTATGGTCCTTTAACAAAACTCGATTACAATCTTGGGGCGATTTTACAGCGACTAAAATTTTATCAAAAAAATCAACTTGCACATGGTAACACTGCCCACACTTTGTACTGAACTAGAAGAAACTGTCACTTACTCGACTTGTATGACAGTTTTATATAATTTATAAACTGCAACTAAAACTTCAATTAAAAATACAAATGCACATCGATAACGCGGGCTGCTCGCAGCCCGCGCACCACCCAACACCTAGTTATTATAATATATAAAGCTGCTCTACCACTGATTGACTGACTCACTGACATCATTGTTCTCCTAGAAAGAGTATTTTTGGGTTTAAATTATATAATGGACTGTATAGGGAGTGCCCACGTGACCTAGGGAAAAATCCGAAAAGTGTCATTTTTGGTTTCCTTGATGGAACTGGTGTAGGGATCTCGAAAACCATAATCGATGGGGGATAGGTATCAAAACTAAAAATGACTAAAACCCTGGGACCCTTTTGAAAAATTGAAAAAAAATTACCCTCCCGAACAAAAAAGAGGTTCTCCCATACAAATTTAAAACGATCGCAACTCCTAAACCGTTATAGATAGGTATGGAGGGTTTAAACAAATGTCATAGAGGGTTTGTAGGGGAATTTGGGGATTTTGTCAAAAATTGCAAATTGGTCCTTCGAACCGGATACAAAAATCCAAGTTTCTTCGATTCGGCTGAAATTTGGTATTTAGGGAGATTTGGGGTCCCTGATTCGAAATATGAAAAAAGTTTTTCGATGACGTCATTTGTTTTTTTTTTACTGGATGCGTATTTTTGGTGGCGAAACCACATTCTCTTTGCGAGGCCGTAGGCCGAGCTGCAATCGAGCGAGGCCGCCGGCCGAGCTGTGGAGGCGAGGCCGAAGGCCGAGCTCCACCCTAGCGAGGCCGGAGGCCGAGCTGTAGGCCTGCGAGGCCGAAGGCCGAGCTGGCCGTCATTGGGAACAGCTTAAAAACATTCCCTTTGTAACTTGCGAGGCCGCAGGCCGAGCCTAAAACACCGCGAGGCCGAAGGCCGAGCTTCAAACCTGCGAGGCCGGAGGCCGAGCTTTCGGCCCGCGAGGCCGAAGGCCGAGCGTGGCCTCCGCGAGGCCGTAGGCCGAGCCGTGTTAGTAACTTACGAGGCCGAAGGCCGAGTTCCGAATGGGGTGTACCTCATTAACGCATCCTATGGAAGTCGCTAACGAGGCCGAAGGCCGAGTCCCGGATGGGGAGTTTTTTCCACATCTCGAGCTGGTCTCCAATGCAACTGCCCACGTTATTTACTACAATTAGAGGTAGGGTCCCTTAACAAAAGTCGTTTAAATTCTTTGTGCGATTTTACCACGACTAAAATTTTAATGAAAATAAAAAAACTTTTATATGGTAACTCTGTTCTCACTTTGTACTGAACTTGAAGAAGCCGTCTGTACTACCGCGAGGCCGAAGGCCGAGCTTCAAACCTGCGAGGCCGAAGGCCGAGCTTCAAATCCGCGAGGCCGAAGGCCGAGCTCGAATAAGGTGTAACGCATCAACACACCTTATGAGAGTCACTAACGAGGCCGAAGGCCGAGTTGCGGATAACGAGTATTTTCACATATTGAGCTGGTCTCCGAGGCAACTGCCCACGTTAACCACTGCACTTAGAGGTGGGGTCCTTTAACAAAAGTCGTTTACAATCTTGGTCCGGTTTTACCGCGACTAAAATTTTATCAAAAAATTCAACTTGCACATGGTAACCCTGCTCACACTTTCTACTGAAACAGATGAAACTGTGAGTTATTCGATTTGCATGAGAATTTTATATCTTTTTAGCAACTGCAACGACATTTTTTTTAAATATTACTGATGCACATCGATAACGCGGGCTGCTCGCAGCCCGCGCGCCACCCAAATACTAGTATATATATAAAGCTCGATTACCACTGACTGATTGACTGACTCACTGACTCACTGATTGACAGAATTGTTCTCCTAGAAGGAGCGATGGGGGGTGTTTGTGGTGTAGGGGAAAAGTGTAGAGGAGGTTCCCGTGACCTCCAGAAAAATCCGAAAAGTGTCATTTTTGGTTTCCATCATGGAACTGGTGTAGGGATCTCGGAAACTATAATCGATGGGGGGTTGGTGTCAAAACTAAAAATGACTAAAACCCTGGGATCCTTTTAAAAAGTTGAAAAAAAATTACCCTCCCGAACAAAAAAGAGGTTCTCCCATACAAATTTAAAACGACCGCAGCTCCGGAACCGTTATAGGTGGGTATGGGGGTTTTGAACAAATGTTATAGAGGGTTTGTAGGAAAATTTGGGGTTTTAGTCGAAAATTGAAAATTGGTCCTTCGACCCGGATACCAAAATCCAAGTTGCTCCGATCTGGCTGAAATTTGGTATTTAGGGAGATTGGGGGTCCCTGATTCCAAATATGAAAAAATTTTTTGGATGACGTCATTTGTTTTTTTTTTACTGGATGGGGATTTTTGATGGCGAAACCACTTCTTATTTGCGAGGCCGCAGGCCGAGCTTCAAACCTGCGAGGCCGAAGGCCGAGCTTCCAGGGCGAGGCCGAAGGCCGAGCTTTCGGCCCGCGAGGCCGCAGGCCGAGCCGTGTTAGTCACTTACGAGGCCGAAGGCCGAGTTCCGAATGGGGTGTTACGCATTTACATTCCTTAGGAGAGTCACTAACGAGGCCGAAGGCCGAGTCCCGAATGGGGAGTTTTTTTTCCACATCTCGAGCTGGTCTTTGATGCAACCGCTCACGGGAACTAAAAGTATCTGTCAGTTGTTCGACTTGCATGAGAATTTTTAAATCTTTTTATTTACTGGATGGGGATTTTCGCTGGCGATACAACGCCACGGTTGCGAGGCCGCAGGCCGAGCTTCAAACCTGCGAGGCCGAAGGCCGAGCTTTCGGCCCGCGAGGCCGAAGGCCGAGCGTGGCCTCCGCGAGGCCGTAGGCCGAGCCATGTTAGTCACTTACGAATGGGGTGTTACGCGTTTACATTCCTTAGGAGAGTCACTAACGAGGCCGAAGGCCGAGTCCCGAATGGGGAGTTTATTCCACATCTCGAGCTGGTCTCCGAGGCAACTGCCCACGTTAACCACTGCACTTAGAGGTATGGTCCCTTAACAAAACTCGTTTAAAATCTTGGTGCGATTTTGAAGCGACTAAAATTTTATCAAAAAAATCAACTTGCACATGGTAACCCTGCTCACACTTTGTACTGAACTAGAAGAAACTGTCACCTTCTCGACTTGTATGAGAATTTTATATATTTTTATAAACTGCAATTACAATCTTGAAATAAATACAAATGCACATCGATAACGCGGGCTGCTCGCAGCCCGCGCACAACCCAACACCTAGTTATATTATATAAAGTTCGATTACCACTCACTCACTGACTGACTGACTGATTGACATCATTGTTCTCCTAGAAGGAGCGATGGGAGGTGTTTGTGATGTAGGGGAAAAGTGTAGAGGAGGTTCCTATGACCACCAGAAAAATCCGAAAAGTGTCATTTTTGGTTTCCTTGATGGAACTGGTGTACGGATCTCGGAAACCATAATCGATGGGGGGTAGGTGTCAAAACTAAAAATGACTAAAACCCTGGGACCTTTTTGGAAAGTTGAAAAAAAATTACCCTCCCGAACAAAAAAGAGGTTCTCCCATACAAATTTAAAACGACCGCAGCTCCCGAACCGTTATAGGTGGGTATGGGGGGTTTGAACAAATGTTATAGAGGGTTTGTAGGAGAATTTGGGGTTTTAGTCGAAAATTGAAAATTGGTCCTTCGACCCGGATACCAAAATTCAAGTTGTTCCGATTTCGCTGAAATTTGGTATTTAGGGAGATTGAGGGTCCCTGATTTAAAATATGAAAAAATTTTTCGGATGACGTCATTTGTTTTTTTTTTACTGGATGGGGATTTTCGCTGGCGATACAACGCCACGGCTGCGAGGCCGCAGGCCGAGCTTCAAACCTGCGAGGCCGAAGGCCGAGCTCCGAGGGCGAGGCCGAAGGCCGAGCTTTCGGCCCGCGAGGCCGAAGGCCGAGCGTGGCCTCCGCGAGGCCGCAGGCCGAGCCGTGTTAGTCACTTACGAGGCCGAAGGCCGAGTTCTGAATGGGGTGTTACGCATTTACATTCCTTAGGAGAGTCACTAACGAGGCCGAAGGCCGAGTCCCGAATGGGGAGTTCTTTTTTCACATCTCGTGCTGGTCTTTGATGCAACCGCTCACGGGAACTAAAAGTATCTGTCAGTTGTTCGACTTGCATGAGAATTTTTAAATCTTTTTATATACTGGATGGGGATTTTCGCTGGCGATACAACGCCACGGTTGCGAGGCCGCAGGCCGAGCTTCAAACCCGCGAGGCCGAAGGCCGAGCTTTCGGCCCGCGAGGCCGAAGGCCGAGCGTGGCCTCCGCGAGGCCGTAGGCCGAGCCGTGTTAGTCACTTACGAATGGGGTGTTACGCGTTTACATTCCTTAGGAGAGTCACTAACGAGGCCGAAGGCCGAGTCCCGAATAGGGAGTTTTTTCCACATCTCGAGCTGGTCTTCGAGGCAACTGCCCACGTTAACCACTGCACTTAGAGGTATAGTCCCTTAACAAAAGTCGTTTACAATCTTGGTGCGATTTTACAGCAACTAAAATTTTATCAAAAAAAAAATCAATTTGCACATGGTAACCCTGCCCACACTTTGTACTGAACTAGAAGAAACTGTCACTTACTCGACTTGTATGAGAATTTTATATATATTTTTTAAACTGCAACTAAAATTTTGATAACAATACAAATGCACATCGATAACGCGGGCTGCTCGCAGCCCGCGCACCACCCAAATACTAGTTATATATATAAAGCTCGATTACCACTGACTCACTCACTGACTGACTGACTGATTGACATAATTGTTCTCCTAGAAGGAGCTATGGGGGGTGTTTGTGATGTAGGGAAAAAGTGTAGATAAAGTTCCCGTGACCTCCAGAAAAATCCGAAAAGTGTCATTTTTGGTTTCCATCATGGAACTGGTGTACGGATCTCGGAAACCATAATCGATGGGTGGTAGGTGTCAAAACTAAAAATGACTAAAACCCTGGGACCCTTTTGGAAAGTTGGAAAAAAATTACCCTCCCGAACAAAAAAGAGGTTCTCCCATACAAATTTAAAACGACCGCAACTCCGGAACCGTTATAGGTGGGTATGGGGGGTTTGAACAAATGTTATAGAGGGTTTGTAGGAGAATTTGGGGTTTTAGTCGAAAATTGAAAATTGGTCCTTCGACCCGGATACCAAAATTCAAGTTGTTCCGATTTCGCTGAAATTTGGTATTTAGAGAGATTGAGGGTCCCTGATTCCAAATATGAAAAAATTTTTTGGATGACGTCATTTGTTTTTTTTTTACTGGATGGGGATTTTTGATGGCGAAACCACTTCTTATTTGCGAGGCCGCAGGCCGAGCTTCAAACCTGCGAGGCCGAAGGCCGAGCTTCCAGGGCGAGGCCGAAGGCCGAGCTTTCGGCCCGCGAGGCCGAAGGCCGAGCGTGGCCTCCGCGAGGCCGTAGGCCGAGCCGTGTTAGTCACTTACGAGGCCGAAGGCCGAGTTTCGAATGGGGTGTTACGCATTTACATTCCTTAGGAGAGTCACTAACGAGGCCGAAGGCCGAGTTCAGAATGGGGAGTTTTTACCACATCTCGAGCTGGTCTTTGATGCAACTGCTCACGGGAACTAAAAGTATCTGTCAGTTGTTCGACTTGCATGGAAATTTTTAAATCTTTTTATATACTGGATGGGGATTTTCGCTGACGATACAACGACACGGTTGCGAGGCCGCAGGCCGAGCTTCGAACCTGCGAGGCCGAAGGCCGAGCTTTCGGCCGCGAGGCCGAAGGCCGAGCGTGGCCTCCGCGAGGCCGTAGGCCGAGCTGTGTTAGTCACTTACGAAAGGGGTGTTACGCGTTTACATTCCTTAGGAGAGTCACTAACGAGGCCAAAGGCCGAGTCCTGAATGGGGAGCTTTTTCCACATCTCGAGCTGGTCTCCGAGGCAACGGCTCACGTTAACCACTGCACTTAGAGGTATGGTCCCTTAACAAAACTCGATTACAATCTTGGGGCGATTTTACATCGACTAAAATTTTATCGAAAAAATCAACTTGCACATGGTAACCCTGCTCACACTTTGTACTGAACTAGAAGAAACTGTATATTATATTATATAAAGTTCGATTACCACTCACTGACTGACTGACTGACTGACTGACTGACTGATTGACATCATTGTTCTCCTAGAAGGAGCGATGGGAGGTGTTTGTGATGTAGGGGAAAAGTGTAGAGGATGTTCTCATGACTACCAGAAAAATCCGAAAAGTGTCATTTTTGGTTTCCTTGATGGAACTGGTGTACGGATCTCGGAAACCATAATCGATGGGGGGTAGGTGTCAAAACTAAAAATGACTAAAACCCTGGGACCTTTTTGAAGATATGAAAAAAAATTACCCTCCCGAACAAAAAAGAGGTTCTCCCATACAAATTTAAAACGACCGCAGCTCCCGAACCGTTATAGGTGAGTATGGGGGGTTTGAACAAATGTTATAGAAGGTTTATAGGAGAATTCGGGGTTTTAGTCGAAAATTGAAAATTGGTCCTTCGATCCGGATACCAAAATCCAAGTTGCTCCGATCTTGCTGAAATTTGGTATTTAGGGAGATTGGGGGTCCCTGATTCCAAATATAAAAAAAATTTTTGGATGACGTCATTTGTTTTTTTTTTACTGGATGGGGATTTTTGATGGCGATACAACGCCACGGCTGCGAGGCCGCAGGCCGAGCTTCAAACCTGCGAGGCCGAAGGCCGAGCTTCGAGGGCGAGGCCGAAGGCCAAGCTTTCGGTCCGCGAGGCCGTAGGCCGAGCGTGGCCTCCGCGAGGCCGTAGGCCGAGCCGTGTTAGTCACTTACGAGGCCGAAGGCCGAGTTCCGAATGGGGTGTTACGCATTTACATTCCTTAGGAGAGTCACTAACGAGGCCGAAGGCCGAGTTCAGAATGGGGAGTTTTTACCACATCTCGAGCTGGTCTTTGATGCAACCGCTCACGGGAACTAAAAGTATCTGTCAGCTGTTCGACTTGCATGGAAATTTTTAAATCTTTTTATTTACTGGATGGGGATTTTCGCTGGCGATACAACGCCACGGTTGCGAGGCCGCAGGCCGAGCTTCAAACCTGCGAGGCCGAAGGCCGAGCTTTCGGCCCGCGAGGCCGAAGGCCGAGCGTGGCCTCCGCGAGGCCGTAGGCCGAGCCGTGTTAGTCACTTACGAATGGGGTGTTACGCGTTTACATTCCTTAGTCGAGTCACTAACGAGGCCGAAGGCCGAGTCCCGAATGGGGAGTTTATTCCACATCTCGAGCTGGTCTCCGAGGCAACTGCGCACGTTAACCACTGCACTTAGAGGTATGGTCCCTTAACAAAAGTCGTTTACAATCTTGGTGCGATTTTACAGCGACTAAAATTTTATTTTAAAAAATCAACTTGCACATGGTAACCCTGCTCACACTTTGTACTGAACTAGAAGAAACTGTCCCTTTCTCGACTTGTATGAGAATTTTTATATATATTTTCAACTGCAATTACAATCTTGAAATAAATACAAATGCACATCGATAACGCGGGCTGCTCGCAGCCCGCGCGCCACCCAAATACTAGTTATATTATATAAAGTTCGATTACCACTGACTGACTCACTGACTCACTCATTGACATCATTGTTCTCCCAGAAGGAGCGATGGGGGGTGTTTGTGATGTAGGGGAAAAGTGTAGAGAAGGTTCCTATGACCACCAAAAAAATCCGAAAAGTGTCATTTTTGGTTTCCTTGATGGAACTGGTGTACGGATCTCGGAAACCATAATCGATGGGGGGTAGGTGCCAAAACTAAAAATGACTAAAACCTTGAGACCCTTTTGGAAAAGTGAAAAAAAATTACCCTCCAGAACAAAAAAGAGGTTCTCCCATACAAATTTGAAACGACCGCAACTCCGAAACCGTAATAGGTAGGTATGGGGGGTTCAAACAAATATTATAGAGGATTTGTAGGGAAATTTAAGGTTTCTGTCAAAAATTGAAAATTGGTCCTTCGACCCGGATACCAAAATTCAAGTTGTTCCGATTTCGCTGAAATTTAGTATTTAGGGAGATTGGGGGTCCCTGATTTCAAATATAAAAAAATTTTTTGGATGACGTCATTTGTTTTTTTTTTACTGGATAGGGATTTTCGCTGGCGATACAACGCCACGGCTGCGAGGCCGCAGGCCGAGCCGTGTTAGTCACTTACGAGGCCGAAGGCCGAGTTCCGAATGGGGTGTTACGCATTTACATTCCTTAGGAGAGTCACTAACGAGGCCGAAGGCCGAGTCCCGAATGGGGAGTTTTTTTTCCACATCTCGAGCTGGTCTTTGATGCAACCGCTCACGGGAACTAAAAGTATCTGTCAGTTGTTCGACTTGCATGAGAATTTTTAAATCTTTTTATTTACTGGATGGGGATTTTCGCTGGCGATACAACGCCACGGTTGCGAGGCCGCAGGCCGAGCTTCAAACCTGCGAGGCCGAAGGCCGAGCTTTCGGCCCGCGAGGCCGAAGGCCGAGCGTGGCCTCCGCGAGGCCGTAGGCCGAGCCGTGTTAGTCACTTACGAATGGGGTGTTACGCGTTTACATTCCTTAGGAGAGTCACTAACGAGGCCGGAGGCCGAGTCCCGAATGGGGAGTTTTTTTTCCACATCTCGAGCTGGTCTCCGAGGCAACTGCCCACGTTAACCACTGCACTTAGAGGTATGGTACCTTCACAAAAGTCGTTTACAATCTTGGTGCGATTTTACAGCGACTAAAATTTTATCAAAAAAATCAATTTGCACATGGTAACCCTGCTCACACTTTGTACTGAACTAGAAGAAACTGTCCCTTTCTCGACTTGTATGAGAATTTTTATATATTTTTTTCAACTGCAACTAAAATTTTAAAAAATATACAAATGCACATCGATAACGCGGGCTGCTCGCAGCCCGCGCACCACCCAAATACTAGTTATATATATAAAGCTCGATTACCACTGACTGACTCACTCACTCACTGACTGATTGACATAATTGTTCTCCTAGAAGGAGCGATGGGGGGTGTTTGTGATGTAGGGGAAAAGTGTAGAGGAGGTTTCTGTGACCACGAGAAAAATCCTAAAAGTGTCATTTTTGGTTTCCTTGATGGAACTGGTGTATGGATCTCGGAAACCATAATCGATGGGGGGTAGGTGTCAAAACTAAAAATGACTAAAACCCTGGGACCTTTTTGGAAAGTTGAAAAAAAATTACCCTCCCGAACGAAAAAGAGGTTCTCCCATACAAATTTAAAACGACCGCAGCTCCCGAACCGTTATAGGTGGCAATGGGGGGTTTGAACAAATGTTATATAGGGTTTGTAGGAGAATTTGGGGTTTTAGTCAAAAATTAAAAATTGGTCCTTCGACCCGGATACCAAAATCCAAGTTGCTCCGATCTAGCTAAAATTTGGTATTTAGGGAGATTGGGGGTCCCTGATTCCAAATATAAAAAAAAATTTGGATGACGTCATTTGTTTTTTTTTTACTGGATGGGGATTTTTGATGGCGAAACCACTTTTTATTTGCGAGGCCGCAGGCCGAGCTTCAAACCTGCGAGGCCGAAGGCCGAGCTTCGAGGGCGAGGCCGAAGGCCGAGCTTTCGGCCCGCGAGGCCGAAGGCCGAGCGTGGCCTCCGCGAGGCCGTAGGCCGAGCCGTGTTAGTCACTTACGAGGCCGAAGGCCGAGTTCCGAATGGGGTGTTACGCATTTACATTTCTTAGGAGAGTCACTAACGAGGCCGAAGGCCGAGTCCCGAATGGGGAGTTTTTTTTCCACATCTCGAGCTGGTCTTTGATGCAACCGCTCACGGGAACTAAAAGTATCTGTCAGTTGTTCGACTTGCATGAGAATTTTTAAATCTTTTTATTTACTGGATGGGGATTTTCGATGGCGATACAACGCCACGGTTGCGAGGCCGCAGGCCGAGCTTCAAACCTGCGAGGCCGAAGGCCGAGCTTTCGGCCCGCGAGGCCGAAGGCCGAGCGTGGCCTCCGCGACGCCGTAGGCCGAGCCGTGTTAGTCACTTACGAATGGGGTGTTTCGCGTTTACATTCCTTAGGAGAGTCACTAACGAGGCCGAAGTCCGAGTCCCGAATGGGGAGTTTTTTTTCCACATCTCGAGCTGGTCTCCGAGGCAACTGCCCACGTTAACCACTGCACTTAGAGGTATGGTCCCTTAACAAAAATCGTTTACAATCTTGGTGCGATTTTACAGCGACTAAAATTTTATCAAAAAAATCAACTTGCACATGGTAACCCTGCCCACACTTTGTACTGAACTAGAAGAAACTGTCACTTACTCGACTTGTATGAAAATTTTATATATATTTTCAACTGCAATTACAATCTTGAAATAAATACAAATGGACATCAATAACGCGGGCTGCTCGCAGCCCGCGCACCACCCAAATACTAGTACTGAAATATAAAGCTCGATTACCACTGACTCACTCACTGACTGACTGACTGATTGACATAATTGTTCTCCTAGAAGGAGCTATGGGGGGTGTTTGTGATGTAGGGAAAAAGTGTAGAGAAAGTTCCCGTGACCTCCAGAAAAATCCGAAAAGTGTCATTTTTGGTTTCCATCATGGAACTGGTGTAGGGATCTCGGAAACTATAATCGATGAGGGGTTGGTGTCAAAACTAAAAATGACTAAAACCCTGGGATCCTTTTAAAAAGTTGAAAAAAAATTACCCTCCCGAACAAAAAAGAGGTTCTCCCATACAAAATTAAAACGATCGCAACTCCGGAACCGTTATAGGTAGGTATGGGGGTATCGAACAAATGTTATAGAGGGTTTGTAGGGGAATTCGAGGTTTCTGTCAAAAATTAAAAATTGGTCCTTCGACCCGGATACCAAAATCCAAATTTGTCTGATCTGGCTGAAATTTGGTATTTAGGGACATTGGGAGTCCCTGATTCCAAATATAAAAAAAAATTTTGGATGACGTCATTTGTTTTTTTTTTACTGGATGGGGATTTTTGATGGCGAAACCACTTCTTATTTGCGAGGCCGCAGGCCGAGCTTCAAACCTGCGAGGCCGAAGGCCGAGCTTCGAGGGCGAGGCCGAAGGCCGAGCTTTCGGCCCGCGAGGCCGAAGGCCGAGCGTGGCCTCCGCGAGGCCGTAGGCCGAGCCGTGTTAGTCACTTACGAGGCCGAAGGCCGAGTTCCGAATGGGGTGTAACGAATCAACGTCCCTCAGGTGAGTCGCTAACGAGGCCGAAGGCCGAGTCCCGAATGGGGAGTTTTTTTTCCACATCTCGAGCTGGTCTCCGAGGCAACTGCCCACGTTAACCACTGCACTTAGAGGTATGGTCCCTTAACAAAAGTCGTTTACAATCTTGGTGCGATTTTACAGCGACTAAAATTTTATCAAAAAAATCAACTTGCACATGGTAACACTGCCCACACTTTGTACTGAACTAGAAGAAACTGTCACTTACTCGATTTGTATGAGAATTTTATATATTTTTTTAACTGCAATTACCAGTTTGATAAAAGTTACTAATGCACATCGATAACGCGGGCTGCTCGCAGCCCGCGCACCACCCAACACCTAGTTATATTATATAAAGTTCGATTACCACTCACTCACTCACTGACTCATTGACATCATTGTTCTCCTAGAAGGAGCGATGGGAGGTGTTTGTAATGTAGGGGAAAAGTGTAGAGGAGGTTTCTATGACCACCAGAAAAATCTGAAAAGTGTCATTTTTGGTTTCCTTGATGGAACTGGTGTACGGATCTCGGAAACCATAATCGATGGGGGGTAGGTGTCAAAACTAAAAATGACTAAAACCCTGGGACCTTTTTGGAAAGTTGAAAAAAAATTACCCTCCCGAACAAAAAAGAGGTTCTCCCATACAAATTTAAAACGAACGCAGCTCCCGAACCGTTATAGGTGGGTATGGGGGGTTTGAACAAATGTTATAGAGGGTTTGTAGGAAAATTTGGGGTTTTAGTCGAAAATTGAAAATTGGTCCTTCGACCCGGATACCAAAATCCAAGTTGCTCTGATCTGGCTGAAATTTAGTATTTAGGGAGATTGGGGGTCCCTGATTCCAAATATGAAAAAATTTTTTGGATGACGTCATTTGTTTTTTTTTTACTGGATGGGGATTTTTGATGGCGAAACCACTTCTTATTTGCGAGGCCGCAGGCCGAGCTTCAAACCTGCGAGGCCGAAGGCCGAGCTTGCAGGGCGAGGCCGAAGGCCGAGCTTTCGGCCCGCGAGGCCGAAGGCCGAGCGTGGCCTCCGCGAGGCCGTAGGCCGAGCCGTGTTAGTCACTTACGAGGCCGAAGGCCGAGTTCCGAATGGGGTGTTACGCATTTACATTCCTTAGGAGAGTCGCTAACGAGGCCGAAGGCCGAGTCCCGAATGGGGAGTTTTTTTCCACATCTCCAGCTGGTCTTTGATGCAACCGCTCACGGGAACTAAAAGTATCTGTCAGTTGTTCGACTTGCATGAGAATTTTAAAATCTTTTTATTTACTGGATGGGGATTTTCGCTGGCGATACAACGGCACGGTTGCGAGGCCGCAGGCCGAGCTTCAAACCTGCGAGGCCGAAGGCCGAGCTTTCGGCCCGCGAGGCCGAAGGCCGAGCGTGGCCTCCGCGAGGCCGTAGGCCGAGCCGTGTTAGTCACTTACGAATGGGGTGTTACGCGTTTACTTTCCTTAGGAGAGTCACTAACGAGGCCGAAGGCCGAGTCCCGAATGGGGAGTTTATTCCACATCTCGAGCTGGTCTCCGATGCAACTGCCCACGTTAACCACTGCACTTAGAGGTATGGTCCCTTAACAAAAGTCGTTTACAATCTTGGTGCGATTTTACAGCGACTAAAATTTTATCAAAAAAATCAACTTTCACATGGTAACCCTGCTCACACCTTGTACTGAACTAGAAGAAACTGTCCCTTTCTCGACTTGTATGAGAATTTTATATATTTCTTTAACTGCAATTAACAGTTTGATAAAAATTACTAATGCACATCGATAACGCGGGCTGCTCGCAGCCCGCGCACCACCCAAATACTAGTTATAATATATAAAGTTCGATTACCACTCACTGACTGACTGACTGACTCACTGACTCATTGACATCATTGTTCTCCCAGAAGGAGCGATGGGGGGTGTTTGTGATGTGGGGGAAAAGTGTAGAGGAGGTTTCTGTGACCACGAGAAAAATCCTAAAAGTGTCATTTTTGGTTTCCTTGATGGAACTGGTGTATGGATCTCGGAAACCATAATCGATGGGGGGTAGGTGTCAAAACTAAAAATGACTAAAACCCTGGGACCTTTTTGGAAAGTTGAAAAAAAATTACCCTCCCGAACGAAAAAGAGGTTCTCCCATACAAATTTAAAACGACCGCAGCTCCCGAACCGTTATAGGTGGCAATGGGGGGGTTTGAACAAATGTTATAGAGGGTTTGTAGGAGAATTTGGGGTTTTAGTCAAAAATTAAAAATTGGTCCTTCGACCCGGATACCAAAATCCAAGTTGCTCCGATCTAGCTGAAATTTGGTATTTAGGGAGATTGGGGGTCCCTGATTCCAAATATAAAAAAAAAATTTGGATGACGTCATTTGTTTTTTTTTTACTGGATGGGGATTTTTGATGGCGAAACCACTTTTTATTTGCGAGGCCGCAGGCCGAGCTTCAAACCTGCGAGGCCGAAGGCCGAGCTTCGAGGGCGAGGCCGAAGGCCGAGCTTTCGGCCCGCGAGGCCGAAGGCCGAGCGTGGCCTCCGCGAGGCCGTAGGCCGAGCCGTGTTAGTCACTTACGAGGCCGAAGGCCGAGTTCCGAATGGGGTGTTACGCATTTACATTTCTTAGGAGAGTCACTAACGAGGCCGAAGGCCGAGTCCCGAATGGGGAGTTTTTTTTCCACATCTCGAGCTGGTCTTTGATGCAACCGCTCACGGGAACTAAAAGTATCTGTCAGTTGTTCGACTTGCATGAGAATTTTTAAATCTTTTTATTTACTGGATGGGGATTTTCGATGGCGATACAACGCCACGGTTGCGAGGCCGCAGGCCGAGCTTCAAACCTGCGAGGCCGAAGGCCGAGCTTTCGGCCCGCGAGGCCGAAGGCCGAGCGTGGCCTCCGCGACGCCGTAGGCCGAGCCGTGTTAGTCACTTACGAATGGGGTGTTACGCGTTTACATTCCTTAGGAGAGTCACTAACGAGGCCGAAGTCCAAGTCCCGAATGGGGAGTTTTTTTTCCACATCTCGAGCTGGTCTCCGAGGCAACTGCCCACGTTAACCACTGCACTTAGAGGTATGGTCCCTTAACAAAAATCGTTTACAATCTTGGTGCGATTTTACAGCGACTAAAATTTTATCAAAAAAATCAACTTGCACATGGTAACCCTGCCCACACTTTGTACTGAACTAGAAGAAACTGTCACTTACTCGACTTGTATGAAAATTTTATATATATTTTCAACTGCAATTACAATCTTGAAATAAATACAAATGCACATCGATAACGCGGGCTGCTCGCAGCCCGCGCACCACCCAAATACTAGTTATATTATATAAAGTTCGATTACCACTCACTGACTGACTGACTCACTCATTGACATCATTGTTCTCCCAGAAGGAGCGATGGGGGGTGTTTGTGGTGTAGGGGAAAAGTGTAGAGGAGGTTCCTATGACCACCAGAAAAATCCGAAAAGTGTCATTTCTGGTTTCCTTGATGGAACTGGTGTACGGATCTCGGAAACCATAATCGATGGGGGGTAGGTGCCAAAACTAAAAATGACTAAAACCCTGGGACCCTTTTGGAAAATTGAAAAAAAATTACCCTCCCAAACAAAAAAGAGGTTCTCCCATACAAATTTAAAACGACCGCAACTCCGGAACCGTTATAGGTGGGTATGGGGGGTTCAAGCAAATGTTATAGAGGGTTTGTAGGGGAATTTGAGGCTTCTGTCAAAAATTAAAAATTGGTCCTTCGACCCGGATACCAAAATCCAAGTTGCTCCGATCTGGCTGAAATTTGGTATTTAGGGAGATTGGGGGTCCCTGATTCCAAATATGAAAAAAATTTTTGGATTACGTCATTTGTTTTTTTTTTACTGGATGGGGATTTTTGATAGCGAAACCACTTCTTATTTGCGAGGCCGCAGGCCGAGCTTCAAACCCGCGAGGCCGAAGGCCGAGCTTCGAGGGCGAGGCCGAAGGCCGAGCTTTCGGCCCGCGAGGCCGAAGGCCGAGCGTGGCCTCCGCGAGGCCGCAGGCCGAGCCGTGTTAGTCACTTACGAGGCCGAAGGCCGAGTTCCGAATGGGGTGTTACGCATTTACATTCCTTAGGAGAGTCACTAACGAGGCCGAAGGCCGAGTTCAGAATGGGGAGTTTTTACCACATCTCGAGCTGGTCTTTGATGCAACCGCTCACGGGAACTAAAAGTATCTGTCAGTTGTTCGACTTGCATGAGAATTTTTAAATCTTTTTATTTACTGGATGGAGATTTTCGCTGACGATACAACTCCACAGTTGCGAGGCCGCAGGCTGAGCTTCAAACCTGCGAGGCCGAAGGCCGAGCTTTCGGCCCGCGAGGCCGAAGGCCGAGCGTGGCCTCCGCGAGGCCGTAGGCCGAGCCGTGTTAGTCACTTACGAATGGGGTGTTACGCGTTTACATTCCTTAGGAGAGTCACTAACGAGGCCGAAGGCCGAGTCCCGAATGGGGAGCTTTTTCCACATCTCGAGCTGGTCTCCGAGGCAACGGCCCACGTTAACCACTGCACTTAGAGGTATGGTCCCTTAACAAAACTCGATTACAATCTTGGGGCGATTTTACATCGACTCAAATTTTATCGAAAAAATCAACTTGCACATGGTAACCCTGCTCACACTTTGTACTGAACTAGAAGAAACTGTCCCTTTCTTGACTTGTATGAGAATTTTTAAATATTTTTTTCAACTGCAACTAAAATTTTAAAAAATATACAAATGCACATCGATAACGCGGGCTGCTCGCAGCCCGCGCACCACCCGAAATACTAGTTATATTATATAAAGTTCGATTACCACTCACTCACTGACTGACTGACTGATTGACATCATTGTTCTCCTAGAAGGAGCGATGGGAGGTGTTTGTGATGTAGGGGAAAAGTGTAGAGGAGGTTCCTGTGACCACCAGAAAAATCCGAAAAGTGTCATTTTTGGTTTCCTTGATGGAACTGGTGTACGGATCTCGGAAACCATAATCGATGGGTGGTAGGTGTCAAAACTAAAAATGACTAAAACCCTGGGACCCTTTTGGAAAGTTGGAAAAAAATTACCCTCCCGAACAAAAAAGAGGTTCTCCCATACAAATTTAAAACGACCGCAACTCCGGAACCGTTATAGGTGGGTATGGGGGGTTTGAACAAATGTTATAGAGAGTTTGTAGGAGAATTTGGGGTTTTAGTCGAAAATTGAAAATTGGTCCTTCGACCCGGATACCAAAATCTAAGTTGCTCCGATCTGGCTGAAATTTGGTATTTAGGGAGAATGGGGGTCCCTGATTCCAAATATGAAAAAAATTTTTGGAAGACGTCATTTGTTTTTTTTTTACTGGATGGGGATTTTTGATGGCGAAACCACTTCTTATTTGCGAGGCCGCAGGCCGAGCTTCAAACCTGCGAGGCCGAAGGCCGAGCTTCCAGGGCGAGGCCGGAGGCCGAGCTTTCGGCTCGCGAGGCCGAAGGCCGAGCGTGGCCTCCGCGAGGCCGCAGGCCGAGCCGTGTTAGTCACTTACGAGGCCGAAGGCCGAGTTCCGAATGGGGTGTTACGCACTTACATTCCTTAGGAGAGTCACTAACGAGGCCGAAGGCCGAGTCCCGAATGGGGAGTTTTTTTTCCACATCTCGAGCTGGTCTTTGATGCAACCGCTCACGGGAACTAAAAGTATCTGTCAGTTGTTGGACTTGCATGAGAATTTTTAAATCTTTTTATTTACTGGATGGGTATTTTCGCTGGCGATACAACGTCACGGTTGCGAGGCCGCAGGCCGAGCTTCAAACCTGCGAGGCCGAAGGCCGAGCTTTCGGCCCGCGAGGCCGAAGGCCGAGCGTGGCCTCCGCGAGGCCGTAGGCCGAGCCGTGTTAGTCACTTACGAGGCCGAAGGCCGAGTTCCGAATGTGGTGTTACGCATTTACATTCCTTAGGAGAGTCACTAACGAGGCCGAAGGCCGAGTCCCGAATGGGGAGCTTATTCCACATCTCGAGCTGGTCTCCGAGACAACTGCCCACGTTAACCACTGCACTTAGAGATATGGTCCTTTAACAAAAGTCGTTAACAATCTTGGTGCGATTTTACAGGGACTAAAATTTTATCAAAAAAATCAACTTGCACATGGTAACCCTGCTCACACTTTGTAGTGAACTAGAAGAAACTGTCCCTTTATCGACTTGTATGAGAATTTTTATATATTTTTTTCAACTACAACTAAAATTTTTTAAAATATACAAATGCACATCGATAACGCGGGCTGCTCGCAGCCCGCGCACCACCCGAAATACTAGTTAATTAATAATATATAAAGCTGAACTACCACTGATTGATTCACTCACTGACATCATTGTTCTCCTAGAAGGAGTATTTTTGGGTTAAAATTATGGTGTGGACTGTATAGGAAGTGCCCACGTGACCACCAGAAAAATCCGAAAAGTGTCATTTTTGGTTTCCTTGATGGAACTGGTGTACGGATCTCGGAAACCATAATAGATGGGGGGTAGGTGTCAAAACTAAAAATGACTAAAACCCTGGGACCCTTTTAGAAAGATGAAAAAAAATTACCCTCCCTAACAAAAAAGAGGTTCTCCCATACAAATTTAAAACGATCGCAACTCCTAAACCGTTATAGATAAGTATGAGGGGTTCAAACAAATGTCATAGAGGGTTTGTAGGGAAATTTGGGGATTTTGTCAAAAATTGCAAATTGGTCCTTCGAACCGGATACCAAAATTCAAGTTGCTCCGATCTGGCTAAAATTAAGTATTTAGGGAGATTTGGGGTCCCTGATTCGAAATATGAAAAAAGTTTTTTGATGACGTCATTTGTTTTTTTTTTACTGGATGCGGATTTTTGGCGGCGAAACCACATTCTCTTTGCGAGGCCGTAGGCCGAGCTGCAATCAAGCGAGGCCGCAGGCCGAGCTGTGGAGGCGAGGCCGAAGGCCGAGCTCCACCCTAGCGAGGCCGGAGGCCGAGCTGTAGGCCTGCGAGGCCGTAGGCCGAGCTGGCCGTCATTGGGAACAGCTTAAAAACATTCCCTTTGTAACTTGCGAGGCCGCAGGCCGAGCCTTAAACACCGCGAGGCCGAAGTCCGAGCTTCAAACCTGCGAGGCCGGAGGCCGAGCTTTCGGCCCGCGAGGCCGAAGGCCGAGCGTGGCCTCCGCGAGGCCGTAGGCCGAGCCGTGTTAGTAACTTACGAGGCCGAAGGCCGAGTTCCGAATGGGGTGTACCTCATTAACGCATCCTATGGAAGTCGCTAACGAGGCCGAAGGCCGAGTCCCGGATGGGGAGTTTTTTCCACATCTCGAGCTGGTCTCCAATGCAACTGCCCGCGTTATTTACTACAATTAGAGGTAGGGTCCCTTAACAAAAGTCGTTTAAATTCTTCGTGCGATTTTAACCCGACTAAAATTTTAATGAAAAAAAAAAACTTGCATATGGTAACTCTGTTCTCACTTAGTACTGAACTTGAAGAAGCTGTCTTTACCACCGCGAGGCCGAAGGCCGAGCTTCAAACTTGTGAGGCCGAAGGCCGAGCTTCAAATCTGCGAGGCCGAAGGCCGAGCTCGAATGAGGTGAAACGCATCAACACACCTTATGAGAGTCACTAACGAGGCCGAAGGCCGAGTTCCGAATAACGAGTATTTTCACATATCGAGCTGGTCTCCAAGGCAACTGCCCACGTTAACCACTGCACTTAGAGGTGGGGTCCTTTAACAAAAGTCGTTTACAATCTTGATCCGGTTTTACCGCGACTAAAATTTTATTAAAAAAATCAACTTGCACATGGTAACCCTGCTCACACTTTCTACTGAAATAGATGTAACTGTGAGTTATTCGATTTGCATGAGAATTTTATATCTTTTTAGCAACTGCGACGACATTTTTGTTAACAATACTAATGCACATCGATAACGCGGGCTGCTCGCAGCCCGCGCGCCACCCAAATACTAGTATTAATTATACACATACATTTTGTCACTGTTACTTTCCGATTAAGAATTAGAACAAACGATTGGAATATCCATGTAAAAATTCATCTCATAAGGCCGTAACCATCCACGTAGGCTTGTTTCTTTATGAGTAGGTAAGAATTAATACCACATAATACAGCTGCAATGTGTTTAACATTATAAAAATGCCGCTTTATTGAGACTATTTATTATTTCATCTTTTGCAAATAGCTGGGATACAAAATTGATTACAACATTTATTCAGATAAATACATTTCAACATAGTGCAAAGATGTATCTATGGATCTGAGTGTTAGGCAGTAATAGAGGTTCATTTATCTAAGAAAAGTTAGTGAGGCCGGGATGCGAATGTTTATATTGAAGCAGACAAGACCACAAGGTCTTGTCTGCCTTGTTGCATTGTCCATTCATGATAGATAATAAATTAGTATATCAGATAAAGTTTGAAACTACTAAAGACGGAATTAATCATGAGTAATAGATTCAATTTTTTAGTTTTAGTTTAGATATGCCCTTACTGACCCATCTTAGCTTACCTAATATGAAATTCATGAGTGCTGTGATGACTATAACAGAGCAGAACAACAGAGAGAGAATGAAAGAAAAACACATGTCGTTCCGATCCACTTCATATGGACACAGGGTAATGAAAAATGTTTGAAACAAATTGATTTAGTAAATTCACATTAACAAAGGAAACAACCTGGATATTATTTTTACAGAGTACTAAAAGCATATTTAGAATATGTATACAGGATATTTTAACCTGCGCCAGAGATGTCGTCTACGGATACAACTATAGTCCATCACTTGTATAGTTCAGCTCACCTTAGATTCATAGTATCCTTCCTGATTCCTCTCGAGCAGTAGCGAAATAACGTCGACAATGAGTTGCGTGTCCTGCGACTCTATGACTCTGTTCCCGATGGACTCGAGCGTGGCTGGTGTCGCAGTCTCCAACACTGACAACATATCGTAACAGTTTTGTTGTATTATATATGCCATTCAACCACGAATAACAAAAGTAATGTTAATGTTAACGTTTTAATTATTTGTTTTAGTTATATTTTTCAAGCATACATCTGTATTGTACTAACATGTTTATAACGTAGACTCGCAGTCGTGTTAACCAACACGAATATTTAGGTCGAAATGGAGATAGTATAAGTAGTGGAAAAATTGATATGATATGAATATATTTACGTGCATTTTTATGCTAGTCTTATTAGCTAAAGCAGATATACTCAGATTTCCAGTGTGTCCAACACGCACTTCAATACCATTTTTTTTCTTTCGCGCACACGCACAATTTCTGAATCACAGAAACCACTGCGTCATGAAAGATACACACTGTGCTTACATGTCGATACATGCGAGCACAGACAATGAAAAGTGTCTTTATTACCAGGGAGATTTGTTACGCCATTTTTAGCAAGCTTTGCACTATTTCCAAAACAGAAGCTTCGCTATAAAATAGGTAGGCAACACTGATAATTTTACAAGCAGCTTTGTCTTTATTATGTAACCAATGAGAAGCTCGTGTAATCTATACTAACATTATAAAGAGGTAAGATTTGATTGGTTGCATTAAATAGGCTTCGACACTACTGAACCGATTTGAAAAAAACCTTACACTGTTGGGAAGCTTCACTATCCCCAGGCGACATAGGCTATATAATATTTTAAAAAAAATTAAGGATTCCTATAATTTATAATTTTGAAACGTTTTACCCTTGCGAAGCCGAGGCGGACCGTTAGTTACTAATAATTATAAAATTATATAAGAATGGAACTAAGAACTTACGCGCAACTAGCTCATCTTTACTAGCTCGTTGTGGTATTTGCGGCGTGTCAGGCTCGCGCTTGATGACCGGCATATCGCCTCCTCTCTCAGCCATCTCTTTTAGTATAGAGACGACGGGGCCTGTGAGACCCGCGAGTTGTGCTAGCAGTGCTGACGCTATCTGGCAAATAATTGGAAGAGAATCAGTTGAACCATATTTGTAGATTTTACAATGAATTGAAGCTGCAGCTAGTCTGAAATGTACGTTTCATTTTTCAAACTTAAAGTCGCCCGAGCACTTGCTGTCGCTGGGTAACAATCTTACCTGCATTGCAACTGCAAAATTGAAAAATTATGCAAGCGAAAACAGGTCACTTTTTTAAATAGCAACCCGTTAAATCGCGGTAAATTTGTAATTATGTATATTAATTTCAAGTACATTATTATACCTACAGTCTTCATTTATGTTTAAATATTCTTCATTTACCTAATCATGTTTTTATTCACTTTCCTCATATTCGAAACGAAAAGTAGTGCTTGAATCGGTGAAAGGCCTATAAAGGTAATCGTAAGTATCGATGCCCTCACCAAGCTTGTGCTCTAAACCATCTTATGGCCTAATAGGTCTCTTTATCCTTTGTGTTACAATGCAGTATACCTCAGGTAAGGGGTGCATGCGGAGAGGGAGCAGAGGCCGCAGCAGCACGGCGGCGCGCGCCTCGTTTCGCACGAGCCCCCCCGCGCCCCCGCCCGTGCCCGCGCACAGCTGCAGGAACGACACCACGCAGTTCACGTACGGGCACGCACTCGACGCATCCGCCACCAGCCGCCCCACTTCCTCCGTCACGTCCTGCACAGTGCATGCAGACCGTTCACATACGACAATATTTTTGAAACCACGCTCGTTACATTACTACTTCATAATATTCAACATAAACGTTGTCGATATGCACTCGAAATCTTCAGGGAGGCTTCCGAGAAACGATTATCGATCGTGATATCGACTACGTGTAAGTTTTCAAATTGAACGCGCGTAAATACAGGATGGTCCATGAGTTCGATAACATTTAAAACTAGCATACCGCGAAACGCAAACCGTGCGGAGAGTGCGTTACCCCTAGCTCTCTTCTTGGAGATTACCTCACAAAGGATCGCTTCGCGGTATAGCAGTGTGCTTTTTGTGTAAAATAATTTAAACGATTTGAATCAGTGTCCGATCAGTCAGTCAGAGATCAGTTTCTCTTAAAATGTCTCAATAATTACAATAGCTAACACGGTCTGTTAGGCCCACTTGCACGCATAGTCAGGTTAAATAAATGTAGAGTTTGTAAACTCAGGGTTAGATCATTAAAATTTTAACTTTCATTGTCCCTTGCACATCTATAAAATAACATCAGGATAGCTAACCCGACATTTCTTTTTTTTCGCCACTGTTGTTCTATTACTGCGTATAGAGGAGCTATCAAAAGCTAATGTCATGCTTCATTTTGCAAGAGTTTGAAGTAAAGTCATTTGTCATCTCTATACGTAGTAATAGTACCTCAGTGCATAACGTCAATTTGTTTTGACATTCACTAACCTAGAGTTAGCGGCTTAACTCTCCCACGTTGGTGGGTTAAATATTTAGAAAATTAACCCTAGGCTAACTCCTTACTCTTGATGGCACAAGACAAGTTATTTATTTATCCCTGTGTTAGCTGTTAACTCCGAGTTATTTAGGCTAACTCGGGAACGTGCAAGTGGGCCTTAGTGTTTTAAATAAAATGTCATGCCGTCGCTCACCACGATGAGATCTGTCAGTGCAGTGTCGATGTCTCCCGTATACGCCACCGTGTTCCCAAAGGCGGTGGACAGTATCGGCGGCACGAGGTCTAAGGGAAGCGGCTGATAGCCCTTGTCCACGACCCAGTCCTCGTCTATCTCTTCAGGAAGTGACTGCTCGGCGAATAAGTTGTCATCTGAGAATATAATAAGTATTTCCACAATCATGTCTGGAAATAAATATTTTTATTGACACGGTCTCATTCCATAGTTTAAAACGATACAGCTTCTCTTGTATGTTCGCCCGTGTTATTTTTAATGGACGTTCAAGAAAAAGTCTTATACAAAATATGTAACTTAAAAACATTTAAAATATTCCTTTAAACATTCATTTAAACGTTAAAAACATTCTTAATCAAATTATTGCATTGGATAATACTGTAATCATGCGATAGGTTCGCATTCATAGTTACAACTTACAATACAACTTTAGGTACAATTAGACATACCTCCTAATAAACGAACATTCCAGCTAGCTTTAAATAGTTATTTAAGTTAATAAACTTTCAAGTGAAATAAAACTTAACGTGATACTTAAATTTGAAAATAATATTTTACAATTTATATTTTTATGAACCATGCAGCATCAATATTATCTCTGATTTCTTCACAACATAAGTGCTGCACACTTTTGTAATGTGCATAAGTGCAGTGGAGAGTGCTGTACGTTCTATTTTTACAGGCGGGCAATTCGAAAGTAACTTACCGCTTAATAGATTACTTCACGACAAAAGCCTGTCTCGCCCGCGTCATCCCGAAGCCCACCCGTCGAACCACCCATGTCGAAGCCGGATTCTTCGATCCGGAGAGGTCGAGCGGTGCGATTTACGCATCGTCAAATATCGTTGTGGCACCATGATAGAGAGCGGTGGGGAAGGTTCGGTACCTGGCGGGTAGTGCGGCGGCTGCAGCCGCAGCGCGGCGGCGAAGGCGGCCCCGCCGGTGGCACCGCGCGCGCGCTGCACGCGCAGCAGCTGCGCCATGTACCCGCGCTCCACGCCCAGCCGCACCACCGCGCCCGCCGGGCACGCGTCCAGCGCCGCCAGCAGCGCGCTGCAACACCCACCACATACTGTACCACGGGTATTCGCCCATCGCGTATATCCAAATGTCCTGACGAGTCTGTTCCTCGTGTCGTTTTATGGGATTTTATTCAACAATTTTCGCGCGTTATACATATAGATGCATCCAAAAAAATCAGATCCTATATATATATATAGTACATAAATATATTTGCTGCATAGATTTACGCGATCAGATTTTTTGGATGCATCTATATGTATAAAGCGCGAAAATTGTTAAAAAAAACCTCACGCAATGAAGCGACGGTAGACCACCATCGCAACAGATAGTAATAAAGCATTCTTCCTATGTTATATTGTTTGATTTCTTCATTTATGTTGCATTTGTAACCGATTTACACTCCCCTGTGAGATGACGAAAATATTTAATTTGATTTGGGTTCATGAATTAATTTAACTGATTATTGTTATTGTAATGTAATTTGTATGTATCATTACATTCTAAGTTGATATTCAAAGGGATTTTACTTTAAAGATTATGTTAAAATATATTCTGTTCTCATTTTGTACTCATTCCCAGAATTATACATCTGTCGGAGTCACTATAAATATTTTTTCAATTTCGTGTTCGATTCTAGCGTAGCTGTGTAAAAGATACATTGAACGCGATTAGGCGCTATTGCTATCACATGCGATTTCCCAGTGCGATCACCAGCCATAACCCACTTGCAATTTATAATGTCAAATCAAATAATATGTCATTTATTGAAAACACAGGTAATACAGATCAAAATGAAATATGTCCGCTGTGCTTAACCTTTCAGCATAGTAATTTTCTATATTACCACATCAAGACAGAATGTACAATCAATGCAAAAAGCACTCTAATTCATTGCAATAACGACGAAAAAAAAAAAACGACTGTAGACCTCACCTCATGGCCGGCACTGGCATTCCAAATGTCTGAATGAATAGTGCCAGTTTATGGGCCGGCAGAGCTCTGAGACCCGCCTCGAGGAGATTGGGTCGAGCAGACCGGACCAGGTGGAGACGCAGCCAGTCCGGGAGCAGGACCGCTTCCTCCTCAGAGTCGAGGAGGAAGGCTTGGGGAGCGTCGCTGCCGATCCACATGGATTGAAGCCAGGTGTACATTTCTGCGTTTTGATCGTCTGTATTGAATAATTTTATATAGATGTATGACCTCAAATACGAATGAAAACATTTTCAAGAAGAGAACTCTAAACGACATGTGTCATTGTAAAATATAATAAGTTGTTTTCTAAGCATCTCTCTCGCATGACCTATGTAATTTGCAACATTAAATATTGTTTTTATAAAATTTACAACATTTCGAATATTCATTACTCAATAGATTATTTGACAGAGGACCTTGTCAGAATTTAATGGTTTTGGGATGTTTGTACAGGATGTTGCGTTCCATATTGCGTTTAAATTTTATTATTTTGTATCGATACGGTAAACACATTGGGACGGAGTATATTTTTAAACTGATCTGTATGGTATATAAATTATATTATGTACAATGTACATGTATCGTGTACTGACAGGAGGATGGTCCGAGACAGAGCAGCTTGAGATGCGCGTGCGCCACCACCATGTGCAGCTCGACGGCCCGTCCGCTCGGCCACTGCAGAGACACGCGCTCCCCACCGCACCCCCACGCGCCTTCCCCGCCCGCCTCCGCATCCGCGTCCGCTACCGCACCCGCCCCTGGACCCGCTCCACCGCTCCCGCCCTCCGACACCAGCTGTGGGGAACCACACGACATTCACATTAGTTTATAAGCAGTATTACTGCTTATGTAACTAGTTTTACAAATTAACTTAAATGTAACTTTGGCCTAATAAATATTATTATTAGTTGTATGTTGTTGCAGTATAAACGAGAACAGCATGAAAACTTTCGGGAAATGAAAAGGTCAATTAAAAATTATAATTAGAAACTTAAAAGGAACCAACGACGAAAAAAACTTGGTACATAGCTATAAAAAGGAACAAAAACTAAAAAATATATATATTACGTTCAGGAACTATGAAATCAAGAGCAGAAAGGAACAAACACAGATACACAGATAATAAACTTATAACACTCATATTTATGCGTCGTTGGTTAAAAAATGATATTAATTACAAATTTAAGAATCTCTGGCACGCTTGCAACACGGCGAATGAACTTTTAATGTTTGAATAGATCTTCTTGATTCATAGCTAACATTAACTTCGAAAAATTATCTCTGGTCATCAATCTATTCGGGGAAAAAATACCAGCAAGTTACCCGTTAGTCCTAGCCAATTTCTATACAACAATAACGAAGACATTATCTTGCGAAGAGTCCTTTGTCCAGAGAGTGACTGTGACTACGAAGTGATATGGCATATTCAGGCAAGGTTGACTTAATTGAAAACTTTGACCTATAAAAATCGGTCCATTGCAGGTATCGAACAGAGCCGAAACTTTTATCTTGTCCGTGAGCACGCACGTTAGAAAAAGAAGCAATTAGCACAGAACGTTGGAGTATCATCTATCATGATTTAAGTAAGTTACAAATAATCTCGACTTGTCAAATATCACACATCACAAGATCAGTGTCAATAAAATTTACGGCGCTAAAAAATAACAGGGAGTTGAAGGCTCGCTTGGTTTACGAATTTTGCAAAATCTGGATCGGTTCATGAACAGAATGCCCACTGCAGACACGTGGATCGATCAATATGAAAATGACGCCGAGTAAGAGTCAATGCAGTGGCAAAAAAATGACAAACATTCGCTTTTAAGTTTCATATCTCACAAATTAGAAAATCATGGTCACAATTTTTTGTTTATTTCACTATTTTGCTAAAAATAGGCGTCAAAAGCACACAAAAATAAAAATGTCTTAGAGTCAAGGGAAAATGTATTATGGAAATAATAAATTTGTATGTAAGTTTAATTTTATTTTCTTTCCTCTAACTTTTCGACCTCCACCAGTAGGAAGCCACATTTTATGAGCCTTAAGGTTATTTTGGCTCATCGAGCTACATTCTCCCAACATGTAACTACTGAGTATAATTGGCTCGTCATTTCTACTTTAATAAGTTTACTATACTCTGTGACTATACATATTGTAATATTTCTATTATTTAATTTATAAAACAGTGTTATGGCCAGATTATTGTTTATTATATGAATAACTTAAAGCTGCCTGTACCTTGTGCAGATGTATGTAGAAGATCTCGGTGAGTGCGTGCAGCGTGCGCTGTTGGTCGCGGCTCCCATCCCCGGCCCTCGCGCCCACCTCCCCCGCGCCCAATACGTGCGCCGTCACGCTCGTGCGCTCCATTATCACCTGCGACAGGTCCTGTAACACACATACACACGTCTACCAACTCTACTCAAATATTTAAAACATTCATAAATATCAAATACTACAACCCATATAATTGAGCAATTCAATAGCTTTTTTCGGCCGTTATATAGCTCTAACACTACAACCCGCTACAGGTTGACAGCGTACACCGAATTCTAGCAGGGTTGCCCCGTTGATAGGCAATGCTGATTTTTGAGCAAAATATATATTATTAATTTTAGAGTATTATTTCGCTGTTTGCCTCGGGTATTGTATGATTGTGTAATAAAATTTAACCGAAATCGATGGAGTATAAGTTCTCTTTATGTTAAAAAATATTACAAATGCTTATGCCCTAAGTTGGGCTAGTATTTTTTATAGTTCTTAACCATTATCATTTTTGTGTTGTTCGGAAGTTTGCAGTAGTATTGTTTATTGTGCAGCACATGTATAGAACGAGTGAGGGGGTGGGATGGGTAGGCAGGTGCGGGTGTAGGGCCAAGTGTAGGAGTAGGTCCAAGTGTAGGTGTAGGTTCAAGTGTAGGTGTAGGTACCAGCACGATGTCGGAGTGGTCGAGGGTCGGCGCGTCGCGCACGTATTCCGCAAGGAACCGTATGTAGGCAGCGAGGTGCGCGGGCACGCATTCCACGAGGCACGCGCCCCGAATCCGCGCCACCACCTCCGCGCTCAGCGCCACCCAGTGCCGCGTCTCCCGCACCAGCTCCAGCCACTCCCTGCCCACACACACACACACACACATATCGCGATATCATTTCCGCTCCCTGTTCCCAAAATAGCACGTCTCGAAATGCATTATGCGCGTGAGTTTTTGCGCATGTACGATAGTCGAATAGTAAAACGGTTTATCATCGAGCAGAAATAGTAATTTTCGAAAAAAGCAAGCGAGTCAGAGAGCCAATTTTAAATAATCTAAGGCGAATCCATAGCGCCGCAAAAATGGCTACTGCGCAGCTAGATACATGTAAATTCAGAAACACTAGTTTACGTGGTGACTGCCTATACACTACTAGCCGTTCTTTTATCTCTAGTTAAAGCAATGAATGATTAAAAAGGAATCGTTGTGGATATTGTCATTTAGTCTTCCAGCACGCTTGCATCGGCACATACGAATTTTTATTTGAAATATCTTCCACTACTCTTAATGACAGTGTTGGGAGGGGAAGGCCTAGGCGGACGTTCCAAAATCAGATCGAGGAAGTTCTAAGAAGTCTAGAATCCGGTATATCAGATACATTTTGTTCAATTAGCACGTGTTTTGGGGTTTATTTTTTACCTTCCACTTTCTTAATGTGTACTGCCAAGGAATGGAACTGGTTGCCCGAGTCTGTGTTTCCCGATAAGTACAATCTTGGAGTCTTCAAGTAGCGAGTGAATAGGTACCTTTCAAGGCTTGCGTGCCGTGCAGATAGTTATCAAACGCAAGCTTATAATAAGTACAATAAAGTTTTATTTACCATTTAACTTTTATGGAAAATAGATGTAATAAATTACGGGTCTCTGTCACGGTTCAATTAGTATGGTATTATTATGCACAGGTATTATGCCTTTACACAAATTCCGTAAACTGCATGGGAAAAACTAAAATTGGTGGAAAAAAGATGATAATTGAATATATTTACTCACGCAGGGCTAACGTCAGAAGTGTAGTCCATTTCGGTTGTGTCTTCAGACTTCATCAGCACAAGTTTCAAGCCCTGTTATAAATATGTAATATTATTGGTTTATAATAAAAAATCACAACAAAAATGTTAGAAGTTAAGAGGCATTGTAGTATAACCATTTGCCACTTGGATAAAAGCGTAGGCCACAGTACACTTTGACACATAGGTATCTAAAGGTCTTCTACCAAAAGAAATAGTTGTTGTTAAGCGCGAAGTTTGAACATAATAATTACTGAGATCGGTAGGCAAGCTTTATGAACTTTTTGTTTACCTAGACTGTGGGAAACTAGCGTTCAATTTTGGCATATTAATTTCACAACCAAGCGGCAAAATATGTTTAATTTTTTTTTATTATTATTTTTTATTTTCTAACATTAACACAAGGTCTTCAGGTCCAAATAATGCGGAACAAAACTAGGACAATATTACATGTACCGAAAACATATTATATTGTCAATTTAAAATTTTGATGTATTCAGCCTTTGTAGAGGGCAAAGCATCACCAAAAACAACTATCGATTCTATTACAGTAAGATAATATTTTATTTTCATCCTCGCGAGGTCTTTTGCGAAGTCGCGGGCTGAGCTTAGTGGAGTCGTGATTGAAGCGAAGGCCGAGTTCCGTACAGGGAGTATTCTACATTTGGGTCATGAATTTAGAATCGCCCTACACGAATCAAATAATCAAAGCTCTAATATATACACTACGCTATAATAGATTTATTTCTTTATTTTCATTAAATCTAAAGGCAAAGATAATTTTGCTTATATTTGATAGCTTCGCCCATTTTACAGAAGATTAGAAATAAATATGAACATTAACTATAGCATAATGTAGAAATAGAAGATTATGTCATTTAGTCTTAAGTGCATGTGCTCCACTTATATGAAACAACGCCGTTTTCAATTTAACACAACATCCCATATGTAGTCGCATCGATACTCGTAGTCGACCTCGTTTGTGATACTTTTAATAATTACTAATACTATTTCTAGGTTCAGCTTCAAGGGTTTCTTTAGTGTGAAGAGCACAAAATAATGTAAAATAAAACGTTTAAACCCGCGTCCACCTCGTCCGCTTTCCCTCCCCCGCCCGACACACTCACCCTGCTGGCGGAGGCACGGGTGTGCGCGTGCGCATGCCCAAGCCGCGACATATAGTATTGCAGCAGCGCACGCGCGCCCTCCACCGTGTCATGCAGCGTGCGCCGCAAGTGCGCGCACAGCTCGCCCGCTTTGCCCTCCCCGCCTACACCCATGCCCGCTCCCGCTGATAGGAACTCGCATAAGCATTGTACTGGTAGCACACTGCAATGGTACAGAGTTATGCCTACGTATAGATCTTGTGTCAATGTTTCGTATCCCGACATGATGTAACTAGGCGCTAGCATTCCGTCAAGGCAACACATCCTGTGAATTATTGGCTGCAAATTTGTGATTAAATATCCGAGAATAAGGCATGTAATCTTAGTTTATTTTGAACAATAACAACAAATAATTTCTTATTTGCAACTTAGTCATTTTCACATGGCAATTTATTTGTCGTAAGAAGTCATTTTATGTTTCTTTGTTGATTAATGAGATAAATAAGGTAAATAATATTTTGGTTTTGATTTCATATTACCAAATATTAGGAATTTAATAAAGGTATTTAAAAATTATTACTCTATACTAATCGAAACTCAGCTCGGGTGATAAATTCTTACTCGAGTTGTTGTATTAAGTAGTTTATTCGAGTGACTCAAGAACTCGAGTGCAACTCGAATGACGTAGTAAAATTACTCGAATGGCTCGAGTCACAAAACCCTACTCGAGTCGCATTTCTGACGAAGTCATACCTGAGTTCCAGCTGGTCCTGTCTCAGCAGTTGGTGCAACCAGGGCATAGCTCGTCGCGTGCCGTGTCTTTCCACTAACGACAGAAGCAGTGCTGGCTGTCGACACAGTAACTTCCCTAGACGTAGCTGAGAGCTCAGCGCTTGAAGAGACTCGATCACCGATTGGGGAGGCTTCCTAGCTGGACCCATAGGCTCCAAAGTCGTCAGCTATAAAGAAAAATGCACCGCATTTCATACAATATTCTTACAATGACACCAGCGACCCGATACAATAGTTTCCCGATACAAATATAATAATGCATTATAGCCGTTTAATGAATCAGTGCTGAAAGTTGATGCTACTTGTGGAGGCTGTGGGCTTACTTTTTGAAGCAATTATCACACCCCGGTGAGGAGTTTTATAACCTGGACGTAGCTGCTATAGAATCTTAAGCAAATGAGCAGGAATGTTTTTAGTAAATTCATAAAATAAAATTCAGAGAAAGACATGACGGGAAATATAATCAATAATTATTATTTACCAGCTGCGTTCCACTGCGCGGTTTAAATAGTCCGCGGTATTGACATTTTTTGTGTCTTCCCGTCATCCCACGGAAACAGTCATTTTTTTCGGGATAAAAAGTAGCCTATGTGTTTATGAACTATCTTAAAATCAAAATTCATGCAAATCCGTTCAGTGGTTTCCGTTTTTATCCCGGAAACGTATAGTTCCCGTGGGATGATTGAAGTCGCGGGAAAACCGTCAATGCGGGTGAAACCACGGGGCACAGCTAATTTAGTTGATAATACTAGTCGTTAAAATTAGATTCCCTGTGTTGTAGAGATCAGGTCCAAATGACAATGTAATACGAAAGTACGTGAGTTACGTTCCAATCAATGCATTGATATTCCTATGTATACTTATATCGGGAACGGGATACGTAGATAAGCAGAACTACTGTGTTTACTAACACACAAAATAAGTTTATTAACGAATGAGTTATTTTCCATTCCTATAAGAACAAGGAACTTTCAGTGAGATAACAGAATTTCTAGGATAGTTATCGGGAATATGTAAGATACATGCAAGCATGAGGTGGGCAAGTGTGAGATGGGTGGGTAGGCACCTGGCTGAGCAGGCGCGAGGAGTGCTCGGTGACGGGCAGCTTGGCGTTGCTGGCGGCCGCCAGGTGCGTCTCCAGCTGCAGGATGGCGGCGCGCTCCGCCTCCGCGCGCTCCGCCTCCGCCGCGCCTCCGCTCCACTCCACGCTCGGCCGACTGCCCCAATGCAACACACTACGATTACACGACTGTACCGCCCGAAACTGGCCTTTGTAGCTTTGGGACCAAAGCTAGGCTTTGGAAACGTTAAGAGATTTTTATTGTGTATCGCATTAACGCTATGCTAGGCAGAACTTCAGTTCAAATATTTGAAGAAAAAAAACAAGCAACAACAACAACATAAAACATCCCCGCAAGATGTTAATAAAGGAGGGAAGTAATTCGGCCCTAGTGGTACGGGCTGCTATAGCTTAGTTGGACAAAGCGACAGGACGGTATTGTGTAGTCGTGGGTTCAAGTCCCACTAGCAGCCGAATTTTTTCCTTCAAATAGAACAGTATGTCATCGAGTAGAATTATGTGACAAATGTTAGTACGACAGTGAACCAGTTGTATCATAATTAAGGCAAGTGTGTAGTGATTGAAACATAGCTCCTGCGTCAGCTACAAAACAACTTCTAAAAGCAAACTTAGGTTATGCCCACTTAACTAGTTCTGCTGTTCAACCACACTGATTAAATTAGGTATATGTTATGAAATGTAGCTCAATTTCATCCCTCGGTATAGTATAGTATAACTTGCTAGAGTATTTCATTTTTTAACAGATGGATGTCTTTGAGGGCTATGTAATTTTAGATGTTGAAAATATGGGCTGCCTTGCCTGTCTTAGTTAGGGGCGTCACTATTATACTAAACAAATGACAACTGTGAATACCTAAGTTTACGTTTGGTATTATATCTTTATCATATCATGTGTAACATTGGCTGTTAACATTTCGCAGCATGAGTAGAAAGCTGAAAAAAATATATTTTTTAATTTCGATCAAACATTAAATAGCAAGAAGTCAATCTCATTTCTTATACTACTGAGCCCGACAAGATCTCGAATATTCTATACCGCAATGCCCCGGTTTACGTGACCTCGTTATGCGCGGTTACTGTTTAACGCTAATTTTAAATTTCACGTTAACATGCCTCGCATTACGCGAATTTCTCACTTAAGAATGTTTATGTACATAATATAGTCATTGACTACTCTTTGGTCCCGGGTTTCACTGGTTAGTTCGAACATTCTGATCTGATTCTGATTTTATGGGGATTCCCTCGTTGGTTTCGTTCGTTCCAAATTTTTTTCTCGGCTGGCTGTCGTGTTTTAACGTATGGTGGAGATAAACTTAATTTAACGCTACAGTGATAATCCCGCCAATTGAGAAAAAGAGCGTAAATGCGCAATCTTGGAATTGAAGATTAATGTGTTAAGAAGAATGGAAATATAGGCATCATCATCATCTCAGCCATAGGACGACCACTGCTGGACATAGGCTTCCCCCATAAAGGCATGGCAACAATAAAATTGTTGGCAGAGATTTCGGACTCTCAGAAACGACGGTGTTCTTGCACTTATTATATAAGTGCGAGAACACTTTATCGTTCGAGATTCTCTAGCCTAGAAATAATGGAGAAGTGGCTGGCAGTCTGCATCGAAGATGTAAATAAGAAGAACACACCACTGAGTCAAGATCTCATACGCAAAGAAGCAAAATATTTGTTTGAGATGCGGAAGAGAGAACCCTTATACACATCTTTATACAGTTTCATAAACTACTGTTTTTCAATTTGAATCTAAAGCTTTGAATACTATGCAAGTTCCTCAACGGCAGTGGTATGTTCTTCCAACATTTGCTAGCTGCATAGCAGAAACAAAATCTGAAGTAGGTCAAAGTTACGTAGCTAGTTACGTTTAGAGATCACAAAAAACGAGGGAATTGAATCGAATGGATATATTGAATCCGTTAGCGTTTAGACTTAAATAAAATGACGTGTATTTGTGATGAGAGAGGCATGCGGTGAGTTTATGTGGTGTGGTGCGGTGGTACCCACTTGGTGATGCAGGTCTCGATGAGCGCGCGCAGCGTGGGATATGTTGCGGCGGCGCGCTCGGCGAAATGCGCGGGGTTATGCGCCGCGAGCAGCGCCAGCACCACCCAGCCGCGCCAGTAGAGCGACGTGATGGCGAGCGGCGGCGCGCTGTACCCCGCCGGTAGCGAGATGTTGTCGGGCGGGTTGAACTGGCACAGCTGGAACACGTACTCCGCCACCTCCACCTTGTCCACCTGCAGCGGCAGCTCCTCAGCGGGCAGAGCGCACGCGCGCCGCACCACGTGCTCCACCAGCTCGAACACCTCCGCGCTCGATATCGGGATCTCCTACGAATGCGACCCAAGTCTTATTTTAGCTCGCTATTAAACTAAGTTTTTTAGGCGCCTACCATGCATACATGTGTGTCGACTCCATCCTATGATAATATCATATGAAACTCTGGTTTAGGGAACACTAAAGAAAAAGAACCAGCATTTAGTGCTCACAACGAATACATATGAGCATTGTAGACATATAACAACTATGTCATATAAAAAGACGGTCGCCGTGGCTCAGTAGTCAGTGACATGACTTCTGGGCCTCCAGGACTCCTGGGAGGAGTCCTCCATCAAAGAGGAGCGTGCGCCCCTTGTTAAAATTATCTACAATGAGAAAATTTAATACGAGAGCACTTACTTTCGATAGACCAATAAAGAGGATACGAAGGAGATTGTTCTGCGTTAGAGGCGCTTCGCAGCAATACCGATAAATCAACGCTCTTTCTGACTCCGGCGGCCAGTTGTCCACCTTGCAGTACGTTTCCATTGGCTCCACGAACATTATCTAAGCAGAAAAAATATATTCTTTTTTTATAATTTTGTGCTTGACCGTGCCCATCACGAACGTCCATGAACATCATATTGTATGCACAGCACACCCGACTGGGTGCACAGCTTGGCACTTACGACTACGCGTAAGTGCCACGTTATACTCAGTACTCAGTTGTAGAAACAGTATAAAGTTATTTCACATTTTTGAGCGTTGAAGTGGGTTCCATTTTTATTTATTTGCTCTATTTGATTCACAGCTTGGAATATACAGTAGTGTTAAACTAAATAGCAATACATAATTCAACAGATATTCTTTAATTCCTAACACTAATGTACAAGGCATGCGTTCTGTGAATATTTGAATTAATTATAATATGCAATAAATAAATACTGAAATGATAGTGATCTAGTTGAATACTGTCATATTATATCTATGGTGACAAAAACGGGGCGTCCCGTTGCAGCTAATTACATGTTTGTCAAAGAGTAGACGCTAGAATCGGAGCGGGTACAGTGTGGAGTGTGTAGACGATGGCGTACCTTGTTAAGCGCGTGCAGCAGGTCCTGCCGGGAGGGCTTGTAGCAGGGCACGGCGGTGTCGAGCAGCCAGGCGAGCGCCGCGCCCTGCGTGCCCGCCACCTGCGCCAGGTGTGCGCGCGCCTCCCCCGCGCCGCCGCGCGCGTGCGCCGCGCCCGCGCCCGCCAGCAGCGCGCAGCACGCTGCACCACCGCAAGCACTTGCATCACGCAACAATTCCTACTCACATTCTAACAGACTATTAAAGCTTGAAATATATAATTGCCATTAATACCGATCGAGGCACGCAAGTTGAATTATGCTCATTTTCGGGTCTCAATCAGCAGTGCACGAACACCGGTCGCTCGGCGCTCAGTACAAGTGGTGGGTATGGCCATAGCTAGTAGGTATAGGTATGTACCCAACAGGTCGGTGATGTGTAGGAAAGCACGCTCGGCGCGGTCGGGCGGCGCCTCGTGCGGTGGAGGGGAGGCGAGCGCGCGCGCCAGCGCCCCCGCCGCCGCCACCTCGCGCGCACCGCGCACCACCTCCCGCGTCAGCGCGCGCAGCCCGCGCAGGTACTCCTCCGGCCGCAGCAGCAGCTCCTGCAACCCACCCCAGCCCGCACCCTCTAACAACTTCCATAGAAGCGACGGATTGAAATCACCGCGACACAATTCCTAGTGGTTTCATACACCCGTTAAAGAGGTACTTAACGAGCGGAGTGTGCACCGTACATAAAGTGCGCGAGCCTCACGCGAATTCAAAACGGTCGCACGTATATATATATATATATATATATATGAATATCCGTGATCATTATGTTCAGATGTTTTAGTACTAGGTTAGTGCACATTTCATTAAAAAAAATATAAGTTTGCGTGTGACCTCTGTCTCCTGTCGTCTTTCTGATTAAGTCATGACGCGTGTGTGAAAACTTGAGTTTACATAAAAAGAAAAAAGGGAGTGAAGACAGGTAATTAGGTAGGATGGTCTTCAAAAATATCGACAAATTGATCAAGCTCTTTTTTGCAGTTAGGATACAGTAAACGTAAAAATGTAGCGTAGCGTAGCGTGCGAGTGCCGTGTGTAGTGTGTAGTAGGTGATCGTAGGTGAGCGTACGCACCAGGTAGGTGTCCGCCATGGCGGCGGGCGCGGCGAGCGGCTGCGCCTGTATGAGCGCGGCGAGCACGGCCATGTTGTTGGGCGAGCGCACGTTCGACAGCTCGTTGTAGATCGTGTGCGTCACCACGCTGCGCAGCAGGGCCGGGTTGTCCGACACCATCTCTCTGCACAATACCGCTTGGGGTTACCCACGCTCTGTTCAACACTACCTGACCTCGGCCAAGATGCGGCGTGGCTTTGTCTAATCGAGAAGGATAAAACTTTTAGATAATGGATTCTGACAATTAATCGATCAAACCGACTTACATTCCGACTACACAGCAAAAAACTTGACCTATGTTGAACTTGCAATTTTGAACAAAGCTAACTTCAATTGCATCAGTGGCACAAACCAGACTTTGACTAGCTTAATACTTCATAATACAAATATTGTTTATCACGGGATACGCACCATGATTTAGATTTTGATTGAGTTCCCGATATTTCGGCGCGGTTCCAAGCACCATGATCACAGAGAGACTGTGCGTGGAACCGCGCCGAAATATCGGGAACTCAATCAAAATCTAAATCATTGTGCGTATCCCGTGTTAAACAATATTTTAATTGTGAAAAGCCATGAAAGTTTAAAACAATACTTAATACTTCGTAGCTAAGTATGAAGTATTAAGCTAGTCAAAAGTAACGTTCATTTCAGGCCTTTGCTTTGCTAAGTCATCGTCCGGGTCTTAGTAAACACTACTTAAACTAATAGCAAAAAATGTAAAGTAAGTTTTATATAATTGACTGTTTTTGGTGAACATAAAGTCGCTTCCGGAGATTTCGAGTTGAGTTCGAGTAAATCGATTTGCATAGTGTGTGTGTGTGTGTGTAGGATAGATACCTGAGACACGAGTGGTAGGCGGCCTGGAGAGGCTTGGTCTTGAGGCGCATGCGGGCCAGCTGCGCCAGCACCTCGTTGTCCCGGGGCGCGCTGGGGCCGCACGCGTCGCAGTTCACGCACACGTACGCCAGCAGTTCCTGAGCCGCCCGCCACAGCTTGCCCGAGTTCAGCCACGACTCCAGCCGGGACGCAGATATCATGCGGATCTGATGCCACACACACAAGACTCATATACAACCCACCGTATATACCCTATGGTACTACATTATGAGGCTTATGGTTGGAGATCACGTCTCAGTTATGAACGTTATCACTGGTAACGCACTGGTCCAAGACCTTTGTCTTGAGGCATTGTGGTATATGAACGATTGATCTGTTTCTCGACGTTGGATTTAAATTATCAAGCTGTTTGTCCTGGCTAGGTGAGCATATTGGTCGACTTCGAGGATCGAGTCCCTTTAAGTTACTTTTTCGAGTTCCTTTAAGTTACTGGGGAGGGCGCAAAACGGATATTCGACATAGCTTTTGTCTTGTCCCTGTTCACTTTAAGGCCCACTCAGTGGAAAACTCGATTGAAGTTCCGAGTATCATGTTCTTGCATCGATTCTGCTATGACCACTATACCATCAGCGAAAAAGCGAAGCTTCGCAGCATAGTATAAGACGCAGTATATAAGTCAGCAAACTTATATACTCAGTGACGACGTTCATGCCAAATTCTTCATGCTTGATTTTAGAATTGCATTGATTCTATACAACTCTAAAATCCTTTTAGTCCAAGGGATTGAATTGCCTGGATTGATTTCTAGTCAATCCAGGCTGTCAATATAGCACCCTGTTCACATTATAATATTGTACGGTGCTGTCCGTACATGTAGAAATAATAGATGATAGTTAGAAAGTAAAATGTTCTTTTATTCTCAAACTAAGTCTATAATGGTTAATGGTATGGTAGATGAGCACACGCGGATGATATGGTTGCCGATCGTGAACTGAAGACGCGATTTATGCATTATGGAATGAAGACGTAAATCGCTTACCGCGCGCGATGTGCGATGCTTGCATCGTACATGCTCCCGAGGGAGGAATGGGAGGGCTCATGAAGATGTGGAATGCTGGTGAATGATCATGTTACACGGTGATAGACAATACAGGGGTGATATTACAAGGTGATTGACAATTTTATTGTGATTAACCTTAGAGTCCTTTAACTTTGTTGTTTAAAATGGTTGACACGATTGAAAATCGGTGAAATAGACCTATTCACACGCGCACTAGATTTATTCACACGAGCGTATCGATTGACGCTTTGATCACTTTGGTTTTGCTCTGCTTTTACGCGTATGCACTGTTCACTGACACGATACGCGACACTGGTACTCGGCGCTGGCGCTGGTGCATCGCCGGCCCCGGCCGCGGCAGGAGCAGGGGAAACGCGCTGTACGCACGGATTGCCCTTTTTGAACACGCGGTGCACTATGTAGCCTGCGCCTCCAGCAGCCACGATGAATATCGTAACATATATCATGACATAATGGTGGACATCGTGTGAGGAGATCTGTTTGGTGATGACGGTCTCCATTTTCATCTTTTCAATCTGTTTCCCTAGTTCTTTGATTTCTTTTTCGTTACGGCTGGTTGCCGACTCCATATCGCTTATGGGAATCGACAAATTAACAATCTTATTTATCGACGGAATCTCAAAGGTTTATATCTAGCATTATATCTGCTTGAACGTGTATATTGTTTGATTTATGCTTATGTGACACCACAGTGACGTCATCCCCCTTGATAAGGCAGTCTTCCCCGAGCGATGCGATTCCGACCTTGCTGAGTCGGTCGGTTGTAACCAGATGCCCGCATATAATTCTTATCGTGCAATACTCACAACAAAAGAATAGGTAGTTATTAACGTTGGTCAGCTGTGTCCACGTGTTTCTGCACGGGACTGTGTTTGTTTTGCATTTATTTAATTGTTCATCTTTAATGCATAGATCTTCATCCGATTTCAAGTGATAAATTGGTTGGTGTAAAAGACACAGTTGAGTGTCGTCATCAAATTGTATGCATTTTTGGATGTCAATCTCGGTCATTGGCACATAAGCATTCTTTGGGAGATTTATTGCAATATGACTTGCGATGGGCGCAAGGGTGGCCATATTATTGTTGACTTTTTGAGGTATTGCTATCATCTTGTAAACTTCATAGGTGTCCCGGCATACAAGAGGAATTCGTATCTCATAAAATAAAAAAGTCTTTGGTCATTCTCGCTTTTACTTTCAGAAGATTATATATTTTTGGTAAATCTGCCTGTAAATTGTTTATAGGCAAACAAATATCTTTTGAAAGTTGGCCTGATATAACGTTTAATTCATCAATTAGTTGCTCTGGTTGTATTAGATGTATGTTAAATTTGCCATAGTAGCTGTTTGTGACTGTATCGAGTAGAGTATCTTGAACGTTCCTCAAACTCATCAGGATACTGTTAGCGGTGATTGCGGACAATGTAAACTCGTCAGTCCTTCTCATGTTCTGAATACCTTCGTTTAAACTTTGCACAGAATTTTGCAAGTTATTTAGATGCTGGTTAAATATTTTGTGCTGTTTGTCCATAGCACTCTCCATTCTCTTCAACAAATTATATTCGGACTCTACTATAGAAGTCTGATTTTTCCATAGCAAGGCCAGATGATTTTGGTTGCTTCTTATTAGGTTTATATCTTTTGCATATTGCTCGGCGAATTGGTCATCCAATATACCAAATAAACTGCGTCCAATGTTACCTACAAAATTGATCGCTCCTCGTGTTACTCGCCCGCGCTTTGTCGGGAACTGCTGACCGAGCAAGGCTTTATTATAATGGTCTAATTCTTGATATGCATGATGTAATTGTAACAGGATCAAATTACAGTGTGTTTTGGTGTCTGATTCCAAACAAATTTCCTCCATATGATTAAGATATTCGCCGAATAGCTTTGTTCCTTGCCAATACGGGTTCATGTCATAATAAACTATAAGTTTCCATTGATCCCGAATAAGGTGCATGTTTGATAGTTTATCGAAATACATGCCATGACTGTTATAAAGTTTTGATGTGTTATAAGCACACTGAACTGGTGACGCCATTAACATAAACATTGTAAGCGCCATAGTAATAAGGTAACATGACCCTTTCCTGGTTGATCGTTTCGTGTGAGGCATTATCCATAGGTCACTGGTTCAAATCCGGTTCGAAGGACCAAAATGTACGGTGCTGTCCGTACATGTAGAAATAATAGATGATAGTTAGAAAGTAAAATGTTCTTTTATTCTCAAACTAAGTCTATAATGGTTAATGGTATGGTAGATGAGCACACGCGGATGATATGGTTGCCGATCGTGAACTGAAGACGCGATTTATGCATTATGGAATGAAGACGTAAATCGCTTACCGCGCGCGATGTGCGATGCTTGCATCGTACAAATATTTATTATGTCTAAAAATTGTATTACAATATATTTTACCGCTGTATGAATGTAGTGCCAAAAAAGTTATAAGGGAAATCTTAAGTAATGGCTGAGTAAAACAATGTTATTTGTGGTTTAACAGCTAATACCTCTGGAAAACCGCAGGTAGCAGCGAGCAGCTTCAAGAAGCCCTTGCCAATGGCTTCAGGGGCAGCCGATCGACGCTGGATTTGGTCTTTAATAGCTTCCAGCACCAGCCCTTCTACTGCCTCATAACTGGTCGAATATCTGAAAAGATACAATCATGTGTAGTAAATCAAAGATTTGAAACTCCATTCTTTTATATATTATAATTGTGCAATTTTGCTAAGCGAAAGCTACACTAATATATTATATACTAAAAACTCTTTTTCAGTACAAAAAGAACCACATTTTTTTGTTATCTGTGTAAAGAAGATAGTATAAATACAATTGTGACTAGTCTGGCAGACTTGAACATATTAAACTTTACCTTGCAAACACTGAATATTCTAAGTCAGTGATATCGACTTCCTCCTCTGTGCTGCCCATGAGTGGTGACCCCGAGCCAGATGGTGACATAGTGCCTGCAACAACAAATATTCGGTTATTCAATATAATTTAATTAGTATTTAAGAATCAAATAGTATACATCAATATACATCGATTTTAAACTCAATAAAATGATGAATATTGTCAAGACTCTCAAAACTCTACAGCTGCTTAAAAACATGCAGAAGAAAAGTTCAAATAAATTTATTTCATGAATTCAATTATTAATATAAAAAACAACGGCTCTAAGAAATAGACAACAAAAGTAGTAAATAATTTACTGTTAATTAGTGGCTCTCATATTGGTACAACGGATTTACATCAGAAAAAGACAGGGACGGAGGTAAATCGATCGAAAACCATAGTAATGTACAAGTATCAGCTTGGCGGCAGCCAATAAAATAATTTAAAAATAATATAAAGAAAAATAAATATTTAAAACATAAATGACTCGTGAGCTCTGCTCATTACATACTCGACTGAATAACGTTCACGCCTGCGGCTCCCACTGCAACCCCGTGCAACATTTTCGTATATAATGGACTCAGATAAAGCGGAGGCTGTATACTCAAAGATAATGGACGACTTAACTAACTATTATCGTAATATACTATCACCACCAAACTTTTACCAAGAAGTATTATTGCGTACAAAATTACAGTCCAGTATGATACTTAGTGCTTACAAAAAAAACGCATGTTTGCTTAAGTATACATTGCAAACAACAAGCTTACATGCGAGTGTTTCTTTTTCTGCTCTATATATCTAGCGTTTCAGTACTATCGCACTTGATGGTCAGTGACGATGTGGTCAAATATGTTATCAAGCGAGACCTAGAATGCTTTCTAGCTCTCAAAGATTGCTGCCTGAACACACTATGTGTTTGGTGACAGTTTTATAATAGAACCAAATTAATGAGATAAAAAAGTAAGTCCCTCGCTTATATAGCTTATTTGAAGTTATGGCCATAGGTGAAAAAGATTTATATAACAAGATATATGTACGTTTATGAATATATATATGTATACTATATTTCCGACATTGTTTGTATCCATTTTTATATACTTGTTCACATCTACTGTGTATATTATTACAATTCCTGTCCATACAAAGGTTGCCTGTAGGATATTGCTTAAAGCGATAAGGCCGCCACTTGTTCAACCAGTGTTATATATTTATATTTTATTTTGTACTCTTTTTTGGTGTCAAATCAAGAGATTTTGATTGATTGATTGAAATAAGTAATATAAATGTTACCCAGTGTGTTATCTGTGGGGATAAGATGTGAAGGGGGTTGTTTAGTCCCGAATGCGGTGATGATGTTCTCCACAAGACATTTACACCACGAACACTCCACCCACCAACGCTCGTTCAGGGCATCTTCAATGTACACCTGGAATAATCAAATCAAATATTTGCATGTATTGGAAGCACAACTATTACATATATATTAAAATGTCGTCATTTGTTATACTCCACATCTCAACATATGCTAGTTATAAACTGGCGCTGCTCTTCCGCTGGGTTCCAGTTAAATGACGTCACTGCACGATTCAACAACAATTAGACTCAGTCATAGTTAATATTTAGGTAATAACGGTATTTAACATTCGTTTTATATAATAGGTATAGATAACTATATACTTTTAACTTAAGATACTACTAGTCATATTATAGACTTGTACGTATTTTTCCTGCTTTACTTTATACATAAATAACTTAAACAAGAAACTACTTATATGGTTACCATAAAATCCAAATTGATATTATACTTGTGAAAGACAAACCTATTGGATGTTTTTATTAAATTGCAGGTGCTTCCACATAATTTCTCAAACAGTGTTTGGGCAGTTTATGGAAGCGAGGTGTAAAGGCTTCGGTTAATAACAACCAATAAAATAAAAACTGTCAAAAAAGTGAGTGTCAAAAAACTAGCAGAAGTTTACCATTTAACTAGCAATAGCATTTTTAAGAGTTTTCATAATTTTAGCTTTTGTATAAATAGAATAAGAGTTTTTGGATTTTAGAAAACAATTACCTACTGCCAATATAGCTGGAGTCTTTCATCTCAGCACACCACAGAGCTATAATCTCTCAAATATTTAAGACTATTGTTTGTCGAAATAATAATAAAACAATGATGATTATAATAAAGTCTGCTTGACCGTTCAAAGTCTTACCAAACCTTAAAGTATAGAATGTAGCTTCGCCAGCTCAAAATAAAGTAGTTTTTCTTTATATCAAAATTACCTTAATAAAGATATCTGGCCAATTGCTGTTATCTCGATGTCCAGCATACAACATATTGCAAGCTAGTACGAAGATAAGCGGATTCCCTTTGTTTTTAAATGCACCTCCTTGCTCCCTCTTCAGTAACGTGCACAGAGTGTTTGTCACGGTCTCGTGTGCGAACATGTTGGGACGTATCTTGGTGAGGTACAGTAGACTCATGCATAGTATTGGGTCGGGTTTAGAGCGCTGAGATTTGAGCAGGCGTATTGATCCCGTGAGAAGACCAAGCTGCAAAAATTAGATGTTTACATAAATAAAGACAGGTCAGTGTTCCGAAAGGGTAGGTAGAGATCACAGGTTTCCATTTGCTGTTATTTATGAAATTATTCAGACACTAACGGCTATATGATAGCTTATGACTTGGGCTTTTTTTAGAATGTCTACAGTTTGGTCAGAATATGACCGCTTAGACCTATCTCTTTAATCTTTAACATTCTAATTTTTCAGAACTTTTTATATGGTTAAGTAATCACAACATGCTTTTAACAAATAATGTCATTGCTGCAATAAAATTAATGGTTTTTTGTATATTTACAGTTACAGCATTTAGCAATATTGATATTTATTGAGGAAGTAGTCGAAGGTGTATTTACACTCAACATAGTATTTTAAATCACACTTAAGGAGAGAGCTGCTCAATTAGTATGTACTCACTGATTTTCTTAAGCGTGGTAGTTTTCTAAACTTAAAGGTGGTAGCGAATCAGGCAGTCCCTATCAAGTATCATGAATCAACATATTATCAATGTAATACTTTCACTGGAATCTCAAGCCTGGGCTAATTAAACGTTTTCCGATTGATTCAAGGTATTACTGCATGGAAGAACACCTACTTGACATTAAATAACATCACATAAAGATAGCTCGTTTAAAGAACAACTCACCAAACAAAATAAAATTTTAATAATATAAAAAATGAAACCTAGCTTTTTCCTTAATTTTCTTCATTTTCAAACTTTATTAATATTGTTTCAGTGGTTTAGGCTTAAAAACTTAATAGACAGATGATAGTATTACTTTCACATTTTTTGAAGTTTTTGCTAAAAGTATCCCAATAATCATTAATTCATTAGTAGCCAATGTGTTAATCCAGATTATAAGGCACCTACTTTATGAATATTTTTCAAATCAAGTTGTGAAAAGGAGAGGAAGAGGTAATCAGCACATATTAACATAAACACACACATACACATAAACTTTTACATTTATTATATTAGTGTGATAACTGCACTAATTCTATTGGATTATAGTGCCTGGTGACAGAGAATAAAACTAAGATGAAATTTGTGATGCATCAACATTATGTGCAAATTGGCTAACACTTGTGTACCATATTGATACTTCCTACAGCAAGATATGCAAATTACCCTGAAGCTACATAATTTAATAATCAATTCTATCATAGAAATCTAGGTTTATTGCTTGAAAATGAAAGAAAACACTAAAAATTAGTAATGATTATATGTATTTACCAGTTTATCAGAGTTGTGAGTATCTAACGCCTGCAGCACACTAGGTACCAGGTCTACAGGTTCCACATCAAGTGAGGTTCCACCAACTGCTTCTGCTGGAGATCCAATCCTTGATCTCTTGCTGGGAGGCTGGCTACCAAAACCAGTTGGCTCTCGCTTTCTTTCTACACCTGTAGAGATAGTTATATAAACAAAACAGAGTTTAAAGATAATCTAGGTACTTAGTGACCTTGAAACTAGTATTAAGAATCTGCATGTTTTCAAACTGACTATTTTGATGTTATATTTCTGATGGCTGGTTTGGAATGAACTGCCTTCCTTAGTCAATCTTTGATTGAGCCAAAGATTATATACTACAACCACCTGGACTGTGGTGGTGAGATAATTTTCAGAAAATTGAGAATAAAATTACATATCTAATTTAATTCTAGCATACCATTTTGTCTTCAATCGACAGCACATATGGTAATGTACCTGAAATATAGTTGATGTACCACCTTTACATATGCATGATTTTGTCTATCCCCTTCAACCGTAAAATCGATGTTTTATAAAATAAACCTGAACCTTATAATCTCATGTCAATCTCATTTATATATATATATAACACATTATACACTTTTACATTTAGGCAAATTTTTGAAGGGAGTTTCATCACTTTCTATCTCCCCATGATGATGATGATGATGATGATGCATTCCAAGCCGATTTCGGCTACGGCGACCATTTAATGTTTCTGGGTACGGTTGTACCAGTTACCGGTTGTGCGTTCTCACATGGCTGATATACCCAATTTTTGCAGTAAATGTTCGAGAACAGAAGCAGCATGTGAGGACGTTATTAACATAATTGTACACAATGTTGGAAGGTGGTCTGCTCTTCATTCGCTCCCGCTCGGAGTCAAGTTCGCATCTTCGACTGTCCTCAAATGCATACACATTTGCATGCACTTTTTGCCTCCATTCTAAGCGACTGGCAGCTTCCGACTCCCATGATGAAGGCTCAATCCCACATCCCTTCATATGTCTTTTCAGCACATCTTTATACCTCAGAAACTGGCCTCCGCTTTTACGCTTGCCTTCCTCAAGTTCTGAGTAAAAGATGCGCTTGGCCACCCTTTCTTCAGGCATTCGGGATACGTGCCCGCACCAACGAAGCTGCCTTCGCATTAAGTAGGCTTCCACTCCGCACACATTCGCACGTCTAAGAACATCAGTATTCCTGACACGGTCAGACCATTTAACGTTTAGAATATCGCGAAGACATTTCAGGTGGAATCGATCGAGCGTACGAATGTGGCGGCGATACAGACACCATGTTTCTGATGCATATAGAATATTGGGCAGAACAATAGCCATGTACACCTTTATTTTTGTTTCTAATTTAATGTCGTGTGACCGGAACACCTTGACGCACAGTTTACCAAATGCCGCTGAGGCAGCACTAATTCTGGTGTTTATCTCAGAATCAAGGTCACCTTTGGATGTTATGGTGCTTCCCAGATATTTGAATTTATCCACATGCTTTAAGTTCATCCCGTTGAGCTGCACAATCAAGGGCGCCTGTTGAGTGGCGTCAGTAATCATGACTTCAGTTTTTGTCACACTGATTTTCAGCCCGAACTTACAACACACCGAGTCAAACTTGGACATAAGCTCTTGTAGATCTTCAGGAGTTTCAGTCACAAAACACAGATCGTCAGCGTACATTATCTCAGTAATGAGATCAAGAGAGACCTTCGTGTGCGCTTTTAACCTAGATAAGTTAAAGACACCACCATCAGATCGAAAACGGATTCGGATCCCCTCTGTATTATCCTTTAGTGTCTCTTTGACGACCATAGCAAAGTACATTGCAAAAAGTGTGGGCGCTACTACACACCCTTGTTTTACGCCACAGGTTACAGGGAAAAACTCGGATTGTTCGCCATTTGATGTCACACAGCAAGTCATATGGTCGTGCAGGAGTCTTATTAGACGGATAAATTTATCCGTACAGCCAAATTTTCCCAAAGTTATCCAAAGCGCCTCCCGAGGAACACTATCAAAGGCCTTTTCCAGGTCCACGAAGCACTTGTACATCGGTTGACGTTGTTCCTTACTCTTCTCCTGGAGCTGGCGAATGGAAAAGATAGCCTCACTTGTACCTCTATTAGGCCTAAATCCGAACTGTGTCTCTGGAAGAAGCTCTTCCGATAACTTCAGCAAACGGTTAAGCAGGAGTCTGGCAAAGATCTTTCCGATGGTCGAGAGTAGAGAGATTCCGCGATAGGAATTACAATCAGCGCGGTCTCCTTTACTCTTGTAGAGCGAGCATATGACAGACATTCGGAAGCTGGAGGGTACTTTTTCATTGTCCCACATCTCCGAGAACAAATGCCACAACATGATATGCAGCTCGTCGCCACCATACTTAATTAGCTCTCCTGGAAGGTTATCCACACCAACTGCCTTTTTATTTTTCTGGGCTTTAATGGCTTTAATAACCTCCGTCAACGTTAATGGTTCGTCCAATTCAACAGCCTGAGGATGGTCGTGTAAAGATTTAATATAATCTAAATCTGCTGTTCGATCCACGTTCAGCAGATACTGAAAATGTTCTGCCCAGCGTTTTAGCACCTCCTCCTTATTCGTTACGAGCGAGCCGTCAGACGACTTCAAGGGAACGCATCTTCTGCGGGTTGAAGTTCCTATCAGCTTCCGAACTTCACTGAAGAATGCTCCCAGCTGGTTCGTATCGGCAAGCAGCTGAATCTGAGAAACCTTATCCTGCCACCACTTGTCCTTGGCAGCACGAGCAAGCTTTCTTATGTGAGATGAACTTTGCTTGACCTTATCAGACACAGATGGATGTGCCTGGTTTTTTGAATCAAGCTGCTGCAAAAGCCTTCGATGACTGGATATGGCGTCGGAGAGAACTTTATCGTTCTCGTCAAACCAGTCTTCATTAAACCTCGATTGCACACCGAGTGTCTCTGTCGCTACACCGATAATCTGAGAACACAGGTTGTTGTATTTAGTCTCTAGATCATTGTTACTTTGAGAGCTATCGGCTATTGCCGTGTTAAGAGCTTCTATGTATTGTGTGCGCGTCTCCTGACTTTCAAGTCTATGGAGATTTATACAGGGAGGTCTTGGTCTACTTTGTCTGCGAGGAAAATGGGGACGTACACGTAGCTTTATTGTGACAAGCCGATGGTCAGTCCAGCAATTTGCACCACGCATTACTCTTGTCACCAGCACCTGCGAGATATCGCGCTGTCGCACGATTGCGTAATCAATTAAATGCCAGTGCTTGGACCGCGGGTGCATCCAGGTAGTTTTGTGTATCACGGGTAGTCTGAACATGGTATTAGTAATAGCCAGCTCAAATTGTGAACACAAGCTTAGTAGCAACTGTCCATTAGCGTTCATGTTACCAATACCGTGTCTTCCCAGTACTTGCGGCCACGCTTCGAAGTCTCGTCCTACTCGAGCATTAAAGTCACCGAGAAGAAGAATCTGTTCACTACGTGGAATCTTTCCCAGTGCCTGTGAGAGTTCCTCGTAGAATTTGTCTTTAATTTCATCGCTTTTATCCAACGTCGGGGCATATACACTAATGATGTTAATGTAATCCGCACTATTCAGAGGAAGACGTAAGGTCATGATGCGGTCACTAATCCCAACAGGATGATCAGTCAATTTTGATGTTATACTGTTTTTGACAGCAAATCCTACACCAGATCTTCTTGGCTCCGTGCTGGGGGCGCCCTTCCAAAAGAACGTATACCCACCACCAGCTTCTACAAGCTCGCCTTCGTCCGCCAGATGAGTTTCACTCAAAGCCGCGATATCCACATCATAGCGGCCAAGTTCTCGTGCTACGACGGCAGTTTTTCGTTCAGGGCACGCATTCCCGGCACGGTCTAGTAGGGTACGTACGTTCCAGGCTCCACATGTCATCTTTTTGTTGTTATACATTTTATTATTGTTATTGTGTCTTCGACCACGTAAAAACGGATGCGTAGGCAGCCGTGGTTACTACCTCCCGTAAAGTTTTGGAGTAAGCATTTTTTGGGACACCTTTTCTAGTCCCCTCCCCGGCTGAGCAGGGCAAGCAGTGCCTCTCTAAATAGAGCTGCTTGGTCACAGTGGGTGCTGCCGAGTTACACTGTTACTCCATTGCAGTGCAGAAGCGACCACTCTCCCAAAGCCGCCAGCGTGCGAGCATCAGACAAAGCCCGGGTTACATCATGACCGAACCTCTCTACCTCTACTCATCGCCGCTGGACTTCTTTTCCTCAGTAACCTTTAAAACAGAAGCGGTCAAGTGCGCAGAACATATTTTAGTGCGTAAGTGGTCGCGCTACCACAGACGCACTCTCTCGTCCACTCTCTTCTGTAGCCAATGGAACGGAGACCGCTACGATTGGAGAAGAGCTGGATGCAGTGTCTAGCCGACGGTAACTTAACGACTCCTACCGCCGCCTTTGGCCTTCCACGATGCCTTGCTGCTTCGCCAGATCCGCCAACAACACTCGCTTATCAGCTGTCGCGCTGCCTTCACTGCCGAAACAGACTTCTGCATAATTATGCGGGGAGTAGCCGTAATAGACTTGCTTAGGACCACAAGTCCCCCTCAAACCGGGTTTGGCCCACGAGTCGACGTGGTTTACCAGGGTGTGGCCGCTGCATGCCTGCAGCTGCTTGGAGCCACCGGTGAGAGATTGTGAGGAATAGAAAGTTTGATTCTTTGACTTCAAGTTGGAGACCGACATAAAGAACAAATTACTTCCGCTCCCCACTACACAGAGATCGCAAAGGGTATGCAATTTCTTTGATAAGATCTCTCCTCAAATACTTCTTAAGATTAGAATAGAATAGAATGGAAAAATTGGCCTTATAACATTAGTCATACTAGACAAGTCACATAATACAATATAACAATTATATAACAACATTTTTTATGCACTTTTGCTATTAAAAATCCCATATATAACAGTCAAAAAGAAGTTCACTAGTTAGTCAATAATTAGAATAAAATGAGTCATGAATAGTCTAGAATGAAGATTCCACAAGATGTAGATTTGCGAATTAGTTTAATGAGTAAAATGGATTAGTCTCGAAGAAATGCTTGAGCTTCCTTTTAAACTCAATAGCGCTTAAATTTCAGATGCTGATTGGCAATTTGTTATACATACATTTTCTTTATTTCGCAGGTTATAGTTCTGTATGTCTTTGATTTTCGTCAAATTTGTGTCATGTATTTCTAGGAGACAACTGTAGATGTACAAAGATATGACGGTCATGATTTTGTCATTTTTAAAATAGTTTCTGACGGAACCCCTTTTTTTTTAGACCAAGCATTATTCTTATTGATTAGTCTTATTGCTCGCTTCGGAGTCTCAATTATTTTAACAAATGCATAGAGTATCGGATGATAGCCAAGGGGAAGTTATCTAAACAAGGACAGCGAAAGCACTCAGAGATTTTTACCGCTAGTTGAAGATTTATGGATGTTCCTTTTCTCGGGATCCCTGGAGACCGGCACGGTAGACTTGGAGCCCAACGCGAATATATCCTGAGGATGTTGAGGTGCTTTACTCTTTCCTCCTCGACCCGTCGACGGCATTTTCCCCCGTTCCATTGATTTAGTATCACTTCCCAGTTACCGTATAAATTATACATTCATATGAAATTACGTTAACATCACAAAATGTATTAAACACGTATTAAATGTAAATATTTTGGTTTCTGATCAGTAGGAGTGTGTATAATTGCCGGCCAGGGAATTGGCGCCCTGATAACTACCGACCCAATAAATACCACCCAGATAATTCATGACCATGTACGTCGGTTATCAGGTCGGTATTTCACTGGCTGCGCAGTACTTGGCTGCGTATTCCACCCCGGTAGCGATTTTGTTCGGCACGTATTTCCCGACCAAATAATGCGCGGCCGATAAAAGCCACCCAGATAATTCGCGACCACCTTCTATTGGCTGAAATCCGTTACGCTTATTGGTCTAAAATGATTCTTAAATCGATTCTATTGGTGGAATTATTTATTAAATTGTAAGGCTTTGCTCATCATGCGATAGTCAAAATCCTAGTTTTGCTCAATGCTGACAATCTGGAAAAAAAAACTAAACATGGCGAATGTGTTTGTTTTTGTTTACTTCATTGTGAAATTTCATTGCGTTTATGATTAGTCCATACCTGAAATCTGAATGCTCGTGCAAGAGCGGCACGTCACGGCACGAACGGCAAGTGGAAATCAATCGGTCTTTTCAAATGTCGCCAGCTTTCCGGATGGATTGTTCTTATATCTACAACTAGAGGAAGGATGATAGAACCAGACCGAACAAATTACGTAGAATTTAAATGATTGTGTCTATTGTTCATGAGATATAAAAGGATAAAAGTTATTTTCTTCGTGGCCTGTGGCTGGCTGGTATCTATAACAAATAAACAACGTGGGAAAAAGTGACGCGTTAGCTGTCACTGTTGAATCAGAATGTTACGTGAGAAGAGATGGAGTATTGATTGTATCTGTACGAACACCTACGCTTGAGTTACCAAGTTTCGAGCTGGAAGTCTCACCCTCCCATGTTCAGAAGCAACCGTCTATTGAACATTGACAAATCTCTGAAAAAATGAAGGCTGTACTATTTGAATAGTTATTTTATACATACCATAAAATGGTAGAAAAAAATAAATGCTTGTTATGTGTTTACTGCTGCGCATAGATTAGTAAGTGTGAGTAAATATGTATGGAAAGAACAAAGTAACCATACACATGCCCTCTAAAGTCGTCTACTGCTTTACTAGATGTAAAATGATACCAAACAATTCTGTTACTGAGCATTTTTTTCGTTTTAATGACATCCATGCCACCTGTCTTTGGTGAAATTGTCTCAGCCCCATAGAAGCCACGATAATAAAATGTTGAAATTACCAGCTTACATACTCTCACAATAAACACTTAAACAGAGGAACTTTCTGGACTGTATGTATAGTATCGGCATGTCTTCAACTCCAAGGATTGCATAACTATTAGGTATCACATCAAATTTTTAATCCATTGTTCAAGTGATTTCCTTGTTTTTGCAAACATGCCACTGCATTGTCATATTCATCTTGTCATATTAAAACTGTAATTATAAACTAACCAACTTTTTTAATTTAATGTAACCATGGACTAGGGCTTTATTCCTGAGCAACCACATCATCTCATCAGCACTAAAAGTACATTTAACTAACTTAATTAATAATTAATTTCTAACAAAAATGTTTTGCTTTGACCATATAGCATAGTCAGACAGAGGTGCAACCAATATAGTGATGTATAATCTAAAATTGTATATAAGTCAGAGACTGAACACAACTCTTCTAATGTCAATATTCGTGTTGTACATCCTCTATTCACCCTTATACTTAACTAATTGGCTAATGCCGATGACACTTTTCCTAATGAAAATTGCTTGGATGGTAACCATATAGGTTTATTTATTAAACGATGTGAAGGGGGGTCTTTATTCAACAAACATGTTTTATTTAAAATGTAAATACTATGGTAATTACTCATGTGGCTATGTGAGTAATTCTCATCTTTAATACATTCATAATGTGTCAAAACCACTTCAGTTTTACCAACAAAACATCTTTTATTAAAGTTCATCCTTTTGGCTCTATCATTATAATATCTATCTAACATAAATGTCATATATAGACATGAAACTACGTTATATAGAAAAACTCTAGTGTCGACAAACAACAACAAACTGGCCAAGGGCGAATCAGTTCCGTGTTAAAAACTCTTAAATGTTTTTTCTTTGTATTGAGCCTTTGGTACGTGATCCCGATTCGCACTTAGCAGGTTATAGTTAATTAGCACAAGCACCAGTGCTCCAGGGACTAAAATGTAATAAAAAGGGCTGTTGTAAACTGTTAAAGCACCAGTTGTTTAGACAACAACTGTTTAAAATGATATATGTATCACTAGTGGTCATATAGGTACCAAAAATTACCATGTAAGCCGCTAGTACTTTAATTAGTTACAGGAATTTGTCCCATAATGCTTAATGTTGTGTTCCAATGTCATAGTTCCAGACTGGCGCAGCCTGCGGTAGCGGTCAGTTATTGAATTTCTCGTCTTTAACTGACCGCCACCGCAGGCCGCGCCAGTCTGGGACACTAGTACGTCTTGACCGACAAAAGTAGCAGAGTTAGTCGGTCTAGACATAAAACAGGAGTACCTAAGTTAGCCGGTACAAGGGGCAGTAGGTACGTTTATAATCTTATAAGGAGTAACATAACCTACAAATTATGTAGGTAGTTGATGAAGCGAAGGCTGTTTATCATAGAACACTTAATACAATATCTGTTTATTATTGTAAGTGAACCTAGCCAAGTGATTAATCATTATATACATCGCTGTTCGCAAAAAACCTTCAAATTTAACAAGCTAAATTATGGAGTAGGGATGGGTAAAAAATATCGATAGTAATTAGCGATATTTTTTCCCGCGATACATCAATTTTCGACATTTATTTTCAGATATCAAAATCGATATATTTTTAAAGCTCTGCTGTCTGCTCATGCGTCACATCATGATTTTGACCAATCCGATTTCTTAAATTTAGAAAATATGCAGTAGGCTGTATGGGTTTAGTTTCTTTGGTTGTTACAAATACTGGTATGAATGTGTTTTTTTTTGTTTCTTTTTTTTATGTCAAGCAATTCGAAATTTTTATTTTAAATAATAAAACTTATGTGAATTTGCTTTAAAATTTCGATAATTTAGGCAATTTTTATAAATAATTGCAAATTATTATCGACATATTTGAAAAATATCGATATTTTTTTTCCATTTGCCCATCCCTATTTTGGAGTATTGCCAGGGTTGCCAACTCAGATCTTAAAAAAGTCATAGGCCAGGTTTAAAAAATTCGTAGAACTGTACTATTTGCATGTGTAATTTTTTTCTTGAATTGAAAAATAATGAAATTTTTATCACTTTCACACAAAGGGAATTAATTAAATATAAAAGATAATATTACGAAATATCAGCTTTCTGAAACAAATTTCTAGGTATAAAATAAAACGTTTATTTATATATAAAAATATTTTTTTCCTTAAATACAGGATATACATTATTACAACTAAAACCAAAGCGATGTTGCCTACATAATTTACTTATATAATAAATAATATTTACTATTTAACTATAGTATTTTCACATAATCTATGTGCCACTTCTGTGAATTCTGCCAGGCTACATAGAAAAATATCTACTTGTTTGGAAATTCGATTCAGTATTACTATCGCGCGTGACATGGGAGCATACTTAAGGAGATTCATCTTTAGCGTTGGTACGCCGTACTCTTAAACATAAAAAGCGCAAAAACTGTTTTTGCAATTTCTCCACCATTTCAATTTTGGGTAATTATAGTTGTGCTAAGATGTTATGGTTTAGTAGAAATCCATGAAAATTTTGCCTTAGCAGGCATATAAATTCTTAATATAATTAAAAAATACTATATATAACTTTTCTATTTATATGGCTAAGATAATATTATTATGCCAAAGTTCCAGTGGGTTAAGTTAAATAAATCAATTCGCTCATCATAATTTATGTCAAGTTAATAATTATCATAGGTACAGTAATGGAACCACTTTTTGTTAAGGTAATTATTTACAGAATAATAACATTTATCCAAAAAGAAGTCAAATATTCTTATTTTAAGTTGATTATAATGATCTCTTTAAACCTATCAGGTAATTTGTTATATATTCTTATTGCCATGCAGTTTTCGTTTTGAAAACTAAGTTGAAGTCTGTAGGGGAACATTTTACATATTTGTTAAGATTCCTACAGCTTCTATGAATTTCATCTTTGTATTATTTAAATATAAGTATAAGAATCTTTATAGGTAAAACACACTAAGACACAAATATAACTATTTACTACTTTCCTCTTTTACCTGATTTTGGTACCAACTGACGATTCTAATTATAACTGATAATGTTCTTCAACTTGGTTACATGACTTAAAAAATAATAGCATTGAAGTCATCTAATTTGAGCAGTTAGCTCAAAACTATAATGACTAATTTAACTATGAAACTTAAAAATCGCCACTCATTTAGTCGAAATATGTTCCATATATAATTGGATACTTTTCGTTTATTAATTGTTTTAGCTCAACATTTTGAGTTATTTCTCCTACAAATATACTTGGACCAAGTTGCCATTGTTATTTAGTAAAATTTGATGAAAAATACGTAGATTCTGGGACTGAAGTCCGTAGATTCGCAGGAACGGGCTAAAATACATAGATCTACATAAAAAGACGTAGAGTTGGCAACGCTGAGTGTTGCCATAAGCAGTGCTGCCAACTGCCTAACCAACAAATCTGGATTTCAAGGTCTAACAAATCTGTAAACATACATTTGGAATATATCGAGGAATATATGAAACAATAATTAGGGTACGTACTGTAACGAAAAAATGAACTATAAAGAGAAAATAATAGATAATATATGTTTTTTTATATAATTATGGATTTATTTACATAATTATATATTCATATTACTAAAATTAGTTCCATTCTTACAGTACATTAAAGCATGGTACATTGTTTAGCAATTGTTTCGTAAGTAGCAGTTCCTCTGTTGTCCGCGATCTTTTAATAAAGAAAATATACTTTCTACTGCAGCGCTGGAATGGGGAGGCAAAATAAAGCGGTAACAAGAGATCGTTATATTTGACCAATTTTAACGAATATAGCTATAACTCTCGCATAATTTGTCTATGGTATCGTGTAATGAAGTGAAAACTTCAATAGCGGCGTTGTGCACTTTTGGGAAAATATATTAAACTCGCGTCTGGACACCTGGCGTCAGACGCGTGACGTCATATGGAAATTTAAACTTAAATATATTACGAATAAGGAACATTTTTGTTTGTTGGTAGGTATAAAAGCAGAGATAGACCGGGCCCGTATGCGGCACGGCCGTGCAGAGATAACATTTCAAGCGTTTAACATGTTGATTTTGACTTCATATCCACAACAAAATTCAAAATTTCACTTTTGCCGGCACTCCCGGAGTGCAAACCGTTTTTTTTGACGTGACAACGTCTTATAAATTGGTTTGCCGGGTGACACTTCAAGAAACTGCGTTACGCTCCGCTCACGTTATGCGCTCACAATGAGAGCGAGTGAGAGGCACGCGTCCCTTCCACTCGGCGGGTTAGCCCGCCTAAGAGCGAGAGAGACAGACATAAAAAGTGAAAGGCACTCAAAGTCGTTGTCACGTAAAACTTTCGCCCGTATACCGACTTTACAGGCAACCAATTTTTATAGAGAAAAATCGATTTCACGACATTGAAAACAAGTTTAATCAAATGAAGCTATTATACAACTGTGTAGAAAAGCAGTTAGTAGCAATATGAACTGAATGGGATTAACTGCTATTAAATTGAGTTACTGTGTTCTTGTGAGTTTAACTATAAATTAAAAATTAGTCTACGATATCCACAAACGTAATCTATCTTTTTAACTGATATAGGTATTAAGTATATGATTTTGTATGGTGCTCCAGCATAAAAGTTTTTTGTTTTTATGCAATTGCAATAACGCTCGTGGTACATTGTAGACAAAGGGTTTCTGAGAATGCAACTTTGAAGTAGAGAATTTAATTCTTATTTTATTTCTGCCACTCCATTGCAGGACACAAGAAATTGCGTGGAAAATAATAATGTAACACGTATCACGGCAGGGAAAAACTTAGAGTGAGGAGCACCATCCAACGTTAGCGTTATAGCACCCGTCAAATCAATAGTTAGGCAAAAATTCAGTTGCACTATCAAAAAGTTAAAATGACGTCACGATTTTACCATAACCATAAACACTCACTTTTGGCTGGTTGTTGTTAATATTAGTGTCATGAAATTGTGTTCACACAATGGCGATCAGCAAATGTATTCTGGGTACAGAGTACCCGCCTACCTACTTCTGTCTTTATTTCTGTCTCTGTTTTCTCGGTCCGAATATAATATATTTATATATCGGACCGAGATATAATATCTTTAACTGTAGCACATTTTTTGATAGTGCAACTCCCGTGCGTTAATGTAACTGAAATCAACGTTCGCTAGTGATAAAGTTATCTTTGACCATGACGTAAACTAGAGTTTTGGTGTAACTCACACTTAATCGTTTGAATTAATAAAATTTGTTATAGTTTTGAAAATCACGAGACCAAATAACATTACTAAAAAGCCAAAATTTGCTTGACGTAGGGCGTGCGTAGCCAAAACTCCTAATAAGCGAAAAAAATGAATCGTGGACATCTCTGTCGATCGCATCCGGTAGACAAAATATTGCGATCTGAATTTCACGACAGGCTATGTTTTTATGATTTAGAGACAAAGAAGAAAAAAATTACATAGTAAATTAATATGACTAGTAAAGTACTATTCTACAAGCGTTAACACACGGATAACGCTTGACACTGAGAGAAAACATAAAAAATGTCAAAGACACTTTAAAGTGATACACATGAACAACGAGAACGTTTTGTTAAAATGATGGCCCAGTACTTTACAAATTATATTCATATTCATATTGTTATATAATCTAGTGCCCGTTTTTGTTTCGAGATAAGCATTATATTTATCTTGGTAAGCAGATGAGTGCAATCATAGATTCATTATTAGCACAATTTACCTGGCGTGCGTTCGGCAGCTCCATAAGCCAAGCCATATCTTTCTCTGACAGTGGATGTGCGGCGTTCACGAACTCAATTAGAGCCAAATCTTGGTCGGCTGTCAAAATTGACTTATGCAGTAGTAACATATCACGTGATTCAATAGCATTGTAAGTGACTTCTTCTTCTTCTTCTGTAATATGTTATGGAGTAGCCGTTCGTGATACATCGATCAAATATTCGTCGATCAAAATTTGGCTGACAAAGCTCCTGAACGCAGCCCTGTTTGTGCGCGGCTACCATAGAGAAAAGAAAAAGGTAAGCTACCAATCAACCACAAATTATATAGTTATGTCTAAAGACAATCAACTGTATGCATAGAGGCAGTTTGTAGCGAATTAACATTTAATTTCGAATAAACAGTAAGCGTTACGCTTCCACTTTCTTAATGCGTACTGCCAAGGAATGGAACTCGTTGCCCGAGTCTGTGTTTCCCGATATGTACAATCCTGGAGTCTTCAAGTCGCGAGTGAATAGGTACCTTCTAGGTTTGCGTGCTATATCCTAGATAACGTCATCACTTAACATCAGGTGAGACAGTTGTCAAACGTAAACTTATAATATGTAAAAAAAAAAAAAAAAAGTTTGGCAACCAAGAAGTCAAATTTGAAAAAAAAGAATGTTCATAATAATTATCATAGCCATGAACATTTTTTTATGGTCACCCGTTTGGTACACGTCCACAAACATAGTTTATTTGTTAGAATTTATTTTTCACCTAGTCTATCATATTGGTGAAGATCTCAAGTAAGAACAACCGTTCTTACTTGAGATCTTCTACTATAGTGTTTAATTAGCAGTATATATTGCATATTTATTGATTTGGGAGATACATGAATTACAAAGGTCACAGCCAAAGTGTAAAAAAAAAATCAATACATGATTGAATTTATTTTAATTGGAGAATAAAAATTGCAAATTAAACTAAGTAACATAAAGCATTTTAATATAAATAAGCTAGTGGCCCCTTTTTTTTTTTTTTAGTGTATATATTTTATATTAAATAGACACACTACATCGAAGATATCCCGCACATTACAATGGCCATGATACAGCTGAAAGACAACAAGTCACCTGGTGACGACGGAATAACATCTGAGTTTCTAAAAGCGGACAGAGCACCGGTGCTCAAAGTCCTCCAGAAGTTTTTCAATGTCGCTCTTATTGGAGGTATAACGCCAGAAAAATGGAACAAAGGCATAATAGCGCTGTTCTTCAAAAAAGATTAAACATTTTGCCCAAGAACTGCAGACCCATCATCCTTCTGAGTCATGCTTATAAACTCTTTTCGCGGGTCATCACATCGAAACCGTCTCAATCGCAGGTTTCATAAATACCAGCCACCCTCTTATCAGAATTTCTTGATTTTTAGTTCCTGTTCCTGAAACACCACCGCCACGATATGATTTTCGCACTGAATGTGGAAGGCACACGACGAAAGAAACTTTAAGGGTTTGACTAATATTTGTCTTAACTTCACAACAAACCACTTATAGATTAATTTCAGTTGATATAACTAAGGGGTCACTTTATTTCAATTCACCTAACAATTGACTGAGTCTAAGTTATTTAAAATATTCTGAACGCATCCAGAAATTCATGTCCTAACGTTGGTATGATGTGAACATCTAGGGAATTCATTGTGGACTAGACTTTATGAAAAGTGGCTTTCAATTATCAGGCCGGTAAATATAGGGTCGGTAAAGCTCGGGTCGGTAAATCACTGGCTGCGCACTATCGCCCGGTAGAATTTGTACCACCCTAGTAATTACCACCCCGATAATGCGCGGCCTGATAGCTCATGTACATGGCTTTGAATTATCTGGTCGCCAATTATCTGGCCGGTAATTCACAGGCCGGGAATTATTTGGTCGGCAAGTAACGTTTCCCATCAGTAGCCTACCGATTTATATTTTTTTATAACTCCACACACTCCACAGAATACATTTTTACAGCGTGAAGAGGTAACAAATATACACACATGCACACAGACTTTCGCACCTATAATATTAGTCGGAAGGATTGTATGTAGGCGAGCGGATTGAGTTGCTAAGTAAATCCGAGATAACACGACTATTGTTATTTCGATTTTGATGTTAAAAATGAGTTTATTTTATCAATGAATACTTTCATATGATAGGTAATGCCATTCATATTCTAACTTGATGTGGCAGATTTCATTTTGAGAGACCATGACCGCGTGGACTTAAACTTTGAAAGCGCTTGCGTATGGCGTCTCCCTCCAGGGGCCTTACTATCAGCTGTATAAAAACTATGCTGTTTGAGAACTGCTCTGAACTTACTCGCTTTTTACAAAGCTGATAGTAAGGCCCCAGTTCGTTGCATTTTTCTGGGAGTTTTGGGACTAGTGGAAACGCACACTGTGACAAAGCCATTTGGCAACATTTATGCACTGTCAGAAATCAGATTCAAAAATCGTCAAAACTGTCAAAAGTTAATACTGTCAAAATTATTTAAAGGGCAGGACTTATTAGAAAAAGGTGAAATTTGTAATTATTTCTTTGATTTCTTGGTTTAAATCTTATTATATTGCACATATTTTACTGCACTGGTCTGTCTAAAATCTGTAATTGTATGCATTTTGATCACTGTTATGTAACTCGTTTATTTGAGGTTAGCTAATCGATTTTCAGATGTTGACCTCCACATTGATCGGCCTCCGGGCTGCTCGCGCTTCTATTATGGTTACCAGAAACTTAGCGGCTGCACAAAAGGCAACAGATCCCATTCAGCAGCTGTTCCTTGACAAAATCCGAGAATACAAAGCGAAGAGTGTGTAAGTACAAACGTACCTACGTGAATCTATCCTCGGACAATAATGAAATAAGAGAACTTTTAAATAAACAGCTATGTACTTTAAAGTCGATTGACAGTGTCTTGCCAGCAACAAGTCAAAGACGAACTGATAGAAATCAGATGACTGCCGAAAAATGAACAATACCGTGACACATTCAGAACATAATAGCAGTACTCTGGCTGTAGTGCTCCATTAGCATATATATTATTTCGAACCGATGATAGCTCAGCGGGGAGAGCGTCGCCTGTCAAACTGACGGGCACTGGTTCGATCCCCACCAACAGCTTCAGCTTCCGGTGAAGGTAACTCTGTTATCAAATTCCCAGCATGGTGGTAGGGTACTTTCTAGTACCCGCCTGGCTAGCTACCACCCTCAAGTTTGAAAAACTGTCACCAAACACATACTGTGTTCAGGCAGCAGTCCTTGAGAGCCAGTGAGCATCCTAGGTCTAGCATGATTACATCTTCGACCACATTGTCACTGAACATCAAGTGAGATAGTGGTCAAACGCTAGATCTATACAGTATAAAAATTAAAATTAAAAAAAGTCAGTCACAATTATTGACATGCATACTCAACACCATAATATATACTTTATAATGAGGTTAATATCCTGGTAGTTATGTCAGGCGTTATTTGCTATCCATCCCTGTACTTTTGGAACAGCATGTGTAGTCATTATCAGTTACTTTTACTCCTCATATTTTACAAATATATTTTGACTTTTACGGCCTTTGTAAAGGATGCACCGACACATGCCAGTAGTGAAGCCATTAATAAGGAACACTGATGACTGATGTAAAGTACGGATTGGATCCACAAATAGCTAATTTATTATCCGTGAATACAGGAAACGAGTTGCAATTTTTTAACCCACAAATAGCAAAACCGTGAGTAAGAGAACCGCTTAGAAGGAGCTTTTTCTGTACATTGTATAGAGGATAGTCTGACCATTTTAGAGAATGGGCAAAGGTGGGTACTACATTTGTAATAAATAGCAATAAGTAAACCCAAGGATTGAATATTGATTGATTGATTGATAGCTTTATATCAGGCTAGGCCGATGATGTCTCGACTGAGAATTTACTTTTCCAGTTTTGTTTCAAATCTGGAAAAGTACATTCTTGGTCAAGTGCAATTGCTAAGTTATTATCACTCAAAGAATAACCTTAGTCTTAAATACACACAACCATGCATATATTCTCATACCTATTCTTCTATCTAAATATATATAACTCAAAAGACTGACTGACTGACATAGTGATCTATCGATGCACAGCCCAAACCACTGGACGGATCGGGCTGAAATTTGGCAGGCAGGTAGATGTTATGACGTAGGCATCCGCTAAGAAAGGATTTTGATTAATTCTATCCCCAAGGGGATAAAATAGGAGATGAAAGTTTGTATGAAACAATTGTTGTAAATTTTAAACTGATCGGGCTGAGACTTTGCATGCATAAAGCTACTATGACGTAAGCATCCCCTAAGAAATGATTTTGAGATTTCCCCTAAGAAAGTTTGGTTCCCAAGGAATAATTGAGGTAGCAGCAAAACCATAATCCACGCAGGTGAAACCGTGGGTCACAGCTAGTTATATATATAATAGTATACATTAGCATATTTATTATTGTTCATCTGCTAATTTATTTATGAACCATATTTTGTCAGGGTTTGCTAGCAGTCAGCTCCTAACACTGGTCTATCATTGCCACTAAACTCTATTATCTAGCCTATAAAATCTCACATATGATCTACATTATCTTCCAGGGGTGGCAAGCTGGTTGAGCCAAGCGCAGACATTGAAAAGGAACTCAAGACAGAGCTGGAAAAGTTGGAGAAGCAGTATGGTGGAGGATCTGGAGTCGATATGACTGCGTTCCCCTCGTTCAAGTTTGATGAGCCCAAACTGGACCCCATTGATGAACAGGCCCCTTCAGCCAAGAAGTGAACATCAAGTGCAGTGTAGGAACAATTAACAGTCTGTGAATGCTTGTATCTAAGTTGAGTTATCAATAAATTATTGTATAGACAGTTTGTCGGTTTTGGGATCTATTATTTAGCTCGCATTAGAATAAATACCCTTTAACTGGCAAAAACAGACAAGCCTGATAAAGAATGTATGAAAGTGAATGCGGATTGTCCTATTGACGATTACACTCAAATAGACAAGAACAGAAAACCCTCATAAAGAATATAAGAGAAAATTGGATTGTCCTTGTGGTGTTAATCGAGTCAAGGTTCCCTGACATAAATATTGGACAGCATGACTCCATTTTATTTATATCACAATAAAATAAATGAAATAATATAAAATGAACTTATTTATAATAAAAAATAACTTAAATGGTCAACTATGGTGGTTCACTACTTTTATGGATTTTGAACATGTAACTTTTGGATTGATAGTCTCTGCCTACCCTAAAGACCAAGTTTACCAATAGGTAAACCACGTCCTTCCAATTGCTACGATTATAATCTATGAACCGTATACAACTGACTAGATTACAATTATGGAAGAAACTCGCGATGGTTTTCAGACTCAAATTGCGACACACTTATTTTATTATGATAATTATAGAAATAAATTCATGCTCATACCACACCCAATTCCAATGCAAATGCATTGGTATTGGGTAGCGTATAATTATTTTCTAATTCGCTATCACCATCACAAGGAACCTCTTCATCAGCCAACACCTGTACCACTAAAATAAATATTTATTCCTTTTTTTAACGACTTCAAACTTCGACTTCAAAAAAAGGAGGAGGTTCTCAATTCGACCCGTATGTATTTTTTAAAGTTTGTTACCGCATAACTTTCGACTGGGTGAACGGATTTTGATCGTTCTTATTTTATTAGAAAGCTGCTGCTTCCCGTGTGGTCCCATTTAAATTTCATCAAAATCGGACAATCGGATTTTTGAGTTACACTCCAATAACTGAAAAATACGTGCTGATACCTAGACGATATTATAGTAGCGAGTGAAGACATCGGTGAACATACCTACACCACAATGACAATTGATCCCATCAGAAACAAAAGTCACTAAAAAGAGTGAGTAAAAGAATTTTTACCAAAAAATGGATCCGACTTCAACACTCAAAAGTGTGAAATAACTTGTCGAAGTCGGTACCATGAGCACAATATTTTGTTATTAGTTACTTTTGAACTATCATGTTACTGACTTCAACAAGTTATTTGACACTTTTGAGTGTTGAAGTCGGTTCCATTTTTTTATGGGAATCTTCATGTCACGAGTGAACGGATACCTATCTTCTAGACAGGGGTGATCCTTCTTAGACCGCATCATCGTTTAACATCAGGTGACATAGTGGTCAAACGCATGCCAGATAGTAAATAAAAAAAGTTGATGCCATCAACCTCGCCACGCACCCTCCCTCCAGCAAATCTTGTAAGAACTCTGAATCGAGTTTAACAACCCTAGCTATATTTCCATTGTCTCGACTTCGTACCTAACAAGGTCATCATTACACAAACAAACGAGCGCGCGCGAGAAAACACTGCTTGATATTGAAATTTATTTTTGAACAAACAAAGGTGATTGTATCGCACTAGCGCATGTGTGTGTCACTTCCAAAATTATTACATATATGTATATATTTATCTGTGTTTCCCGATAGGTACAAACCCGGAGTCTTCAAGTCGCGAGTGAATAGGTTCCTTCTAAGTTTGCGTGCTCCACCTTAGACCGCGTCGTCGCTTAACATCAGGTGAGACAGTGGTCAAACGCAAGCTTATAATCTTTTAAAAAAAAAAAATAGGTACGTACACTTTTTTATCCCAGATAGATAATAAAAGTCTGTCTGCGGCACCTTAGCTTTTAAAGGTGAACCAATTTGGGTTTTTTATATTTGAAAGCAGGTTTTCAAGCAGCGGCTTTATCAAAATCAGTTCAGCCGTTATTAATTTAAAGTGCTTATTAGGTTCTGATGATAAAAAAGGAGTGTCTGACGTATCTGTGGGTTTCTGTGGCCTCATAGCTCCTGAGCTCATGTTGTACCAAAAATGTCGAGGCGGCGTCCTTCTCCCCCTCCCGGTGGGGGATCGTAGTTTAAATAATTATCGAAGCAGAATATGTCGGATGTTACAAAAATTTTGTTTTCGGGCAGATGCCTTAATTAGATTAAAATATGTACTACAAACTAAATAAAGCTAGTATATAAACATTTGAGCAACCCATTAGCTATTGCCATGCTTTTAGATGGCTCAAATATTCCAAGCCACTACTAGTGGGCATCGTACCCATAATTGCTAGTAAGTTATAGTCACATAGTATTTTTTTTTTCATTTATTCAGTTTTTACATTATTTAACTTAAGCTAAAAATACTCAACATAAGCTAAAAACACTCAGCAAATATAACCATTCAGAGAGAGAAGCGGCATCCAGCCTCTTCCTGCGATCAGGTTATTTGTCCACCTTACCGGTGGACGTCCGAAGCTGCGTTTCCTTTCCGTGGTCTCCACTAAGAACCATTGCCACCTTTTCCATCAGTTCTGGTTGCTATGTGCCTAGCCTACTGCTATTTCAACTTGTTACCCCTATCCGTATCAGATACTTACGATTCCACGTGATAACCGAGGTAACGATAAAACCGTAGACCACGCGGGCGAAACTATAGGATGCATACTTAAGATTGAATGTAATTAAGTAATAATAATAACATATTATCTATTGAATGCAAGGATAATAGACATGTTCCGGCTTACATTACAATCACGGGTTGGTGCCAAAGTACGTATTACTTATGTTATTATTCTCTTATAATGTCATCGAAAATTATCATATATGATATTATCATACTTACACATAATGTTACTTCTTTGTAATGTAAAGTTATGTTAATGTTTACACTATCTATATCAGCACCTACACAATAACCCAATATACAACTCTGATTTACAACCCGAATAAATGGGGGCATATCGAAAAACAAGACTAAATTTATTCACACCTCACGATTATGGTTAACAATAATTATTAACCTGGCGTTGAGATCCTAAAATGTAATCGTGGTTAGTTTTTCTACATGAATAAATAAATAATCTCGATTTCCCGCCATAATATATTGTAGAAGCGTTCTTCAGCTGAAGCTGAAAGAATCCGTCCGTAGTTGTGCGCGCGTGGAATTACGATATCGAGCGCTGTAAAATAGCTCTTGCCTCGAGCCTCGCTCGAGTCGAGTCCTTCCAACAGTAGTACGTTGTGCAAAGTGAAGGAGTGACGACGCGTGCTGCGTCGAGTTTATCTATGAACGGTGCGGCGTCGCCATGGCGAATGGATACGTGGGCTCCACGAAAAACTTCCCCTTTTCCTTCGACACAGACGTCGAGGAGGAGCATCCCGGTCGTAACACGCCTCATCTCAGTAAGAGAATCGGTAAGTGTTTACAGCTGGTCTTGTTTATGAACACGGAGTGTCCCGTCTGCGCATCTATTCTGCAATGTTTATGGTTTATATTGCCGGCGTGCCTGCAATTCTAGTTTATATAAAGTTATTTTTTCATGCCTAATGCGTGTTTATGACGAGCATTCAACGCGGTGTTGGCGATTACGAATTTCGTGATAATAGCAATAATAAAAGTATGCACCTACCTAACCACACAAATGTTAAATGAAAACAGGCAGATTACTCGTACCCGTATTAAATCAAGATTATAAAATAAGTAGGTATAAGCTAGGTGCTAAGTGAAACATGGGTTTCTTTTTACATTTTTACAAAGTAAAATGTTAGGCACAAATATAGGTAGAACAGAATATATTATTATATATCTATACTTTTATAGTATAATATTTAAAAGAGGTGAAGTTTGTGAGATTGTGGGAGGTAATTTTGGGATTGACTGAACTGATTTAAAAAAATTATTACCTATAGAAAGCCACGTTATTTGTGAGTGTCTAAGATATCACCACCGTTTTTCAAAACCACGTGGGTGAAACCGCTGGGCGCAGCTAGTACTCAATAATTAAAATAGTGAATGAAGAGTTTTGAAGGGTGCGGATGATTTTTTATTAAAATAATAAAACTATGTTTGAAGATATAAATCTTTAACCAGCGTGTGAAGAATTAATCTTAGGCCCACTTGCATCAAACAAATTATCAGAGATTCTCGGATCAAACCACAATTTTTGGGTGCAAATTTGTGATTCGAGATTTCGGCGAAAAACTCAGATAATTTTGAGTGGCGCAAGTGGGCCTTAGTTTAATTCGTTTTTGTGAATGAGAAACTGTAAATTGCTTTCACTATGTTACCAATTCAGTAAATTTACCAAGAAAATGAATAAATAAGCAATAACTTTTCTAATTAAGTAAATGATTTTTCAAATAGTGGCAACTTGAAGTTTCCAGTTATGGACACAGCATATAAATGCTTTCAAGCTGGTTGATACCTACGGACATACATACATTTATCTAAGCTAGACTATATTGTTATGAGACAGAAAAGTCCTGAGATATTATTAAAATATCTCAATAGCTGTTAACAATTAAAAATAAATGTTCAAATCAACTTGTACTAGTCATTGCCTTTTTTACTTGTAAGTAGGTACCTAATCTTTATAATTGCTAGATTACAAGATAGATTAGGCAGCTCTATTAGACAACTGTTTCCTAGAAATATTGTTAATATCTGCTTATACAAATCATTTCAAGAAATCTTTGCTTTGCGTTAGTCTGAGGGCCATAAAGTAAAAGCCTAAAATTTAGGCAAACAAGTAAATTGAAAGTGTCTTGTCAGGATCAATTGATTTCTCAATTGCAAAACAATCTAAATTATACCATAGCCACTACAATGAGTCGCCAAAGGAACCGTCATAGCAACGCCTGCCTCCTTGACGTGAACATCGTGGATCTTTTTGAGATCACGTTCAATATTTCGTGGTAGGTAAATGTACAAACAATAGATTCCACCCGAGCGCGAAGAAAATGTCGCAATAACCCACAGATTATACAGCAGCTCCTACCCAAAACCACAGAGTACCGTTATAGTATTAAGAAATGATGGTGTCGGTTGTACATTTGGGTACTATGATACGAAATAATACAAGTGGTGTCGTTTTACTCGGCCCGTGCCAATTTGTATGTATTGTATCCAGACACTAGACAGTTACATTTTGAAGCGGTCTGCATGCAGTCACCTTCGTTTTAGTAATGTAGGTTGCTATAGCACACTGGAAATAATAGGACGACTCTTAAGTCGCCTTGCACTACCCAAATTATCCGAGATTTAAGCCTGATCACTGATTAAATCACAATTTCCTGCAAATTTGTGATTTATTCTGAAATTTCGGATATTTTTGATTGGTGCAATAATTGGGCATCGTTACATATGGAAAATCTTTGTATAAGTTTATTTTTATCAAGAACTAGTAGCGCCCCGTGGTTTCACCCGCATGGATTACGGTTTTCCCGCTACCTCAATTACCCCACGGGAACTATACTTGATCCGGGATAAAAGTAGCCTATGTGTTAATCCAGGGCTTAAGCTATCTCCATACCAAATGTCATCGAAAACGATTTAGCCGTTCGAGTAGTAGTTCTGTAGATACTTCCCTGTAGATACTTCCTGAAGTATCTACCGGTCTACAGGCCCCAGAATGAAACAAACTCTCTTTTCATCATCATCGTCATCATCTTCATCAGTCATCACCGCGCGGGTAAAACCGCGAGGAGCAGCTAGTATAGTATAAATAATTCGAGCACGAGCTAAAAACGCTGCCTACTATCAATTCCTTATATATTTACTATTATCATCATCATCATCCTCATCATCTCACTCATTATAAGCTAAGATAAGATACTTTATTATTAGATTTAAGATCTGCCTTGGTAAAAATAAACCATTTAAAAAATTTCATTTCATTTCATAGGACGTCCACTGCGGGTCATAGGCATATATAAGTGGTTAGGTAAATAGTACATTAGTTAGATACTAAACACGCAAGTTTCATATTCTGTAGCGAGTATTCACTAAATTAATACTTAGGTAAGTAGGTATATCTAAGTGGCCTATCATGGTGTTCCCCGAACTCCGATCGATGCCCTAACCCAGCTGACCGCCACCGCCGACTGCCCGCCGCCGCGCCGCCACTGACGCAACCGGCCTCTAGTCAATGATGTTTTAAAGATGACGTTTATACATACTGCGCGGTGCTCAGCGTTTGTTCCTTTACTTACAGCATAAACATGCTTACTGCGACAGATAATACGGTACAAATAATATAGAAAAGGATAGCTATATGTTTAGACTTGCGCTTGAAACACGCGACGTAATCAAAATTACTACAATTGACATCTACCTCATATAAACATATAATATAATTGCCTCTAGTGCTCTCGCCATTCATATTATGTAGGTCGTCGAGATCCTTCGAGATCCATTGGAAAGGAGACTGCGAAAAAGTATTGGATACATTACTTTATCCATTTTGCTTAAAACTCTTGCCATATAGATACTACACTATATGGCATAATAATACACTAAATAAGACACAAGCGTTTATTTACATTTCTGTAATGGTGGCGTTATGAATATAAAAATATTTAGATAAAATTGCGTTTTTTCAAGGAATTCACTTTTATAAAGAATATCGAAACAAAAGGGATACATTTTAACGACCGTTACCGCTGTTTCTAACATTTAAAACTCACTAGATTTGAGATATATGTATGGCCATATACAAGAATGGAATAAAATTAATTTATTCATTCAAAGCATTACAATTATTGTACAAGAATTGTTCACTTAATTGTATACGATGTATAAAGGACCTGCATTTGTACTTAAGAATTTACCTCGCAAATTCGAAAAATAATAGCATGGTTATCCTACTAAGTAATATTATAAATGCGAAAGTTTGTGTACTTATGTGTATATCTTTGTTACTTCTTCACGTTCAAACGGCTACACCCATTTCGATGAAATTTGGTATGGAGATAGTTTAAGCCCTGGATTAACACATAGGCTACTTTTATCCCGGATCAAGTATAGTTCCTGTGGGATAGGGTAGATATAGGATAGATAATGTTTAAAAAAATTAGCCATAAAGTGTCTTTCATCGCATGTGCTGGGGAAACTATTGATGATAGAACAAAAAAATGTACCTCAATATTCAAGAACATATCAATATCTACAAATGACTTGGCGGTACCATATGTCCAATCATTGTACCTACGTTACTACTATTTTACATTTTAAAAGTTAATAGAAATGCCGACCAAACTCAGACAATGTTATCCATACCTTAGTATTAATCCTTATCCAAATGAATGATTTCGTATTTGAGACTAATACCACTATATTACTTTAAGAATTATTTAAATTGCACTTTCCATTCAGACGATGTAACGAATTTTAAAAAAATCAATAGATTGATAAAAAATAAGCAAAATGTAGAGAATAAAAATAGGTTTGTTGATAAAAAAAAAAGACGTGTGGCACTCAGGGACTGCCGCGGTAAAGTATTGCATAGCATTTTTTATCAACTTATGCAATTAATATATTAATAACTTATGCAGTAACGCCGATACAACCAATGCCACCTAGATGCGAGTTGCTGAACTAAGCAGACAAGCGTGATATTTCAAAAAAGTCATTAAAAGTTCTGCTATTCATCGATAGATGGCAAAACTAAAAAGTATCACCGCTGTGCTGGTCGGAGTGTTAGGTTATTTTCGTTATGGAATTTCTGGATTCGGTCTCCACGCTCAAGGCCCGCGATAGAAGCTATGCAATAGCTTAAACATATTTAAGAACAATCAATAGAAATTTGAAAATAAAAAACATGGGATAAATGTAGGGTGAATGTATCTTTATTCATGCACACATTTACTCTGAATGACCATCCGTGTGAAACCGGGACGGGCCGCTAGTCTGCTATAAAAAGACCGACGACTACGCATAGGTAATAAATACTTAACTTTTTGCTTACGTATCCTTTAAACCGGTAACACATGGTAGGTAACCACGTATTATAAACGTGCTGAACAAAGAAAATACCCCAAATATTTAAAAATATTCCTCTGTGAATTAATTCACCTCAAAAACAGTCTCAACGTAGGCATTCCTCGTATAAAAAGTACCCAATTATACAAAATATTTCACTTGCTCCACTTCCATTATAATACGTAATACAGAGAGATAGCATCATACTTTGAAATGGCAGTATGACGCTCTGTATTTAATATATATTTATATACATATGTTCATCCTTATCAAAAACCATTACAATTAATACACTCCATGCATAATCATTGCTATCTACTGTAACACATTCTTCTAGGTACAAATTCATACTAAATAGAGGTAGGTACATATATAGTTTGATCAGTTGCCATGCCTCATTCAGATGCTTATCTTATCCTTGTCTGATATTTATTCAGCTATCTAAGTACGTAGGCATGTTTAGATTACCTATGCCCGTGGCGTGCGATGCCGACTCATATTGTACAGTATTTTATTAGGTTAGGATATATATATTTACATAATTTACGAGTCGAACATACTTATGCCATGGTATATACATTTACATTGTATCTGAGGGTATATAGGTAGAGCGATAATTCGCAATTTCTAGGCATCTCTTCCTATCACGAAAATGGAGCAGATGCTCGTGACTATAGGCAATAAACAATTGCTACACTGAACGATTGATCGTAAGGTGTAAGAGTATGGGTGAACAACAGAGGTGGTTCTCATATATCAAATTTGAAACTATATGGCAATTTAACGGCTACGATAAAGTTTGCAAAAATATCGTGCAAGGCATTAACGGTGTTAACAAAATTAACCATGTAGCCAATATATATTTGTATTCTCGTAGGTAGATATAGATACTCAGGTTTTCAAATTGGAACATATGCTCCAATTTTATAACACTAACTCAATAGGAAATACTGATAAGCGGGTTTACCCCTTCTTGCCTGCATACACTTCAATCTTGCGTGGCGGATATTATCTAAATTCTAAATTATATCCCTTCAGATATAAAGCTGTACACAAATCAAGGTAGACATTGCGAAGACTACGGAATTTAATTATATCAGTATTATTATGACTAACCGTTTTGGTGATATGTATATAGGTATAAACACTTCGGATCAATCATGCCCTGAAAATAAGATGAAAACTCTAATTTGCCGGTCATTATCGAATTGACTCTTCCGCAAATCCTACGCATCCAAAAATACCAATGCCAACCGGAGCTTTTATATTTAGAACTTCTCGAACTGGCAATCTGGCGATATATATCATTTACCTCTTCCGTTTCGATAAATTTTGTCAATAACATGATTCACCGTTTAAACTTCTTAGTCTTCGCTAAATGTTTCGATATATTATCATCACTTTGAATAAAATGTTGAAAACATTAGTCAATGCGAACGTCTGCATTCAGGATTGCTTACTCACATACTAACTTACTTCATATATTGGGCATATAAGACTTCCAAGGTTAAACCAAGGTTAGTAGTTAATCTTATGAATTTATATACCCGTATCTGGGACGATGTCGCGTCGCCCCATTGACGGCGAGCTACTTCAGGATTTACGAGCCGGCGCTGACATGCTTTGGTACCACTGATCTGGATTCTATCGCAGCTGATTCCATCTACACTACACATTACGTAAACTTCAAGTAAAAGTATAGCTACATTACCGGTCACTTAGAACATTCCCCGTCTCTAACTAGCGCCATTTTGGTCGTCATCTCGCTACAAGGTGTAATGAATCGTGCGTGACGACAACTACTGAAAGTGTACAGATTTACTGAACAAAGCATGTCGCAACGATGCGGCCGCGTGCCAGCTACGAGCTCAGTCTACTCCCAAACACTCTACAATAACATTGTCTTTCTCGTCTACGAAAATATATACAAAATCGCGACGCAAATTAAGCTAATTCAGTGTTTGGTGAATCGCGAGTTCCCGCGTCCTCTTGTGCCACCATTTCGCGCGACGTTCTGGAAAATTCCAGCACTTTCAGCGGTATTTATGATGCAGCAGATGTAACGCGCGTGATCCGATGTAATTGGATATAATTTTATATTTGCAGTTGCTAAGCCGTGTAATGTTGTTCGCCTTTTACACTGATGTTTTGCAACGTGGAAAGATTCGCCTACATAATAATGGACCTTGCTTGAAGTAAGCGGTCTTTTTGTCGCTCAGAACTAGATATTTTAGTAATGTAACTTCAGCAAAGAGAGGAACATTTTAGTAAAACCCCGTGAGAACTTATACATTATTACTGTGTTAAAACGATGTATATTATGAAAATACAAGAAAGCTTTTTGAAGAATCTAATTAAATTGTTTGGCAGCTTAATGATCAAAACAAAGCATGTGAAAGATATGGCTACAATGACTGCGTCAATCAGGTCTTTGACATTGCTCTTCGTACTGTTACTGCGAGTGGGCGTCTGGCAACTTTCCCGGAGTAAATAGCCGAGTCACTCCGCAAAAGTGAGGATGCGCACGCGGCGCACAGTGATCCTATTCGAGATCAACGCCGACATGAAACTAGAGTTCAGTAGGTACTATTAGATAAGGACACACAATTAATGATGGCATTAGAATCAATATGTATTGATACATAGAGATGTCAAGCATCCTATCACATAACTAAAGTCTGAACTACCTTACGGAATATCTGGTACCCTGTGTCCCACGCATAGTATATAGCGGTTCTATAGATGGAAAGATTCTATTTTGAACTCTTTGGAGAGCCTTCATCAATATATTTATTATACATCTATCCATTTGCATATTTATACAGAGCGTAGCGTAGGTGCCGCGACATATATTGGGCATCGCAATAAAAGAGCTGTAGAAAACGGGATGGAATGAAAAATAACGAAAATGAAGTACGTACAAATTTTCATGGCTTTTTATTACATGACGTAATAGTATTTTTGAAGCGATGATAGCGTAGCGGAGGGAGAGTCGGCTGTCAAACTGATGGACAATGGTTCGATCCCCAATAACGGCTTGAGCTACCGGAGAAGATAACACCGATATCAAATTCTCATCATGGTGGTAGGGTACTTTCGAGTACCTGCCTTGCTAGCTCACCCTCAAGTTTGGAAAAACTGTCACCAAACACACATAGTGTGTTCATGCAGTAGTCTTTTTAGAGCCAGTACTCTAGGTCTGGCGTGATAACATCTTCGACCACATCGTCACTGACCATCAAATGAGATAGAGGTCTAACGCCAGATAAATACAGTATAAAAAAGTACAGATGTCAACAGGGTCTAGTATTCTCTTGGTTGAAAATTGGTTTACACACAAATAAAAATATTTCAAACAGATACAAAGTTTTGTATCATTCTATTACGACGAGCTAAAATTATATAACCTAAGGTTTGCATACGAAAAGTTACCCTAGTGGAGCACTATTAAAATTTTGTAACACACAGACATAATGTTGCAACAAAAACAAACAAAATTGAAATGAATAAATTAAATAAATAAATAATTAAGTTCCTTTTTTCCATATGGCTGCCTTTATTAAAATTAAATACTAATATCTAATTACAATACTGCAGCTACTACAATGACATTTGAGCAATCCGCTAGCTATTGGCAGCCTAAAAAAATAGGTAATTTTATAATTATGAATTGTGGATATGTCATTGGCGTGTAATCGTGTTTATAATATTATTATGTAATAAATATATATAATATATTAAAGATGCAGTCTACCCGTTTCGTCGGAGTTAACATCACATTCATATTTCGCATTATCGCATTCTTCAACTGCTGTTTTTAACAATATTTCCAGTTTGTAATATCGATAAATAATATTACTTGATCAATCACATTCTTTGTTATCATGGTAGGTGCATTTGATGAACTAGTAACCTGCTGTGGAATCACTTCCAGTTTATAAAAATTGGATCTTGTATAAAATTCAGACGATTTGTTATGATTTTTTTTTCACACTCAAACCCTTGCACTAAGATTCCCTGTGTCGCGGGATGCATGGACACACACAATCACAGCATACAAACATCCAAGACCTAGGACAAACACCTACACTCATCACAACTTAAATCATTCATCAATTAGTCACTCATCGCTAATTAATGTTATTTGCCCTTGCCGGGATTCAAACCCAGAGTCTCCGCGGTCCTGAAATCACGCCACGACGAGCGTCAAACTACTATTAATACCACTAATTAATACAAACGTAAGATGATATAGCCCTCTACACTTATCTAATTTTTCATTTCCCGCCTCTACCCCACGCTAGTGGGGTCACCAGTGCATATTTTTTCCCAGCAGTGGAACGTATTGGGCTGACTATCACAAAGACGATTGATGATACTGATTCGAGACCCATTTGAGCTTGTTTTTTTGTGCAATATTTTGGTTACCTCAGCTCAGACCAAGCTTATAATATAGACTCTGATTTGATCTCATATCGTATCATATCATATGTATTTATTTATTTTTAATTACATTAGAATGCTTACAGTACAGAAACCAGAACGCTCGCTTTGTTATTATATACATTTTCCTAAAAAGGGCCGATGCCTTTTAAAATAAAATACTAATAACTAATTACAATACTACAGCTACTACAAAAACTTTTTTACTAAAATCAATTTTTACGTTACATAGATAAATATAATTTTGTCCTTAAACTGTTAATGAAAATGTCGACCTGCTTAAATTGTTAATGAAACTCGTACTCAAATTGTGCAGTAGTTTAAGTTCGGTTGGTATCTAACAGATTTTCATACAAACAGTCAGTATTTACATTGTACCAGCTAGCACGTTATAAGTAAATAAAAAGATAAGAGATAACACGACGGCTTAACAACTGCAAATCCCGACATGTTTCGGCTTATTCGTGATCACGCGCTCGTTAAATAATGTTTTGAAACAAATGTTGGTGATTCCAGTGATTGAATTGTGATGTACAAGAATGTCAATACGGGGCGTGCAAGATGGATCTAAATCTCCACGGATCTTCTCTGAATTGTTCTTCGACGATGACGACGGTGAGGGAATTTGTGACTTTTATGTTGTAAAATAATTAAAAACCTTTTATTTCAGACCAGTAATCCATAATGTGTTACCAGCAAAATATGTAACTTAAAATTATGTTATATACAAATCCTGTAGATGCGTGTCTAGTGGTCACTGAGACACCAGTTGAGCTATTGGCTGGACCATCATCAACCGATGTGTCATAGGAAGTACACATAACAGCACTACCAGCCAGAATACAGTTGGAACTGCCACGCAGGCGCTGCACCAAGGTATGTGTGCACCTGCAAACATCTCTGATGCAGTACAAAAACGTGGCAGACCCAACAGCAAATTGAAACCATTGTTTTACACTCGCAGGGCATTGTAGGATTTCTGCGCATATTTCATCCACAGACTGCACTGGGAGAAATAATGATTTGACAATACGATTTAAAAAGTGTTTATTTGACCTCTTTAGTACATAAGAGCATATATGTACCTACCTAGTATTTGTTTGAAAAGACACGTCCTAACTAAGCTCGTTTTTACAATAAAATCCATAAGTCATCAAAGAAGACTAATCAAAACAAACTTAATACTACCTGCGCACCGCGGTTTCATACGCGTGGTGATGAAAAATGGTGGTGATGATGATGATTATGCCAGCCTATGACACCCACAAACGACTGGCTTTTTAATAAGTAGCTTTTTATTGATAAAATAATTTTCAAAATCAGTTCAGTAGATTACCCCCTACAACCTCACAAATTTTCACACACTTTACGTCTTTATAATATTAGTATAAATTCAATATTCATTTAATATACATAATTATTTTTATTCTTATGTATTAATTGTAGTTATTAATATATATTAATTATATATAGTTATTTAATGATTTTTATGCCCAGGTAGCGGCATAAAAGTAGGTAGAATAAACGAAGCTTTATACATATATATATATAAAGCTTCGTTTATATATATATATCATAACCCCTACATTCCTAGACAAATTACCGTTCCGTATCCACGGTTTCTGTACTCGCGGCTTATTTCCGGAACGTATACCCCGCGAATAAGGAGCTTTTACTGTATAGATAACTTAAAAACTATTGGTCAGATCGTGTTATAATTTAAATAATAATATAATATAATATGGGACAACATTCACACAAGGTCTTCAGGTCCCAAACTAGGCAGAGCCTGTACTATGGTAAACTGATGACTGATATATATACTTAAATACATACTTATATTATATACTTTTTTTATACATATACATACCCAGACACAGGTCAAACAGACATGTTCATACACACAAATGTTTGACCTGTCCGGGAATCGAACCCGGGACCAGCGGCTCAGAAGGCACAGTGCTACCAAATGCGCCAACCGGCCAGTCATAATAAATGAGACTACATTATATATAGAAAGACCAGCTTTCAAATAAAATGAGAATCAACATCGGAATGAATATGTGCTGTATCTAATGTACACATTGTAAAACCTATTTGACAAGAATATCCCATTCGGCATTGCCCCTTCTTCCGCTTTTCCTATTTATGAACGTGGCGTTAATTTTTCAGATATAAACTGAAGTGTAATAATTTATAATAATAAATAAGCTTAAATGATAATAATTTATCATATTATTACTTCATATTAATTTTCCTTATAAGACGTTCTTGACGTCAAAAGCGAATAAATGATTTTGATTTTAAATTTTATCTCCGTAGCTAATTAATTCTCCATGTCGTTGTACTTTCTTACAACTATACTAATTTTATTAGGTAGTATAGTGTATAATATTCCTAGTGTTTTTTTTGTTCTCGTATTTTATTTTCGTATCCGTACATTTTCAATGAAAAACGTCTGGAAATTAGTCATCATATACAGTTATTTTAGAATCAGTTATAAAATGTAACAATTGTTACATTTTTTTCGTTTGTAGTTAAAGAAATTTTCAAACAGATTTAGAAGTAATTTTGATATGCAAAAAGAATCCTTCGAGCCGGATTTGAACCAGCGACCTATGGATATCCACATATTATAACAACCTCTACAGTCCACCGCTCTACCAACTGAGCTATCGAAGGTGTGCAAAACGATTCGAAATGCCTTTATTTAAATAAAACACTAATAACTAATTACAATACTGAAACTACTATAATAACATTTGAGCTATCCACTAGCTATTGGTAGCCTATAGATAACTCAAATGTTCTAACCCGCTACCGGCTGGCAGCGTGCCCAGATTGCTAGCAGCATTGCCACGTTGAATTGCAATGCTGATTCGTTGAGCCAAATATGTGCCAGCATTTTGGTCACGCGTCGCATCGATCGAACGCTCTGATAAATTTTGGAAAATCCGATGAGCTCGAAATTACAAAATACATTTTTAAAATTGCTTTAACATTATAAAATACTTCAAGCTAGGATGACAACGGAATTTTCGGCAATGCAAGCATGCAGTGCAGGATATATTCACAGTTATTAAAATTATAATTTGTGTATGGGCCGCCCCGACTACGCACGGGTAAAAAATTAAAAATAATAAGGATTCCTACATATTTTGAAAATATATTTTTTTATACTATAATATAGTACTACTACTATAGTATAGATCTATATTATAGATCTAGCGTTTGACCACTATCTCACTTGATGGTCAGTGACGATGAGGTCGAAGATGTTATCACGCTAGACCTAAAATGCTCACTATATATTAATATATTATAGCCTTTGTCACCCGGGGATAGTGTAGCTTCCCAACAGTGAAATTTTTTTTCGAATCGGTTCAGTAGTGTCGGAGCTATTAATTATAGCACCTATTTATTCAGTGTTACTACTTGCTTATTGTATTACGTTCACAAAAGCAATTATATCTATATATGTACATACAATATATTAGGTGGGGTGAATATATATTAGTATATATATATATATTACCCCTTGACCCGTGGGGTCCTAGCGCGCTCAACTTCTACAAGGAAATCTCCAAGAGACTGGTTGACGTCTCAGGAGACCGAAGAGCTGGCAGCTTCCTCGCTCAACGTATTAGCCTAGCAATACAAAGAGGAAACGCTGCCAGCATCTTGGGTACAATGCCGCAGGGGCCCGTTTTAGATTTAATTTAGTTTTTATTAAATGTTTAAGGTTTTTATTTTAAGTTAGATTATTTTATTGTTATTCTAAATTATTTTTATATTATGTTTGTATCAATTAGAAATAAATATATCAAAATGTTATTAAACCAAAAAAAAAAAAAAAAAAAAAAACTTTTCTCGACAATAAAGACAAATATTTAAGGCTTTATATAATTATTTTTTCATTTATTTATCATATCAATATTAAAAATCAAGGTTATATGGCATTTATAAAACAGTTGCATTTGTACATAATGCGAAGTTTGCTTTTAAAACCGGACATCCTATGGCTGAGATGATGATGATGATGACATGTTGTAGTTTTCAATATATAAGATAGGCAATTAAGTTAAGCGCAAAACACCCTAGTTCTATCAAAACATGTTATGCAAGCAGTCAATATCAAATAAATAATATTTTTCAATGGATCGCGACAGTCCTAATTCGTCTTATTATTATTGTCTGCTTACTATCGCAAGACTGACCGCCACATGTGGATTGATGAGACGCAAAAAGTGGGTCCGTTGAATATTGAGCAACCTTACTAAGCCGGAGGCCGGAGGCATCAAGGAGGCATCAGCAGGCTAGCAGGCAGACCTTCCGACCGGCGACGACGCCGACGTCCGGCACTCCGTCAGTCTGCGCTTGCCGGCAGCGTGGCACAGTCGACCACTAGCGCGCGCTGACACCGCGCACGTATCGCAGCGTCCGCGTGGCGTTTCTTATCGGGAACCAATCGGTCTAATTTCGCTTTAAATAATCATTGACAGCGTGGCAAACGAAAACGTATCCATAGATTATAATTAAGTGTCCAGTGATAGAAAATGTTGACTTCAATTGATTTCATATGCGTGTTGTTTTCATTTTACCAACAGCTGTTTACGTATGGGTGTTCATTGTTATCAATTTATGGAAGCTTGATGGAATATAATATAGTCTGAAACGGAACATCCGGTATTAGAGTGCGTTGTAGGTAGATATATTTCAATAACATACCTAAGTGTAGGAAAGCTAACCTAACCTAATCAATAAGATTTTGCACAGCCAATAAAATGAATTAGTTATTATAGGTTACCTATATTAACGAATGTACGTACCTACTTGACTAATCTGTTTCTGATTCCGCGTAATTTAATTTATTGACGGACTGATTTAACAAAAAATGCGAGCATTGAAATAAAAATCAACAAATCATTCCTCTGTTTGGAAAATTATTTTTTAGGTATAAAAAATGATCAATAATGAAATCAATTTGTTTCTGTGTCTTACTTATTTAACATAAAACTATTTATTTTGAAAAATGTAAATTGAAATGGAATATTAAATAAATACTTAATTAAGAGAATAAAAGTTAATGTGTGGAAATTGTGAAAGGCATTTTCCCTTTTTAGTAGTGACTACCTATTACACTATTATTTACCTATAACAGATAATCTATTTACCTATTATATTTGGCTGAACATTATACTCAAACGTCGTTATAGATTCGTTTATGGTTTTTTTTAAACCATTATACGATTTTTGTAAACTTTTAGGAACGATTTTTCTATTGTGCGGAATTACGACTTTTCGAGAAGAAATTCATGAAAATTGATAATCAAACTGTTGTCAAATATAAAGTTAGTTAAATTAAAAAATAATTTATGACAGTAATGTGATAGTGTAATTAAAACTGCCCTTGGTGAAAGCGCATGCCCACTTACAAACAGCATAGTTATTTGCCATGCTAATTTGCGGCTGTATAATATTAATGAACTTACGTCACCCGTACGTCGTCGCTTTGATAACCGCAAGTTCACGTACGTACCTAGTCATGGTTTCAAATGCCAGAATGTTGAAACGATGGTAGGTCAGTTAGAAGTTAGAAGAAGACATACGATACGAGTTCTAATTATGCAAAGTACGAACCAACCTATTTATCTATACTACTGAGGGAAGCTTGTGAGTTTGTAGGGATAATCTCTGGATATACTGAACCGATTTGGAAAACTCTTTTACAATATAAAGCTACGTTATTTGTGAGTGTCATACGCTCATCAACATCACCATCGTTTTTCATCAGCACACGGGTGAAACCTCGGAGCTCAGCTGGTTTAGACTACCATGGTTTAAAGTAGTAGTGAAAATAAGTAGTGTAATATGTAGACTGAGATTTAGCGATTCCTGTTCACTTGTTCGCTTAAAAAAAGCGAAGAATCAAAGACTCATCTCTTCGTGATTGTGGTTTAGATAAAGGTGACTTGAAACCAATGAGTTACTTACCTACGTAGTAATAGAAACTCAGTGCTTGAAACCTAATTTTCTTTTCATGTTCCAAATTTGATCAATAACCATCTCTAATACATTATAAGTATGCACGTCCAGTTCATACAGATAAAATTCTTCTGTGTAATATAAATCTCATTACTATTAAAATTTATACCATTCTTTATATCTGTAAAGTTACTGCGCCTCGCGGTTTTACCCGCGTGGTGATGATTGATGATGATGATGATAAAAAGTAGCCTATGTGTTATTCCGGGACCTGAAGTATGTACACACCAAATTTCATTCAAATCCGTCCAGCCGTTCTTTCGAGATTTAGTAACAAACATCCATCCATCCATCCAAATTTTCACATTTATAATAGTAGTGGGATAACATCAAGCTTTAGTACCAAATTCAAAATTATCTCTCTCAGTTTATTGTGTATTTACCTTTTTGACGTGGCACTGGAAATAATATTAACATTTGGCTTTAATTAAAATAACTAATTTACTGGTTTCAAATGGTAAAACGGACTAGTCATTAGCTATTTTCGTACAAAGAATTTGTGAACATATTTAAAATATTTAGGTTTTTCTATAATCATATAAGATTGTAACCTCGCTTCTATACTATACATGCAATCTATATCTTATTATATAGTATAACCGTAATGATCGTATTACACGGAGTTTTAATAAAATGTATCTACTAATATTATAAACGCGACAGTTAGTATGGATGTACCTATGGATGTTTGTTACTCTTTCACGCTCAAACTGCTGGATGGATTTGGATGAAATTTGGTATGTAGATACTTCAGGTCTCGGAATAATACATAGGTTACAGTCATCATTATCGAACCTATCGCAAGTGCTCCAATAAAGTTGGCCCGCAAAGTTGTAGGTGGGCTTAGGTCTTTCTTTTAGCAGTTTTCGTTTATGATCCAGAGTTTGGAGTCAGCTCTCTTCAAATATATGTAAGGTGTTAATGACACCTTTTTTTATGACTAGATTCCTGATTAAAGCTTCCAGACGAATCAATAAAATTCGTTATAATGATTACACGTAAGTTTTCACGCGGAGCTCGTGTAAATATATAATTATATAAAATATCAATAAATAAAAAGATTCCTATTTTTATTCTGCGAGAAGTTAAACATCCTGGCGATCAAATTCAGCACAAAGCTCGTATGACTGTAGGGATTGGGTTGCAATTTGCGCACATAGGTATAATCTAAGGTATTCATTATAATGTATGTAACAACTTATAAAAATAATTAAGAAAAGGTCGATTCATAACAAAATTAACGGAAATATTATGGACTGCACGAGTGCAACCGCAGAGTTTAATGAGTCTAGTTTGAATATCCATTTGCATACAGATCACAATTAACGTACAGACAATTTATACAATATTTTTTATTCTACCTGCTAAAGTCCCGCACAGACCAAATCTACCCTTGGACTTGGTCCTACGCCTATCTGTTTTGTGCCTACGCTCTCTCCTCTACAGCAGTAAACAAATATTAAAAGAATAAAACTATAAACATTAAATATTTCACAACCGTGATGTTAGTACACTTATAATTAGTTACCGTTTTGTGTATCCTTCATCCATGTCAGCCTATTAATATTTATCTATATTTTGTTGTTATAATAATTTTCATCTATAAATGCTACATGTTAGTTGACATAAACATACCTTTTTGGATACACTACCGGAACTCACACCGCTAAAACTCCACACGAAATCAGCACACCTCATGAATAAATGAGCAACGGTGACGTCAGGCTCAGCTGTTTGACTCGGTCTTTGTTTGACGAGTCAAGCTAGGGGTGGCATGTAGGTCAGACGCTTAAACATTAAACTGTTGCTATAGAGCACCGTAACCGTAAATCTGTCGCCAAGGGCTTTGAACTTCAATTGATATTGAGACATCATAGTAGCATCTTCGACATTCAATTCAGCTGTTTTGATAGCGTGTCAAGACATCAACAAGTCGTGGTTTAGTTGGACCATTGTGGTTATTGCAAAATATATAATACTTACATAGTTTTTCTCTTCAATATTAAGTTACAACAGTGTCTTTTGTCTGTTGTTGTTTGCCACGATGTCATTACTTATTTAACTTGCGTCATAAAACTCATAAAGCAAAAAATAACTTAATCTTTCACTGATAACCTTTACAGTGTCAAAATATGTAATGAATAATGAACTTATGTTAATAACTGTGATATCTTAAATTGTTACCAAGTGCCTTTAAGATGTACAGTTTTGATAAGGACCTGTGGCATGTGCGGAGGCCTTCGGAGAGTCGAGAGGAACGACAGGACGATGTCGAAGAGAATAGACGTAAATATGTACATTTATATTTATTTGTTCATTTCAATGTGTGTTTTCTGTACCTTCTGCCAAGACAATAATTGCTTTGGAAATGTTATTGTTGCTTAAGATCTAATTGATATAATTGTGATATTTGAAAAAATGGTATGTAATAGGTACGATTTTTTCAAATTCTGTAATTTAAACAAAATAAATCAATGGAATGGTGACGACTCAGGTGGCGTTTTGTCTAGGTTGGTGATCCAAATTTGGGTTGCTTCTACCACTACAACTACTTGAAAAAACCTACAACCTGTTAAATAGCGGAAATTGATTGTAAGTTGAATTTCATCTTAGGACTATTTTAACCACAGGATAACCTAGCGTTTAATAATATTTTACACCAAATATGTATAGCCAACCTTCCAGTTTATTTCTTTATTTAGAGTTTGTTACTAGCCGAAGATTATAAACTTTGTTTCCTGACAGAATACATAAAACAAATGGCACAACAATTCTAATTTTAAATATCATTATTTTAAAGGATAAATGCCTTTAAAATATTAATATTCTCAACAGTCTACAATAATTAATAATAAGTCCGTGAAGTACCTATATACCTAATATTCGTACAACGTGCCATTCATAAATTACGTCACGGATTTCATGACTTTTTGACCCCTCCCCTCTCACTGTCACGTGACCAACGTGACCAACTTCACGTTTGACCCTACTACCCCTACCCTGGTGTGACGTCTCACACTAAGCAATAGGTATATCATCTCAAAATTATTAGATAAATATTATGATTCCCCCTTTATGGGGGAGGCATATGTCCAGCAGAGGATGTCTAAATGCTGAGAAGAAGAAGAAGATGATGATATTTTCGGATCTAATTTGGACGAAGAAGAAATTTGGTTGAATTGAAGATTCTCCTTGTTTTCTGAGATCCATTAATTGTTTTGAATTTTTCGCCTTTGATTTTATATCGGCGCTTACCGACGGGAGCTACATGCCGAACAATTCGAGATGTGACGTCACAGAGTGACTCCCTCCACCCCTAGTCACAGTTTGTGTGCGTTTGTTAGGGCACAGATAGCTTGCTTAAAATCATTCCGAAATGCACTGACAGCTGCACATAAAATTTATATGATGTCATCCATGACGTCATCGTCCTGGGCTTAGAACGCTCACGAGTGCGGCGCAGAGCAGTGTGAGCGCTGTCAAACACATAGTTATGTCACTATAATACTGAGAGTCAAACACCTGACTCATTTAGAGAATCTGTCAAAAAATTGGTAACCGTTCAAAAAAAATTAAAAACGCTATTTTAAATATCAGAATAAAATTACCCGTTTAGTGCCCGTGAAGTATGGAAGCCAATTATTTAATATGAATTTAATGGTAACTGACATTTAAAGAATTGCGCGCATTCACACACACAATCCCTTCCGATTTGCTTACAAGCGTCAGCACTGTCAGTACTAAATTCATCTCGGATCAGCTAAATCGTACGTTACGTACCTACGAATGTATGCACTATGAGCCCAAAATGAAACGCACCCTAAGTCACATTTCGCTAACCCCCTCCCTCCCTCTAAAGATGTGACGTAATATATGGATGCTCCCCCGTCGTTTGTATGTTTGTTACTCCTTCACGCTGAATCGGCTGATGGGATTTGCACGTAATTTAAAATGAAAATTTCTTATACCCTGGAAAACACATAATATGCTATTTTTTAAACCGGAGGTAGAGGGAAATCTGTATATATAGATAGATAGAAAACTCTTTATTTGCACACTATTTCAAAACTACACACATAAAGAAAACAAACAAACAAATATAGATACAGTGGTACAAAAAGGCGGCCTTATCGCTTAAAGCGATTTCTTCCAGGCAACCAAAATATATACAATATATATAGTAGTCCATGCGGGTGAAACCGTGCTGCGCAGCTAGTAGATATTAAAATTTCAACAAATTGTTATTGGCCAATTTGGAAAATGATAACGCTTAAAAAATGTAACGTATTACTAGTTACGGATAGTTTCTATTTTAAACCATGAGAATTTCAAAACAAATTGAGGTAAAGGAAGCAGCCATAATTATGATTATGTGACTTGATGTGAATATTGCCGAGTGGAGGTGAGGAATTTGCGCAATGCGTAGTCCTTAATGGCTTGGCATGTTTGCCAACAGCTCACAATTTGTTTCTAGGATAAGATTTGTACTTTTCGACCGTTTCCAGTAGCAATAAATACGGCGAACTCTAAAGGGACATTGATTTATTCTTAACTAGCATACAAATGATAAAACAATCAGTAAATAATAGTTCACAAAGAGATAGGAGAGATGCCTCCTATTTATCTGCTAACACCTTCTATGACACGCAGCATTATTTTTAACGGTTTTCTCAACATCATGTATCTACGTACTTACTTAGTCATTTCTCTCCTGAAGTTAAGTTTGGTACAAGTAATCGCATGTAGGATTATTCCTACTTAATATTACAAACGCGAAAGTTTGTATGGATGTTTGTTACGCTCAAACGGCTGGACCGATTTGGATGAAACTTGGTACGTGGGTACTTCAGGACCCAGAATTACATATAGGCTACTTTACATCACCATAATCATCATCAATCATCACCACGCTTGTAAAACTGCGGGGCACAGCTTAAGCATTATAATTGTAGGAACTTAGAAAAAAACAACTCAAACCCTTCGAACATATAATTATGTAGTATAGTAGCCAGTGTTAGTACATATTTGGCTCAACGAATTAGCATTCAAATTTAAAATGGCAATGCTGCTATCATTTTGCGCACGCAGCCAACTGGTAGCAGGTTAACATTTGAGTTATCTATAGACTGACAACAGCTAGTGGATTGCTCAAATATTATTTTAACTAATAATAGCTGTAGAATGGTAATTACTTAGATATTACGTCGGAGCGTGTTAGATACTCAAACAAAATAGAAGCCGTTATCTATCTAGTCTGTAATAAATATAAAAATGAATCGCTGAATGTGTTGCTAAGCGCAAATCTCGAGAGCAGATGAACCGATTTCGCTAATTCTTTTTTTATAATATTCCTTGAAGTGCGACGATGGTTCTTACGGAGAGAAAAATTTAAAAAAATGCCTGAAAAAGTCTAAAACAACACTTTTACGGCGGTACGAAGTTCGCCGGGTCAGCTATTAAGTAATAGATTAGACTGTAGATTTTGCTAGTACTCGATTTCTTAACTAAGTGAAGGTAGGTAGCACTTTTTATTCGATTTGTGCCAATAAATGAGAGTAGTATGAACGACAAGGTAGTACATAAGCTGTGGCAACCGTGACCGGTGGCCGGCAAACAGTCGAGGCGAGGAAGTCGTACCGAACGGACGTGCAGCGGAATAATTGTGAGTAAACTTTTGTGATATCTTGTAACTGTTAGATCTCTCTTTTCTGTGCTTTAACTGGAGGAACCGGAAGTGAGAGAGAATGTTGTCATGATGTAAAAACCGGTTTTCATCCACCACCGAAGGTCACAAGTCCCAGGGCTTCAGAGTTCGTTCCAGTTATGACCACTCGCATCTTATACCCTCCTACAAGTAGTACATATTTTATTTTAATAAAGCCCCGACTTAAAAAATACTAGGTAGTTTTAAAGTATGATTATATACATATTTGATGTAAAATATGTATAGTATGCCTTTAATAGCAAATAATCTTTCTAAGTTGTTATAATGGCAACACATTCAGTTTCATATTTTAACAGTTTCTAGTAAGTACTGTAAAACCTATTTAGAAGTTAAATTACCTAATTGGTAGGTAATTTCATTGCAGAAAGCACGCAACTTTCTAAAGCTTATATCTGTACGAACCTGTTTCGCAAAACTCGTTATACCTACGCACCTAATGACTGAGAAAATATGGTAACATTGTTTCGAAATTTAAGTGATTCGTTATGGAAGGTTTTGCGTCTAATCGTTCACATAGCTAAGTGTTGTGACTGGAATGCTAATTGGAAGGAATCGATACGATCGGGCCTGAGTAACTACATAGAGTCAAGTAGGTAGATATTCTGTTCGCGACCCCACGACCTCGAACACGCCGCCGCCGCCCCGCTGCCGCCGCCGCGCTCCGCGCCTCCGCCGTAAACAACGCGAGCGTAAACAATAGCAGACACAATTATTATTAATTTGATGAGTAAGTATTTGCAATACCTATAGCATATATGTGTATATAGTAAGTATAGTTATGTATATTATATACTTACTTAACTAATGTTGCGCATTTATTAAAGATTTAGATCGTTGCTTTTACTTTCTTTTTAAAATAAGCAATAGTTTCGTTAAAATAATAACATAAGTACTTATGAATGAAATAATAATTACTTATTATTATAGTAGATGCGACTTGCCCACTGGTAGCGGTTTAATGCACTAATTAGTCCGTTAAACCGCTACCAGTGGGCAAGTTTCTGAAATATTTGCAGCATTGCCACGTTAAATAAAAATGCCTTATTAGCATTGAGCAAGATAAAGGCTAGCGTTTTGGTCGCATGTTCCTACTTCGATTAGTCAACTCGATAGGTCTTTGAAAGTTCGCTGGGGCATAAAGGCTAGCGTTTTGGTAGCATGTTGCTTCGCTTAGTCACCTCTAATGACCTTCTATACACAGTCACCTCGATAGGTCTTTGAAGGCCTACGCAGACCGGGACGGCATGGCAAGGGATTTAAATTTTTACCAATGGATGTTCAAACGTATTGTTATAGAAATACGACATAAATTGCTATGCTTTCGTTACCGTGGCATCGACAGGGACTTCTTTGCACGGCATTGCAAAACGCGCCACGGGCACTCGCGGCGGGATTGGGCGGGATGCCATGTCGTACTGCGGTAGGTAATGGCATGCCGAGGACGCCGCCGGTTCTCGTCGTGAGCGCTTCTTTTTCTTCTTTCCCTATTAATAGCCTGTGAATCTTCTTCGTCTGCAATAATCGTTATTAACACCAAATCTACCATTTTGAAACTGAGGCACATCAACACTCGATTAAACGCAACTGAAGACTAAATGTGTATCGGGTGGAAGGGCTGCCGCAGCATGCCGTGGCAAGGCGCTGGAATGCCTCTAAGCGGCTAGTGTGCGCTGACCTTTGACGCTGACTGACTGCAAAATCCTTTGTCATCACGTCCCGGTCTGCGTAGGCCTTAAAAGTTCGCTCTGGTCTTGGTCCCGGCGGTACAGTCCAAACCAAGAGTATACCATCGACCATCAAGTGAGATAGTGGTCAAACATTAGATCTTATACAGTATAAAAAAACTGTTTTTCTTTGTTTTGTATTGTATCTATTCTTTTTATTTATTTACATTACAGTCTAACTTAGGTATTACCTACAATATTAGTCGATCAGGATTCCCTTCACTAGCTTATTGAAAAACCAACAGCTTATCAATGTAGAAATTTACAGTGTTTATAGATACAATAAGATTGGTAACAATGGGTTGCCAATTACAAGTTTTCACGGATACTGATAGAGCGTTGAAAACAATAAAACAGCAACACAGGCATGCAATCAAAAGGACAACAACAAGAGGACATGCAACGCAATCGATGGAAATCTTTTACTTCATAATGTTTGTTGTAGCGAAGAGTGCAAAATGTGTGAGTTGTTCGCGACAACAGATCTGTTAAGAATCATATGTATTATATATATCGTATCTATTTTTATTTATAAGTTTATTGGTACCTAACCTACCCATATCATAAAGATAAGGTTGTGCGACGCGCGACTCTTCTAAAGTGTGACGTTGTTGAAGAAACAGACATTTGGCGGTATTTAATATATTATGTCACTCACTCAGTTTTTACGACTAAATGTATTTTTTTTTATACATGGCAATACGGTAATGTTCCTTTTTTATTGCTCACCGTAACAGTTTTGCTAAAACTTATAAGTTTACGAGTATTATGTTAGTATTAAGTTATAAAAATAACTTAAACTCGTAGCTGAATTATATATAATGGAATCAGGCGAACGCGTAACTTGCGTTGAGCGTCACACCCACACAGCAATGCATAAATATTTTATAGAGAATCCTAAAAATTGTAGCGTAACTTCATTCGAACTCGCTCTCATCTCTCTAATTCTCTGATTTTCAGCGGGACAGAATTAATCTTTAACTTACATATCGCATATTACTCGCAATAAATGTAAGAAAACAAAGACCTACAAGAAATCAATAACAGGTGCCGATGACATTACAGAGGCTCGCGGGTGTTTACGAGCCGACAAGTTGGGAAAAATCCTGATTCGTGTTGACATAGGAACTACGGGCTCAAAAAAATACTAAACACATTTTTAGACATTTTGATTTTCTGTCTTCTGGTGTAAGACAGTTCAAGCGCATTTTTTGCTACAACCTTGATAAAGAAAAATATGGTCCTACGAAAATATTTTTTAACTAAGTAAGTGATAACAATAAATTAACAAATGAAATAATTTTGTTTCAATTGATATATTATAAGAAATGAATCGCCATTACCCTTGGTCAAGGTATCACGCGTGAACAGCTTGACCAATTTAGATAAAAGTTGGTATAAAGATATATGGGACCTTGGAGATGGACATAGGCTACTTTTTGCCCTGGAAAAAGTATGATTCCTGTGGGATAACTAAGTTAGCGGGAAAAACATAGTGCAAGAGGGTGAAACCGCGGGGCGCAGCTACTCAGAAATAAAATTAATAAATGCTATGTTGTATTGTGCTGTTCTCATATATACTTAAGTTCTATTTTTAAAGTGTATTAGACGTGTTGGACTTGCAACAAAATAAGCTGGAAAGACACAAAATTGTCTATTTAGCAAATGGTAAGGCCTTAAATAAAAAATAAGAAAGATTTATAGGATATATATAATTAAGTGGTAAGCCGATGTAGCTAACGGTCTTCCACTAGGTACATACGCACGAAGCATTTTCTTGAATCTTCTAAAAATCTCTTCAAGTGTAACATTTCCCTCCATTTCTCCAGTATCCCCTAATTAGATTCAGGTGAGTATGAGACTACCTGGAAAGTGGCCTTAGAAACAAAGCTTCTTCGGGTAATCGATTAACATACATAAAAAAATCCGAGGAATTGGGAACATTCTTTTTTTAAGTAGTTTAAAATAGAAACCGTGACTGACTGATATATCCACATCACCACTTCAACCACTGAACGGGTTAGGCTGAAGGCACAGGTAGTCTTTATGACGTATCACGTTACCTTATGCATGTTTTTTAAAAAATCAATCCCTTCAATTTTGGGCTCAGATAAATGAACCAACCAAATGACGCGGAACGCGTCTGAACCAATGATGTTTTACTAAAGATTACGTATATTCATACTGCGCGGTGCTCAGATTTTGTTTCTTTACGACATAAACATGCTTACTGCGACAGATAATACGGTACAAATAATATAGAATGGGATAGCTATATGTTTAGACTTGCGCTTGAAATACGCGTCGTAGTCAAAATGACTACAATTGACTTAATTTTGCCGCCTCAGTTTCCGCGCGCTTGTGCGACATCTACCTCACATAAACATATAATATCATTGGTCTGAACTAGTTTTGTATAACGAGTATGAGTCGCGCTCTTGTACCTTTGGTGAGCGGGGTTCGCTTTTTTGTTGTTCTTGTTCTTCGCTTGTTTCTTCTTTTTGACGTGAAAACGTTTTATAAATTGATGAACGCCGAAATGAAAAATAGTAACGTTCCGCGTAACGTTCCACCTGAGTTTTGTATTACATAAAATAATCAAAGTCAAAGTCGAAGTGGAAGTCGAAGTGGAAGTGGAAGTCGAAGTCGAAGTCGAAGTGGAAGTCGAAGTCGAAGTGGAAGTCGAAGTGGAAGTCGAAGTGGAAGTGGAAGTGGAAGTGGAAGTGGAAGTGGAAGTCGAAGTGGTCAAAGTCAAAGTCAAAGTCGAAGTCAAAGTCATAAATGATTATGACGTTATCACGTAAATCTATCGTCCGTAAACCGACTTTACAGACAACCAATTTTTTTTTTTTTAGTTTGTACCCGCGCGGGTACTTACTAACTCGGGTTTGAACTAGTTATATATTACTTGTAGCTGAAATGGTTAAGGTATAGTTGTGTAGTATGCTCACCTACTTTCCTGATTAGCTACCGTAACTCGATGCTTACGAAATTGTTTACAAACTCTGGGGGAAGCCTTCTAAAATTAAACTTTCAACATCTTAAATTATTTGTTTAAATAAAAACAACAAGGAGGTTGTTTACGAACCAATTATATAATATTTACATCATGCACATGAGCATTTTGTCAACCGACTTCATGAAAAGTAGGAGGTTATCAATTCAGTTGTTTATGACGTCAGCACTTCATAATTTGAGTCAGTGTGGTTTGTGTTTTATCTGAAAATATGTTTTAAATTTTACTGATATCGAATATGCTTAAATTTTTCCACCCCTTAGGCAGTGAAAGACGAGTTTTATAGTTCTTAAACTACTTTATTCTAATAATTAAAGTTAAGTTATTATAATTATAAAATCTTTTTTTATAGTTTACAAATTTTATTGTTTTTGTTTCTGAATCAATTTGATGCATTGGTTTTTTTTATAATGTTACGGGGCGGCGGCGCTTGAGAGTTTTTCGGGATAAATCGAATATTCGCAAGGCTTAGTCTAATCTTTGAAACTGATAGACTGGTTTTGGCGAGACTTTCACAGGTAGGTAGGTGTTATAAGTGGGACCATAATCCACAATCCAGGAACCTATTTGTACCAAATAGTTATAAGTATAGGAAGTGGCCTTTTATATTAAGCTTACAAAAATTATAAAATGTAAATGTAGCCAATTCAGCCGCGAGCGGGTCAGTTTCAAATGTGTCATAGAATCCGTCTTGACGTATAATTGTCGTATTTGTTGATAATTAACCGACTTTGCAAAAAATGAGGTTTCTAAATTCGTCCGTATATCTAATATATATACCTACGGACGAATTTAGACGATAAATATATATTAGGTATGTTTGCGGATAACTTCGTCGTTTATGAACCAATTTTGATGATGGTGATTTTTAAGTCGGATATATAAATTAGAAATCTGTTTGTACTTGAAAAATATACGGGTTGTAATAAATATCTTTATTATACAGATAACAAGATGGAAGAAAGCGTTACAACGCGACAACCTTAGAATAATAACGCTTATTATTCTAAAGTTCTATAACCTATTAATATGGTTGCGTTCATATGTACTATATAAATATATACACAATAATATTGATTTCTCCTTTTTTTCCCAGGTAGCGAAAGTCCCACGTCAGCGGTGGGCGCGGACGCCCCTCGGGAGCTTCCCAACGAGCTGTCGGCCCCATACGAGGTGCCGCAGTTCCCCATAGAGCAGATAGAGAAGAAACTTCTAATACAAAGACAACTTAATGTCAAGTAAGTTTACAAAACTATTCTGCGGTTTTTAACCGACTTCAAAAAAGGTGGAGGTTATATTTAACCGTATTTTTGTTTGATAGAGTGTATCTCCAAGGTGGTCCCATTTAAATTTCATCAAAATAGGACTAGCGGTTTTTGAGTTTCACTCCGGTAACTGAAAAGTGATACGTTTACTTGGCCGACATTATAATCGCTGGTGAAGACATCGGTAAACATACACAATGACAATTGATCCCGTGAGTAGCAGAGGTCACTTAAAAGGGTAAAATATTTTTTTGACGTGATAACGTTTTATAAATTGTGAATGCCAAAATGAAAAATAGTAACGGTAACATTCCTGTAACGTACCACCTAAGTTTTATCTAGATCTAGATAATATAATCAAAGTCAAAGTCAAGGTCAAGGTCAAGGTCAAAGTCAAACTCAAACTCAAATTCAAAGTCAAAGTCAGTCAGTCAAAGTCAAAGTCAATGTCAAATGTCAAATGTCGTCAACGTCAACGTCAACGTCAACGTCAATGTCAATGTCAATGTCATACATGATTATGTCGTTATCACGTAAATCTATCGTCCGTAAACCGACTTTACAGACAACCAATTTTTTACCAAAAAATCGAACCGAACCCTCAGAAGCTCTCCTGGACGGCAGTCCTGGATTTGATGTGTTTGCGGACGAATGGAAAGAGATCATGTCTGAGTGTCTCAGATACAGTGAGACCAATACGTGATGTTTTCGCCAAGTTATATTTGTTACAATTTTATGTAATTGTTAATATGTTAATTTTATTTGTTTTATGGTGATGATGAGATTTAATTTATTCAAGTTTAATTAATTGGAATAGGTATATTTTGATTAATCAAAATAAGATTGAAACACTCCGTTTTCAATCTTATTTTGATTACTTGACATGAATTTTAATCTTGTCTAATAGGTATTTGACATCAACCATTGTTTATTAATTTTAATATAAGTTGTGAACGTAAATTTATTCGTTAGTGTAATAGGTTAATCCGTGCTAATGTAATGTAAATATATGTAAAAAAAGGTGAAACAACTTGTAAAAGTCGGTACCATGCGCACAATATTTCAAATCCATGTGGTACTATGGTATGCTACTCTCCAGTTCCCACCTGGCTAGATTCTCCAGGTGGTTAGATATTACTCATAATTTAAAATAATTTAACCACTTATTAGACAATGTGTTTATGCAGTTGAGCTGTCATAGTTAACCAGTCAACTTTCTAATTCTAGTGGGATTCTATTTTCGACCACATCGTCACTGACCTAAAAGGTGACACTGACTGAAAAGGTTTTAAATTCAAAATATTATTTAGCTAATTTGTAATATACGTGAGCAGTGACACGGAATTAAGAATCGCGACCCCTGGTTCGAATCCCAGCTGGGGTCCATGATGACCATAGATATTTGTTCTGTGGATGTTTGTGAAATATGATCGTGTGGGTGTCCAAATCTCCCGGGACAAAGGGTAACCTAGGGGACGTAAATGTAAATGCGTTTAAAAATAAAACTTATTGTTGTGTCTATTTCTTTCCTCTAATCTCCTATAAGCGGATGTCTTCCTTTGTCTATGACTTTACATAAATATAGAATACATATAAATAACTAAGGATAGGTACTATATAGCATATGATATACATATAAACGCACGCGTTGACGTGTCCTGTACGTAATTCGATTTGCCAGCCCTTGAACTTGACGGAGTGTGTCGCATGCCGTGGCAAGGCACGCGCTGTGTCTGACATTCACTCATAAACAAAGTTACATTTTAGAATAGCGTTTGGCCTCTACTCTATCTCATTCTATGGTAAATGACGATGTGATGTGTGTGGCACTAGATTAACTTCTCAGCTATTCTCTACATAAGCTGTCGCTTAGACAGTAGTCAGTATAATTCAAATTTATTTATTTTGCAGAAACATAGGTACACATAATGCTCGTATTCAAGGTAGTTTTTAGATCGCTATGCTCTTACCACTTAAGTAAGTATAAGACCGTGGAAGTTCAAATCTAATGCCACCATTTCTTTTCTATTAATTTTTATCCGACTTCAAAAAAAGGAGGAGGTTCTCAATTCGTCCCGTCTGTTTTTGTTTTTTTTATATTAAATACCAGCTGGCTCGTCAAACGTAGTCCAACTGTCAAAGTTATGTCAAACGGCATTACATTTAGGGTGACATAAGCGAAATTTATACTGTCATAAGTACTAAGAAGGTAACATTATAAAAATATTATGGTCGTTTTTCTTACATTTTCTGATTTCCCATGCAACTATCTTAATGTTTTCTGGATAATAAAAAATACAATGAAAAAAGCATTATCGAAATTGGTCCATTCGTTCACGTGATACCGTGACCAATGGAAATAGGGATTCATTTTTATATATATAGATAGAAGATATATATGTGCTTTATTTAATGTCCAGATATATAACTAACTTTCGAATCTAAGCATGTTTAACTCATTTATTATTATTATCGTTCATCACTATCAGTCATAAGCACTTGACAATAGGTATTATAATAAATAGGCACCAACTATATATATATACACGTTTGAAAGCTACGCCGAAGCAGTTGGTGGCTGTTTATTATAATACCTATTTTCAAGTGCTTATGACTGATAGTGATGAATTGATTAAGCCAGTCATTAATAATAATAGATAATGAGTTAAACATGCTTTGATTTAATTTGAAAGTTAGTTATATATCTGGATATTAAATAAAGTACCTAGGTATATGGACTGCACTTAACATTTCGGCAAGTGGCAATAATGAGTTATGGACGTTTGCGAGCTACTTTCTATATCTTAGGTAGATTATGTGTTTCACGTGTAGAACAGCCTCCAGTCATGCAATGAGCGATAGGAGGGGGTGCCGCTGACTACTGATATAATCTAATTGGATCAGCCTTGAGGCGACACTAACCCTTAGTGGAGCTGGACATCCATCCGATATGGATACCTACCGTCAGTCGCGTGATTGGCAGGAAGTTGTTTTAACGTATTAGGTTTTGTATAAATTATAAGAGTGAACGAAATTTGGATGTGCCTTGATGAAATGTTTTATGTGAACTATATAAACAGACTAGATAATTTTATTGGATACGAAAGGTTATAAAAAATAACTAATTGATGTAAATGTATGACAAGTGAAGAGATTAGTTTCTTTTCCGATCTTAGATCGTTGTGTGCGATGTTTGGAAGCAAAATTGAATGTCAGCGATGGACTTCCTCGTGGAATAGCTCCTGGTAAAATACTTTTCATATATTTCATTTAAGCTTCTTTTCAAAACTCAGCCCGGTTCATTCGCCAAGTATTTTTGTCGTAGAAATTCGTAGAAGAGTTTTCATTTGAATGTGCTACTTTTCAGATTGTTTCCATGGAAATTTTATCAGAACTGATTCAGTGATTCGTCATTTTAAACACAACATTTTGCCTTTTTGTTAGTGGCAGTTCTAGCTATCTCTACCTTGTAGTGATGACACTTATTTTTTAATCGACGTCAAAAAAAGAGGAGATTCTTAATTCGGCCCTGAAAAGTATTACGTACATGTATATGATATTATAATTGCGGGTGAAGAAATCGGTGAACATACACAATGACAATTGATCCCGTGAGTAGCAGAGGTCACAGAGGTGAGTGAAAAAAAAAAAAAAAAAAATGGAACCTACTTTAACACTCAAAAGTGTAAAATAACTTGTTTGCTTTATTTTCAGTATGTCGAATGATATAATAATATAAGTATTTCTTATGTTCGTACATTTTTATGTCGTATATAAAAATGGGGAAACACTTGCCGAGACAAAGTTTGAAAATCGCTCTGAAATAATCCTGTAAAGGAATCCTTCTCCAATGCCCGGTTTACATTATTCCAGTCCAGCGATGGAATCCAGCGCTGGATTGCTTATTGGAAAAATGTAAACCGGCACTGGAATGCACTGTATCCAGTTAGCATTCCAGTCCAGTAACTGGATTGGCGGTCTACTTTTGAATCCAGTGCGACCAATCCGATGCAACTGGAATAATGTAGACGGCCAATGCAGTGCCATTCCAGTGCTGACACAGTGAACACGTATTGGTTGTTTTTGTGGATTACTGCGGCGAAGAAAGGATTAACTGGAATAATGTAGACGTTACAGATCCAGCTTAGCAGTAGACTGCATTCTCGATGGATCACTGGACTGGAATAATGTAAACCGAGCATACATAAGTCCCTGTATATTCGCAATAGCGATAAGGTTGAAAACTGAACTATCAGCATGTTATTGCACGAGAAAATCAAACTTGTTGTTTTATGATGAATACAGAATTTATTGCTTAAAACTGTGTACATTACTTAGATGGTCAAGGTTATAAGTTTGAACAGTTTGCCCATTGCGGAAGTAGCTACAATTATTAGCGATTTCCTCATAAACAATAATTTTCGCATACATAGTAACGTTTATTATGTCTATTTCTATCTATCTAGTCATAATAACAACTTTAAACAATAATTGTACATATACAAAATATTCTGCCAAACTATAAAATGCTTTGGATGCAAGCCAGCTCTTGATTTTATATTTACATTGATTATTTTTTAATAACTTCAGTTCTAGGGGTAAATGGTTATGTCAAATAATCTTAGGGAGTGTCCAGACCTGACGAATGCGCCGTACGTGCGCTGTTCGCGCACCGTGCGTGCGCATTTGTTGTTCAGACGCCCGGAACATGAAATGCGCGCGAACGGCGCAGCGGCGCGCGTACGGCGCATTCGTCAAGTTTGGGTATCAATTCTACTAGCACATTTAATTGTCGTTTTTGCTAGTTTTGCTATTCTGCTTGGAGCATAAATTCGAATGGCTACACAGATTTTATTCCCACCGCAATAAAATTACCTACAATGCAAATGAGATGCAATTGTTATTTTAGCGGAATACCAAGATTTATTACAACATTTGAATTGCTATTGCATTGTTTATGGATTGCTTGTCTTAATAAATAAGAGAATTGGCACCCTGGACACTCCCTAAAACCATAGGGTGAGAATCGTTATTTTTAGCCGACTGTACACTACCTAGGTACCTTCTAGGTTTGCGTGCTAAATCCTAGACAACGTCAGGTGGTCGCTTAACATCAGGTGAGACAGTTGTCAAACGCAAACTTATATTATGTAAAAAAAAAAGTAATATGATACTGACTATACTCGAGTATTAGTGAGTAGACAATGACACCTAATGTATTTTGATGAAATAAGAGCTGTGATATCAGCTTATATCGAGTTTCACTAACAGCTTTATTTATTGCATACATTAGTTTAGCTCGCTTATCAGACGCTTAAAGGGGTGCAGGTTCAATACATTAGATACGAGTAATTACATATATGTATGTATAGCAATTGGCTTTTGTTTCATGTGCGCGTACGTTGACCCTTATGTACGTTGTTGACTAGGCTTATTGTTAATACTTACATGTAATGAACGCGTTGTAAAATAGATAACACGCCACCGTCCTTACAACATTGTCATTGCTCCTCACCCTACATGTTTGTCTGGAAAAGATCGCTTTGAGCGATAGTACCGCCCATTGTGACACATAATATAATAGACTTGTACATATTGTTACTGTGGTTCTACTATTGAGGATTATAACCGATGTGCGATGTAGCCAATGACATTATATGTTTATATGAGGTAGATGTCGCACAAGCGCGCGGATACTGAGGCGGCAAAATTAAGTCAATTGTAGTAATTTTCATTACGACGCGTATTTCAAGCGCAAGTCTAAACATATAACTATCCTTTTCTATATTATTTATACCGTGCTATCTGTCGCAGTAAGCATGTTTATGTCGTAAAGGAACAAAATCTGAGCACCGCGCAGTATGAATATACGTCATGTTTAGTAAAACATCATTGATACGAATACATACGTATAACCAATACTTTGCCATTGGTTGAATCTAGATGAGTCCAAAAGGAATAGGTGTCCTGCAGCCGTAGGTGTGGTAATGATGATTCGATAAGCATGTACTGTATTGCATAATTGATTTATATATTTTACTACCATTCGTTTTTCAGGGCAGCAGAATGCGGGCAGTCCGTCCGTTCGTACGCGGGCAGCGAGCACGGTGGCGCCAGCGGAGCCGCGAACGCCGTGTTCGAGGAGGCAGCAAAGCTGAGGGTTCATGCTGACGACGATGATGTAGACTTCGTCCTGCCGCACTTCCAGCGCGTGGCCATCAGCGGGGAGGATACCTCGGGGGTGAGTGGAGCTATTAAGTAAGGCACCCGCCCCCTGATTCACAACAAATCGGTTGGATTCGATATATTTTATACTTCCAAAGACTACGTCCTATATGTTATAATCTCATAAAATACGGATAAGGTTAAAAAAAAACAAAAAATGTTTTGCATGGTCCTGCACTGTGCTATTACCTGTGCCTTACCTATACCCTAGTAGCTTTTGTAAATCACTATAAAGCTATAGTACAGTTCTGTAGTACATACATAGGTAATCCTATCCTACTAATATTATAAATCCGAACGTTTGATGTATATGTGTATGATTGTTACTTCTTTACGCTCAAATGGCTACACCGATTTCGATGAAATTTGGTATGGAGATAGCTTATACCCTGCTGGATTAACACATAGGATTAACATTATTTTAACCATCACCGTTTTCCATCACCACGCGTGTAAAATCGCGGGGCGTAGCTAGTGTGTAGATGAATACCAAGACCAACTCTTAGTGAAGAAGAGTCCTGCAGCTGTTGGCGTTTCCTTTTTTGTCCTGATGTAGCTGACCAAGACTTTAAACCTAATTTTTGCTTATTACCTCCAGGTGCCTTTAGAGGATCTCCAAGTGGCGTCTTCCTACCTGGTGCAAGCGCTGGAGATGCGCAAGCGTTACATGGAGATGTCCAATCAGAGCTTCGCGGGGATCACGTCGCGTTTCATTCGAAGCATCGACGCGGACTGTCCAGTGCCATTCATCCACCCCCCGGCTGCCAAGTACAAGCATATTGAAGGTAGCTACGTACCTATATAGGTACGTTACCCTTGGCATCTCTAGTAGTAATACTAAAGATGCCAAGGGTAACCTATTTTCTTTCAATCTTCGCCTTCTCCATAGCATGTTTTCACCTGTAAGAATACAAGGTAAAAATGTCAGGTGACTGGTGAATGGTGGCTAGGTGAATGTTCATATCGTCATTTAAGGGGATAAGAATGTTCTGTAGAATTAGTTTCTGGAGTGTAAGGTTCCATTGATTGCATGGTGCAACTTTGTACAGACCACTTTTGTTGGTTTCATCCTTCCATTCACTCCATATTGGTCCCTTATCATGCTGTGCAACGCTGTCTCTGTGATCTTAACGTACCTATTTTAAGATGGATTTATTTGGCGGTGATATTTAATATTCTCTCCACTAACATTTCATTCCAGATCACATAGTCCACCCCCCGTTTATAAAAGGCAAGGACCCATGGGAGGCCCCGATGCCAGCCCCCAAAGGTTACACCATCAAGATCGACAACGGAGTGTTCAACCTGTACAAGCCTGGTGAGGGTGGTGAGGAAGTACGGGTTCCGTACGAGTATATCAAACTGTCGCAGTTTATACAGGACAAGAACACTATGTGCAGTATGATAGCTGATGGCCCACTGTGAGTTTTGTTACTAACATGTTATAAGTTAGATAGGTAGGTTAGGTAGTATATATAATTACCTAGGATTACATTATAAGTAATTATATATAAGTATTTATATTAATAATGAGTCTTATATTGTACTACTATACTACTTGTACTTATGTTACATAATACGCGTGTACTAGCTATTAATAAATAAATAATAAATATATAAATATAGGTACTACGAAATGAGGAATTCAGTATTGAGTATAATTCTTATACATTACCTATATCGCCATGAATAATAATAGGTAATAATATACTAAAATAATAGGTAATAACCTACTCCACACGTTATGGGTTCACGTGAAATTTGATAGGTTATTGCAGACTAAAGAAAATAAACAAATCACACTGAATTTTTGCGGCTTTACTAGATTGAATAATTTGTCTTTTTTTTTTCTCTCATTGATTTTTACATCATATTGTTTAGATACAGAATTTGCATCATGAAGAATGCGCGCGAGCCTATTTTTTTAACCAAAAGTATACATAGTAACAACGCATTCGTACCTATGGCAATCTATATTATGTGTTCTTATAAATCAACACATAATTTATTATACTTAGTTAAGTTGCTATGGTAACTATTGTTATATATATAATCACATAAATTACCAAAATATATTAACAATCAAAAAGCTCTTATTACGCTAAAATTCAAATTCTTATAGCTCCTTACAACGCTATTTCTAATATTTTCGGTTACCAGTGGGACATTAACCTATAAATACCAACCAAAGTGATACTTTGCCATTTAAGCTATACTTATAGTTGCTCACCACAAGAAGTCTTTATTTATTCCTCTTACGGAGATGTTTACCTCATTTAGGTCAAAGAGGCTCAGCTCTTTAAGAAACCGATTGAACAATTTTGTAAATGGAATCATATCGATCAAGCGTGTATTTTAGGCGAAACTCGCATTTAAAGTTCATGATATTCATAACCTTTCCTTATATGCCTATTAATTGTTATGTACGTGTTGATAGCAAGTCGTTCTGCTACCGCCGGCTGAGCTACCTCTCGTCCAAGTTCCAGCTGCACGTGCTGCTCAACGAGCTGCGGGAGTTGGCCTCGCAGAAGGCCGTGCCGCACAGGGACTTCTACAACATCAGGTACATATATAAGTATCACATATACATATATAAGTACCTAATTTTATTGCAAAACCTTATATCTCTCATCTATAATCATGTCTTGTACTAACTGTGGCCTGCGGTTTAAACTGCGCGGACTGTGATGTTTCAGGGTAGGGTACAGGTTACATGGTATTAGGTACTTACGTAGTTATAGTAACTCAGTAGGTAACTACACATTACTTTATCAAAGTGGAAAGTTACAGCGATAGAGAAAATCTTGTCACATTGTAATTGATTGAAGTAACTAAATAAATCAAATACTTTATTATAGTGCCAAGTTACAGCGATAGATAAATTATTTTTAGGTTGTAATTGATTGAACTAGTCGGGAATTTATAAAGAATAGATAAATCTTACACTTTGTTACTTCCAGGAAAGTAGATACGCACATCCACGCGGCGTCGTGCATGAACCAGAAACATCTGCTGCGGTTCATCAAAAAGACCCTCAAGAACCACGCGGATGAGGTAATTAACCGAATCGTTCATTCAATCATTCACTAATGATGATGACCGGTAGCTGGTACTCTCAATAGAAAACGAATATCAACTCCATTACTTTGTACATATTTCATTTCATTCATACATTTTTCTAAATCTGCAGTTGAGCAAGGATCGTGCGTCGATTCGATAAAATTCGACAGTAAGTGCTTGTTCAGACATGGCGTTCAGTTTACGCGAATAGTACGGTACCTGCGCGGTATTACTATAATATGGAAATCTCGAAACCGCGCGAATTTCACCGTATCTGAACGTACTATTTTGCGATTATTTGCCATGACATCTATTGGCTATACGAGTATATTGATCATGAAAATGTTGATATAGCGATTATCAAAGCAAATGACAAGTATAGAAATTTTTTAAAAATAGCAACCTATGTGTAGCAATTCTCTCTTTCATTAAGTCAAGCGATTAAATGCAATAGTAATTTACTTCGCTGAAATAACAATTGCATTGTAGGTAATTGTAATGCGGTATAAATTAGATCTGTGTTGCCATTACAATTATACTCCAAGTAAGTAGAATAACAAAACTAGCAAAAACAACAATTCATTATTAACAATCTGTGACCAATGTGTTAGTAGAATTGATACCCAGCAGTATGTATACTACAGTATACTTATTATAACGATGCATAAATATGATTATTTTAGGTGGTGACGCTACACAAGGGCACTCCGATGACTCTGAAGGCAGTGTTCCAGTCCATGAACCTCAGCACTTACGATCTAACCGTCGACATGCTCGATGTTCACGCAGTAAGTATCTAAAGACTACCTACCGTCTACCTTTCCACGTTAATCCGCATCACAGGTATTAATACAAATGTTGCTGTTTAGGTTAGTCAAACTTACTACAATTGTACATGTAGTTAGATACTTCAGTTCAAATATTTGAAGGAAAAAAGATGTTAATAAAGGAAGGAAATAATTCGGCCCTAGTGGTATGGGCTGCTATAGCTTAGTTAAACAAAGCGACAGGACGGTATTCTGTAGTCGTGGGTTCAAGTCCCACTAGCAGCCGAATTTTTTCTTCAAATATTTGAACTGAAGTTCTGCCTAGCATAGCGTTAATGCGATACACAATAAAAATCTCTTAAAATAAGGGTAGGGTGCCTTCGTTTCATACGATATCAACTGTAATGTTGGTCTATCAGTCCTATTAATTGTTCATACAATTAAAGGTAGATGGCGCTAAAACATCCCCGCAAGATGTTAATAAAGGAAGTAATTCGGCCCTAGTGGTATGGGCTGCTATAGCTTAGTTGGACAAAGCGACAGGACGGTATTCTGTAGTCGTGGGTTCAAGTCCCACTAGCAGCCGATTTTTTTCCTTCAAATATTTGAACTGAAGTTCTGCCTGCGTTAATGCGATACACAATAAAAATCTCTTAGATACTTAATTTTAAAAAACTATACTAATTAACATATTTCCACTACTTATCCATAGATAAGTATAAAAAAATGTCTTAAAAAATATTGTCTTGCCAGATTCTCATAATATTTTTATGGATATGGTTTATTTGTTAGATCTGAGAATAGGTCGTAGAGTATTTTTGACCCTCCTATCTCAACCTTTCGTTTTTTTATCGCGATATTATGTTTTTGTTTTAGTATGAACATATATCGAAATAATTTAACCGCCGGTCATTGACGTGAAGTACTCTAAATGAAGTTTATTGTCATTTTCGCACCGCGGTTCCACATGCGTGGACTACGGTTTTCCCGTTTCCTTATAGTTTTCTGGGATAATCGTCACCATAGGGTCGCCGTGGCTAGTGTCAGTGACATGACTTTGGTTCGAATCGCGGCAGGGGCAAACATTTGTGCGATGAGTGTCCCGGGTCTTGGGTGTTTGTGTGGTGTGATTATGTATGTTCATGCCTCCCGCGATACAGGGAATCCTAGTGCGGGGGTCTGATTATGATAAACAAAAATCTCATAAAAAGTGTCTATGCATGTATATGTATATTCCAGCTATCTTCATTTAAAATTTCATGCAAATCCGTTCAGCCTTTCAGAGCATGAAAGAGTTACAAACATACAAATGACAAACGACAAACACACACGTAAATTTACGCCTAAATAATAGTTTGTTTAACAGCTTTTGTCCGTTTTCAGTTCAAAGTGCATGAACCGGTTAAGAGTTTTGACTATGACATTCTAATTCAGCATAAGACGGCCACCGACCAGGTGGACAGACGACCTGACTAAGATCGCAGGCAAGGGCTGGATGCGGGCCGCTTCCAATAGGACCTTGTGGAAATCAATGGGGGTGACCTATGTCCAGCAGTGGACGTCCTATGCCTGAGATGATGATTCTAATTCTACGCGGGGGCGATAGGGCCTGCACTGACGTCCCGCTTGGGGTGTATTGTGCATTTCCCCCACCAACTACCCCAGCCACCAAACCTCCTTTATATGACTATGACATATACTTACACTTATTTAAATGATGACTAAACAATATGTTATTACAATGTAGGACCGCAACACGTTCCACCGCTTCGACAAGTTCAACGCGAAGTACAACCCGATCGGCGAGAGCAGGCTGCGGGAGGTCTTCCTCAAGACCGACAACCACATGAACGGGAAATACTTCGCCAGGATCATCAAAGTGAGCCAAAAAAACAATTTACTAAATAATGGAACCGACTTCTACACTCAATAGTATGAAATAACTTGCTGAAGTCGGTACCATGATAGTTCAAACGTAACTATTATCAAAATATTGTAAGCATGGTACCGATTTCGACAAGTTGTTTCATACTTTTAAGTGTTGGTCGGTTTAATTTTTTGGTAAACATTTTTTTTTCACCCTTTTCAGTGTAATAACCTTTGTTACTTGCGGTATCAATTGTCATTGTGTGTGTTCACCGATTTCTCCACCTGCTACTATAATATCATCGACGTATGCGTAGCACTTTTCAGTTATTGGAGTCTAACTCAAAAAGCGCTTGACCGATTTCAATGACACACGGGAAGCATCAGCTTTCAAATAAAAAAAAGGACGATCAAAATCGGTCCACCCAGTGGTAAAAACATAAAAAAAAAAAAATTGGTTGTCTGTAAAGTCGGTTTACGGACGATAGATTTACGTGATAACGTCATAATCATTTATGACTTCGACTTCTGACTTCTGACTTTTGACTTGACTTTTGACTTTTGACGGAAACGGAACGCTACACGGAACGTTACTATTTTTCATTTTGGCATTCATCAATTTATAAAACATTATGACGTCAAAAACTTACGGTTTGAATTGAGAACCTCCTCTTTTCGGTCGGTTAAGTAGTGACCTTTGCGGCTTCAGCCTTCCTCCATTATGGCAGGGTACTTTGCTAATGTCCACCTGGATTACTACTATCCTATCAAGTTTGACAAGAACTGGTGAGCGCAGCATATGACAGTTAATGACAAGACGGACATACGATCTGAATAAAATCGCAGGTAAGGGGTGCATGCGGGCCGCTTCCATCCGGTCCTAGTGGAAATTAATGGGGGAGGCATACGTATGTCCAGCTGTGGACCTCCTATGGCTCAGATTTTGATGATGTAGTATAAGCGTATAGGCGCATAAGCGTTTAGCAACCAAAATCGTAGCAACTTTTAATTTTCATAATAGCATATTTGAAGCGATGATAGCTCAGCGGGGGAGCGTCGGCTGTCAAAATGACGGACACTGGTTCAATCCCCAAAAAATAGCTTGAGCTTCCGGTGAAGGTAACACCGTTATCAAGTTCCCAGCATGGTGGTAGAGTGCTTTCGAGTTCCCGCCTGGCTAGCTACCACTCGCTACCTTCAAGTTTGAAAAACTGTCATCAAACACATAGTGTGTGCAGGCAGCAGTCCTTGAGAGCCAGTGAGTATTCTAGGTCTAACGTGATAACATCTTCGACCACATCTTCACTGACCATCAAGTGAGATAGTGGTCAAACGCTAGAACTATACAGTATTAAAAAAATGTGACGTTGGTGCGTGTTGTACAGGAAGTAGCGTCAGATCTAGAAGAGAGTAAGTACCAGAACGCGGAGCTTCGACTCTCGATCTACGGCAAGAGCCCTACGGAGTGGGCGAAGTTAGCCAAGTGGGCGGTACAGTTCAAGGTGTACTCCGACAACGTGCGCTGGCTTATACAGATACCGAGGCTTTAGTAAGTACTACAGCTACATAAAAATGATTGTATTTGTATTATTATTATAAAATAAATAAAATTTGATTATTTGATCCGCTCATACATATAGTTCGTACTTAATGATTCTCAAGACTGTACATAAGCCAGATTTAAACCACATTTTTATCTTCTCAATCACAAAAGTAGGTAGCCTCTAGTCGCGTAGTAGGCGTTCACAATAAAAGGATTTAATGCTTACCTAACGTAGAGGTTAATTTTACTTAATTATGGATAATTCTGTTAACCACTGAAAACGTCCTAAAAATCTCTTTAATTCTTTAAATGTAAAAGCTCATACCGTGTGGTACCGGCCTCGAATAGTAGTCCCCCATTTCTTCCCGCGGGTGTCGTAAGAATCGGCTAAGGGCAGCGCCTTCTGAGCATTGAAAATCATACTGCGCTCGCCAACCCGCCTGCCAAGCGTGGTGAGTATTGGCAAATCCCCCCTATATTGGGGAGGCATATGTCCAGCAGTGAACGCACATGGCTGAGAGAGAAGAAGAGAAGAAAAGCTCATATTGCTATTGAAATCAGAATTCGTTTTTACCCTTACAACACTATCTCTAATATTAGACGAGTTTTATTCAATTACGCGTCGTTTTAACGCGGGGCATAAAAATGTTATGCTTATTTTACTAAACTCTCGCATTTTAACGGAAGATCTAATTTTATTCTTTTCGATTCGAAATTCTCGTGAGTGGACACATTATTATATAGATGTAATATCCGGCTTTGCTCACGTTTATAATTGAAATTATCCACCTGGCTTTCGAGCATATCCGATGCCCGTCCTCAGGTGAGTTTACGCTGCCAGATCGCGGTGAACCAAAGTCGAATTTCACTTCGGCTATAAACTTGAATAAAGCTGGATAATACATATATTTATTACTTTCATTCATAATTAGTGTCATAGTAATTTCGACTTTATTACAACCGTAAATCGTATTTAACATAACTATGTAATTTTTATTTACTAACATAATCACTCCTAAAATCTAGTCTAGAATATAAAATAATACAGCTTTTACCTCGAGCAGGGTCTTTGCCACGTGACAATATCCATTTTATTTTAATTCGATAAATGAAAACTTCAATTGTTTGAATTTCACGCTCTATATAAAAAATATGAGGCTTAAAATAAACTAAAGAATAGTCACAGATCAAATACCTACTCTCTAAAATTAATTTAAAATCTGGCCATGTAACGCGTGATCTGTTAATAGTCCTTACAGAGTAGATGTTATTTGTTTAGCGATATCTTCAAGTCGAACAAGATAATGAACAATTTCCAAGAGATCCTGAACAACATCTTCCAGCCGCTGTTCGAGGTGACCAACGATCCCAACTCCAACATCGAACTGCACAAGTTTCTTACTGTAAGTTTAAGCACTCAAAAATATAAATTAAAAATGACTAATTTATTTTTTTGTAAGTAAATCCCAGTAGAAGACAAACAAAATATACAAAGCATTGATACATCAATCCTAGAACTATATAATAGCTGCTAGACGGAGCTTACGTTCAAATTGTTGAAGGAAAATATTCGGCTACTAATGGGATTTGAACCTACGAACTACAAAATACCGTTCTGTCGCTTTGTCATCATTAAAGGTAGACGACGCTAAGAAAAACATCCCCTCAGATGTAAACAAGAGGTGTGCTACTATAGCTTAGAGGGCAAAGCAACCGGACGGTATTTGTGGGTTTAAGTTTAAATACCACCAGTAGCAGAATTTAATCCTTCATGAATAATGTAAAGTTAAAAGCATTCGTGTGAAGGTAAAGATACGCGTGCTTGATAAGCTGCTAAGTAATCCTAAAGCTGTTTATTTACGATATAAGATGTGTGACAACTCTCCTTTTCACTATAATTAAAACTGTGTAAAATACAAAAGTGTTGACCATGACTGTTATTGTTAAAATTGAAATGCTTATAGCACTGAGCAAGGGAAATATTATTATTATCATATGTAAACGTACAACACTTTTATTTCTTCATTCACGTTCACACATTCACTTAACATAATATAGAATAATAGAATAAGATGTTGAGTTTTAAATAGTTACATAACAACAACAAATTCACTGTAAATATATTTTATGTTGCTGTATCAAAAAACGATGAATCTTTTCAGGGCGTTCTAATTAGCTATATCTACTTGTACAATATTTTCAGCACGTGGTAGGATTCGACAGCGTGGATGATGAATCGAAGCCCGAAAACCCAATGTTAGACGCCGACGTGAAAACTCCAGAGCTATGGGACGACGAGGAAAACCCTCCGTATGCTTACTACTTGTACTACATGTACGCTAACATCACCGTTCTGAATCACTTCCGCAAGTGAGTATACTACACGAAACTTCACGTAAAACCTAAGATGATTACTTTGCGATAAAACCTATTCTGTCATATATCATCAAATCATTTAAACGACGTTTCTGTCAATAAAATATCTTTCTAATCTGTAACTTCAAGAGAAAACAAAAAGAGTGACAACAACGTAGGACCGAGGGTACTGCCTCGGGGTACACCGATAGATTTTTTTGGTCATGTGCCAATGTTGCTACTCTATTTATTTTTGATATTGTATGCGGTTCTATACTTCTAAAATGTAATAAGGCTATTAGTATGAAAGCGAAACTCAAAATCAGAATTGAAAAACCGACGAGATTTTTATGCTGCAAATGAGTTTTGAAATCTTAATCGTAATTATTCTGAATTAATTACGTTATTCTAGAGAACAAGGGCTGAACACATTTGTACTACGTCCTCACTGCGGCGAGGCTGGCGCGGTGCAACATTTAGTTTGTGGGTTCCTACTCGCCGAGAATATCTCACACGGACTGCTGCTTAGGAAAGTAAGCCATTGATTTTTTTAATATAGTTTCATCAGTATTGTCAATTGAAGTCAGAATATTTGTAAAATAATACATGTATCATCCAGGTGCCAGTCCTCCAGTACCTGTACTACCTGGCGCAGATCGCAATCGCCATGTCTCCCCTCAGCAACAACTCCTTGTTTCTGAACTACCACCGCAACCCTCTCCCGGAGTTCCTGGCGCGGGGGCTCTGCGTCACGCTCAGCACTGACGACCCACTGCAGTTCCACTTCACCAAGGTACGATTCTATTATATTTGCTCTATAACAAATCCATAAAATATCCTGGCCATCATGACAACCATGAGGAAAAAAGGAAGAGTGGAATTGAACTATTGTAATGCATTTTTTTCTTTTAGATATTTATTTTAGTGAGTGAGGTTATGAATCAAAATGTTCTCTTCAGTAAACATACTTACTAAAATTATTGATATGAAAATAGGAACTAAGGAATGTAACTTCTTGATCACAATGTCTATTGATTTTATATCTGCTATAATCATATCTGCATTGTAGCAAATGAACCAGTCTTTTATGCCCATGGTTTTGATTTGCAAACGTCAAAAGTTTAAATCTTGCAATTATGTGTTGTTTGCAGGAGCCGTTGATGGAGGAATACAGTATCGCGGCGCAGGTGTGGAAACTAAGCTCCTGTGACATGTGCGAGTTGGCACGGTACTCAGTTCTTATGTCTGGATTCCCGCACGAGGTATGATATGATTCTAATGAGCCTTCAGATTAAACCATTTACAACTATGCACCTCACCAGTCACGAATATGGGCTCGATGTCCGATTTTTACTTATGTTAATTACGTACCTACACAATAATGGGCTTTACTTCCAAAAGTTGTCAAATTTTGGGATCCTAAATAACTTTTTGTGGTCTGATTGACACTATATATATATTATAATCTTCTTCCTTCCCATAATCCCATTATTTGGGGTCGGGTCTCCTCACTTTCCTGCGCCAAGTCAAACGATCTTGGGTTGTCGATTCTGGCAATAGGGCTTTCTTGAGGTCTCGTTCTATGTTTGACCACCAGGTCGATGGCGGGCGGCCTCTACCTTTTTTCTGTTCCGGTAGGTTAAGTGCAGTTTGTACCACGTGATCTTCCTTTCGTCTTTTGACATGACCATACCACCTAAGGCGGTTTTCGGTCACCTTTTCTGCTATTGGTGCAACCTTGAAACTACCTTTTACATATGCGTTTCGAACTTTGTCAAGCCGGGTTACACTTCCCGCCACCGCCTATATTGACACTATAATTATAATAAATAAAGATAAATAAGTTCATTCATAGAGAATGAAGTTTCATGAACTGAATTATTCGCATGGCTACTTGAAAATAAGTACCATACAGACATTTTATGACTATTCCAGATGAAGCAGTACTGGCTAGGTCCCAACTATCTGAAGGAAGGCGTGGCTGGAAACGACATCACCCGCACCAACGTGCCCGACATTCGCATTTCCTTCCGACATGAGACTCTGCTCGACGAACTAACTAACATCTTCAAGGTAACCTGTGTAAAATCTCTGACACACAAAAACCACACATAGTAAAGTTAAAATTCCATTAGTGATAGCTACGTAGATGATTTACTTGTCCTTGCATGTGATGAAGTTTGCAGATTAAAAGTAATGATAAAGCCACACAGATAAACAAAAAGCGTTAGTGTGGTCAGGCAGCAGTCCTGAAACGATGATAGCTCAGCGGGGGGAGCGTCGCCTGTCAAACTGACAGACACTGGTTCGATCCCCAACTTCAGCTTGAGCTTCCGGTGAAGGTTACACCGTTATCGAATTCCCAGCACGGTGGTAGGGTACTTTCGAACACCCGCATGGCTAGCTACCATCCTCAAGTTTGAAAAACTGTCACCTAACACATAGTATGTTCAGGCAGCAGTCCTTGAGAGCCAGTGAGCATTCTAAGTCTATCGTGATAACATCTTCGACCACATCGTCACTGACCATCAAGTGAGATAGTGGTCAAACGCTAGATCTATACAGTATAAAAAAATAGATTTGTGTCACTTAGTGAGAATGTGGATTTATTCATAGTAGTAAAAAAATACATGGGTCCTGATTTTTCCCAACACACACAACGCAAAACATTTCTCTGTCTAAACCTAAACAGATACAGCCACAGTAATATAAGTTGCTTGGGGTTTGTTTTGTCTTTGTGTTGTCGTTTGTCTGTAGTCTCCTTTTCTTTCATATCATTAACTTCTTCATTGTCCCTGATATTATAAAAATATCCATTATAAACTAGATTTCCTAATGTAGTGATAACATTTCAGGATGGTATGTCTACAGCAAGATAAAAGAACATCCACTTGGAGACCGTGGATGCCGTGACTAATACACATACATAGCTTTTAATGTTCCTTTAAAATATATTTGGGCGTAATGTTATTCGAAAACGGGACACAATTTAGCTCCTAAGTATAAAGTAACAAACTCAAGTTTTCAATGCGTTTCATTAGTTTTTATTTACTGAATTAATCTTTACACAGTTTTTTTTATACATTTGGAATGTTTTATTCGATGACCTTGTTTGCACTATGTAGAATTAGTATTCGTATATTGAATAATTTAGTAATTAGGGCAAATAACTTCGCCCCAAACATTGAAGTTTCGTTGAATTTCAAAGTTTATAATTCGATCGATACCTCTTGTGATATCTAGGCGAAAATGAAAGATTGATAGTGCCATCAAATATATATATGTAAGTAGGTTGCTCATGAATTTATTAGACGCCTTCTTAGATACTTCTATCATAATTATTAAGAGCTTGCAAATTATCTGTAGACAATACTATATTATTTTAATTGACTTAACATACGGACTAGTAGAAACTGTAATTTCAATGTCATGCAATGCATACATTTTACCTTATTGTAGGATTAAACGTGAAAACCATATGATCTTACGTTACTTTTGTTACTATTATTCTAAAACAGCAACTACATATTTCCTATTTATATAATGACACTTTTACAAATAATATACGTAAGTCAATGGTATCATCTGAATCACTTTTTTTTATTATTAACATTCACACAAGGTATTCAGGTCCCAAACTAGGCAGAGCCTGTACCCGATGACAGATTATTACTTATATACATATACACACACAGGTCAAAAAGACAGGTTCATACACACAAATGTTTGACCTGTGCGGGAATCGATCCCGGGACCAGCGGCTCAGAAGGCAGAGTGCTACCAACTGCGCCAACCGGCCAGTCAAAGTTTTCAAGAGATAATTTTAATACAGCACTCTTTATAAGCCTAATGATTCAGTTAGTTGACCCAATGACGACATTGAGAATATGCACGTACCCCGCACCAAATGCCGTCTCATCTTGAAGGCCATTAATTCATAGCATCGTGATTTAATCCGTTACGTCGTTGCCCATTTATTTCATGATTTATATTTAAAATTGCATCGATGTTATCGCTTTAAACCATTTTCATAGGCAACCTGTCACATCCCTTCTCGATCGTAGAATTATATAGTTTTAATAAAATGATAATTGTAGATTTACCTACTTTTCTTACGAGTATTTTATATGCTGAGGTTTTGCTATCGCTTAGGTATATCCCAGCTCTCTAGGCCCTACATATGTTGACCTGTATAGATCACATTAGCTGTAGTGTCCACGTTGTATGTGCTTAACTTATGTGCTAACGCCTATGTTATGTTTGTGATTAATTACTTTGTGATGTGAAGTTATATGTATATGTTATTTTAATATGCTTTCATAAAAAGTATCACATAAACTACTTAAAGCTTTTTATATTTGTATAGTTTTTATATAATTAATTTGTCTTATTTCCAAATTAGGTAGTACCTAAGTACGTTTGCACCGGTAAATCTCAAAACTCTAGATTAAATCTCAAAAATGTTGATTTGGCAATGTAATTGGGTAAAGTGAGCCGTGCAAATATTTCAGTACTTATTAACATAAGACCAGGAGATAATTTAATATTGGTACCATTTTTATATGAGATTTTTTCTAGACAACTTTCTAGAGTCTCTTCATTAGAAGTCCTCACATTTATATGCGAATTAAATAATAATATTTCTAGAGTGCTCGACACTATAATATTCCTTTGCCAATCTCATTCTTTACTTTTAAGCTAAAGTGAAATAATGTTTTAACAACTATTTTATATCTACAATATAAGTTTATAATGTTTTAAACAAAGAATATACAATTTAACGTTATCATTATTGTTGGTAATAAAATCGTCATTAACAAATTGGGTTTATTTATATTGTAATCCTTTTCAGTGACTGTCTTTATATATTCTACACTGAACCATCATAGCATACATTGTAAGTTATTTATTAAAATGAAATTTATATTGTTTTTCTGACGTAGCTAAAGCGGTGTGGTACTCCTCTGTTGTAAGGTATCGGAACCTATGTGTGTGTGTGTGTGTGTGTGTGTAGGTGTGTGTTTACATAATTTCTTTAGCTAACACATGTCAACATTTCACTAGAGCGAAATTGTGACTGACAAAGTAATCCTAATTTACACATGCCAAGAAACTAAATGTGTTAATCTGAATAATAATAATACCAACTCAATGTTTTTAACTGGTCATTTAACACCTCTGTTGTTTAAAGTAAGCACGGAATGTGCTGTAGATTAAGTCTAGAGCCATCGTAGTTTCTACATACGAGTTTTCCTGTTCTTGTAGAAAAAAAGACGAGTGGCACTCGGGGACTGCCGCGGTAAAGCTATTGCATATAATTTTTTATCAACTTATGCAATTAATATATTAATAACTTATGCAGTAACGCCGATACAACTAATGCCACCTAGAGGCGAGTTGCTAAACAAAACAGACAAGCGTGATATTTCAAAAAAGTCATTAAAAGTTCTGCTATTCATCGATAGATGGCAAAACTGAAAAGTATCACCGCTGTGCCGGTCGGAGTGGGGGGTGTTAGATTATTTTCGTTACGGAATTTCTGGATTCGGTCTCCACGCTCAAGGCCCGCGATAGAAGCTATGCAATAGCTTAATAATCTGTTCCGGTCCTTCTATTGCTACTGTTCCCGACATGATCTTACGTTTCACGCTGAGAAGCGGAAAACATCACGTTACGTGTGAACACACCACTGAAGATTCTGATAAAGAACGAAGCGGAAACAATTTCATTGTTGATATTGATGTTGAATACGTATAAGTTTCACGCTAAGGTACTTCCTCTCTTCTACTGCAACAAACAAAATGTATTTGAATTATGTACCTACCGTGAGCACTATAACGATACATACCTACATTCGCAATAATATCTCCTTTCGCAATAAACTTGCAAAATTAGGAGCCATCGATTTTCAAAAATTGTTTTCTACAGAGCTATAAATCAATAAATGCCCTATTGAAAAAAATAGGGCCTATTGATTATTACTAATTACAGCATCGTTAAAAGAAATTTGTCGAAATCGTGATTCATATATCTACTATTTATCAATATTCTCATGGAAATCTTCCAATGATGATTAGAATACGATCCGTCCTGATTTTCGATGATAAATAAACCTGTGGCATGTACCGTCTAAGCTAATAATTATTTATGTTTGTTTCCTAATATCAAACTCTTTTCAATAGTATTTATCCCATATACGTTTGTAGCATTCATTGCGCTATCAATATAATAAACACCTACTAATAATAACAACTCCCACTGGTGTAATATTGATAATGTGGTTAATATACTTACTTACCTAATAGTCATGACGCGCACAGTTTATATCAGTAGGTATATATATGGAATCTACTAGCAATGACGGTCGCCGTGGCTATGTCGTCAGTCGCATGACTTCTGGTCCCCGAGGCCCTGGGTTCGAATCCCGGCAGGGGCAAACATTTATGTGTTGAGTATGGATGTTTGTTGTGATGTCAAAGTGGGTGTCCATGCCTCCCGTGGTACGGGGAGTTCTAGTGCGGGTATATGAGAGTGATAAAAGAAACATTTATGTACAAACACTCTAAGGTCTTGAATGGAGGCGAACGACTCACTAGCACAGTATTATAGGCTTTTTACCAGGGGAAGCTAAATGTCAATGTGAAAAAAAGGGGGAACCGATCTAATGCTTCCAAATGGTACTTGTAGACATCTGTCAGTTGAGTTATACGTATAGTAGTGGACGTTGCGGGTTTTGAACGAATATCATTAAACGTCATAGTTAAGTTCTGATAATGCATCAATGTTTCAACGCGTAGACAAATTGATTATAAAATTGGACAATTTTGCTGAAGGTATATTAAGAACCCAGTAATAGTAAGTATAGAAAATGATAAAAACGGAGCAACATTGCCGAGGAATGTTTTCAAAAAGCAGCAAGAAACAAACAATGACATCGATATAATAAGTACTAACGTACAACCGTCTTATTATTTCGATGAACAATGGCACAAACTAAATAGAGTCGAACAATGGTAGGTATACATTTTGACAACGTCTGTGTAGGTACCTAACATCAGGTAAGACAGTTGCCAAACGGAAGCATAAAATATGTAAAAAAAAGAAAATGCCCTCAAACTATCTAAAACTCTTTAAAATCCGGAATCTCTTATTCTATTTACGCTAAAACTCAAATTTTTATATATCAGTGCCATTTCGAATAATATAACAGTTTTATTTAAATGATGATTCTTATTATCGTCAGTAGTCCTACCAAATCGATTGAAGATTTTACGTAAATATCATTTATAAATGCTAGACTAATTCAGACAGTATGGTAACTGTAAAATTACTTTCTTAATTTAAATAAATTTAGTTAATCTGATGAACAATAACTGAGGCCTTTGTCCAGCAGTGGACGTCCTATGGCTGAGATGATGATGATGATGATGAACAAAAGAATTAGACCAATATTAGTCAAATGTACGAAGAAATGTTAAGATTACTTTCGGAATATCGTAATTATATTCGAAGCTTAATTAAGTTGCAGGTTTGAACGTAATCTTGCTTTATGGCAATTTTGATGATTCTTAGACGTGAAATGTGTTTTGTATCAAATTTCAGAATACACAGACATGCATCAGTCCGCAGATAAACGGAGGTACACCTGGAACGCCGCCACCGCCAGACTTCAAGGCTCCTATCGTTAGCTTGAAGCGACCATCGCTTGTTTAGAATACACACCACAGTACTTAAAGAACGAAAGAACTCAATACATTATCCCTTGAATACATCTTATAAAATTAATAACGAAGGAGTAAACATTTTATAAAAATAATATATAGGTACTTTAGAATCTTCATATAAAATGAAGTTTTTAATCATAAGCCTTATTATGCCCTAGTAAAATCAATGCACCTATGTGTGTACCTATCTAGTGCAGTACATATTATATATTATTGCATTGGTTTACATCTAGTAAGTAAGAAAATATATTAATAGAAGGTACTTATATGTAATAAAAATAATACAATCTTCAATGAGCATTTTTTTCTCTTTTTATATAACGAACGGTTCTCTGCGTAGACGCTGCTGTCCTACCTGACAGTTGGCTTCCCGCCTTTATCTCTAGGGGTAGTCAGTTGGTAGTTGCTTTGTAGATAAGTTATCTTAAACTGTATCCTATCCACAATGGTTTCCGCAGCTATGTAGAAATTCTATAGAACTTTTTTAAAGCTATATAATTTTTAATACATTTTCAGCAAAGGGTAGAATTATCCGGGAGAGCGCTTAAGCAAATTATAGTCAAAGTCAAAATAATTTATATTTAATTTAGGCATTTGACGGCCGCCGTGGCCAAGTGGTCAGTGACATGTTTCTGTGTCTCCGGGGCCTAGATTCTAATCTCGGCAGGGTCAAATATTTGTGCGATGAGTGTAGGTGTTTGCCTCGGGTCCTGGATGGTGGTGTGCTGTGGTTATGTGTTCATACCTCCCGCAACACAGGAAATCGAAGTGCAGGGGTTTGAGTGAGTTAAAAAAAATCTAGGACTCGCTTATGAGTTATAAATTTTAATGTATCGTAAGAGAGAAAAAAAGATCATTGATTGTGGATGATAACACAAGGAACAAAAAGCAAGTAGGAAAAACAGGGATGCATATTCATAAATCACTAATTCATACTTAAGAGAGCTAACTGAGTCATATCTACCTACGCATGACTGGAATAAACATAAACCAGAAATAGTAAATATTTGTATAGGCTAAGGTGAGTTCAAACAGCCGAATACTAACCATTCTAGAACTGTCTGTGGCATAATAGATAAACTCAGGCATCCGATACTGATACCACTGCGACGTCTACTAAGGGGTCTATATTTTTGTAGTTGTGTGCGTCTGTATGGCGTGCCAATTCGAACATGTTTAACCAGCACCCTCAAGTTTGATCTTCGACTCGACCACATCGTTACTGACCATCTAACTAATGGGACAGTGGTCAAACACTAGGCATAAAGTTATAAAAAGGAAAGAAGCCTTATTTTTCGTACTTCCTAGCAGTGGATCATTTGAAACTTCAAGTAAATATGACGTTGAGCTTGTGTCATGGTGGTGTCATATGTCATGTTTTGTCGACATATGAAGTCGTCATTGACCGCTATTCAGTTTGTGTCATTGACCATCTGTTGGCGATCCACAATGACAAATGTAATAAAAATTATTTGTAAGTAATAAACAAGCACCTAATAAAATGGCCCAAGGGAACAATAAACTAAAAGTACCTTCCAAAGGCCATATCATGTTCAGCAATTACAAAGAATACAAGAAATGGACCAGATTCCGCGCGTGAGTAATGCTTGGTGTACTTTGTAGCATTAAACCTGTAGATATTTAACGATGATAAGTCAAGTTCTGCAAAGGCAAAGTAAGTATAAATCTATTAGGCCTGATTCCACTTAGCTTCGAAGTCTAAGGCTGTGTCCAGACCTGACGAATGCACAGCTCGCGCGTCGCACGCGTATTTGTTGTTCGGGCGTCCGAACATGAAAAGCGCGCGTGTGGCGCGCGGGCTGCGCAGTCATCAGGTCTGGACACTTCCAAGGCATGTTCACAGTTTAGAGATTGAAGTGATGTCAGGTTCGGAGTAGGGAGTGTGTGGATCGTCATTCAGCAAACCGTTTGCTAGATCGAAAGCTCGAGCTTATGCTTTTGGTGATGCTACATCCTAAATAATCAACACTGAAGCTACCTACCCAAGTTTAAAAATCACCAAACACAGTGTTGTCATCTAACTTAGACAAAAGTGGTATGGTACGGTTATTAACAATAATAAAAAGAAGCAGAACTGAATTTATCGCGGCGGCTTGCGAAATAAGGTTGTGAATCAGTAAGTATGGATATTCTTATGTACTTTGTCATCGATGGCGTAACGATATCTGCAAACTATATACGACAGTTAACTGCATTTAGTTGAATCATCAACTTATTTATAATGACTATAAAGGTCCATGTCCTGTGTGTAACATGGTCAATGTCTGATTTACCAAATAAAATTATCGTCGAGTGTCAGCCAACTTGATTCACTAATAAAATGGAGTGGATAGGTCCACATCTAGAAAGAAATTTGTAACCATGAGATATTTTTTTGCTTTAATCAAGTTACGTGTGTTATAATGTATTTCCAGTTTTGTGGTTCTGAAATAGAAAAAATACAATAAAACTGGCTGGACGTCATTATTCACACTAGGATTTAGTACGAACTTTGAAGTTCTATAATAATATGTACAATAATCTTACATTCGTTCTACGACGCAGAGAAACTCAGCGAGAACATTTACGCACCGCCACCAGGACATACGTGCGAGGACCGGGAGACAGCGGCGTCCTGAACGAGGTGCCATTTCAACGGGTCTCGGTGCAAGGGATGCATGTTACTGGGGTTAGATATCTGGCATCTAAATAACGACATATAAGATAAATGATATGAGCACTCTGCCGCTCTCAATTTGACTAGTCGCATCTATTACCCACAATACATTTTAAATATAGACTTCTACGTAATATTGTAGCGTTGAGCTTCAGCAACATATACTATGCGATTGTAATTTTTAGACTCGCGATTCGAACACATTGTTGTTAAATAAATATATAAAAAACGAGAAGACTGAGTCTTCTCGTGACCACGACCAATGCAACTTGGTCGAAACGTCGAGGTAAATAAATTACTAAATGTTATTCTCGCGATTAAGCCCCGTTTGATTTAATAACAATATACGATGCGTCACTTCTAGGATGGTCGATTGCCGTATGGCATATACAACTGAGCCATACGTATTCTACTGAGGCTCCACCTATTGACGGAACAACATTCGTTAGGCTATATCATAGACTCCAGCATACCTAATAACTCCAACATGGCATGGACAAATGAAGATGTAAAATGTCAGTCAAAGCAGGCACATAAAACATTTTTAGAGCAAAACTAGAAGAAAAACGTTAGCCCAGTGACAAATTAACAAAGTTACCTTAAGATCTAAAATAATAATAAACATCTTAGCCTACGTGAACTAAACTAAAGCACATAATCAGGTACCTCTGGAAGATCTTGTGCGCGCCTCTACACTGTTGGTTCAAGCCCTCTCCATGCGTCGACGCTACATGGATATCTCTGGCCAGTCTTTTTCACAAACGCCTCTGGAATATCTCGGCGCCCACGAGCTGCCTAACCGGACTCCCACTATGCAGTCCAGCATTTTCAATAAGGCGTTACTTAGTCTAGACCGTAAGTTGATTTCATTATTCTACGCATCACGACACGAGGTTCCATTTACCTCTCTCAAGAGAAGTGTATGCTAATCGCAATGATTATCTTGACAAAAACTTCAACTGATAGAGAACCAAATTAACCAAAAACTGAATTTCAGACGACGCTGCCGAAGAATACCTTCAATTTACAACTTGTTCCTCTGAAGAGTTGGTAAGGCCACAGAGCTTTTTGTGCAGCCCTCAACGATCTCGCATCAAAAGTGAGCGCGCTTTTATAAGTAGGTATAAGGTTAAATGTGCTTTAAATCTACCTAGTTGTTATGTTTTAATGATTACTTGCGCAGGTCATATTCTTAGCTATTTTATTCAAGAGACCTATCAAAACTGTATTTATGCACATAGATTGCGTTCTGGACAAATTCCAATTAAAAAGTTTGCACATCTGATTGGGAAAGGCACGTCACCGAATTTGCAAACTTTGTGATACGCCTGAGATGTGTATTATGTACTGAATCAAACTGCCCGTGGGGACCGGGAGCTCATCGAATTTTCCTTAACTTATCAGAGCGTTTGATCGTTGCGACGCGTGATCAAAATGCTGGCACATATTTGGCTCAACGGATCAGCATTGCAACGTGGCAATGCTGCCTGCATTCTGGGCACGCTGCCAACTGGTAGCGGGTTAGAGCATTTGATTTATGTATAGGCTAACAATAGCTAATGGATTGCTCAAATATTATTGTAGCAGTTGTAGTATTGTAAATAGTTATTAGTATTTTATTTTAACCAAGGCATCACCCCAACCAATAAAACAGATTGATAATATCTTGCCTGAGCTAATATATTCTTGATACTTTGTTGTCTATTCCATTAAATGCAGCTAAATTTACTTAGATTGGTAATTCGACTAAAGGTATATTATTGATTGATTGCTAATTAGCGTACACCAATATATTATATGTAATTTTTTAAGTCTCAACAGTCCTAATAAAAAAAAGAAAAAGAAATACTGTATTTTTTATTTACAGCTTCAGGAAGCAATAGTGCCATTGTTAAGCCAGCTGACACAATGAGGATATCTATTGAAAGCACTGAAGATCTTTTAGGTCCAGTAAGGCCAGGTATAACTTTTAAACCTTTTTATAATAAGGTAAGTTCCGCCTAGCATGTTGTTAATGCAATAAACCATAAATCTCCTTTTATAATAGTTTGTATTTTTAACCGACTGCAGAAATGGAGGAGGTTCTCAATTTTTTTAATGTTTTTTACCTCAGAACTGACTGGTCACTCAAAATAGTGAAAATGTTTTTACAAAAAATGGAACCGACTTCAACACTCAAAAGTGTGAAATAACTTGTCGAACATATAACGTGTCAACATATTGTGCTCATGGTACCGACGTACCATGAGCACAATATGTTGATAATATTCACTTTTCAACTATCATTGTACCGACTACCACAAGTTATTTTTACTTTTAGGGTTTTACTTATTACTTTGGGGGTTGAAATCGGATCCATTTTTTGGAATTTTCTTTTCATCGTTTTTGAGTCGTATAGGTATGTTGTCTTCTTAGTTATATACTTCATTGCTGAAGGTCGTGTCCCTGAGGGGCCTTCATAGCTTTCTGTACGAAATTTTTCCATCCCGATCGGTTTTCGGCTTCTCTTATGGCGGTTGTGACAGTGAGACCAGTGAGGGTAGTCACTTGGTCTGACCAACGGGTAGGTGATCGGCCACGAAGTCTTTTTCCTTCAACTTTCCCCACCACTACCAGTTTGTCTAAATTATCTGGCTTACTACGGACAATGTGACCAAAATAGTAGCAGATTGTGGAGAGTCTAGTGGTTATTCGTAGTTGTTCAAGGATAGGTATGTTGTACGGTGCCTATATTGCAGGAGTAACCGAAGACCCTTGGGAATGTCCGATGCCCCCAAACCGCCATTACACGTACCGGTGGAACGACGGCGTCGTGTGGATATATCGGAGCGAGTCTGATGCAGATTCGAACAAACCGCTCCCGTACGAGTGCGTCAGCTTCAAGCAATACGTTGAGGATATGAGCAGGCTCTCTGACATGGTTTCTGATGGACCTCTGTAAGTTATATTATTTAGGAATATCCTTTGCAAAATACGGGATAGGTATAACTTACTAGGTGCGCCACGCGGTTTCACCCGTGTGGACTACGGTTTTCCTACGGGAACCGTGTTTCTTCCAGGACAAAAAGTAGCCTATGTTCTTCTCCGAGGTCACATCTATCTCTATACCAAAATGTACCACAATTAGTTCTAGGGTTTAGATTTGCAAACGCAACAGACAGTTACACTCACATTTATGGTATTACTAGCTGCGCCCCACGGTTTCACCCGCCTAGTGATGAAAAATGGTGGCGATGATAATGATGATGAAAACTAGCCTATGTGATATGCCAGGGTATCAGCCCCGCGGTTTCACCCGCGTGGATTACGGTTTTCCTGCTACCTCAATTATCCCACGGGAACTATACTTTTTACGGGATAAAAGTAGCATTTGTGTTAGCACAGGGTCTAATAACCTTTTCCATATCAAATTTCATCGAAATCAGTGTAGGTGTTTGAGCGTAAAGGAATTACAACATACACATTTGCAAACCATTTATAGAATATATACAGAGCATGGGTGACAAGCTTTTATTATGATAATTGCTATTCTGATATACATAGTATCCTTCTTATTTTTTATTAATCAAGTAGTAAATAGAACAAAGCTCTAGTTTTCTCGTTTGGTCATATGCTTAGTTGTTTTTTTTCAATCAATCATTAACAGTTTGATGAATTTCATTACAGAAAGTCGTTTTGCTTCCGACGGCTGAGCTATTTATCATCTAAGTTCAAGATGCACGTTCTGCTTAATGAGCTTCATGAGCTGGCTCTGCAGAAGGCAGTTCCACACAGAGATTTTTATAATATTCGGTAAAATCGATTTTTTTTCTATAAGTATACAATTTGAATAATGAACTAGAAGCACATTATGCTTAGGTATGGCTCAGGGATGGGAGTAAAATTGTATACCGTATTTAAATACGCTTTCATACGATATGTATACGACTTTGATACGAGTATAGTATACATTGTGGGCCTTGTGAGCTGTGAGCAGGCTCAAAATCGTACAACGAGCTATGTAGACGGGTATTCTCGGGGTTTTCCTACGCGATCGAATCAGAAATGAGGAGATCCGTGGAAGAACGAAAGTCACCGACATTGCCTAACGCATTAGCAAGTTAGTGAGCAGGGCACACAGCTCGAAGAACTGAGACCACGAACAGGCAAGCGCAGCATAGGACGGCCACCGACAAGGTGGACAGACGACTTGACTGAGGTCGCAGGTAAGCGCTGGATGCGGGCTGCTTCCATGCGGTCTGTGTGGAAATCAATGTGAAGGCATATGTCCAGCAGTGGGCGTCCTATAGCTAAGATGATGATTTGAGTGAAAGTCAATTTAACTGGCTTCACATTACTGCAGTGCTCTTGCTCAACCATAAATCAAAATACCCTCAATTATTGTTACCTACCTACCTACCTACAGTTAGGGTTGCAACACGTGAGTACCGAATCACCTATGATTCGGTAGTCACGTGTTGCAAGTGGCAACTCTTAGTGATGAGTAGTTATGAGTAGTTGAGACTCGTGCTATCAGAACCAGACTAATTAGGTACCTACAATTTCCATAATTCTACCAGAAAAGTGGACACCCATATTCACGCCGCCTCGTGTATGAACCAGAAGCACCTCCTACGCTTCATCAAGCGCACGCTGCGTCAGCAACCGAACGACGTGGTTGCGATACACCACGGCACTCCAAAGACGCTACGCTCCGTCTTTGAGGAGTTGCAGCTGGATGCTTATGACTTGAGTGTGGACATTTTGGACGTACATGCAGTGAGTAACAAACACACACTTGTATAAATCTACTAAGTATTATTAACGAGCAAATCTTGTATATCTATACCTTCAAGCTATGTCAGAAACGGCTTAACAGCTTATCAATAGGTATAGATAACTAGTCTGAGGAAACGCTGTAGGTACTCGGCTGTACTATGAAATTTGACGGTCACCGTGGCTCAGAGGTCGGTGACATGACTTCTGGTCCCCGGAGCCCTGGCTTCGAGTCCCGGCAGAGACAAACGTTTATGTGATGAGCGTGGATATTTGTCTCGGGTCTTGGATATTGCATGATGTGATTGTGTGTGTATATGCCTCCCGCGACACAGGTAATCTTATTGCAGCTGTGTGTGTGTATTAATAAATAAAGAGTCAGAAAGGCTGGACCTATGTATATAAATGTGTCTATCCCAGCAGCGTTGTCCAGTTGTCGACAACTTGAACTCGATGGCAAAACAGAAAAATGGATAACGCTTTTATGAACGAACGAACTTAATATTAAAAAGTACTATTGCTTATTATTATTAACTGTACAGTTGTCATCTTCTTTACGTGTCATCATAAAATGTAAATTAGGAAAGCTCTAGAAGGAATTTGAGAGCGCGTGCGTCTGCGGAGTGACTTTTGAAGTGACAACAGATAGAGATGAGATGGAGTTAGGCATGATAAACTCTGTTCATAGTACATTTGTTTACTTGTAGGACCGCAATACTTTCCACCGCTTCGACAAATTCAACGCTAAGTACAATCCCGTCGGCGAAAGCTCGCTGAGGGAAGTCTTCCTGAAGACTGACAACTATATGAACGGGAAGTACTTTGCCAGTATGATTAAGGTGAGCCGATCGATATGGCCGATGCCTTTGGCTCGTGTTCACCATATTCAAGGTCTAAATAGTTTCTGCAGTGTAGTTGTAATCATCACTACTATGAGTACAATATTTTGATAATAGTTACTTTTGAACTATCATGGTACCGACTTCAACAAGTTATTTCACACTTAGAGAGTGTTGAGATGGTTCCATTTTTTGGTAAGTTTTTTTTTTCACCCTTTTCCTAGTCACGGGATCAATTGTCATTGTGTATGTTCACCGATTTCTTCACCCTCATGGAAGCTATCCAGATATATGTAACACTTATCAGTTATTGGAGTGTAACTCAAAAACGGCTTTTTGAGTTACACTCTTTTAAATGGGTCCACCTCGAAGGTACACTCTATTAAACAAAAAAGAAATTTCAAAGAACCAAACCAATCGATTCTAAAATGGAGAAGAAATCGCTGTACATAAAAAAAATACACACAGTAAAAAAATACATAATCTCGAGGTTATAATGTTCGACTGTATGTTTTTTAAGCTCATCCTTTTTTGAAGTCGGTTAAAAAACTAAATATGATATTTTTTTTATTTTTAAAGCTTCTTAAAAACTATCTTGTTTAGGAAGTGATGGCAGATCTGCAAGAGAGCAAGTACACATATGCGGAGCCTCGGATCTCTATCTACTGTAAGAACATGAACGAGTGGACGAAGCTGGCGACCTGGGCACTCAGGAACGATGTCCACTCGCCGCACATTAGATGGCTTGTACAAGTGCCTAGGCTGTAGTAAGCCCCATTTTATTCATATGTAGTCTTTCAATTGACTCTCTTTGACTATTTAAAAACTATTAAGCATTGTTAGGCATCACTGTAGATGCTTATAATTATGAAATACTTCAGGGCAGATAATATTTTTGAAGCAGTATCCAAGAGATGTTACAATTATCTTTACTTCCACAGTGATATCTACCGCATCAACAAACTTCTTAAGAACTTCCAAGAGTTCCTCAACAACCTGTTCAACCCGCTGTTTGAAGTCTCCGTGGATCCTAGTTCTAATCCAGATCTTCACAAATTCCTCACGGTACCTCTCTTTTCTCTGTTTAACCAACTTCAAAAAGGAGGAGGTTCTATGTTCCAATGTATATTTTATTTTTATGTCTGATCATCGGTTTCTCCACCAACTACTGACTTAGTATCAAAATGATTTAGTTTGTTTGTAAGAGTGAGCTGCCGAGGTAATAGATTTAGTACGTACTTACTTAGTTCGTTTTTATGATATCGAGGAAAATCTACAAAAAAATACAGGTGAATGAAGTAGGCTGTATCTTCCAATTTTTGCCAAAAACAACTTGTTTTATTTTATACATTCAATAGATATAATAATATATCAAGAGTTTCCATACATTTTCTTGTTTGTCTAGAATTGATCAGACCACACGGTGTTTTGAATTCTGTTGATGTACCTACCCAAACGGCATTACAATCTTAGTGGTCTATATGCCTAGCATAATATTGTAAAGGTACTACTCATTTATGGCATCGCGCAATGATTAAGTGCCTACTAATGTAGTGTTGTGTGTATGTCGGTGAATTGGCAACGTGGTTTGCAGCACATGATAGGTTTCGACAGCGTGGACGACGAGTCGAAGCCGGAGAATCCCAACCTGACGGAGCACATGAGGCCGCCTGAGGCGTGGGACGACGAGGAGAACCCTCCCTACGCGTACTACCTCTACTACATGTTCGCTAACATGGTCATGCTCAATCAGCTCAGGAAGTAAGTCAACCATTATCTAAGTAAGTGATATAGTATAATTTATAGCGATTAATGAATGTAATAGAGGGTAGGCAGAGAATCCAACACCTTTATTAGCTATATAAGCCTTTATAAGCAACCTACTTTTATATTGTAAACTTGGAACCAAATCGCTTACCTACTATCTAAAATATTATCGAATAATCTCAAATTATATAAGTAGGTACAGCAGGAAATATTGCATTGTTAAAAGTATTTATATCATGTCTTATATTTTTTGTCGTTGATAAATCAGATTTCAAATCAGATTAAATAAATAAAAGAATAACAAATCCCGGATTTGTTATTCATTTGATCCCAAAAGACTTAGGCTAAGCTTACAAGACACAATATTATAATGAAAGAGATTATGATTAGGTATAGGATGATTGGTGTGGGTCCATTGATCCATGATTTACGCTCTTCCCTACGCTACAAAACAGGTATGTAAATAATTATATATGGGTTGCGATGGATTTTTAGCTTTCCCGATTTCCATTCCTCTTTAGGGAGCAAAAATAATAATTATGGTTCACAATTACACAGCATTGCTACAAGTGCAAGTGGTCACTACTCTACGATGACATGTCCGGCATGGCATATTGTCTTCCCATCTTTCCATAAACATGTCAAAAAAATAAAATATTTCTCTGCTTATACCTCCAGGATACACCCCCGAAACGCATTCGGTAAAAAGCCGACTATTTAATGTGCGTATAATGTGCCACATTATACTGTGTCTGTGCTGTAAGATTTGAAGAGTTGTGACGACTAGTCGTTGCTGAGCTTGTATTTTATCTTCTCGCTTGCAATCCGCAATATAACATTTTTTTTCTACTTTTCCAAGACACTCCAGTTAGTACTTACCTAACTATATTGAGTCATGAGATCCCACACTCGTGTTTAAGCACTCTGCGTTGCACAAAATAAAATAATGGCGATCTTTAATTGGGCTGTAATTATTTGGTATCGGAGTATTTGTTATGTTTCAGAGAGCAGGGTTTGAATACCTTCGTGTTACGACCTCACTGCGGTGAAGCTGGTCCAGCGACGCATTTGACTGCTGGGTTTCTGCTAGCTGAAAACATTTCCCACGGCCTGATACTCCGAAAGGTAATCAACTTAGTTGATATAAATCTATTCAAACACACTAATCTGGACCATAGCCAAATTTCCACAACCAATATTGGTAGTAAAATAACAGACAGAATCCTCTGGCACTCCAGAGGATATGGTCCGTCTGACTCCAATTTTTACAGCCTAAGTTGAAGGAATAAGCCAAGTAATTAGTGTGCATTTTCGTATCCAGAGCGGGCTCGTCACTAAGTAGGTACTCATAGAGCAGCAAGCGTCTTTAAGAATTAAATGTCCGTCCCTGCCACTAAATCATCTTTGGCACCTACCTACTTAATCGCAACTAGCCTAACAAATACTCAAAGGCATATATTCTATAGCTATTTCGCCTTATACCGACACGGGATTGGCCTCAAACCTCATATTTTTTTGAAATGTTATATATATGTGTGTCTATAACGAAAAAATATTCCACTTGTGCTTATTACTGGAACTGCGAAAATTATTGTAATCCCGACCACTGGCCAATGCACAGTCTAACTGTGCATTGGCTGTGCATCGAAGTCAGACGTTTTATATCGTAGATAATGAACATATTAGCTTCCAGAAACCTTACTAATAGCTATGTAAAAAACATGCCAGTTCCGAGCAGTTGTAAAACCTCGCTAAAACATGCCAAAGATAACAATAACCGTTCACCTTTGAGGATATCATTGTTCAAACCGTTCACCTAAACGAGCGTGATGCCGTGGTGATGGTATGATTTCACACTTGCGGCGGTTTAAGCCAGGTTTTAGAACTACTCGGATCGTGCATGGTTTTTATAAAGCTGATAGTAAGGCCCCAGGTGTCAGAATAGATTATCATTCAATTACGTTCTCACTCACGCCGGGACTTGAATCTTCATCTCAGAGAATAGAGCAGTTGTCTACCACGCTGCGTTGGCCAATTCAAGTTGGCGAATCACAAACTCTTGTATTTTCTGATAAAATGTGATCTAAGTCAGCTTTTTGAAATACTTAATATTAACTGTATATTCTATGGTTTCAGACCCCAGTGCTCCAGTACATATACTACCTGGCGCAGATCTTCATCGCGATGTCCCCGCTGAGCAACAACTCATTGTTCCTGCGCTACTACCGGAACCCCCTGCCCGACTACTTCGCACGGGGGTTGCGCGTCACGCTCAGCACCGACGATCCGCTTCAGTTCCATTACACAAGGGTAGGTACAGTCGGCAAAATTGTCTCGTCTACCACCGCCCTACGGTTGAAGATCATTTGACATCAACAAAGTTGATATATATTTAACGTATAAAGAAATGATTTTTAGATGTTTAATTTTCCAAGCTCTGATACAGGATGTTTAAAATGCAATGTGTATGTAATGTTAATACATGTAACGATATTACGTTTTGGCGAGTGCAGGAGCCACTAATGGAGGAGTACAGCATCGCAGCACAAGCGTGGAAGTTCAGCTCTTGTGACATGTGCGAGCTGGCTCGGAACTCTGTCCTCATGTCCGGGTTCCCGCACGAGGTGAGTCACCCGAACGAAACGACCCTAAGCCTGTTGAGATTGCATGGTGGGTAAGCATACTATTTTTTCGGTACAAATGAAAGGACTTGATCCAGATGATCGAAGTAAGCTTTTTGATAGCATTATAAATGTGTCATGATTAGAAATGATGTCTTGGCAATAATCATTATGTCGAAGAGCTTTGTACTAAACCCATATGAAATTATAAAATAAAGTGCATGCATCAAAAAATGCTTTCAAATTTATCGTAAATCAATTTTTAGCTGTTGCTGAAAATCTCCGAAATAACTTATTCTGACGTAACTTTCACAGTCTAATAGCTGATGTCGTAAGGAGAGGTAAAGGTTAAATTTATTATAAAAAAATAAAGGAGTTAGCGTGTCACATCGAAGAGGAGCATGCCCCGACCCGTACATCTACAGTTTATTAGTTACTACCGAAGGCCAAAACCACTTACTCGAACCGGGAATCTTAAGCCACTTCTTTCTTTAACGACATACATTCATATGGATACGTTGGAGAGAGAGAGAGGGAGAGAGAGAGGGAGGGAGAGAGAGAGAGTGTGTGTGTGAGAGAGAGAGAGGGAGAGAGAGAGTGTGTGTGTGTGTGTGTGTGTGTGTGTGTGTGAGAGAGAGAGAGAGAGAGAGAGAGAGAGAGAGAGAGAGAGAGAGAGAGAGCATACATACTATCGCCCCTGAATATAATATAGCAAGAAGAATGTATTCCCCCCCCCCAGATGAAGCAGTCGTGGGTGGGCGCGGAGTACCAACGCGAGGGTGCGGAAGGGAACGACATCACGTACACCAACGTGCCCGACGTGCGCGTCTCCTTCCGACACGAGACCATCCTCGACGAGCTGGACAACCTGTTCAGGGTACGCACACAGAGAACTTTCCGGAAAGAAATACTTCGAACAATCGGCAGACTCTAGTGACCGGATCACTCACAAAAGGTCGCATAATAACATTCGGACGACTCGTTATGTTTAGTGGCAATATTTTTTTTTAAGTAACACAATAAATACTTTAAACATAAAAAATAAATATGCTACAACTGAAATCCAGAATTTCCTCGACCTACATCAACAAAGTAGCTTAGCAACCAGCATACATGGGTATTTCAAATGTTAAATGACCTTGGAACACCTGAACAGATCTTCATAAATTGTGGCTAAGAACCATATCGTTCACGTCAGGTTTCAAACAAAAAAACGCATCATAGTCGGTCTAGCCGTTTAGGAGCTACTATGCCATAGACCACAATTCCTTGAATAAAGAAATGTCAAAATTAAAACATCCCCCGTTTTGCGATACCGATTGGGGTTAAAATAAACTTTAATGCATAGACTGAGCATTCCTAACCAACTTTGAATACGGTTACATTATGACGACAAAAACTCTTTCAAAGTCAAATTAATAAAACTGTTTATTTGTTGCAGGCCGCACTCAGTTAAATAACCAGTAGAGCAAAGAAACAAAGAAATACATTTACCTCATATTTATTAGCTTGTAGGTTTTTTTATATTTATACACCTATATCACATACAATGATCTATGTATATAATCTAAGAATAAAACATACATTTGGTTACTGGAATACTAGTTTCTTCTTTTATTAAATCGATCACATACAATATATACAAACCAATTTTCATCCTATCTATCAGAAGAAAAAAAATCTCTCTTCCTAAGAGAAACATGACAATCGTATTTCAGAATTGCATAAATGTTTTTCATATATTAATTTTTAGTTGTTACTTCAACTCTACCGAAGAATAATAATATTATCAATTATAATATTTACCATTTTTTATCAATTATTTATTTATCTCACAGTGAAAAGTAGAGTCTATCACACGGTCACAAAATATTTATATCCTCGGGTGAAGTATATTGAATCCCTCGCTGCGCTTAGATTCTTCTCTTAGATTCTACTCAAGAATCCTTCTTCAGTTGGATTCAAAATAGCTCCCTCGCCGTAAACATATTATTTTGCTCCCCTGTGATACAATCGCGGAGCTAAGTAAACCTAATATTCTCTTCCTCAAGTTCTGACTCGAATACTGTGGTCTCTTCAGGAGAAAGTGTGAATGAGTCAGAAAATGAGATTGATAAAGAATCTGACATTATGGGTTTAAAACCCCCGCAAAAGTAAATGGTGAATTTGTCATATTTAAGTACGATAATAACATCTATCTAGTGTCAAGTACTTAAAGCAGTGAGAGAATCAGCTACAACCTCATCGATGAAAGCAATTGTCGATTCTGGAAATGGCTAGACCATATAGACATGCTTGACTATCCCTGGGATGTAGTAGTTGCTCATGTTGAGGAGCCCAAAAAGACCAGTCCTACGAGAAATGTATTTGATGTTCCAGAGATACATTCCTTTGTATAATTTTTAACGGGCGGTTGATTTTATTATTATCATATTTCGAAGAGATTTTATTATGTATCGCATTAACGCTATTCTAGGCAGAACTTCAGTTCAAATATTTGAAGGAAAAAATTCGGCTGCTAGTGGGACTTGAACCCACGACTACAGAATACCGCCCTGTAATTTTTTCCTTCAAATATTTGAACTGAAGTTCTGCCTAGCATAGCGTTAATGCGATACATAATAAAATCTCTTAAAATAAGGGAAGGGGTGCCTTCGTTTGATACGATATCAACTGTAATGTTGGTCTATCAGTCTTATTGATTAATTGTTCATACAATTAAAGGTAGATGGCGCTAATAACATCACCGTAAGATGTTAATAAGGAAGGAAGTAATTCGGCCCTAGTGGTATGGGCTGCTATAGCTTAGTTGGACAAAGCGACAGGACGGTATCATATTTCTAATAAAACGCTAAGTAGTTGTAATTTGCTCCTTATTTAACAAATAACCCTATTAAAACTTATGCATCTGAATTGTTATCTACTGATGCAAAATAGGGTCATCTACTAGTTTTTAGATGGTCAACTACTAAATCTCTAATATTAAGTTTCTTTTAAATTTTTTATTCAATCATTGTACAAGAAAAAATACAGGTTCGTTTAGTTAAGACATGCTCAGAGTTAAAAAAACACCCATTGAATTCAGATGATATTTTAAGTTCAACATTAAAAAAGGAAATTCTGTGCCCTTATATGGTCATCTTCATGGAACCTTTAGTTTTTGACACAATGTTCTTCTATTTGTAGTTTGTTTGTGTTTGTGTTAGTTATGGCAATTTTTTTGTTGTTGTTATTAAAGGGATTTCAAAGAAATTATTAGTCTATGTATTGGCACATGTAATAAATAAAATGTGCTATAAATAATCTTTGAATCTACTGCCTCTTGAAGATTGTGAACCATGTGCAACATTGTGCATCCATCTAGGATGAATTAAATTCAATATTATAAGATGGAGCTTATTCCTGGCAACATGTATAAAGTCTGTGTGCACTTTATCTTTAATAAAATTGGTAAAACGAGCATCATGCCTTTTCTCTGAAACTTATCTTAACAAACGCTTCCACTGCGCAATATAAACAATAATATATGCGAAAACGTAAAATACAGCCCAGAAGAATTACAATACGAAGAAGGAAGACGGCAACGAAAATAGTGTTTGCAAAATAATATTTTTGAAACGGCGTGCGGCGTCATTGAAAATAGCGGACAAGGAATTATTACTGCGTCTGAGTAATGAAAATAATTTCAACAACTGGAAATTCGGAATACGACTACTTCTAGAAGAAAAACAAGTATGGAGCAATTGAAAACGAGGAGAATCAATCTACAGAAGAAGTTAAAAATTAGACGCGAAAGAAAAAACTTGATAGAACAATGTTTGACAGACAAGTATTTAGAAATAGTCAAAAAGTGCAATACACTACACAGCAAAAGATATGATGAAAAAAACTAGAGTACACTTTTGAACGTAAAAGTACTTTTAACAAATTGCATTTGAAACGCAAACTGATAACTCTCAAGTGTGGACAAAATGAGAAATTACAAGGCTACTAACCTTACCTTAAATTTGACAGCCTGTTGACAGAGCTAACGGCCGCAGGGAGCACTGTAGATGAAATGGACTAAGTGTGCCAGTCTTCTATGCCAGCACAATATGATAATGTGATAACAAGTATCGAGACAATGACTTCAGAGAAAACATTAGATATTGAATTTGTCAAAGCAAGACTTCTGGATCCAGAGGTAAAGGAGCAGAATATCAATGGGGAACACCAACCGCAAGATGCATTTCTTACATGCTTTACCTGTGGACGTCAGGGACACAAAACATTCCAATGCAAAGATCGAGGATGAAGTCTGAGTAACGGCAAAGGGTACAGCTACATGAGAGGAGAAAGAAATACAAGAGGTCTACAGTATGCAAGAAGACAAGGACAAAAAAGGGGACTTCCTAAGGAAACTGGACTATGCCGAGAACGAGCAAGGTTCGAGTATGATGACCGAGTGCAGTGAACACTTAACATTTGTAGCTAGTGAATATATGTTATCTGGAGATGATGCTAATGAGACTATAAAGTTTGTTATATATAGTAAGTATGTATAGGTTTTTGCAAATAAACATGCCAGGCGGACTTCAGATCTTATCATCATAAGCTTTGAATGTTTTTTGTTAATATGTTTATGTGTAATCCCCTTAGATGTTGACCATAATTAAGGAATAAATTCGGACTACACATGGAGTGGTACTATAGCTAAGTTGGCAAAGTGACAGGGAGGTATTTTCAGTCGAAGTTACAAGTCCAATTAGAAGCCGACACTTTCCCGTGAAAATTTTAAACGTGTATGAAATTTGCCTACGCAAAATTGTTTTATTTATTTATTGCGAAAACCTCTGTAACCATTATTTGAATGCATTAAAGTATGCGTTATCAGAGTGCTGTATGACTAGATACCGGTGATTGACCGGATGGCCTTGTCTTCGTCATGCGGCGCCATCTGTCGGTGCGAGTGGAACTCCATAGTGAAGGATGCGAGGCCAGAACTCAACGATCGAAGGGTGGTGGAGTATCCGAGGAGCTCCGAGAGGGGGGCGAGACACTCTATCACCTGGAAACCAGATGGACATATCTTTAAAGCCTGGAAGACCTTTGACTAATCGAGACTAGGGTCATGTAACAAACACTTCGCAATGAAGAGCGATTTTTTCATTTTTCCCATTTTGGGTTTTACCTTAAAACTATTAAGTTAATGAGAAAAAATGTACAGACTTTGAAATCTTTCTTTCTTTCTTTGTAAAAAATAATTGAATACACAACAAAACGAATACGCTTAGTAAATAACTTATACAACACTAACTAACATAATAATAACAAATACCGCCAAGGACCGATAAATTGTACTAATTTTAAGATTGAAGTGAATTAAGTGTGAATGTTAGATTTGGAAGTGCAATTTATTTTGTATAAGAATAAAGTTTTTTAAACCTTAACATATTATATCTTTAAAATAGCAAGAATTCAGCAAATTAATGTCATTAGTGACGGTGCTTTAACATTGAACAACGAGAATTTTAACTTGAAGATTTTGGTTCAATTCCCATCTAAAAACACTTTCTGTCTAATTTAAATAAATTGAGTATTCCTAAACGGCATAGCATGAAATGTTTACGCTCTCTGGAACGGTTAGACTGTGTCCAGTTACATGCTCAAACTAGAAATCATATGTTTATGCTGCGTTTTCTTTTTTATTAATATGCAAAACTCCACAGACTCTAAGCTCCATGCCATTTTTTTTTTACGGTCACCGTGGCGCAGTGGTTACTGTCAGTTACATGACTTCTGTGTCTATGGGACCCTGGGTTCGAATCCCGGCAGGGGCAAACATTTGTGCGATGAGTGTAGATGTTTGTCCCGAGTCTTGGGTGTTTGTGTGCTGTGATTGTGTATGTGCATGCATCCCGCGACACAGGAAATCCCAGAGCGGGGGTTTGAGTGTGGTTTAAATTTTTTTTTAAGTATTTTTATATTTAAAATAAAGCTAAACTGGTGTAGGGTAACATATCTTCAAGTAACGAGTGAATAGGTACCTTCTAGGTTTGCTTGCTAAATCCTAGACAACGTCATCACTTAACATCAGGTGAGACAGTTGTCAAACGCAAACGTAAAAAAAAAAAAAATCTCTTTTCACTGTATTTCTTACCTTATTATGTTGTCTGACATATATTTGGTGCACCTCGGCCCGGCGCCTCGTCAGGTCAGCCAGGACCCGCGCCGAGTGGCTCTCGGGACAAACCACCTCCAGGGACATCACGGGCTCGAGGAGAATCGACTCCGCTTCTTCGAATACCTGCATTGAATTCATCAATTGTATCACCATTTCGATCTTCCCCATGAAACCCTTATACGGACCGATCGGAACTTGGAATTCACACTGGAGACGAATTTCATACACAGAGATTACACTGCGGTTTCTTTAATTCTTCTAAAAAATCTCAAGAGAATCGTCGAGATTTTTTCAAATTAAAGAAACGCGAAATGTTATAACATCAATGTAATATTATAACATGAGAGCTAACGCAAGTTTCTTTAACCACATTAGTTTAGCATAAGGATCGTTTGGTATGGAACTGTTATAAAGTATATTAAGTCGTCGAAAATGTTAAAAGAGATAAAACAAAATAGCTTGCTCAATGTGCACCATGTAAAAAGAGAAATGTAATCATATAATGTTACCTTTCTCAAGCAGTGCACGACGGCCGCCGTGACCACTGTCTCGGAAGTGCCGCGCCCCACTTCCAACCAATGTAGGGTCACTTGCACGTCCAGCACCTACAAACAACACATATTACTTAGGAATTGACTTTAAAAACGGGATATATATCGGGTATTTTTGACGTTTTGACTAGATATCTCGGCACACAAGCCACGTACGTAGTATAGAGGAGCATGTCTTATCATGTATCCCGCTTGCCAAGCGTGGCGAGTATTGGCAACCCCAATACCCCCCCCCTCCTCTCCCCAGTAGTGGACGTCCTATGGTTAAGATGATGAACAAGTAGAAAGTCGGCTAGATATCACCCATTCCCTGCAGATTTTCCTACGATATTTACAACGTGTTTAAAACTTTTAAGTTCCTAATTTGTACGAGGACTGGTCATGACATTCTAGGTGCAGTTCTACCATTCACTACATCGTCACTATCAAGTGAGATAGTGGTCGGTATATTAGGTATAGTAGATAGTATATATATATATAGTTTATTATTATTTATTATTAGATAGTATATAGATACTGACCGGACAGCCCAGTTTGGGCCCGTGCAGTAGGGCGGTGGCGACCCCCTGCTTAACAGCCTGGAGGTTGCGCGGGTAGATGTTGGACAGGTTGGACGCGCTCTCGCCCGACTTGTCCAGTCTGCACGGATAATATATAATATACACAATAAACACAAAGTAGGGCACACAGAGATGCACATATGTCCAGCTCCGAAGTAAATTTAACGAAGTGCTTCCCAGATGATAAAATGTTTGCTAATGTCTGTAATTTTACCAGAAAATTATTTTGACATGTCTGTAATTTTGCCCTAAAATTATTTTGACATGTCTGTAATTTTGCCCTAAAATTATTTTGATATGTCTGTAATTTTGCCAGAAAATTACAGACTTATTAAGCTAATGAATAAAAATCGCTATACTGCTACAAATACTTCTATTTATGATGGTACAGGAACATTGACTCAAATCGATGTGTGTATATCACATCACAATTAGCAGGAGTAGGAAGTTGTTTTAAATATGGTGAATTTTATAATATTATCTCCTGTTCTTGTTTTATCTCTTATTAGTTTTGCATTAACACAAATGTCCAATTTAAATTTACACTAAATCGACAAGTACAGTACACGCAGTCTATCTTTATAGTTCTGACGTTAGGCTCTATGAACATTTGCGCATGTACCGGTGGAGGAAGCGAGCACGCCTAATAATCTACGTAGAACGAAACGCTAGAAGTAGCGCCATTTTGTTTTTAATCATACATGACATTTGAGCCGTCTCTGATTGGCTAGTGCACGTGGACGGGCTATATAGTTTGTTTACAGTTGTGCTTTTGTGCGTGTTTATACTCTCCGCTTTACTTGTATTACACCCATTCTATCGCTCTTGGGATTGTTTTGTTTCTGAAAAATGTATTACGACTGTGTATACAAAAGTTCGCCACAGGACACAATTTTGGAATAATAAATTTGTTCCAATTTACAGATTGACTTATGCTGTAGAAAGATTTCGAAATCGTTTTAGAAATGGCAGACTTCTGATATAAAAAAAAGATTACAACCGATTGATAACCTCTTTTTTTGGGTGTAGGTTAACAAATGATTTGCGAAATAATGAAATGCAGCCCGACTAACGACAGAAGCAACGCGGGCGGTTCGAACAGGTAGTGTATCTTGAGTGACCTGAGTATCTTGTCCGGTGCGAGCCCTTTGACCGGCTTGGCGGACATGGTGAGCTTGCAGAACTGGCGCACATTGGCTATCTTCCTGTCCTGCGTCACGGAGTGCCGCCCGCTGCCCACCAGCGCCTCCCGGTACGCGATCTGCAGCGGGCCCAGCTCCACTTCTATCTTGTACTCGCGGATGATACGCTCTTTGATTATCTCCAAATGCAGCTCGCCCATGCCTGGACATAAGTATTTAAATAGATAGACAAAATCGTTATTATTTCAGAATTACCGTTCTACATGTCACTAATTAAGTCCGCCTATTTTATCATGTATCAAAATACTACATCGAAAAACGCAAATTTAGACTCCATATACATGTATCATGTTTCAAACGTACCGATATTTGAAGAGGGTGAAAATATTGGTTTGAAGTACAATAGGGACAATTTCTTTACCTTTCAATTTCCAAACTAAAAAATTGAATATACCAAGTGCCAAAATAAGCCTTGAAACTAAACGCATACGAAAGTATTAACGGCAGATATATAAAAAAAACATTTATACTTTTTTTTTGAAGTTCTAAAATGTCATTAATATTTTACTTTATTCCTTTTTTTTACAATCTCATAAACATACGACGTGTTGGGCGAAGATAGCATCCAGATGAATCGATTTAAAAAATCGGTAGGTCACATGGCAATAGAAGATAGCTGCTCGATATTTCGACATAGTTGCCAAGCGATACCACCAATATTGGGCAAAGAAAACAAAAGTTTATGGTAACTATCCCAATAATAATGTCAATCGCTACCATGTGTCGCAAGTAATGGAGCTCGCCCGAAGGAAATCCTAATCACCAAATAATTAGTCGAAAGGCGAAAACTTAATGTCTTCTAGTCGAAACGCTCTTCTCTTCTTTTTCCTTGACTTTTCCAATTATCTGGGGTTGGCTCTCCTCGTTTTCTTGCGCCAGGACAGTCAATCATGGATTGTCTGAAAATTCAAGTTCCAGGTCCTAAGACATAGTAGATCACCACGTGGAAGGAGGCCTTCCTGCGCCTATATTTCTTGAAGGGGAGGGCTAAAGCTATTTTCTCAATATTATTTAGAGAAAGACTTATGTTTATACCTTAAAATGCTTTCCAAAACATAGAACACCTTAATAGTTATGAAGTAAACCAAGGTCGAAATACAAGACTATAAACGTTAGTAAGGCCGGATAATATTATATATATAAATAATGTGTAAAACAAAAACAATGAAAAATTTATGAAGTATTCACCAGCCAGCACCAGTTGTCCCGACTCGTCGTCAGAGCTAACCCTGAGGCTGGGGTCTTCCCGCTGCAACTCTGCCAGAGCCGTCTCCAGAGCGACTTGTTGCCCAACGCTGGGCGGCTCGATAGAGCACAGGAAGACTGGCTCTGGGATTGTTGTTCCTGTTAGAATAGGGATCGCATCATCTATCGGAAAAGTAAGATGAGATTTTCTCTCACCAATCTAGTTACCTAAAACTCTAAGCTACCTAAAAGGTGGTCCACTTTGCTAATCGTTCAAGCAAATCAAGTTAATGTAAATTATTCATTAACCCTAGGCGGTATCGTAACTGAATGAGAAAAGTACATGTACAAAAATGTATATCATCTTAAATAAGTTAGTCCGCATATAAGTACGTCCGCCACATACACGTTGGCAGCACAAATGGTCTCTCTTAGGGATTCAAGCAATGAGCCTTATGTGTGATCATTGTCTGTCAAGCTGTCGGTCACAGATTTCATCTGCCGCCCGTGTTTTGAACGTTTAGAGAAGGTAACACCTTTATCAAATCTACAGCATGGAGGATAATTTCCAATACTCACCTGGCTTTCTTTCCAGTATCAACTTAGAAAAACTGTTACCAAACACAAGGTATGTTCAAGCAGTGGTCTTACAGAGCCCGTTAATATTCTATGTCTAGTGTGATTAAACATCGTGATCTATTACATCATCACTAATCAAGTTAGATAGTGGTTAACCACCAGATAAAGTATATAAAAAACCACACATTGTTGTACTTTTAAATTTACTTTCGCGATTTCGAAGGGATGTTTTCAGTGAACCGTAGTTGGACTGTGTTAGATAAGCAACTGATCCTACATTCCACAAACTAGAAAGAGCTAATTCAGCACTTCAATGACCTTTTTAATGCTTGCTGAAATTGGCCAGACCAGTTCAGCAAATCTGCATGCTTAGTTTCACCGGATTTAGGTCTTCCCAATTTGCAACACTTCTAGCATTACTGCACTTAGTATATGTAGAAACAGTTCAAGAAACATAGCCCTATTTCATGCGCCCGGCAAGATAAAGAGATATGTGCACTTGGACCGGGCCACGATGTTCGTAGAAACACTGAAGTAGAGTATAGAGATTTGATGTTCATTTCAGCAACGAGAATTAGAAGCTTCTAGAACTCTAGAATATGAATGACAATGCACCCGTCTAAATATTCAGATCACCATCTGATCCCAGAACTTACCGATCCCGAGTAAAATGTCAGCAGTCTCCTCCACAGTGGGTTGAGTGTCCAGGTTGTGCAAGCGCTGCCGCGCGCTGGGCAGCAGAAGCGTGTCCATTTCTCCTGAAGTGTTGAGTGCGGACGCCAGAGCGGTCTTGGCGCGTGTGGCGGCCGCCTGCGTCGACGTGATTAGGTCTCCCGTCATGGTCGCCTGGAATGTTCTGCTTTTCGTTATTAGAAATTCTTGAGAATATTGTGATGGTATATGAAGTAAAATTCATACTCTGCAAAACAAATTTTATGACAGAGATAGTAGTCCAGGAGGAAACGGTGCACGAGTACCGAAAACTATTTCACCACATTTTTTTATGCGATCTTCTTCAAATTGCCCTACTGATAATATAAATGTATGTTGCCATGGGAAAACCCCGTGCCATATTGTTTAAATCGAAATTGTTTAAACAATTGCAAGGAATTGTTATTTATCAAACGGATTTTTTTTTGATATTCTTTATTAAAATACAAATAAAAAAGGTCGTATGACTTTTCACGATAAAGTTAATATTTTTAGAGATATGAATTTTTCAAGGTTCGAAATATTTCAAATTTGAGTACTTTTGGTACTTGGGTATTAAGCGTAGGTACTTAACATAAATGTGGATGGATATAGATGTAGAGAAAGGCCGAAGAAGGCATGAATGGATTGTGCGAATAATGATATGTTTGTGAAAGGTGTAAGCACTATAGGCTAACATGTGGCGACCTCACTTGGTGTGAGATAAGAAGAAGAAGAGAGGTTTTGAAGGTGGTGAAAATGATGCTCAAATATTCCGGTACATCACATCACCCTAATATTACCCCTTCACGCCTTGACGGCTTAATAGATTTAAATGAAAGTTGGAATGTGCCGAGTACCTTATAACCAGGATTAACACATAAGCTACTTTTATCCCGAAACATTAAATGTTCCTTCTGGGATACAAAAAAGCCTAATAATATTATAGATATGACAGTGAGTATGTTTGTTAAATTTTGCACGCCTAAGTACACCTAGTTTATTGTCGATTCCGAGTTTGAACACTGTTTCAAGATTTACCTTCAACAAACTGACGACAGCAATGTTACCGGCCCTCACTGTCTCCACGGGTTTATATTCGTCAGCTAATGCAACGTATAACGCTCCAGTCTGTAACAATAACAATATACTCTAAGATAGCGAAGCATACACATGTCTATTGACACATCGGGCAAAATGTCAAGGTGGTCAACATGTTTATATAGCATGTAAAAATTTAAACACTACCTGAAATGTAATGACAATTTTGGCAAAAGAATTTTGAGTGCCAATTTTATTTGATAAATTTTAAGAGAAATAAGTAAAATACCTGTTCACTTTTATCCTGTCCAAGGTTATAAATTTTCTGTCCTTTACTGATCTCTCCACTATACAGCCTCAGAAAAGTCAGCACTCCTCTCTGATCGTCATGCTGTACTTTGAAAGCCCTCGCAGCCAGATCTGTTCCAAAACACTTGTACAGTTTATGCCCTTCAGACGGACTTGGCAAATACGACATAACACTGTCCATCAGAGTTTGAACTCCAATATTTTTGTACGAACTGCCGCATAATATTGGAAATCCTTTCATTTGTATTGTGCTCCTTCTAATGGCTTGTACAATATCGTCTCTACTTATATCTAAAGACTCATTTGTTATTATTGTTTCAGCAATTTCATCGTCTATGGTTGAGAGTGTGTCTATGAGCATTCTGTGGTCTTTGATTGCGTTTTCCCATTTCTTGCCGTCACTCTTTTCAGTGAGTTTGCGTCGTGTGAAATTTTGACCGCGACCTTGGGTCCAAATTATTTCTTCTAGAGTGATCAGGTCGACGAGACCTGCAAATGCGATACGTTCAAAATTATTTACAGCAAGTAACAATGTGGGTTCATTGGGTGTCTGATGTTAAGCGCAACACTTTTTCAATACAGTTGCAATGACAGTGCTCGAAAGCCTCAATCAAATTGTAATACAATTGCATATAAGTTACAGAAAGGTGTGTTTTTGCTTATGTTTGTTATTTTACTTTTTTATACTTATAAATATACATATATATCTATTCTTATTTTCCTTCTTTTTTACATTATATTGCATATTAATATCATCTAAATGGTATTATATTGAGTTAGTTTATATTTCATCTACTGCTGTCGAAAATAAAATTTGTTCTGTGTTTTACACAAACCGGCTCCAGCGGAAGACCAGCACTGGCTTCACAACCAGTAGTATGCTGAGCTGGGGCCGATTTGCGATTATTACATTACTAACTTATTACTTTCTTTTCTTACGTTAGGTATAATATGTCCGTATATGTTAAGTAATATATCATCTTTTGTGTTCTAATATTTTATAATAATCGTAAATAAATGTATTTCTTTCTTTCTTTCTTTTCTTTATTTCTTTAGAAAGCAATTGATGACATTTCCATGTGGGTGTGAATGCATTTTTTCGTTTACCATAATTTAAACTTTTTCTAAAAAAAAATAGGCACATTCCCATCACGATTCGCAGATATACTGCGAATCGTGATGGGAATGTGCCTATTTTTCTATTCAATCAGTCAATATTTTATACAGTTATTAAATTTCTATGTTCTAAGATTAATAATGATGTGCATGGAGCATGGTCCATGAGTGCATGGACTGGACTCACATAATTACAATACACTATCATGACCTCACCACCTCATCATGTCTCACCTGATGTTAAGGGACGACATGGTCTAAGATGTATCAGCAGTGAGTTCCATTCCCTGGCAGTACGCATTATAAAAATGGAAGCAAAACGCTCCGTGCGTAACGGTGGTATATCAAGCATGTAGCGGTGGCGCATAGCCGTACGTCTAGTTGACTGATGATAGAATAGAGGAGGTGGAATTAAATTCTGTAACTCCAGTGCTCATCACAGAAACGTTTGCCTCAGCCGGGATTCGAACCCAGGGTCGCGGTTCCAAAGTTATTGTCACTGATCACTGAGCCACAACGACCGTAAGGATATATGATATACCTCACCTATAAGTTTCCCCTCATATCTGACGGGATGGTGCAGCAGGAGAGGCGTGACGAGGAGCTTGTCCTCCACGGACCTGACGCAGGATTGTGTGTCGGCGTCCGAGCGGTCCATCTTGTTCAGGTACAGCAACCGCGGAACTCGATAGCCCGCTGCTTGTCGCCAAACAGTCAGGGTCTGTGCTTCTACACCTGCCGAATTGAGGAACACATTGGTTTCATTGTTAGAATAGAATAATCTTTATTTGCTTAAAATGTAGGTCTTTTGAGTGTTGAAGTAGGTTCAATTTTGGTAAAAATTGTTTCGTCGCGTCACAACGATGTGCAAATTACACATTATAAATATTATGATAGTACATAAAATGACATTTGTGGTAATCAATGGAGAGGCATAGTTCAGGAGTGAACGTCTTATAGTTAACATGATAATGATGATGATAACGGCATATTGATGGACTCTTTATGGATCTATATCTCATAAACAAAAATAGTTTATTTTAATATGACAAACTTGAGAAGTACTAAGGGTTGTGATTATGTTAATTCCCCAGCATGGTCATGGGGTGGTTTCTAGCCCCTGCCAGGCTATTTATTAGCTTCGTGTTTGAAAATTTGTCGCTCGTATGGTTGCTCATAATTATTTCTGCGCTAATAAATTAGCAAAAAAATAACAAATTTTCTTCAATCAAAATTAACCTTCAGGAAAGTTCTCATAAGTGTTCTTTTTTTAAAGTTTATTGGAATGTGGGACATTCAACAAATTAAGCTGAAGAGAATCAAAATTGTCTATTTAGCAAATGGTCAAGCACCACAATAAACTAAGTTTAATGGTGCATACAAGGACTCTTCACTTAGTTATCACAGAGTGTGCGAACATTGAATACCTATATGGTGACTGAACCACACCACACCTCGAACTAAAACAAATCTACATATTAACACCTTATATTTTTTATCTATTCCTCTGTTTTTCTACTAGACTTTACATAATTTAACAGGGTCGATAATTTTGGAAAACACAAAAATTAATAACGAGTAGAATGAAACCCTTTGGAAAGGGAGGAGAATATGACAAAAATGAAAGGAACAATAAATTACGGGCGATGTGAGGTCGGGAAGGGGCAGAGGGGAGGATTTAATCGTAAAAAAGGCTTATCTCGAGTTCCGGCAAAACTACAAGTTGTATGGAAAAAAGTTAAATGGCAAAGTACCTGTGCAGGTAATAAAAAAAATTTTTGACAAAAAAGAACCGACTTCAACACTCAAAAGTGTGTAATAACTTGTTGAAGTCGGTACCATAATAGTTCACAAAAGTAACTATCATCACAATATTGTGCTCATGGTACCGACTTCGACAAGTTATTTCACACTTTTGAGTGTTGAAGTCGGTTCCATTTTTTGTTAAAAAAATTTTTCACGATTTTCAGTGACCTTTGATACTCTCGGGATCAATTGTCATTGTGTGTTCTCCGATGTCTTCAACCGCGACAATAATATCGTCGAGATATGCGTAGCACTTTTCAGATATTGGAGTATAACTCAAAAACCGATTGTCCGATTGTGATGAAATTTGAATGGGACCACAACGGAATTATACTCTATCTAACAAAAAAAGAATCATCAAAATCGGTTCATAAACGACGAAGTTATCCGCGAACACACAAAAAAAAAACATATATACGGTCGAATTGAGTAACCTCTTTTTTGAAGTCGGTTAACAAAAACGCTACGCGCGATATTTGAATTTAGCTCCAAAAAGCATGAGATTTCCCTAGACGATTGACTATGTAACGAAAACCTGAACCCTGACCCCTCCTCTCTCTGAACGGGTCACATAGTTTGGGTTCATTCCCTTATGTACAGATGTCATTTCTACCAAGAATTCTTAGGCACAGCAATAAAAATATAATCAATATGCTATTTTAAATTTAGTAGACTACTGATTCAAGTTTCAATTATGAGTAAATGATTATTGCATTAATTTAAGAATAGTTTTTATCAATAAATAAGATAATTGGCACCCTGGATAGTACTTATCGTGGACAGTCCATGAGAGACAGAATATTTTAGGTCTAGCGTTATTACATCTTCATCCATATCGTCACTGATCATCAAGTGAGAGTTTTCAAACGTTAGATCTCTAAAGTATAAGAAAACAGACTCTGGCAAAGATTTATTTTATAATATCAAATGATCTTCAATCATAGGATGCAGAAAATATGTTAATTCATGATACAAGAGTGTAAAGACACATACCTGCAGATGCATCCAGAACTATGACAGCTCCATCCAGCACAGCTAAACTCTGCTCTACCTCCATTGTGAAGTCAATGTGACCAGGTGTGTCTATCAGGTTTATCTGGCCATCTTGCCAAGGGAAGGATACTGCTGCAGCTATTAGACAACAAAAAAGGTTCTATATGATAATCAAAATCAGATAAGGGAGAAGTGTTCATGTGAGGTGCCCCATAATTTAGTAAACAAGTTTAGTAAAATTAATATAAAAGAGGCACCTTAACATGCCCATTTTATATTAATATTAATTATATAATATAAAATCGGTGGAGACCTCAGCACTATGGTCAAAGGCCTCAAGAAATTTTCCCCAAAAGGTGGGCCTTAAAATGAACATGGACAAGATGAAATTTATGCCAAATGCCCATGTTGCCCTAGTTTCAATTGGAAATTCCGATTCTCGAAATGTTGACCATGTCTACCTAGGGCAACCCGTCCAATTAGGCAAGTCCAACTCTGAAGAAGAGGTCAATCATCAAATACAACTCGGCTTAGGCTGTGTAGAATGATCATGCCAGTAATTAACAATTGTGTCTATTGATACACTAAGTATCTTCTAAAAAGTATTTATTTGTCTAAAAGGTAATTAGTTGCTTACAAGTAATAGTGATTCCTCGCTGTCGCTCTTGTTCCATATAGTCAGTGACAGTGTTTCCATGATGAACCTCTCCCATGGACCTGATCGTCCCTGAGTAAAATAGCATGCGCTCTGTTGTTGTGGTTTTACCTGAAAACACAATTCAAACACAAGAGGTTACATGTAATTTTTATATTGGTCTCCTTGGTTTATAAATAGTGTGACGGTATCTCAAAAGTATGTACTACATACTTAAATCAATAAATCAACAAGTAGCGAGACTAATGGGTTGATATTTAGTCAGTGAACTAGACTTCTGCATACATAGAAATATAAATAATTTATATTTTTATGCCTGCTAATACAATTCTAACTCTCTATATTAGATTTGGCACTAACTGCCAAATCAACTAAAATTTAATAAATATGTAAAAATAAAGATGTTATTCATTTTGAGTTAATTTGAAATAGCAATATCACAATTAGATGTAGAGGGACTAGACAACATTAAAGAAACAGTAGATTCGTAACATTTCTTAACCTGCATCTATGTGGGCTAAAATTCCAATATTTCGTATGTTTTCGATATTACTCGAATTCTTGTTTGCATTACTAGAAGAATATCTTCTGAGATGTGCATGTTTTAAGAGCTTTCTGTAATAATTTATCAAACAAAACGTTTTCATCTTAAATTATAAATAAAACAACAGTAGCAAACCGCCTTTCTTTCAGGCTTCTTAGGGATGGGTAAAAAATATCGATATATCAAAATATCGATATTTTTTCAGCAAAATATCGATACTAATTAGCGATATTTTTTCCCGCGATATATCAATTTTCGATATTTATTTTCAGATATCAAAATCGATATATTTTTAAAGCTCTGCTGTCTGCTCATGCGTCACATCATGATTTTGACCAATCCGATTTCTTAAATTTAGAAAATATGCAGTAGGCTGTATGGGTTTAGTTTTTTTGGTTGTTACAAATACTGGTTTGAATAATGTTTTTTTTTTTTTTGTTACTTTTTTTATGTCAAGCAATTCCAAATTTTTATTTTAAATAATAAAACTTATGTTAAAACAGCCAGATGTGTATTTGCTTTAAAATTTCGATAATTTAGGCAATTTTTATAAATAATTGCAAATTGGGCAAAAAATATCGATATATCGAAATATCGATATTTCTTGGGTGATATATATCGATATATTTGAAAAATATCGATACGATAAATATCGATATTTTTTTTCCATTTGCCCATCCCTAAGGCTTCTAGATGTGCACCACATGTGTACTAGTCAGGGTTGCCAACCCTGAAAAAAAATCCCTCGTACATATGCAGCTAAAAATCTCGTATTTTGACTTTCAAACCTCGTACATTTATTATGCATCGAAAACGTGCTAAAACCAAAATTAAAGCATATTGAACTACTGGATTTAGGACGTTTTACTCAATAAAATAAACTATTGCAAGTTTCCTACTAAATAAACATCACTTTGTGTTGTATGTCAAAAAATCTTTATTAATTCTCAAGTAAAATCACACAATTACATCTGCTCTCCAAATATGATGTCAGGAACATCCTCATTGTCATCGTTTTTTCTGCCGTATATTTTGTCTGTTGTCATGCGGCTATACATTTCTTTAGTGGGTTCAAAATTGACGCAGTTTCCAGTACGAGTTGAACCTTTTGCGCTCTCTGCAGCAAGAAGTGTGCCGTTCACCGTTTCCACAGTTAGCCGGTTTCTTATCTCTGTCTTTATTAAATTGACTTTACTAAAAACCCGCTCGCAGTCAGCATTCGCATGGGGTAGGGACAGTGTAGATAGGGCAAAATGAGCCAGCTCGGAAAAGTCTTCAGTTTTCAGTAATTGAGCCCAAAACTTATCTGGCTCACTGATTTCATTCAACCCTTTAGGATGACGAGCTTGTACATTGGGCAAACTCCTCCATTGATTGTCGATTATTTGTTTCTTTGCGTAATCAGCTGGTGCGATTATACGGGGGACCACCTCCATAAGAGGCATAAGTGTAGGGAAATGGCTCCTAAAATCGTGGGAGAGCGCTGATGCAGGTTCAAAAACTTTTAGCTTTGACAAGACTGGATCTTCCATATTATATCGTTTTTTAATTTCGGTAGCTGCAACTTTGTAGAAATTTTTGCAGCATGAGAAGAACTGTGCTATATCTGCAGGCTGTCTGATCACATCTGGATGTTTCAAGAGCTCATACACTTTGACGCCAAGATACATTGCAGCGTCATGGAGCTGATGACGCTGACTTTCAGGGTTTATTTCACCAAGATTTGGCCTCATAACATATTCGCGTTGTAAATAACGCAATAGGATTTCTTGGTAAAGTGAACGAATTTTCTCATGCAGATTGTGAACAACTACTTTCTCGCTTTGAAATTCCAGATTGAATTTATTGAATAAAGGGAGTGACCATTCAAGGAAACAGAAATAAAGTTTGTAGAACGGGTTGTTTAGTTTTTCGAGAATAAATACTGCTCGATTTCTTACATCGGCTCTTGCTCTATGTGCACGGTTTGTCGTAAAATCGATGAAAAAAAGACGTAGGGCCTCCCATTGCTCTAATATCCTTTCAACCACTGATAATAAGGAAAGCCATCTTGTCTGTGATGGTTTCAGTATTTTGTGAGGCTCCACTGCAACAAACGACTGGAAGTTACGAAAATCAAATAGCCGTTTATCACTATGTTTAAAAAAGTTGTAGATATCTCTAGCCAGTTGTTCTACACCTTCAGGCAACTGTTTACAGGCTTCACTGGCACACAAATGGGCCGAGTGACAAACGCACTTCGTGATTATGATTCCTGCAAAATCACGTATGAACCTTGTTTTTACAGAGTCGTTATCACCCATCATGACGTTACACCCATCTGATCCAAATCCGATTACATTATTCAATGGAACATTACGGTTAGTTAACGAATCGATAAGAGCTCTATATAAATTTTCGGCATTCGCAGTAGGAATATCATCAGCATCAGGTGTTTCTTTAAAAACTTTGTAAAGCTCCCAAAATAAGCTACATATCTTTTGAGCTTCTTGATCAAAATAGCGTACCACAACGCAAGCAGTTTTGAAGGTCGAAACATCGGTCGTCTCGTCCGTCATCACCGAAAACTGATTATTTTGTAATTTTTGGGCTAAATCTGCTTTATGACCTTCTCCAAGAACGTTCTTTACCACACCTGTAATTTTGGTTCTTTTAAGTTCAATTTCCTTGATTAATTTAGAATCCGTCACGACTTCTTTTAATAAGTCAGTCAAATGGTCAGCAACCGAAAATGCTATGTTGTGCTCCGCAAAAAAAGCAGCAAGTTTAATTTCTGCACGAGCTTTTTGTTTATTTTGTGGAGTTAGACCTCTCTGGAATCCAAGCGATGTTAATGTCTGTGTTTTTCCACTGGATCCAGGTTTGTTGCTCAGGTGTTTCTTGGTAGAGGCATGAGTTTTTAAATTGGATAGTTCAGCTACCATTGACGTCCCTGGGCAATATGCACATTTAGCTTTTGTTATATCATTGGTGTCTGGCAAAAGCCAGTCTTTAAATGTCGGATCCTTTAACCATTGCTGTCTAAAATTTTGTATACGATGCTGCGATACTGTGTTACCTTCCTTTTTTCTTGTCCATCCACCTTTTTTGGGTAATTTTCTAGGCGGAGTCAAAGTAGGCGAACGGTCACTGTTTTCGTCGTTATCACTCATAACTCATAACGATACTTCTATTACGCCACTAAACACGAACGAAACAACGAAAAGACCTTCTCTCTTAAAAATCTTCTATTTTACAAAAACTTCAATTAACTACACGTACTAACGTAGTACAGTTCGGACGTTTTGGAATGAAATTTCTAAACAGAGACATGAGTAATGCGAAGAACGAAATGTTTTATTAGTCGGGGATTTCCCGGTTGACGAGATAGCTACCATAGACAATCATCGCGTAAATGTGGCAATGGAATTTTTGGCGTAAGAAGTTCCTACAAGTTCTGGTAGATGTCACTAGTTAGTTTTAACTATGTTCGTATGGCCATATTATCAAAATCTCGTACATAATTGTACGAGGTTGATAGTGACCTCGTACCTCGTACGGAAGACCACAAATCTCGTATTTGTACGAGGAACCTCGTACGGTTGGCAACCCTGGTACTAGTATGTATTCTATCTGATCTATGATATGCACTCGGTGCACTCCTCCAAAGAGATTACAATACTACGTGGGTGTCATAAAGTTACTTATCTATGTCTCAAATTTTCTGTAGCTGTCAATCCCAAAGTTGTCAAAAAACGATGACTAAAGACCCTGCCTCGGAAGTGGGTCAAAAGTGACAGTTCACAGTGCCATTTTTGACAGTTTTCTTGCATATGGAACTGCGAACAAAAATACTGATCTAACATGTCCCCTATGCGACAGCCTATATAGAACAGCCAGCCTGTTCTGCGAGCGCGACTGCGTTACTTGCTTAAACGCACCCCCTAGAGATGGCTAAGCTTCAGCGCGCGGCACATCACAGATATGGGTGATTTAAGAAAATTTTAAAGATTCAGGTGTCAGTTTGCGGAAATCCATAACTAAGAGATATTACTAATGTTTAAGACTAATGTTTGTAATATCTAATAATAATATCTCTTTGTTCTGGGTGATTACTTATACGGTAAGCATTGTGCTTACATAGCAAGCTGATAAGATACGTAATATTTCAGCCTATTAATGTTGTTAATTACTTAAGTGCTTAAAATGTATTATGCACGGGTAGCATTTAACATTAATAACCATTAGCCCAAGTTGGTTAGTTACCTATTTCATACTATTTTATCAATAAAGCTCATTATGAAAAAACTTAATAGTAAACAAATAAATAATCAAAATCAGCCATTTGTGAGTCTAACTAGCGCTACGAATATCAAACAGAAACAACTTTTTGGTAGGTATACGTACCTATCTATTACTCGGAGCGCGAGTTGACTAGCCCATGGACAGTTAATATTTATTTACAACCACATTTTCGTTGGTACCTAAGTATGCCACAGGTAAACGAGTACTGTTACAGTTATGGCTTTTAATTGAGTTCCTATAAATTTAGCTTTAACAATGCGTAGTAAGTAATTAAAAATCAAAACATAATCATAATTTTCCTTATTTATGGGTATTGAGAAATATGACAGTTCAGGTTTATTTTTAAAATTTTTAGCCACCCATAAACTCCTCAATATCTTCGTTTTTTATCAGCAGGTATCCATTCTTACAAACAACAATTTGCGCGCTGTATTGTCCTTCTTGGCAGCCCTGGTGCCTGCCACACAGACGCGTCGCCGCAATCTCATTATTTCGGAGGTATGTATAGCTATAGAAGTCTATGTTGTGCGAAACGCGATTGTATGGTGCCCGTAAACATGGAGTGAGCTAGCTGTTCCTATAAGCTGTGCCTATGTCAAAACCAAGAGGAATGCGCAGAATTATATTATCTATGGATTCTGATCCTGAACAAATTAAAAATTTTGATTTTGATTCAAAATGGCAACAGCGTCGATTTGTTTGTGTTGAATACGTGACAATAAAAACATTTACTTATTAGTCTTATAATAACAGACAAGAAGTGGCTTAAAATGGGAGTCCCAGCATTCTTTCGCTGGTTAAGCCGCAAGTATCCTAGCGTCATTGTCGAATGTATTGAACAGAGGGTTAGTAATCATCATATTCATAACCTATAATTTACTGATATACCAAAAAACTGATTCAGTTGTTTTAGATCCTGGATCTCTTGCCAAGATAAATTTGATGCATAAAACTTGTTTCTATCTATAGCCCTATTACGAATAATAATCCATTCCTAATAATTATTTTATACAATAAATTTTATGTAACATTGTAAATCTTCAATTGAAATCCATGGTCCTGAAGCTCCATGGCATGAAGCTTTCAAGTTTGAACCCTTTATTCGTTCTTTCTTTTTAATTGGCGATTGGCATGTGTGTCTATTTGCCCAAATGTAAAGTAAATTTGGCCTAGTACTATGGCATGCCACAATCAGTATGCTGGCAAATAGTTGTAGATCTGTGAATGAGGCAAGTGCTTGATAACAATGATGGTCAAGAACTAGACTTATCAATAACATTAAAGAAAAGTTCACACACTGTGCTTGAGTTTTTGATTAATATTTCCTTTTTTTCTTCAGCCAGTCGACGTTGATGGCCAACTTGTATATGCAGACTCGTCCCTCCCAAATCCAAATGGAGTGGAGTTTGATAACCTGTACCTGGACATGAATGGCATTATCCACCCTTGTACTCATCCAGAGGACAAGCCACCCCCTAAGGATGAGGATGAGATGATGGTCGCCATCTTTGAATGCATAGACAGACTGTTCCGTATTGTGAGGCCTAGGAAGTTGTTGTATATGGCCATTGATGGAGTGGTAAGCTGTATTATTTTTTTGCTTTGGATTTAGTTTATTATTAGATCTAGTTTTTAAATTCATTATTTCAAATCTTTCTTGACGAATCTTTAATTATCCAAATATCTCCTCCAAATATATTCTAAAATCCCTACCTTTAGTCCCTTTTTAAATATATAAGTCAGATGATTCAGTTAGAGCTGTGTGTCTGAAATTGCATTTAAATTAAGTCATGTGATTTAGAAACAAGGACTATAGTATTATTATAATTTATAATGTAATTTGAGGCTGCTGCATTCCCAATTGGTCAGCCTATGTCAAAGTAGGGAATGCCACAGTGAATGGGAGCACATGATCTGTAGAAACACAGGCCTGTAATATTATACTTCAAGATTAATTGCCAATTTTTGGAAGAATTACAGAATTACTGGAAAGTTGGAAAAGGTTTTAGCTTCTATGGAAAACGGACATAACACATTTTTTTTTTACATATGTATAATTTATGTTGAGTTCTGAGTCTGTTTTGGAATCATGAAACTAATGTAATTAACTGCACACAACGGGGTATTTTGTCACTAATAGATGCAACAGCAGGTTAAAGGGGAAATAAATGTATGGTTTGTAAATAAATATATGGCAAAGATAGTCATACTAGAATACATATAGCACTAATCAAAATCCAGTGTAGTACCAGAAGGTGTCAGCGCCTTCTGAGGATCGGAAATCATTCTGCACACGCCAACCCGCCTGCCAAGCGTGGCGAGTAATGGCAAATCCCCCCTATATAGGGGGCATATGTCCAACAGTGGACGTCCCATGGCTGAAATGAATGAATGAAAATCCAGTGTGCCTTTCTATTTGTTAAATGCTTTGTCTATAGTAGTTGTAAATGTCAAAAATAAATGATTTACTACTTATAATCCTAAATAGTGTACAGAACATGATAGTGATGATCAGTTGATACTTATATATACATAATTTGAATCTATTGTAAGTTAATTATAAACCATTGTACTTTTAGGCCCCTAGAGCTAAAATGAACCAGCAACGCTCACGTCGTTTCCGAGCGTCTAAGGAAACACAGGAAAAGATTGAAGAGGTGGCTCGCATTCGTTCTGAGCTACAAGCAAAAGGTGCCTATTTACCTCCCGAGAGGCCCAAGGAAGCACATTTTGATTCTAACTGCATCACTCCTGGAACACCTTTCATGGACCGCCTGAGCAAATGCTTGCATTATTATATTCATGACAGGTATCCATATTTATGAGCCCTACTGTGACCTAGAAAAAACACTATCATTTGTGTGCTTAAATTATGCTATATGATATATATTATGAGTTCATTATCTATAGGATTCAGTAAAAGTTCCTTTAAGTATTGTATTTATGTAAAAATAGAATTTTCTTAAACCATTGCCATATTATCTCCATTACATAGTGCAAGCTGCCAGCAAGCCAATTCTATAGATCGCAAGATATATCTATCACAAGATGTGGAAACTTCAGTATTCTCCGTCGTCTCATTTTTTCTCTAAAAAATATAAAAAAAATAATTTGGATTTTCTTGCTATCTTCAGATATATTTGATATTTCCCATTTTGAGTTGTAAAAACGTTCGACTGAAATAAAAATAAACTTTACGAATACGAATTGGGTATAATAAGACAGCAAAAAAAAAATTTATACATATGAGATTTATAAGATATGAACTGATACTTGATCAAATCCTGCGATCCTAGTTTACAACTGCTTAGCTCGCACACGAAGTCTCGTAGCGATACGACAGAGCGCGCGAAAATAACCGACACAGGTCCACCCTCAGCAAGCGCTCGCGCGGTACTGATCTTGCAACATCAGGGCGATGAAATATATGATACTTTAATTTAGTGAAATAAAAATAAAAGTATTGATATAAAAATTATTATTAGTAGTTAAAAGAAATGTTGAATTTTATTTTGCTATCGGTATTTTGGAAATGTGAAGTAAATCTCGACGACTTTTTTCAAAGTGTTTGCGCGAAAGTCTCTTTTTCTATGATTTTTTTTCATTGCTTGTAAGGTAAACAACGAAAATCTATTTTGACATTATGGAAGTATAGGATGTTATTTGTGTCATAATATTTTTATTAGTGCTTTATAATTCAGTAGAATCCGCTAATTAGAGCTCTCATATAAGGTCTCTGTGTGTTTTTGCCGAAACATACACCAGAAGAATGAGGATTACTAAGTAAATAAATATGTACAGTACCCAAATTTGGCTCTGACATTATTGAAGAAAATAAAACGAACTATATTTTTCATATAATGTATATGTATTTAAACATAAAGGCAATGTGTCATATTTCAATGTTGAACATCTTGAAAACAAGCATTTTTTGTAAAACCCCTCTTAAGGGTAGGCTTAACTAAAATTATAATTATCTTTATTATAAAAAGGTATGTTGTAGGCATGTATGTGATCTTGGTGAAATACTCCAAAATACCAAATTGTATTCCTCCAGATTGAACACTGACCCTGGCTGGAAAGGGGTCAAAGTCATACTGTCAGATGCCAATGTGCCTGGTGAAGGGGAGCACAAGATTATGGACTACATCAGAAGGCAAAGAGGTAATTGAAGTATACATACAATATGGTTGATATTTAATTAGATATACAATTTTTGTAAAGAAATATCTTTTCGCATTATACAGTTTCCAATAGTTTATTCAACACCTCATGTGATTGGATCTGCATTTTTCAAAATCTTGATGGAGTTCAAATAAACATTATGAAGAAAATTATGTTATAGGAATTGAATATTTGCTTTGCATATAATTTTAAACAAATCAATTTTTTCTCCAATTAAGTATTTAGTTAGTTTAGCTATTGGCCTGATAAAGCAAATAATTTGAGTAATTTTTACCTATTTATATATAGCATTGGTTATTTAAAAGTAGACTGTGTGATTAGTTTTAAGAATTTCGAATATCTGGCATTAAGGGTATTAGGCCCATTAGAGAATGTAAGTAAAAATAGCTAGTAGGCAACCTTTGCCTATGTAACCCCTAAGGTGGCGGTGGATGAAGCTGCAGGTTGCAGTAACAGGGTGACAAGGGGTCCCAGGTACCACAGATTGTAACATATACTATACACTATTAAAGGCTGGTTCTAGCTCTAGCTGAGTGTTATGATTGAGTGAGTGAAGAAAATAATATCTAAATCACACCGAACTTAACAATGACAAATCGTTAACTATCCTAATTGCCCTCACCCACTTCTTAATGTTAACATAAGAATGTTAAAAGTTGAATTCATGGCAGAAAAAATCTGTGTAGCCACTAAATTCTGATCGACATGAATACCCGTATGTGAATACTGAATATGGACTTAGTAATTGTGTACAGTCTCATTGTTTACACAAAAATGTATTTTAACCCTTAAGTTTCCAGTTTGTGCCCTAAATTACCTTGAAATTGAGCTGCACCAGCGTTGCCATGGTCTGCATCCCACACCCTAAACCCTCTGTCACATATACTTGAGTGTCCCTTCATTCTCCTAATTAATACATTCCTGTCCTATATTATGTTAGCTGAGATCAGCGTGGTCAATACCTGATAAGTTTATTTATGTTTTGCTGCAGCCCAACCAGACCACGAGCCCAATACTCAGCACGTGCTTTGCGGCGCCGACGCTGACCTGATCATGCTGGGGTTGGCCACACATGAGCCCAACTTCACCATCATCCGCGAGGAGTTCAAGCCCAACAAGCCCAGACCTTGTGACGTGTGCGGACAACTTGGTCACTAACACATTATATCATTACAAATGATCTAGCTTAGTCATAACATTTTTATCATTACCTGTGAAATCAAAATCAATTGGGAACTATACTATAATTAAATTGCCAGAGATATTAAGCGGTGCCATGAAATTAACTGTATGCGGCCGGCGAGTCGTTAAACAACCATTTGTTTCAGGTCACGAGATGAAGGAGTGCACTGGCACTACACCCGACGTGTCGCTATCTCGCTCTGATCCTGCATTCGGGAACCAGGACAGCTTCATATTCGTTCGGCTATCGGTGCTCAGGGAATACCTGGAGAAGGAACTTATGGTTAGTGCAATACCCTGAAGCGAGCTTGCTATCTATCTCATCATGTTGTGTTCTTGCTAAAAATAACTTCTATTTTAGTTTGTTTATTTTTAACTTTTTTTTATTTCCTTTTTAACTGACTTGTAAGTAACTTGAAAATGTAGGCTATCAATTCATTGTATTGTTTTAATTATTATTTGACTGGCCGGTTGGCGCAGTTGGTAGCACTCTGCCTTCTGAGCCGCTGGTCCCGGGTTCGATTCCCGGACAGGTCAAACATTTGTGTGTATGAACATGTCTGTTTGACCTGTGTCTGGGTGTGTATATATATATGTATATATATCAGTCATCAGGTTACCATAGTACAGGCTCTGCCTAGTTTGGGACCTGAAGACCTTGTGTGAAAGTTGTCAAAAAAAAAAAAAAAAAAAGATCAGATCTATGTCAGATTTTATTTACGATTATAATTACCACTCGTGTAGCTCCTTGTATGGTCCTAAGTTCCATGAAACCTGTCAAGCGCCATCGTGACATGATTTTGAATCGTAAGTGAAGTCGATAACCTATTAATAAGATAAAGAAACCATATTAAAAATTTGTAGGAGTTAAGATTCAAACATTTTATTGTTTTGTTTTTTAATCAATTAGTCGAGGTCATCAGAGTTCAGGCACAGTAGTGTCAGAATAATGACAAACCCTTAAGGATAGATGTCTGAATTTTTAAAACTAAGGGTGTTAGGTAGCAGGACAATTCAAAATATCCTACCATATGCTAAATACAGTTTTATTAAAGTAGCTCTCATTACAGAGAGGTTATATTTTTGAGCAGCAAGCTTATTTGTCTTTATCCATACCTAAGTCACACTTCTTAATAGTTCTTATTCACTCAGACATTATGGGGGCGTCGTAAAGCAGTCTTAATGCTGCCTTGACATTTTGTAATGATAAGATCATCAATATCAAAAAGAGGATTTTTAAATAGTAATTGAGAGGTCTAGTGCATTTTGCATACCAGCACACAATGCAGGCATGTGTATAGGAATTTTTTTTTTTTTTTTTTTTTTTTTTACATATTATAAGTTTGCGTTTGACAACTAATAATTTTAAAAATAATAATTTTTATTTTTTATTTTATACATTTGATTTTGTTTTTTGTCCTTCCGTATGATATCTAGATGCCCAACCTGCCGTTTCCGTACGACTTCGAGCGCGCGCTGGACGACTGGGTGTTCATGTGCTTCTTCGTCGGCAACGATTTCTTACCGCACCTGCCCAGCCTGGAGATCCGCGAAGGGGCCGTCGACAGGCTCGTCAACTTGTACAAGAAGTGTGTGTACAAGACTAAGGTAACAAATAAATACTTGATACTTGCTGGGCAGACTCTTTTCCGCAACCAGGTCGACTGTGCTTGGCCCATTTTGCGTAATGTCGGGTGGTGTCTATCAGTCCAGCTACCCCGAATATATACAAATACAAAAGTTAAAGGCTATCAATGCACGTCCATTATTCAAATAATTATGTTTACCTTCAATAATAATGTACAATATGAGACGGTGTTTTAAAACAAGTTCCATCCACACATAAAAACTGGAACCGATACTATTTCGATACAGTTTTGACACCTTAATCTATCTCATATGAAATTTGGTTAAGTTAGCAAAACTCTTTACATCAAGACGATGTACATAAACAAATCGCAACTTCAAAATATGTGCAAAAAACTGAGCTTTCCTTTTTTTTAGTTGAGTATTTGCTCTGTATCTTCTAAAATAATGAGTCGGTAGAGCATAGTCAAGAAACTGTTAAGATTTTTATTGCAATATCCATAATTATTTATTTACTAGATGACCCGGTGAACTCTACTCGCGAACACGCGATGTACAGACTCCCGAGTTGATTCTGCAACCTTTCAACAACTGGCCGTGCAAATCGAAAATTGTCATCGCAATGGCCAGACTGACGGGAAATGGTAGACGTTTAAAATCGAATGGCAAATCCGTCTGCGGAATCGCTGTATTTAATTGTGTCGTGCTCGCTGTTGTTGTGTTTGGAGTGCCCGAACTTGAAGCGATGATAGCTCAGCGGGGGGATCGTCGCCTGTCAAACTGACGGACACTGGTATGATCCCCAACAACCGCTTGAGCTTCCGGTGAAGGTAACACCGTTATCAAATTCCCAGCATATTGGTAGGGTACTATCAAGAATACCCGCCTGGCTAGCTAGCCTGCCTAGCTACCACCCTCAAGTTCGAAAAACTCTCACCAAACACATAGTGTGTTCAGGCAGCAGCCCTTGAGCATTTTAGGTCTAGCGTGATAACATCTTCGACCACATCGTCACTGACCATCAAGTGAGATAGTGGTCAAATGCTAGTTCTATACAGTATTAAAACAAAAACTTGTTTCATTATAAGCCTGTCTACTTCATTATTATTTACTGTGGAACGCAATTCTGCCATACCAATACGAATGTTATCATCCGTCTCTCGCTGAGTTTCGATTGATTTTTATATGTATACATACATATATAGAATATAGATTACGAATTTGTTTTGTAAAATTCCTACAGTGGTCTACTATCACTTGACCTCAGCTGGCTAGTCCGCGCCGCTCTCCACCCGCTTATTCTGATCGTGACCACTGTCGACGACTTATGCTTGTATCTCTCCCATGCATTCCTATCTTATTTTAAACAGATAGTCACGCGCTGTTTACCTGTCGGGAAAATCTCGCCTTAACAAGAATCCATAAATACAGCTTAAAAAGTTTTGTTTCAAGTTATCTGTCATTGAACAATTTCACTATTACTTAAACTTAAATGTTAATTAAATGCTAAATTTACCTATAAGAGTATTCTTCTCAGGGCTGGATCACAGACTCTGGCGACGTGAACCTGGACCGTGTCCAGGTGATCATGACGGAGCTTGGTCACGTGGAGGACGAGATCTTCAAAAGGAGGCATACAAATGAGCTACAATTTAAAGCTCGAGACAAAGCTAAGAAACGACAACAGCAAAGGGTCAACTTTGGACTATTGGCGAAAACATCCTTCGCGCCACAGGTAAATACTGTACTGCATAAGAAATTTGTGTTTTATCCTATTGTCGGCCGTGTATGTCACTCATGTGTACGTATCTGTATATTTAGGGAGTCCTACCATAAATAATCTATTGTTTAAAGTGGTACAAAATGCATTTTCTTGAAGTATATATACAAATACAATACAAATATATTTATTTGACATAACAATAGGTCGAGTTAAGAATAACTCGCTGATTAAGTTTAAAAATGACAAACATATAATTTATATTGAGTTATGAGGAACTTATGTGATAGTTACAGTGGTAACAACATTAAACGAAACAAAGGTGAAATAAGAGGGTAGACAGAATTGTCTCCATCATCCCGGTTGCGTCAATTTTAGAAACTGATGTAACCCGGGTAGTGACCATTGTAACTATGCGTTGATCATTATGTTTGGTCTATGTTTCCAGGCTGTGGGTCGAGGGCCGCAGACTGTAGCGAACGCTCGTGTCGAAGCAGCGAACATTCGGCTCGCCGGCATGCAAGCCCTCTCTGCTGTGAGTAATTATTTGTTATAGTATTATTGCAAATAAAGGAAATATCTGATGAGGATTAGCTTACAAGCAACATATGCGTTAATAATAATATTACGAAGCGTTTTGCTTCCACTTTCTTAATGCGTACTGCCAAGGAATGGAACTCGTTGCCCGAGTCTGTATTTCCCGATATGTACAATCGTGGAGTCTTCAAGTCTCGAGTGAATAGGTACCTTCTAGGTTTGCGTGCTAAATCCTAGACAACATCATCACTTAACATCAGGTGAGACAGTTGTCAAACGCAAACTTATAATATGTAAAAAAAAAATATGCTAGGATCGGCATGTGGAAATGTGTGAGCTCTGCTGACCTCCAGCTAACAGGTTTGATATTATATGTGTTGAATAGGTTGCTCCAAGGATCTAGACACGTCATTTCGAATACAGAGAATGTATGTTTTTGCTTGGCTTAATAAGTGTGTTTATTACATAGGTACCAGATTTGGGCTTATCCCACTAATATTGTAAATGTCAAAGTTTGGATGGATGGATGGATAGATGTTTGTTACTCAATAACGCCAGAACTGCTGAACCGATCTGGATGAAATTTAGCACAGAGATGATTATAGTCAATAGCACATAGGCTAGCATTTTATCCCAGTAAAATATATGATTTCCGTGGAATAAATGATGTAGCTGGAAAACTGTAATCCATGCAGGAGAAACCGCGGGGCGCAACTAGTTTTTTATAATGGAAACATGATTGTTTGTTTGGACCGATTAGTTTTTAAGACCGTGACACGTAGTTTACAAGTTATAAAGTGTACGACGTCCATCTAGTGTGACAGTGATCAACGCTATAACAGCGGTAAAGTGACGTTCTATGTGACGGTTGCAGCAAGAGTCGGGGGGACGGGGACGCAAAAGGACCGCCCAGGAGGCGGGGCTGGAGGACGAGGATGAGGAGGAGAAGAACGACGAGGTGCGTCTGTGGGAGGAAGGGTTCAAGGAGCGGTACTACGAGAGCAAGTTCGACGTCGACAGGGATAATATGGAGTTTCGGTAAATATTCATACCCATTAATAATATTCTTTCCAATGGAACATGCTTTTAACAAATTAACAATATTGCAAGCCGAAATGCGACACTAGTGCTTGTCCATATTGTACTCTAAGTGGGGTCGTCGCAACATGTTTTCCTATTCTACTCTATCACTAACCATATCAGTGTTCACCACCAGTCGCGTTTACGAAAATGGAACGTAAAGCACATGGAAGCCGGTGAGATATAGGAGATTGTTGTGGCAGGTATCGTGTGGCACTGCAGTACGTGCGCGGGCTGTGCTGGGTGTTGCGGTACTACTACCAGGGCTGCGCGAGCTGGAAGTGGTACTTCCCCTACCACTACGCGCCCTTCGCCTCCGACTTCGTCAACATCTGCGGCCTCTCCACAAAGTTCGAGAATGGCACACAGCCGGTGACTATACATTTTATATTAATATTATAGATAGGCTAGGTACCAACTACGATATTTACTAAGATATTTTACTATTAAATAAGCAATTGTAATATTGTACATACTCATTTAGCGTGAAGGTTGTCAAACCATCACATAAATGCTGAGTAGGGACTCATTTCTGGCATCGTGCATCACTTCAATATAATTAAAATGTTCTAATCCTGTTCTTATTTTTTATGGCTGTTTGTAATATTATATACTTCTCTAGATGTCATGAGTATAAATCATAGTGTAATTGTAGTGTTGTCTATAGGTATTCGAAATAAATATGTTCTAAACTGCGCAAAAGCTAGTTATCCAGAAAATATCATTCTGGATATGAATGGATAAATCCAGCTTTTGCGCAGTTTAAATCCTTATCGTGTAAGTTCCATGCATTCAGTACTGTAATATTGGATTGTCCATATCCAGTTCCAGCCACTGCAACAGTTGATGGGGGTGTTCCCGGCCGCCAGTTCGCAGCACGTGCCGCAGCCCTGGGCCACACTCATGTCCGATCCGGTAACTACTCTACTGATATTACCCTATATTCTACTCTGATCCATTACAACCACTACCTTCATCATTTTCACCATATTGCATTCTCTGATGAACATATGCCTGGGAAGATTACTTGGAACGAATGAAGTACACACCCTTATTTGTAGGCTTCGAGCATCTTCAAGTATTTAGAGGTTCAAACAAAGAGAACTTAAAGCAGAACTGACCAATTAAAGAATGTTATGTTTAATTTTGACCAGTTCAAGAGCATAATGGGCTCTAACTGATCAAAGTTTTGTGTTGACAAAAATTAGAGTTATGACTTTTTTTGTGCGAAAGGGCTCAATAATCGCGGGAAAATTGCGTACAGTACCCGGCAAAGACGCTTTTGTATGACGGACCTACAAGCCGATACAAGATAAAAGACTTTGAAAGAAGAAAATATGACTGTTGAGCTATTCTGTACATAAAGGATACTGGAGTTAAATCACGATGAATTATTTTCTCTATCTTATCAATAAAGTTTTTATTGCACAGTATTATTGCTTCAACTTATTTTGCCTTTGTTAGGTTCTGTTGAATATATTATAATACTATTTCTCTATTGCAGTTCTCACCGATCATCGATTTCTACCCGGTTGACTTCAAGATCGATCTGAACGGGAAGAAGTTTGCGTGGCAAGGTGTAGCGTTGCTGCCGTTTGTGGACGAGAACAGACTGTTCAAAGCTCTAGAGCCTTACTACGGAGACTTGACGGAAGCAGAAAGTAAATCAATTACATTATCTTAAATCTTGCCATTTAAACACCTAGGACACTTCCTTACTGACGACCTTAAAAACGATGTCGATATGGATAGGGAGCCGAAGACGTTGGCGGTAAGCGATAATATGTTGTCCCACAGATTTGCATGCTGTACCACCAGGTCAAAATTACTATTCAAGGCGTACTGCCAGGTTCTGTACACGGGATTTCTGTGGATAATATATGCCAAAACCCAAAATTGCTTAATACTATATACATCGAATGTAGCAATATATTCAGTACTAGCTGCGCCCCGCGGTTTTACCCGCGTGGTGATGATGATGAAAAGTAGCCTACTACATACCAAATTTCATCCAAATCCTTCCAACCGTTTGAGAGTGTAACAAACATCCATCCATCCATCCATTCAAACTTTCACATTTATAATATTAGTGAGAAGATGTTGGGACTTCCCTGCTAATGCAGTGCCTCTGAAATGTTCGCGTCGATCAGAACTGACGATTTCCTTTCGCAAGATATCCGGATCTTTGCAAGAATGGATGCGTGGAAGTAACAACTTGCAGAGAATGTGCAGGTGCCGCCTATTAGACCACAGTGCTTCAAATGGCCTTGAGCTCCTAATAAGTTGTTATTGTGTATTGCAGAGCAGCGCAATCTCCGCGGGAACGACCGCCTCTACGTATCGACCGGCAACCCGAGCTACGAGTTCATATCGGGGCTGTACGAGGCGGCGGCGCACCAGCTGCGGATGTTGATCAACAGCGGACAGAAGTACCCGTACCGGTGCGAGGGGGTGCGCGGGGACCTCATGCTCAGCTCCGACAACGTATGCATCGGCGGGTACGTACACACACGTCCAGGTGCGGTCATATACATACAATACTCAGCCATACACACAACTACACAAGCATATCTCATCTACACTTACGGAACTGCACACAGAGACATTTTAAAAACCAAACATACACTCAAGTGTTCCCATAAGAACACGTCACCCTTACCCATTTGACTACACACTCTGGAACCACAACCAAACTGACACCAATACACACCACACATGCAGACACATACCATATCCGCTACTACATGGACATCCCTACATATCATTTCCTCACCCATGACACGAATGGATTGAAACGGAGGAGCCTTATACTTGACTGTTTCCAGACCCATAATTCATAAATCTTTCAGGCAGCTGTCGTCTCCCGTAATTGGTCTGCAGCCTGTGTTAGGCAACCGTGTGGTGTGCGTGCGGTTCGAGGACCCGCAGTATCCCGAGGATTTCATCTTCCCCTCGCGGAGACTTAAAGGGGCCGAGGAGCCCCCGAGAGTACTCAAGCCCGGTAACCTAAGCCATGAAGAGAATAGAAACTATCGACCACAAATTGGTAAGTCATAAACAGATATAACAGATATAAACAGGTAGTGCCGTGCTGGTACCGGCTTAGAATTGTACCCCCCCATCTCTTCCCGTGGGTGCCGTAAGAGTCGGCTAAGGGATCACGTACCGGAAGGTGGGAAGCAGCGCCTTCTGAGGGTCACAACATATACTGCGCTCGCTAACCCGCCTGCCAAGCGTGGCGAGTATTGGCAAAATCCCCGCATGGGAAGGCTATGTTCAGCAGAGGAAATCTGAAGGCCAAAAAAACAAAACGTATATGAAAAAAGAAGTGCATGATTTATGTATCCATATTAATTATACTAAATCAAAAACTAAATCAAAGAACTCTAAATTGAAAAATTACAGTAAAAAAGGTTAAATGAAGGGTTGCATATGGTCCACATATCCTCTTTTGGTTTTATTTCATAAGCAAAGTTAAGTAAGTTATTTTGATAATTTCTGGAATATATTGCTGTTTTCAAAGGTAACCCTTTATTATTGCAGCTGAGTTTATTCAATTTCCAAATTTTATTGAGATCTGGCGTGATAGAGCATCAAACATCCATCCAAACATTTTGAATTTACATTGTAACATGATTAGGATCTCCACCTCTAATAAAAAGACGCAACGAAACGATTTAGAAAAAATATTGAAAGGTACAACTGGGACATTATGCATAACAAACTAAAACATTTTGAACAGTTATATTCGTGTCTGTCATATCAATGAAACATTGTTGAATACATTTTTTAGGCATGGTCCGGTCTAACACCATCGCTACGTTAGAGCGAGCGGGACACAGAATGTTGGGGCACAGCCTGCCTCGCTCCAACACCTTTGCTGCAATACCGCCGCCTCAAAATTTAGATAAACGTGGTAAGTACTGTGTAAAGTTATAGTTACCGTAATCTGCGGCTTCTTTCACATGAAATGAAGTCTCACATCGTTTTTTGCAATTGACCTTAATCATTATGAATAAGTTTCTTATATATTAATCGGTATATTGCCCATTGTCTACCAAAGTCCCGTGAAAATATTTTCAAAAAAAGCTGTAGTGCACAAAAAAAATTGTGCGTGGGTATGGTATATCTTTATATTATGCTGTATATACCTTCATATGAATTATGTAAAAAGCTATTATTATGACACTATAAATAAACCTTCATTTTTTTATTTGTATATATAAAAATATTGCACAAAATACTAACATCATGTTAAATAAAATTGTTAATATATTTTCAATATTTTTGCAAAGTATGTTTTTTTGAGCGGCTGTCACAACTTATTTTTGTCTTCTACTTTTTATGTAATATGTGCAAATCTTTTTTCTTTATGATACAGGTGTAGATATAAAAACAGAAGAGTTATAACAATTTTTATATTATTTATTTTACTTTATCAGAAATATTAGTAAATTCTAGGCGCTTGCAGCCGAGCTTACCCATGTGATCTTAACCGATCAACCGGGTTAAGCTCGGGTACTCCTAGCTCATACCTTGGGTGGGTAACCCGTGACCGCTAGTGCCATTTTCAACAGAGCATAAAACAAGGTCAAAAATCCGCGGACTAAGTTATGGCGGCCTGAATGCATGTTGAACCTATGCTCGGCCTATGTGGGTTTTGAACGAAGTTGACAACTTGGATCCTTACAGACTACGTAAAAAAATTACATACGACGTCACTACACACGAATCTAGAATTTTAACGGTCGCCGTGGCGCAGTGGTCAGTGTCAGTGACATGACTTCTGTGTCTTCGGGGACCCTGGGTTCGAATCCCGGCCGGGGCAAACATTAGTGCGATGAGTGTGGATGTTTGTCCCGGGTCTTGAATGTGTGTGTGCTGTGATTGTGCGTGTCCATGCCTCCCGCGACACAGGGAAACCTAGTGCGGAGTCTGAGTATGTATATATATAAAAAAATCAAGATTGATTCAATATGGACGAATTAAAAATAGTTGACTACCAAAGAGGACAAAACCACCCATTGTGAGCCGAGCACATTGCCATATTGAATATCAGATCTAGGCTCCAGATCCTTGGCGGATTTGTTAGCCTATATGACTTGTTGTTGATTACCTGAGTCGCGCTTTTGTTTTAGCGATGATATTCGAATATTGTTATTTTTGGGCCAGATTGAATCTTGTAGTGGGCCGGGCTTGGCCCGCGGACCGTTATAATAAATATATAACTAAAAATCATCTGCAAGAGACTGAACTTTCACTTTTTAGTTTGAGTATCTTTGGTTCACTATATAGGAGGGTTTAGGAGTTAAAGTACGTAAAGGTATAATGCTCTCGATAGTTTTATACTTATAAAAACATACTTTTAATAATATAAAAAACGTACATCTTCCAAAATAATAAGAATATTCATAGACAACTTAGTTTGTTAGGTAAGTATTGACAAAAACAAGAAACGAAAGGAAAAAAAAAGAAAGGCTTCCACCCCTTGCCTGCGATCTTAAGACATGACATGTTCAGCATGTATGTGGAAAAGTAAAGATGCTCTCCGCTATATAATTTAGAAAATAAAACATATCGTTTTGACTAACTGGTTAGCTAAAGAGCGGTTAACGGCAGTGCGTCGCAGTTTCAATGGACGTTCTAGGTCTGCTGCATTATTGAGATCATTCTTTGCAAATACATATAAATGCATGAAGTTGTTTTGGTCATTATTTTCTCATTCTCTCCAAGATGGTCCTGAACAATCGTGCAATGGCAAAACAATAGGAGTGTCTCAATAGATTGTCGAACTTGTAACCTCACCCTCGCAGGGTTGTATCCATTGTAACCGCCTCGTGTACCGCCTCGGGGGTTTGAGCCCTCTTTATGGTGTTGGTGGAATCCTCTGTATAGCGATGTCGTGCCGTAGAGTTTGACATAATATGAATTAGATACTGAAAGATTTCTTTACTTGATTTAATATTTAGATCTCGATTCTTTAAGTCAACGATATATTGTGTTTATAAAGATGTTTATCATTGCACGTTTTGTGCCTTCTTCTAGGTAGTGATGTCATGATGACAGTGATTTTATCATCAAACAAAGAAAAAAAAAACCGTGTTAGGGTACTCGGCTAGTTTGTATACCGCTTAAACAAAATACTTCCTGGAATTTTAGCGAAAGTCTAAGGGGGGAGGGGGGGGGGGGGCAAATTTCTTTTTTCTTTACAAACTGTACCCAATTTTATAAAAAAAAGGGAAAAATGTTTGACCCGTATTGAGAGTGAAAATAATGAATGAATTTATCCGTCAGGGAGGGCTATGAAAACATTGAACCCCTGACTTCAAGGTGGGCTGCCAACGCCGGAGCTGCAACCTATAGGCAGGGCCCTCCACTGAGCTCTAATTACGCGGCAGAATCAATGACATACATTCTGAGGATGTGGTCATAAGTCCTATTAAAACACGAAAAAAATGAAACGTAGGTATAAGTGAGAATTCATATTATTATTGAATCCGATAATAGTAGCCTAATAACCATAAGTTCTGGATTTTGACCAAAATATCAAGCAAAAAAAAATACCTGGTAAATATCTCGGAAATAAAGATGAGTTTTGCATTAGTGACTGTCAGTTTACGGTTAATATTTCGATTCAAGGAACGAAGTATTGCCTATGATTGATTGTAGGTCAATTATTCCACGAAATCAGTACTTTGAGTCAGTGGAGAGGTAAAAAACATAGTAATAGGATGCATAAAACGTATTGCAACATATAATTATATATTTTCAAAAGTAGCATTTATTAACTAATGCTATCATACTAGATACGTAACTCTATTGTTTGACAGGTCTGCTTCGTTTTGTTTACGTGCGGACTTGTAATTCCCCATCTACAAATTATGGATATGCCCATGAAACTGTCTATCCAACTCACAGCATTACAAAAACTGCTAGGGGCCAAAATCTACGAATAGAACCAAAAATGAAGGCCATTTTAAAGTATATGTAGTGGTGTCCTAGCTAAATGTATTGCGGTTTTACTGGTAGCCCTGACAAGTTGTAAGCGCCAGGAAACCCTAACAAAGCCCCGATGAGGAACAATGGTGTAGTCGTCACATGGCTTGTTCTTCGCGTTGTTTTTTATTCCCTCTTCGACTGATTGGTGCTAATGAATCGGTCTTGTTAAATATTTTTGTTTTGAATTTAGTATTTACTTGTTTGCAATAAATTAATGTTATAGAGATGACAGTTGTTTTTAATCAAATAATCATAATGATTTGTAGTTTTGGTAAATAGCAAGCGCTAGAATTACAAACCATTGGACAACCAAATGACTTTAATTAAGTACGAATATTTAGCCTCAAATGGAACTTGAACTCGCAACGAAAGCTTAACTAAGCTTAATCCACCGAGATATGTCGGTCCGAGCGCCTATTTTCTCTGTATTACTGTCTATCTAATTGTCCTACTTTTATTGAGCGCTATTTGTCTATAGACATATAGTAGAAAGTCGTTGCATAAAAAACGGATAAGTTTTTGATCTGATTTGAGTCTGATAGGTTTTTGTAAAAATGTTTTCCATGTACAGAATTATAGCCTTTACAGTTTTACTATAGTATAGATTACTGTTGGCTGAAAGCATGTAAAGTTATATATATATATATATATATATATATATATATATATATATATATATATATAATAAGTATATTATGAATGTATAAAACACGGGAGTTTTACTAGGTATATCTTAGAACTACTCATAATGTAGTAGGGTAGGTACTTTCCTTTACCTGCTGACTCAAGTCTGAAAATCTCTTGTAGTGTTCAAGTCTTTGAGAGATACTCAATATTGTAGGTTAAACGTGATTGTTACGACTGTATTGTCACCGAAAAAAAAACGCGTTTAACTATCTAGGTAATATCTACCGGTGAGCAGAACAGCTCGACGCATTGATTTTAGGGTGACAGAATTTTGAGGCTGTTAGAAGTAGTAGGTACCCTATTCAGTGCAGTTCTCTTGATACCTATGCGTGAATAAATAATTGTACTGGAAAAGCTTGTTTGATTGGGGGATTTGTATACCACTTGTTTCCGGCAGCGGAGGGGTCTAAACTTGCAAACTGAATCGCTATTACTGTCCTCAAATTTGTCATATTTATACATAAAGTTATTGTTTAATGTTTATTTAGGATGTTTATATATAAAATTACATTTTTTTAAAATTGTATTGCGCTCCGCATTTAAAAAACAATTGCATCCTTAGTCGAAAACCATAGATGGTAGTTATAAACCTAGCATTTTAATTTGATTTCGGGAAGTTAAAAAAACGTATATGTACTTAGTTATATTGGTATAATATTATGTTATGAATTGCCAAGACTAGTATATGCTAAATTAAATATTGTTTATTATGTTTGTTGTATATCTTTGTTATGGATTTCCGCAAAGTAAACGAATCTATAAACTTTACTAGTATATGCATTTGTTTCTACCTTGCGAATGACGTGAAAATACAGACAATGGGTATCGTTTCGTATCGATGAAAATATCAAATTAGATACGAAACTGCCACGCTGGCAGTTTGCTAAAAACACATAAGCGTATTGTTTTTTTTTTGCATTATTATGTTTTTATGTCAACAGTAATGTAGGATACTTATTCAAGTTTTGTTAGTAAAAAAGATAATTGCAAACTTTAAAGTGAGCATCGTCTTAATTCTGCCACAATGAGCTACTTTCCATCACATGAAAACATTTAAGAAAAACAAAATTACAACCAATATCCGTCGCTGAATAGATTCTATTCTTCTAAATTCGAAATTCAAATTGGCCTATCGTCCCGCGGGGCATTGACGTGTAATAGCGCGCGAAAGCAAACAGGAAGCGCGCGGGGATGCCATTGTCCGCGGCAGTGTCGCCAACTACGAAAATAATAATTATCGAGGGTTGCCAGCACAATAGAACGATTTTTTTTATATAACGGGTCGATCGGCTCAAGTGCTTCCTATTATCCGGTGGGAGAGGATTAGGCAACAATGTCGGAAACTTTTTGTTGCTTCTCTTTTTTCGTACTTTGTAACCTTTAACCAGGTGGCCGTGAAGGTGTTTTAATACGCATTTTAGAGTATTTTTTATCTGTTTAATCCGATAAAGATATCCGATAATTCGCGAAGCTTTTAGGATTATATTTTGAATTTTCCGGTTTTTATAGACAAGCAATTCTGCACTCATCAGGATCAGGATCGCTGTTGTCTACAAGTTGTTTCAACGATCTAAGAGAGCAACTTTCAATTGAAGTTGGATTGTTGATTCTTACTTTGACCGGTCTTCATATGAATAGAATATTAAGTTTTTATGACCAGGCGAAAATACTAGACTTTATAATTACGTATTATTATTTCAATGAGACTATCTGGTCTGTTTGCGCACAATAAAATATTAAAACATAATTAACTAACCTCGATGTTTCGACTAAGTTACATTTATCGTAGTCATGCGAACACTAAAACTGCTAGGGCTGCATCTTGAAAGTGGTAATTTTTCTCAAAATACCTACCTTTAAATTTTTTATTACCAACTTCATACAATTACTGTTCCGATACACAATACTGCCAGTATCGGCACTAGCGCCCAGAATTCACAAAATACTTAGTTTTGCGGCAAATCATATTTCATTGAAGAAAATAGTGGGATAACAGAAAAAATAACACCAAATTTTCAATTAATTAATTCAAAATTCGATGATAGTTTTGATAAATTCGTTTGTATGGAAATCAAACCACCTTAACAAGTTATTTTTTGACGAAAATTGGAACAAACTGTTGTGAGTAGGAGTAATATTGATAGAATGTGAGATGTATGAAAGGTGCGAGCAGTTCGCACAATTGAAATTTCGTGAATAAGACTCGATGACGTGATGTCAAATATTAGAGATAGCATTGTATGGAGTTATACGAATTTGAATTTTAGGGTAAATTGAATACGAGCCGAACATTTTAAAGAATTTCAGTAAATTTTAGCTAGTTCGAGTGATTAACAGAATTATGACCAATTGTCCACGTAAAATTCCCACAACACAAATAAATAAAAAATTAGCAAAAGTGACTTTTTCAACCAATCCAGAACCATTGACTTACCATGTCTAACAATCAAAAGAGTCGCTTGTAGATGACTTCCAATTAATTTCTATTTAGAATTGCGTTCAAATCAATTTGTACTCCACCTTTGTTATTACTGAAATCACTATGACACAGTTATAGAGTTCATTTTTCTATATTTTCGATGTAAAAGTAATATTGTTGAACGATCGACTCTGCAACTAAATATATGCTATAGCGGTAAGCTTTAAGGCCTTGTTCTTTAAGTCTGTTTTTATATGTATGGGTGCAATAACTTCACTGGTTTAAAGCTAGGGGTGCCACGTGGCCCAATTAAGCGGACGCCCCCAAACTACGGGTTTTTTTTAATTGAACACGCTTATTTGATTTTGCGATTGACGTGTGTATAAATATAAGTCATGAGAAATTGATTCGAAACTTGCTCGGGATTATTTCCTCAAGTTAATTTTATTAATGTATTTGATGTCGAGTGGAGTTTCCATAGACACTGGCCTATTAGGTCTACACCAATCAACTAGGTCGAGAAAAATTTGGTCGCGATTACTATAAGGATATAGCTTGTGGTGTTTTCAATGCCACCATGCTTCGGAGTACATCAGTGAGAGACTATCGTTGAAAAATACCGTTCGTCGCATGATGTGGTAAGGGCCAGGAACAGGTGGCGATGACGTCGTGGCTCGCGGGTGTTTCCAGGTGGAGAGGACGGGACTAGTCAGGACTAGTACCGCATCAGGATGCGGGTAGGTTTAAAATATTACAAATATGTACTTTACAGGTGACCTATACGGGCTCAAAACTAGTACTGATCGCATTTTTAGACCTAGATTTCTTTTCTTCTGGTGTAAGTTAAAGCGCATTGTTCATAATCGTGAGAATTTTCTATAGAGGATAATAGTGTTTGCTCGTAAATATATTTTCACTAATAATTTAGCAAATTTCATCAAAATTTGTTCAATCAGAATTAACCTTCATGACCTGTGTCTCATAAGAGTTATTCTCTAAAGTTCATTAGACATGGATTTTCTGTAAGGCTTTCTACTAGTTCATTCATTATATAAATGTACCTATAGCTATTGCTCGCGGCTCAGATGGTGTCAATATTGAGTTTAAAAAAAGTTTCTTGCTGAAATTTTCTCTTTGATGACAGATTTCAAAAAAGTCATCATCATCATAATCTCAGCCATAGGACGTCCACACCTTTACTTCAAAAAAGTTATCAATTCTATTTGAAAGGCTAAATCAAATTTTTACTTATATTTTGTATGCAATTGGTGGCAAATAAACATACGGGCCACTTGATGGTAAGCGATAACCGTCACCTTTGGATATCTCTACTAACACTGAGGGCATTACGATACGTTGCCAATACTTAATTCTATTTTTAAAGAATCTAATATTATAGCTACTCGTGAATACCGAGGATGCTCGTTCCACACTTTGTACCACGCACTGTGCCGATGATAATTCCACGAATTAATAGTATGAACTATCAAGCCACTTGAAAGGATGCGTTCAGATTGCTTCCATAAAATTCATCCAAGTTTCATGTTTTGTTTATAAGTGTATTCTTGAAGCCTTCATTGAATAGATAATTGTGACTTGACGACTATTTTATTATAATCTTTTATTAATACATTCCAAGAAGAAAAAGATAGAGGAAGAACCCGAAGAATTTGATGTTGACGTTGGGTTTCGGTGTCTTCGACTGAAAATCTTAATATTGAGGTTTTCCATATTAAAGCTTAAAGCTAATTTTACTTTCAGATATTTTTTATTAAATTTATAAGCGACTGAAAATAAAATTACACGATTGTTGTATGTATTGCTTCCGGGCTGTTTGGCCGTGGTCTATGTGAAACTTTTGTTCCAGACGTTTCGTCGATCACTGCGGTCGACATCTTCAGTGGTTCAGGTCCGAGCGGCGACAAGAGCGTAGAACTCTCCTCCGCGGCGTCTTCTCTGATACTGATGTGGAGTCTTGAGTCGCTTGTGTATTTATAGGGGCACTTGTACTGCTATTAGTGGGGGACAGAGAGGGGCAGATTGAGGTGGACGCTCCTGATTGGCCGAGGCTAGAAGGGGCGTGGCCTGTCAGTAAGGGGTCGGGTGTTGGTTTAGTCACCTTTGGAATGTAGTGGCGAGCGGACCTCAGTGCTGGATACCAATCTTTTTGGAGATGAAACCCTTCATTTTTTCTGTTGAAATTATTGGGGTGCTTGAAAATTTCGATGGCTTCTCGATGAAGGCGTGGGTAGAAATGTGACATGGTGGATAAAACCTTCGTGTTTTGAAATTGGATGACATGGTTGCCTTTCTCTTGGGTGTGTTCTGCTACTGCAGACTTGTCGAAATGGTTTAGGCGGCAATTTCGTTCGTGTTCCGAAATACGTGTCTTGATACTTCGTAGGGTAGTGCCCACGTAGACAGAGCCACATGAGCAGGGGATCCGGTAAACTCCCGCTGAAGATAGTGGGTCACGTGGGTCCTTCACTGAACGGTGTAGATCACGTAGCTGTGTTGTGGGTTTAAAAATGGGCTTGATATTGTGGGTTTCTAGAAGTCTTCCAATGCGATCCGTGACGCCATAAATGTATGGCAAAAAGGCTTTCCCTAAAGGAGGTAGATTTTCCACGTCCTGGTTCATCGGTGCAGGTTTTCTTGGATGAAGAGCTCTCCTTATTTCTTGGGAAGAGAAACCATTGGCTTGAAAGGCTGTATTTAGATGGCAAAGTTCATCTTGAAGGTGTTGCGGTTCACAGATGCTCTTGGCTCGGTGGGCCAGTGTCTTAATGACCGACATTTTCTGCCTAGGATGGTGGTTGGAATCTTTGTGTAGGTAGCGGTCTGTGTGTGTGGGCTTTCGATAGACCCGGTGGCCAAGGCTACCATCTTCCTTTCTGGACACTAAGACATCTAAGAATGGTAATTCCCCGTTGTTTTCTGTTTCCATAGTGAACTGAATGTTTGGATGGATGCTATTCAAGTGCTCCAGGAACTTTGCCAACTCTGTGTCTCCATGACTCCATACCACAAAGGTATCATCCACATAACGAAACCACACCTTGGGCTTCTTAGTAGCTGATTCCAGAGCGGTTTCTTCAAAAGACTCCATGTAAAAGTTCGCAACGACAGGGCTGATAGGATTTCCCATGGCTAGGCCATCAACTTGTTCGTAGAAAGTATTGTTCCACTGAAAATAGGAAGTAGTCAGGACGAACTCAAACAAATCTGCAATGTCTTTGGAGAACAGCGGTCGGATTCGTGTCATAGCTTCCTTGACTGGCACTTTGGTAAATAGCGAGACCACGTCGAAGCTTATTAAACGATCCTCCGGGTGTAGGTTGAGAGTTTTGAGTTTCTCCACGAAGTGGCGGGAGTCCTTGATAAATGACGACGATGATCCGACATGTTGTTGAAGCAGTCCGGTGAGGTACTTGGAGACTGGGTGAGTGGGGGAGCCAATAGCGCTTACAATAGGTCGGAGCTGTACTGAGGGCTTATGGATTTTCGGTAAGCCATATAGCCTAGGTGGGAGAGCTTCGGACTTCTTAATAATACGCTGTGTATCTTCTGGGATAGACGAATCCTTGATCAGGTTGTTTACCTTTCTCAAAATCTTTGCCGTTGGGTCCCGGGGAATCTTCTTGTAGATATTCGGGTCGAGAAGGTCGTTGATCTTAGATTCGTAATCCTTAGTATTGAGGATCGCTGTGGCATTACCCTTGTCAGCTTTTAGGATAACAATATCCTTATTAGCTCTCAGGTTCCTCAGAGCTTTTTGTTCTTTTCCCGTGATATTGCTCTTTGGTGGCTTAGCTTTCTGTAGAATTCTGGAGGACTCTTGGCGGATCTTTTCGACTATTTCTTGGGGAACTTTGCGTAGGCTAGCTTCTATGTTAGCGATGACATCTTCCACAGGGACTGATTTTGGGGTGATGGCAAAATTCTCGCCTTTGCTCAGAACTGACCTTTCTTCTTCAGACAGTTGGTGGTCTGACAGGTTCACAACTACACGGCACTTATCCAGACTTGGACTAGGCTCTTGTTTCTTTGGAAACTTGTCAAACTTTTTGATCTGACGAGCAGAAGCTTGCTCACTTTCCCAAGTCATGGTTCTGAAGGTCAGTTTTTCCAGGCGGTCCCAATCAGCAGGTGAAAGTTCATGGGCAACTTGAAGATGTATTGTCAGCAGATCCTGACTGAGTAGTGCCAGGTTGCGTCGGGTGCTGTGAATACGTTCTCTGAGGAAGGCTCTTTCAGTGCGGTCATAGATCCGATGAGACGCGGGACTCTGGATGATTCTCTTCTGTCGAAGAAAACGAGGTATGATGTCGCTATCTCGACAACGGAGCAGAAACGTTAATGATGACAAAAGTTGGGCTTTCTTTTTTCGTAATGACTCAAGGCGGCGTACGCGCTGGTGAACTTCCTCCCCGTAGAGGCGTTGAATGTAAACTCTAAGGCTTTCACGGCCGGCGTTGCATGTTGTATGTATTGCTTCCGGGCTGTTTGGCCGTGGTCTATGTGAAACTTTTGTTCCAGACGTTTCGTCGATCACTGCGGTCGACATCTTCAGTGGTTCAGGTCCGAGCGGCGACAAGAGCGTAGAACTCTCCTCCGCGGCGTCTTCTCTGATACTGATGTGGAGTCTTGAGTCGCTTGTGTATTTATAGGGGCACTTGTACTGCTATTAGTGGGGGACAGAGAGGGGCAGATTGAGGTGGACGCTCCTGATTGGCCGAGGCTAGAAGGGGCGTGGCCTGTCAGTAAGGGGTCGGGTGTTGGTTTAGTCACCTTTGGAATGTAGTGGCGAGCGGACCTCAGTGCTGGATACCAATCTTTTTGGAGATGAAACCCTTCATTTTTTCTGTTGAAATTATTGGGGTGCTTGAAAATTTCGATGGCTTCTCGATGAAGGCGTGGGTAGAAATGTGACATGGTGGATAAAACCTTCGTGTTTTGAAATTGGATGACATGGTTGCCTTTCTCTTGGGTGTGTTCTGCTACTGCAGACTTGTCGAAATGGTTTAGGCGGCAATTTCGTTCGTGTTCCGAAATACGTGTCTTGATACTTCGTAGGGTAGTGCCCACGTAGACAGAGCCACATGAGCAGGGGATCCGGTAAACTCCCGCTGAAGATAGTGGGTCACGTGGGTCCTTCACTGAACGGTGTAGATCACGTAGCTGTGTTGTGGGTTTAAAAATGGGCTTGATATTGTGGGTTTCTAGAAGTCTTCCAATGCGATCCGTGACGCCATAAATGTATGGCAAAAAGGCTTTCCCTAAAGGAGGTAGATTTTCCACGTCCTGGTTCATCGGTGCAGGTTTTCTTGGATGAAGAGCTCTCCTTATTTCTTGGGAAGAGAAACCATTGGCTTGAAAGGCTGTATTTAGATGGCAAAGTTCATCTTGAAGGTGTTGCGGTTCACAGATGCTCTTGGCTCGGTGGGCCAGTGTCTTAATGACCGACATTTTCTGCCTAGGATGGTGGTTGGAATCTTTGTGTAGGTAGCGGTCTGTGTGTGTGGGCTTTCGATAGACCCGGTGGCCAAGGCTACCATCTTCCTTTCTGGACACTAAGACATCTAAGAATGGTAATTCCCCGTTGTTTTCTGTTTCCATAGTGAACTGGTATCCAGCACTGAGGTCCGCTCGCCACTACATTCCAAAGGTGACTAAACCAACACCCGACCCCTTACTGACAGGCCACGCCCCTTCTAGCCTCGGCCAATCAGGAGCGTCCACCTCAATCTGCCCCTCTCTGTCCCCCACTAATAGCAGTACAAGTGCCCCTATAAATACACAAGCGACTCAAGACTCCACATCAGTATCAGAGAAGACGCCGCGGAGGAGAGTTCTACGCTCTTGTCGCCGCTCGGACCTGAACCACTGAAGATGTCGACCGCAGTGATCGACGAAACGTCTGGAACAAAAGTTTCACATAGACCACGGCCAAACAGCCCGGAAGCAATACATACAACATGCAACGCCGGCCGTGAAAGCCTTAGAGTTTACATTACACGATTCTTTCTAAAATTTTTAAAGTACAATATCTAGTATAAGTACCTACCTGCGTTTGCTCTGCCTGCACATTAATCGACCCCACACACAATCCCCTAACAACAGGCGTACTCGAATTCGACTCATCAAGACTTGCCTTTGCCATGGAAATATAAAAAAGCCGGGCAGAGTCAGGCGTGTCGCAGGCACTCGACGACGGGCCGGCTCCGGAGCCCTAGCAATAATTAGAGGCGGAGCCGGCGGCGGCGGCGCGGCGCGTGCTCAAGGGCCTACAACTCCGACGCGACGCGACGCTAAAGTTGCCATTCTATACGTACCTTGGATATGTCACGTTTATTGCGTGTCCTATAATATAATATTACGTAGTTAATATAATACAAAAACCGACGTCGACTCCTTATGGCGGAAATAATTGTTTATATCGATATGTTTAATTATTGTGTAATTAATTCATTGGGCAATAGTACTTTTGACTGCTATTTCAGTCAAAATAACTATATTCGAAAGCCTAAGGTCGAAAGTACTTTTGACCGCTTTTAGCCGTTAATAGTACTATTGAAGTAATTTAGCCGCGGTGAAGAATTTTGACTCTAACATACCTATACATGCATATACAAAACTAAACCTCTTTATAGAATCGTATTGAACAATCTTGCAATTGTAAAACAATAGAAATGCGTCGACACGTTGTCAAAACTTGTAACCTTCCCCTCGCAGGGGAATTACTTTTTGTAACCACGGCAGCGTGTACCGCCTCGGGGTTTGGGCTCTATTCATAGTCTTGGTGGACTCCTTGACATGGCGATGCCGTGTAGGAAGATTTGACATACATTACGTAAGATACGGCCGCAAAACATCCTATAAATATTAACTTAATTTTACATTTAAAAATTAGATTACATGTGTAAATTATGATAGTTCTGCCTTGACTAATAGACAGCCAGATAGTGAAGAATACAGAAAATAAACTATATTTTCACAATAAGAACTTATTGTGCAAATGTAGTTTCTAGTCTTTAGATATAAATGGACCATTTATATCTAAAGACTAGAAACTACATTTGCACAATAAGTTCTTATTGTGAAAATATAGTTTATTTTCTGTATTCTTCATGTGGTTATATAAACTTTTTAGGGAAAAAAGAGGTTATCTGTTTTTAAGTTTATTCTAAAGAATTGTTGAGTTTTTAAATGTAATTAATCTACATATTTTTCCATGCTCTAAGGAATGTTACCGGCGTCAAGGACGTGGTTTGTAATCAAGAAGTATTTTTTGATCGATATTCTTAGCCTAGACCTTCGGTCACGTTTTCACTGACCATCAACTTAGTAGTGATCGAAACGCTAAACTATTGTTTATAAAAATGGAGGAACGTGTGTTAAAATCTTAAAACAAACTTCTATACTTATAATATCGTTTATCAAACATCTCTTGTTTGCCTTTGATATCAGTGTCGGTAGACACGCGTGTTGCCCGAACCTTTAAGAGTGAATAATATAATATTTTATCCCTAGAATATTATGTCCGTCAACAGAAATATATCACAGATTTCGTAATGAAACGATAGTACTTCAATTCTTCAAACGTATTTGGAAAATGACAACAAAATGTACAGGATCCTTGGGTGCGTCCGCGTCTTGTAGCTAATCCCTCTCGAGATTTTTGGCTCGCGAATATTTCTTTGTGGCGTAGTGATGCTGGGGACACGACCCGAGCTCGAGTGCTTCGTAAAAAATATGAAATGTTACTTTATATTGCGAACTGTACGAGCCAAAGCGAAGATATGTATGTATTACAGGTATTATGATATATTGTCTTCGGTTTTTTTTCTGTTGGAATCTTTTGTATCCATCTTTGAAAATACCAAATATCTTTTTTCATTTTAAACTAGTAGCGCCCCGCGGTTTCACCCGCGTGGATTACGGTTTTTCCCGCTACCTCAATTATCCCACGGGCACTATACTTTTTCCGGGATAAAAGTAGCCTATGTGTTAATCCAGGGCTTAAACTATCTCCGTACCAAATTTCATCGAAATCGGTATGGCCGGTTGAGCGTGAAGACGGAACAAACATACACACATACACATCAACTTTCGCATTTATAATGTTTGTAGGACTACCTCTATCTACAAATGGGGTTCATCTGCTTAATTATACTAATATTAATTAATACTAATCTTAAAATTAACTAATTTGTTTCCCTGCAATGTAAAATTTAACTTAAGTAAAAATATACTAAATATTATTTTTTAATTGTCAAATACTAAAGACCATGAGACGATCTCGCCCGGGTGGAATTTCACTTCATCATCATCATCATCATAAATTTCACTTAAAACTGCATAAATAAATTTTTAATTTATTTTTAATAAATTTTATACATTTATACTGATGTGTGTGCAAATTAAACTTTGAATGCCGACGCTAGTCTGAAAAAAACGTCGAACTTTGTTTTCCCGTGCTAATTAAATTGAATACATTGCATTACTCGGCTTCCTAACGTCTTGGCAAAATGAATTTTACTGTTTCTAAAAACGCTGCCATAATACTCGGCATAGGTATTACCCGAATTTTTGATGTGATTTTTGAAATAATATATACAGTAGGTACCTGGTATGATGATAAAGAAAACTGTACGTGATTTAAAAGGAAACCTGACGAACAGACACTAACTAATCACGCTTCCTATGGGATATTATAATTATTCGTACCTACCCACCTCGCGCAATTTGCGCGTCTCTCCGACACGACTCGCGGAGCGCTTCCACCCCGTGAATGTGTCGTTCCCATTAGATGCCTATTATGTCTGCCTCACCTTACGTCCAACTCCTCGTTTTATTTCCTCTACTGCCTTTTCCACAGGCGACGGAATGAATAGTGCGCTTCAAAGAATTTTTCGGCAGCTTAATGTAAGGCTTGAAGCGCTAAGTCGAGCTTCCTTTGCATATTTTCCGACTTTACTTCACCGTGAGCACGTGAAAATGAAAATCTTTTAAAGTAGCTTACAAACTTTACTATTTACAAGAGTAAAATATGTGGTATAAATATTTTACTGCTCATTTAAATTATCATTAAATTTTAATCAAACATAAAATTTAAAAATGTCTCTTGATAGACAGTGACGACGTGGTCGAAGGTCACGCTAGGCCTAGAAAGTTAACTGGCTCTCAAGTAATGCTGCCTGATCACACTGTATGTATATTCACTGTTTTTCAAACTTAAGCGTGGTAGCTATCCAGGCAGGTACTAGAGGAAGTATCCTACTACCATGCTAATTTCCTTAGAATAAGGCTTTATGGTGGAAACTTTTTCGTAATCGGTTGTGGTGTAAACAGAGTTAGCGACAGACGCACAGGGCCACTTCCTTTTATACTACATATTTTTATATTCCATATTTGGATATTAAATTTAAGTTCAGTTTGTCACTCATCTTCATTTAATACACGAAAAAATATTCGCCTTGATCTTACCTGTTTACACGTTGAATATCATGAGTACCATAATTTATTTTATAAGAGATCACGCTTTGATAATTAAATAAAAATAAGTGCTATTTACATTTTTTAAGCGTATATGTGTACACCATGGTACAACAATCAGCACCGTGTTGGGCGCCAATGGAACAATGGCCCTAATTCTGTTAATCCCACGAACTAGCTAAAACTCACTATATTCTTCAAGTTGAAATAGTTCGTATTCTATTTACCCTAAAATTCAAGTTTGTATAACTCCATACAACGCTGTCACTAATATTAGATGAGTTTTATTCCATTGCTGGCCAATTGCGGGTAGTTTTAGTAGGCACCAAATAAGTGGCGACTTAATTTCGCTAAAACTACCCGCAAATTTAATAAATACATTAAGTTTTAGTGATCTTATTGATAAGTCTCATACCAATTTAGACTTTATCGTAACCGTATAAGAACTGATTTAGTTTTCCAATATTTTAGTTTAGTTCAGTTGAATAAGCGAATCACTACCATTGTCTCCTAATGGCATCCCTCGTTACGCACTTGACGCGAACTGCGCTTGGTAGTTGTTATGGACACGACGCGACTATTTCACAACTACATAGGGTTTCTTATACAAGCCATTTGTAAAACTGTGAGTACTTTTAGTAGTTCCGATTCCGATAGTTCTAGTTAGTAGATTCTTCTAGGATGTCCTAATTTATTTAAGAGCAGTAGCACCCTATGTGTGCGTTCGCCCGGGGAAGTACTGCCACCATGTCTATCTCTACCGCCTGGCTGAAGTGTTCGCATTACTTTGCTTCGGTTGGAAGGGTATGGTTTCCGGTGAAATTACAGTCACATGAGACTTCCCAACTTTATGTTTTAGGGATCGAGATCGGAGATTGATCTGGTGTCCGTCAGTTTGACAGGCGACGCTCTACCCGCTGAGCTATCAACGCTCTAAATAAAAAAAGAATGGTATTTAAAGTTGCAATGAAGATCACAAAACGTGAAATATTTAGGTTGAGGGCGAACCACATGACATGAAATGACTAAATTATTCGTTTGGCTGTCAGTGGGATGTTTACTTTTCGTAGGCGATTTTCCCTGACTTTGATTTGAAGTTCTCTAACCACCCGTACGGCTTGAACAATACGCAGAAGCCCACCCTATATAGGTATCGATGCCCTGAGCCGCGGCAATCCCTTTAGACCCCAAATTTGGTGTACAGCCTCCGCTTAGTAGAGATTAAACTGTGTATTTTTACATAGATATAGAAATCTGCGTGTAATTGATAATTTTGCAAACTAAAGAATGTAGTAAGCGAATAGGTATCAACATAATATTTTATAGAATATTTACTGCGCGACGGATTTCTGGATTAAAAATAGCTTCCAAACTGTAACCTATCTCCGTGCCAAATTACATTCAGATCCGTGCAGCCTTTCTCGCGTGTTTGACTAACAAAGATTGAAATATACGTTCTTACGTGTTTCCATTATAAGTAGGATTGTCCATATTGATATCAATCGATTAGCAATAAGCATTCAACATCAATTCATCTTTAATAAATTATTATTTATTAGCTTGTGGTAATACAGAGATTTGGTGCTAAATTGTATTTGTGTTCTGGATCCGCTTATTTACTATACAATCAGATGTACACATGAGAATGAACTTGTCATATATTTACAACATGATGCACATTCGCAGAGAATATGAGAATTTGAAAATAACAATTTAATAGTAATACATATAATAACATTTTTTTTAAAGTGTAAAGTGTATTTGTATTGTATTATTAATGTTAAAACCTTACAACCTGGATTAACATTGCAGATAGGCCACTTTTTATCCCGAATAAAATGATGTTTCCTCTGTTATATATTTTTTTATTTATTAACATTCACACGATACAATATATTTGTACACACAATACAATACAAGTCATGCAATATATTTGTATATAATTTAATTATTTTGACGGTTAAATCGATTCCTTGTCATTTAAAAATTTATCGATTGTATAATACGAGTACAAGCATGTCTCGTCCAACAACATCTTATTTAGGGCATTGCTAAAAATGTCAAGGTTCTGGTTCTAATTCAAGATTGAACTGATGTTGTAACGTTAGTATAAATATGTGTTCTGTGTTGCAGGCTTTTACAATCCTATTCTGCCACAAGCCTTGACAAAATTAATTTAAGAATCTCTTTTTTTTTAAATTACACCTAGGTCCCCGCACTAAGATTCCCGGTATCGCGGGTGGCATGGACACACACAATCACGTCGACACTCATCGCACAAATGTTTGCCCCTGCCGGGATTGTGTGTGTCGTGCACCCGTGTACATCCCGTGACAGGGAATTCTAGTGTTGGGGTAAGAGAGTGATGAAAATTAAAAAAATAATTCTATTACTAATTATTATTATAATAGATGTATCTAACACATTTATTATTTATATTGAACAAAATAAATATAAAAAGTAACCTTTAGACCTCTTTTCTTGGAATGATTTTTCCTAGTGTTTATTAATGTTTCTCACCCGAGGCTAGAGAGTAAGGGAGATCTTTATGTTAAAATCAAGAGTTATCTATTAACAGGAAGGCAATTGCGATTTGGAAGGCGCTTCCGAACTATCATAGATCGTCGTGAGGAACTTAGCGCGTCACAAAGCGAACGATTAAACACTTGAGGCGCGATGCGGCTGCGTGGCGGCTGCGGCGCGTTTGGCAAGCGGTTTTAACTTGTCGAGTGTCGCAATACACGACTTTTGTGTGGTGAGAGCGCGCTCAGCGCTGCGACGATTCCGACGTTTTTATATAAAAGCGTTTAAGATATGGATCCACAAAGAGATGTGTGACGGGGGATAAGGGCCTTTTTTATATATATATATATATATTTATTAACGTTCACACACGGTCTTCAGGTCCCAAACTAGGCAGAGCCTGTGCTATGGTAACCTGATGACTGATATATATATACTTATATACATATACACACCCAGACACAGGTCAAACAGACATGTTCATGCACACAAATGTTTGACCTGTCCGGGAATCGAACCCGGGACCAGCGGCTCAGAAGGCAGAGTGCTACCAACTGCGCCAACCGGCCAGTCAAAGAAAAAGAAAAATTTCAAAGAACTATATTTTCGGTATATTTTGGTTAACGAGTTCACAACTTGGCCTACATGGCCAAGTACGTATGGGCATTCACACTGCCACAATAACTTGATAATCCGCTGAGTTATCTTCTTACATTTTTCCTCGATGGAATCCCTTTATAGCGCGTAGTACGACGCTTACTTGTGAAGCCCATGTCACGTTTCGGTACCATGATCTCATCATTGGTAACACACGCTGATCGATGAGGTTGGTATTTCAAAAGTTTTTGAAATCTTCTTTTATTGTTCCAGGTAATTCGTTCGGACCACATCGTGGTGGATACATGCCCCACCAAGGTAACCAAGGTTACGGAAGTCAAGGTAACCGCTCCGGTTACGATGGCAATGATTTCGATCGTTTCGGCAACCAGGGAAACAACAGGTCAGGGTACGGGAACAACGACAGGTTCGGACAGAACAGACAAGGTTATAACCAGCAGGGCTACCAGAGTCAAAGTTACGGAGGAGGAGGCGGAGGTAGAGGCGGAGACGGAGGGAGAGGCGGAGGCGGAGGGAGAGGCTACCAGCAAAACAGGCAAGGATACGGTCAAGGCTCAGGATATGATCAGGAATCCAATCAAGGATACCAAAGGCAGAACAAATACGGCAATCAGGGGTCACATCAAGGGAACCAGAGGGATCAGGGCCAGAGGAATCAGGGCCAGAGGAATCAAGGGGGGTGGCGTTAGATAGGAATCATTTTGGTACAATGTATAGATATGCACGTATACTCGAAGCCCCCGAACACAAACTACAATTTTAGATTACCCCATGTGTTTAATCAAAGCGATTTGGTGTAAAGATTTTCAGGGAAGATATATTGTTAATTGTACAGCACTTATTCTGTACAAACAGTCAACGAAAAGTAGTAATAATACAAGCAGCCGTTACACCTACATTCATAAGAAATTATGAGTTTCTTAGTAACGGAGGTCTATAAATTGTGTTAGTTCTGCATTCGCATGAAGGCAGGGACTTAATAGTGAGCGCCTAGATGTCTACTGCCTTAAAATTGAAATCTTCTAGATAACATGTACTTAACAGTTACATACCTACACAAGTTGTATTTCGGCAGCAGGTGTTGAGTGCCAGACATTGTAGATCCACTGTGATGCTTTCAATTATCAAGAGAGGATTGGATGTAGGTAACACTAGCAAAATAACTAAAAATATAAATAGAAGAAAAAAATAAATAGAAAAAAATCACGATCCCCTTAATTTAAAATTTAATATTATTATGTATAAAGGTATCGAAATTGTACGATGATAAATACCAATACTGAGAACAAAACCAGATTGAATTAGATGTAATTACAACTTAGTATCGACCGAATTTGCTGTTTACCTAGTACGTGTCACTTGTGTACGTGTCAGCTTCACACGTGTCACTCTGTGAAGCTGTGGTCAACACAGTGATCAACAACAACACAAGAACCAAATTTCATGCGAAATATGGTTTTGTTTGTTTTAAATCCTCAATCCTAACGCTAGATGAGGCTGTTGATCAGCAGATCCGCATTTTTTCAAGATGACTTTTTCTATTGTTTATTTTTATTTTATTATTCACATTTTTTCTAAGTTTATGTGCTCCACCTAAGACCGCGTCGTCGCTTAACATCAGGTTAGACAGTGGTCAAACGCAAGCTTATAATCTTATTTTAAATAAAAAAAAAAAAGACAGATGTATTTTGACTTGTCTGAAGCTGGCGAAGCGGCTTCCAAGCAACATTGAAATTCTAAATTACATCACTATTCGATTTAACTCATTGATTCCTGACGTTTACTAAATGTCATTGTTCAGAGTTTTGGTGTAACCGAAGCATTTCTTATGACAAGAAGCGATATGTGACTGTCGGATATGGCCTTACGATCTCCCAAAATTCAGTGATGAGTATGTGCTAACGTATTTGCATAAGGAGCCCAGCCACTTAATGCGGTTCCGAAAAACGTAGTGTGTTTTCACGGTTATCAGCATAACTTTAAAATTTTCTCGACATAATGTATGGGGTGTCATTAGAATCTCTACAAGTCTGCATCCTAGAATACACCGACTATAATTCATTTGGCTAAATTAAACTGCGTGTGACAACATTGTATTAAAATATACAGATAAATAAACTATAATTTAAAATGACTGTTCTGCGAAATGGCGCACTAAAACGAATAAAATAAATCGTCAGTTCAGTATTTGAGAGACGTGTAACACGTCTCTCATTAAAACGTGTCCAATAGCACCACATGGACAGTGTTAGCACATGAGTAGATAACTCATTCATTTGTACAACCGCCGCGAATCGGTTGCACACGCGGTAAGGCTGTCGATTTTTTTTCTCATATTTTTTCCTCTTTGACACAATGAAACACAGTGACGATTAGCTCGAATAGAATGAAGACGAATCTTTTTTCCCTTTTCAGCTTTGTGAGATAAAGTCGAAACGCTTACAAATTGGATTTGTATCTACTTGAACTTGTATCAATAAATTCTAGCTAACGCATACTTTTGACTGTGATAGTCATACTTTTATACTTTACACACAATACTGAAAATGTAACCATAGGAAAATCGTAGCGACTATAATTAAACATCAAAGTTATTGTTAAGTATTGTTTTTATAACACGTATTGTTGTAATATATACTGTACTAAAGTGTTACGTGCAAATAAATATATTTGATTTGATAACCCAACTTGCTGTGCCCCGCTATTACACCCGTGTCGACTACAGTTTTTCTGTCACCGTTCATTTCAAAATTTATCAATTATGGGTCAGCAATCTTGACGTGGAAACGTCACAGACAGACTGAGTTACTTTCGCATTTCTAATATGATCCGGCTTTTGTTGTATCCCAGAGGAACCAACAAAAAGTAGCCCATGTGCTATTCCAGATATAGATCTCTGTGCCAAATTTCATTTAAATCCGTTTAACAGTTCTGGCGCGATTGAGCAACAAACGTAAAAGTGGAGATAATAGTGATAGAGAATTGAACCATAGTTCACACAGGTGAAATTGCAGCGCATAGATAGTATGTGATAATCATTTTGTATATTTTCATTGAGATATATTATTAAAATTATAAACTTTTAATTCTTACAACAAATATTAATAGTCTCAATTCTAGATTGTTTCAACACAAGACTAAACAGGTAAAACCTTTTATAAAAGGTTAATATTCAAAATTGATGTTGAATTAACTTAACTTTGTTGAATAAGCTATTCAAAAAAGTGTGAAATTCTAATTGGTACATTTAATTACTGAGTAACAGTAAAGAAAAATATGAATTATATGTATAATATTAAAGAATAAATAATTTGGACCACATAATGAGTTTTCTATGTTCCTTCGACGCAATAATATTGTCCTAACTTTTCAGGTATAGCCATAGCTTTAATAGACCATAGCTATTTAGCATACCTTTTTATTTATATAGATCAAGCTTTGACCACTACCTCACATAATGGTCAGTAACGATGGGGTCGAAGATGTAAATCATGCTAAACATAGATGTTAACTGGTTTTCAGGAACTGCTGCCTGAATACATGGTGTTTGGTGACAGTTTTTCAAACTTGATGATGGTAGTTATAATCTGCTGTTGTCTTAAAAATGTAGGTAATTGCATAGAAAAGGTGTGTCATGAAACATATCTGTTATGGTGTTTGTTATCGAACCCCTCTGAAACGGCTTGCTTAATTATTAGGTGTATACATATTTGGTTGGCTTGAGTATAGGTCGTAAAGTATTTTTCAACCTCCTACCCCCACTATTTTATCGCGACTTTTGTATGTACATTTATATCTAAGTAATGTAAGAGTTTGATGCGAAGTATTTTTTTGCCAGAACCTTTGCCAAGTCAGCTAGTAATAAAAGAAACAGCTGACGTGCCGTTTCGGAAATTAATTAAAAACATGTTACGTGCATGTCAAACGTTTTCCAATATGGCGGACAAAGCAGTCTCGAGTGGCGAGCGTTTTGTTCGCGATCAATAGTTTTTAAATTCCTTTTTTGAAGGTATAGCACAAAATTGTGGAACATGAAAAGAATTAGACCCTACGGACTCGGTGGATGCCACTTGAGAAGTGAATGAGGTGAAACTTAACGGAGAGTTTTAAGAGTTTTTTGTCCAGGTAGCGATTCAAATGAGCTGTTATTAATTCGTTGCGTTCGGAAGTCCGCTGCTGGGTTTCATAGGAATTGTTATGCACAGTGCAAATTAGGCACTCGCATAATTGTTTTTAAATTTTCGACTGGTTTGATATAAAATGAAGCGTTTGTTGCCTATGTGAATGTTAGTAGATTCACATAGGTACTACTGTAGCAACATCGGTGCGGTCAAACCGCATTGACAGTAATATGTTCAATAGCGCTTCCGTGCTCCCGAGGGCGCGAGAAGGCGTGAAGCCATTGGTCGCGATGTCAATGAAAAACGGACGCTATGCCAATTGACGCTTTCGTACGGTATGAAAACTGGCATGGCGGTAGCCACTAGCCAACCTGCACTGGCCGGCATGCTACATTATGGCCATTACTCTATCCTCTCAAAAGATGGTCTCTGTACCGGCTATGGGAACGTAATGGACTTATTAGTCCATTCCATATATCGTGTATTAAATAATAAATAAAAATTATAAGTACCTACATAAATCAATACTGTTGTGCTTCTTTTCCGTTAGGGCAGAGATTACAATTTCCACTTGCTACGATCCTGACATACTTCTTTCGCTTCTTCTACTTTCATGACAGTTTTCACTAAGCAAGTTCAGCTTTGAGAAACAGGTCAATAGGCGAATCCGACTCCGCTGAGCAACATTAGGGGATTACCTACTCTTCGTCCATAACACCACATTGCCTGAAAAAGTGACTACAAACGAACGGCTTGGACAGAGAAGAAACATCATCTTATGTGCTACAATGTGCTCAAAGAAGCCGCGAGGGAGAGGTTTTGCTTACTATTAAGGCCTAGGTAGGTACTTGCGCCAGTAAAATTATCCTGAGTCTAGGATCAAATTTTCAGGCTAAAATTGTTATTTGATCCAAGGTTTTCTGATAATTCCGTTGGTGCAAACCAGCCTAATAATAGTAGGTGAATGGTGGAGAAGAGAAATTCAGGAAACTCCGCGACATCTTATTCAATGTACGAAGGTCTTCGAATAATGTGTGTTATCAGAAGGTAATTGTGTGTTTTCCAGCTAATCACTTCGTTAACAAGGTCGCATATCGAGTTATGGAGAGGGCTGTGACGGAGCTTAGTTGTGAGATCGAATCAGAAATGAGGAGATCCGTAGCCGAACCAGTCACTGACGAAACCTACCCAGTTGCCAAGCTTAAATGACTGGGTTCGCCCCCCTATCTCATCAAGCAAAACTGATGAGATCGGCGGGTTCTCAAGTAGAGATCACAGACTGGCAATTTCAGCGTAGGATAACCATCAGCAACTTCAAAGATCGATAGGGAGGATGCTTGGTAGGTAGGTACATGTCGCTTCTATTCGGAGAGAGACATTTTGGAGATTGAAGAGAAAAGGCCTATGTTTAGCAGTTGAAGATCCATCAGTGAAATTATGAAAATGACGCCTGGTAATTACCTATCTACCTACGATCACACTGAGTAATACCTATAATAAGTTTTATAAAGGCAAAAATTTGTGGTTTTTGTATGTTTGTTACTCCTTCACGCTGAAACTTACCTAACTTATTTGCATGAAATTTGGAATGAAGTTAGCTTATACCGTGGACGGTCGCCGTGGCGCAGTGGTTAGTGTCAGTGACATAACTACTGTGTCTCCGGGACCCTGGGTTCGAATCCCGGCAGGGGCAAACATTTGTGCGATGAGTGTAGGTGTTTGTCCCGGGTCTTGGATGTTTGTGTGTGTCCAAGCCTCCCGCGATACAGGGAATCTTAGTGCGGGGGTTTAAGTGTGATAAAAAAAAGACACAAAAATCATTAATACCTTCCCCTGTGAGTAACACCGCGGGGCGCAGCTAGTATTAGATAAGTAGGTACCTAGTAATAGGCAATTCATCATCATGAAGAAAATGAACGCAACAGTCGATTATATTCGACCGACTTCCAAAAAAGATGAGGGTTAGTTGGTTTTTTATTGGCACCTCCAAACTCCCGTCATTCATGAATCGCGACCAATTTGATAAAATCGTTTATCAAATACCTAAGGATATATTTTAATCATTGATAAGTTTAAAATTAAAATATAATACTGTTTCTCATTATTTTTAAGAAAATGTTGAGACGGTCTATAGATGTACCTACATTCAAAAAACGTAACTAATTCAAGACGCTGTAGCATTTCAATAGCTCAAAACAAGGATAGGGTGGCGAAAGGATAAAACAAATTGAAAACAAATAAATGATGCAGGTAAGTAATAAGTAATTGTTATTTGCATATAATTGTTATGTCCGTTGTATTAGTATGTATATGAGAAATGAAATTCTATATAGGTAACATTTTCAACCGACTTCAAGAAAAGGAGGAGGTTCTCATTTCGACCCGTATGTTTCCTTTTTATGTTTGGTACCTCAGAACTTTCCACTGGGTGAACCGATTTTAATTAATCTTTTTTTATTTGAAAACTCATGATGAAAAAGGTGGAAAAAAAATTACCGAAATATGGAACCGAGGTCAACACTCAAAAGTGTGAGTTAATATTATATTTGTCCTGGTAATGCAACTCAGCAATGCACAATGGCTAGTTTATAGAGTCTCTTTTCTTTCCCTAGAGTTCCTTTGACTATTGACTGTCCAATAATTCTCACACGTCACAATGTCACAGGTGAAGCGTGAATCTCCGATAACAGTAAAAAGTCGCGAACCTCGCCCCTGCTCATTTCCCATAAACACGGCAAGATCTAGAATGCTCACTTCCCCGTGAATAAATGTGTCAAACTTTTGTTAAATCACACACACGTCACTGCTAATGATTCCGAAGAGGTGGGCCGAGCGACGGGACGCCTGCCTACACGCTGGGCTCGCGTGACGCTCAATAACGTCACGCGGCGCTCGCGCAGCTAGCTCGCCGTTCCAAATTCAAATTCCATTTGACAGATGAATTTGACTTCTTTATGGTGGTCTTGAGAACATGTAAGTGGAGCTTTGAGTGGACTCGTCGGAGTGTGAATGAGCAATTCCAGGTTTGATGGGAATGCGATTCTGACGCGGTGACGACGGCACCAGCTCGGCGGCCTGAGAAATGATTGACGGTTATGGATGGTCAAGTGCTATAGTTTTCCTTGGGTCTTTAGAATGTGTTACTTATGGTTCCTTTCAAGGATTTATTGTTATAGGTTTGGAAAGGGCGTGTCGGCACCAGTAAATTTTGCAAAATACGCATGCATTTTAGTAATTAAGTAAATATACCTAACTAACAATAAAAATATACCTATGATAATAATCTTAAAATAGACTGACATATTTTTAGCATATTTATTAGATTGTGGTGGACTTCTTCCAGGAGAGTTTTTATTTAAAATGTTCTAGGTCCACATAGATAGATACCTCTAGGCTTGCGTGACATAGGTACATTGTGATTACTTACCTACGTGCCACCAATCTAGAATAAGAGACCTATCAATAAAAACTAGGGTTTGAATTTAACATATGACGCATTAGCGTCAATTTTAAAACAATCTATTAAGATTGTTTTAAAATTAGTTTTTTTAAAACTTTATAAGTAGATCTAGCGTTTGACTGGGTAAGCACCTATTATCTCACTTGATGGTCAGTGACGATGTGGCACAAGATGTTATCACCAAACACAGTGAACAAGTACAAACTGGCCGTGTTCAAGTCACTGCATCATCATTTGACTTCATCTGATAAGATAGTGGTTAAACCAATGATGTTTTACTAAAGATGACGTATATACATACAGCGCGGTGCTCAGATTTTGTTCCTTTACGACATAAACATGCTTACTGCGACAGATAATACGGTACAAATAATATAGAAAAGGATAGCTATATGTTTAGACTTGCGCTTGAAATACGCGTCGCAATGAAAATTACTACAATTGACTTAATTTTGCCGCCTCAGTTTCCGCGCGCTAGTGCGACATCTACCTCATATAAACATATAATATCATTGGGTTAAACGCACGCCTATTCTGTATACCTACCTACCTACATAAATCATTCCCGAATTTTTGTAATTATCTGTAGTTGAAAAACGGTTTGTTAATAAACCTAGCAGCTGTAGCTAGTAGACAGATGCTGCACATTTCTTTACCGCAATCATGTTGATCGCTTCATTTCCTCAAACGGAAATTACTCTCACTGGCGGATGAACACACAAAAAGTTACAAATTGTTTTAGTTTCCCCCCGAATTTTACATTCGAAACATGCGCCGAGCCTTGCTCTGATTGGTTGGCGCTAGTTCACTCCGATTGGCTCACAATTTGACAGTAATGGCGTTAACTCTACCTTGCCCAGACCGAAAACCGTTAGTGCATTTAGTTTTTCAATGAAAATTGAGCTATATAAGTGTGAAATAGCTACCATATCTGCTTGAAGGCTGTGGCGAACTTACATCAGATTGTAATATTTTTCCTCCCCTCTAGACAGATGTTGCTACATTTTAGTAACAATTCGCCCACGACACGAGTCGTTTGGAAAGCCATTGTGCAACATTTTTTGTATATTATTTTGACTAATTCATTCGTTGTGCGGTTGGTTGGATGGTATCGTAGGGAGAGATAATTCATTGGGTGCCTTTTGTTCAGAGCTACTCATAGTAGCAATATTTAGTTTTTTGTTGTTAATTTTAGATCTGGGTGATATAAATGATCATGTTTATTTAGAACATGAGTGTTGTCATAATTCTGTAATGATATCAGATTAATCTGGATACTCAAAGTGATATATTAATGCCTAGATCAAGAATAGATTAATAGAGTCAAGACAAAATATATGTAAGTACCTACTAATTGGGTATTTAGGCAATTAGCACGCGTATCAATTGACATATTTAGTTAAGGATATCTTGGAACGATTTATTATAGCTGTGGTAAAAAAGATAATTGACGTAGGTTCTAGCTGGAGACATAGGTAAATTCGAATATCAGAAAATTTTATGAAAGTGGTAAAATTAATTGTCAACAAATAATTATGATTTAGTTAAGGATATTTTGGAACGATTTATTATAGCTGTGGTAAAAAAGATAATTGACGTAGGTTCTAGCTGGAGACATAGGTAAATTCGGATATCAGAAAATTTTATGAAAGTGGTAAAATTAATTGTCAACAAATAATTATTGTTGACAGGTCAACAAGTAATTATTGTTGACAGTTAGGCAGTCAGGGTATGCCTTCACGCTTTTATAAGTAAGGGAAAATTAATTTCTTTCTGCTATACATAGGTATATTTAAAAGGTAAGTAGGTAGGTACCTACTGTCGTAGGACTCGTAGGTATAGGTACCTACTAAGTGGGAATACCTACCTTGTACTTAGGTAAGTACTCACCTTGTATGACGGTTTTGGTTTTCATACGAGCTTATAGTATTACTTGTATATACATAAAAATACTTATACTTAGTTAAAAAAAAAAAAGAACACTTTTATGGTACGAATTTAAATAACATTATCATGCAGATCCTGGCAAGGATAACAGGACAAACTATTTAAATTATTCTATTGTCATCAGTCCTTGATACCTACTGGTTTCAAGTTCTCCTGGCGTTTTAACGAGAGTGAAAATTACGTTCTAAGATTCGATACAGGCCAAACTGATATCGGTATAACACATACTTAATAAAGTTAAAATAACTTAAATAAAAACTACTAATTTTAGTTAGATACTTTCAGTATTTTTAGGTACCTATCTGTATTGTGGTTGTACTATCTCGGATATTTGATTAAATCGCCCATAGTACCTATCTAAATTTATTAAGTAAAATAGTAGTAGTATAATTGATAATTAGAGCACGTGACCATTTGTCCGTTGCTAAGCCGGTATGTTATATTTACGGGCGCCCGCGGTTTAAGTGTTATATTATATTTTTTACTTTTAATAATTTGCGCGGCGCAGCGCCAGCGGCCGCCTCGAGGACTCCACTCGAGCACGGACCCAAAAAAACCTAAAATCCATCCATGTGGCACAGACATTTTTGCGTTTTAATGGCGGGTTCCGTAATTATTGTCATACCTAAGTAGGTAGGTACATATAAATGTTAAAAGTGACATTACATACCTAAAAAGAAGGTTATCAGATTAGACATTTATGAGAGAACGATATCAGAGCATTTTGGATTTCAAAATATCACAGAATTATACCCCCCTCTCTTCCCGTGGGCCCGTGGGTGCTATAGGAGCCGCTATAGGGAGGAAAACGAACCAGAAAATGAGCAGGACCGCTTATTGCGTGCAATGCCACCAATGTGCGAAATTGGCGGAAACGGTTACTTCTCAAAATATATTCTAAATTAAATAATGCAAAGTTTGGTTCAACAAAACGCTGAGCTATAATTGTGTATATCTAAAACTGATAAACTTTTAACTCCCGCGTCTCGATGAAAAAATATATAGGTAAGTAATGTTTAATAGACAAATTGATCTAGGTTTGGTTTGACCGTTAAAATTTATTGTTTGTTTTCTTTAAATGTTTTCTTATAATTTTTGGGTAAATATTTCCGGCTCCAATCGGAAAGTAATAAAATTCCCTGCAAATCAAAACAATCATGTTTTTCGAATCGGTTCATAACTAACAATTTTCAGAGGTATAAAAAATTAAAAAAAGAGTAACCAAATTCAGAATCTCCTTCCTTATTAACCGACTTTAAAAAAAGGAGAAGGTTTTTCCGCCAACTGTTGTCCAATTTCGATAGAAAACCTACATTTTTGAGGTATAATTTTTATCAAAATTTGTTTAGTTGTTTTTATGATATCGACAAAAATCTTAAAACAAATAGCAGGTGATTGAAGTCGGCTATTCAAAGTTGTAAGCTTAAGGTTTCGTCTGTGTCGACCGTTACCAACGGATCTCTAAGCTCAAACACAAAACGGCGTCATTTGACGCGACGCATTATTATGTATTTTGGAAATGTTCATTGTTTCGCAATCACCCCTGCGCTCCACTGAAGTGGTCTCCATTAAACGCCTGAAAGAGTTCCATGTAACTACACTACAATCGTGCATTATGTGCCGGCGAAAGGTGCCAACATCAAGCGCTTATGTAATGAGCTATAATCGACCCTTTCAATTCATGTTATTTTTAATGCTACATGCTTTTTATTTTTGTGGGGAGTTTCACAACTCACATCTGTGCTACGCTTTTGCTCACATGAAAGCGTTTGTCGAATCGATCAGTACCTAGCTATCGGTAGAGGATTTTTTTTTGTAATACAGATATTGTTAATCAAGCGTTTGACCACTATCTCACTCAATGGTCAGTGACGATTTATTGGAAGGTGTACCTACTACAGTTATGTATGTCAATAATGTTAGCTGGCTCTCGATTAGCAGCACATTGTGTTGGTAACAATTTTCTAAGAGGCAGTAGGCGAGTTCTTGAAAGCACCTCACCACCATGCTGTAGACTTGATAATGACGTCGCTTTCACGTCGCTCATGCTTGGTGGGTATCGAACCAGTGTACGTCAGGTTGAAAGTCGAGGCTCCCAATGAGAGGCTATCATCGCTTGGAAAGGAAGGTACCGCGAGTGCTCCGTATTCTCCTTGAAAAAGCCCACCGAATGTGGTCGAAACTATAGTCAGAATCCACTTACTACGTGACTAATTCCCGTGTTTTATACATTCATAAAGAAAGGTACCTACTTAATCTATGATAATATATAATAATACTTAATCTCGTGTCGTCATGAAGTGTACCTATAGGGGTGTGTCATAGGTACACTTCTATAAAAATAATATTTTATTTGTCATCAAATTATGTCTAGGTACTTATAAAAATTTGATTTTTAGTGTTTTTCATTGTAATAATTACCTATATTTAAAAACTTTTCCCATACGTTTTTTTACTAGTAAAATTTTGTTACTAATTACGTAGTAACGAATGACTTTTGGCAAAGTTTAAGAAGTTAAATAGCAACAATAGAGGCATTTTAACAAATACTCTAATGCAATATACCATAATATACCCATATATATATAGTTACATCTAAAAATAAGTATCAATATAGAATCGAAAGTTTACTATGAAATTTGGAACGTTTAAATAAAAAAAAGTAGATAAAGGGGTTCCACGAAATTAACTCTTCGCGGCAAAGAACCTTTTAAAGTTACTGATCTACATAGATTGTGATTTTCGCCCGAGTGGCTCTATTTCTTTCTTTGATTGATTACTGTTGGTAATTTGTTTTGATTTAGCTTGTTGTGCAACCTTCAACTTGCTGAAACGGGCCATTAGGTATCCCAGAGCTTTCTATGAGATTCATAATCTCAGCCATAGAACATCCACTGCTGGACATAGGCCTGTCCCGTGTCTTTTTCTAGTGGGGGGCTTGCCAGTACTCACCGTGATTAGCACGCGAATTCGCGAGCGTAGTATTTTGATTTTATCCGCAAAGTCTATATCGATAATAGATTTCAACGTATTATTAACCTTATGTAAGAAAGTAAGTAGGTAAAGGTACTTACATTATTTTCGTTATTTTTTGTACCTATCCTGAAAACACATGGTACACAAGGTAAGTACCTACTGTTGACAGCGAAAATGTTTAATGGGATGATATAAAATGATTTTTTAAAGATATTAGCTTCGACCCACGATTTTACCTTCATGGAGTGAATGACGGTCGCCGTGGCGCAGTGGTCAGTGTCAGTGACATAACTTCTGTGTCTTCGGGACCCTGGTCTCGAATCCCGGCAGGGGCAAACATTTGTGCGATGAGTGTACCTATAGATGTTTGTCTCGGGTCTTGGGTGTTTGTGTGCTGCGATTCCTAGTGCGGGGGGTCTAAGTGTGTATAAATAAAAAAACATGGTGGAAAACATATTCCCGTTACCACTGTAGTTTCAACGGTAGCTCCTGCGCGGATTAGGTACGATACATCCCACTGGAAACGTAGATTTTATTCCAGGTTATAATTTAACTCAACTCCATTATTAAATTCCATCCAAATCCTTACAACTAGTTCTAGCATGACCATTACAGTACTACGATTGTGTTCATGTCCAATCGTTACTTGGCTAGCTGCATACAAAAATAACCAACGCGATAGGCTTAGTGACCACAAGTAAAAACTGGTGAGCTCTCGGTAGCTAAGGAGTTTCGTCTCCTAGCTCTAAAAGATGCGGGTTCAAGATCTACGCATTAAGTTTGACCAAGCATTATTACTTCACTAAAATCAATATCACACTCATTCTACAGTTAAAATCATTTCATTCACATTCGTGTTCAGAATTCATTTGCGCGCACATACCTACCTGTAACAAGCAAACAGCTACGATCACCGTAGCAATTCACATCAAACGGAAACGTCCTTTGTGCTTATGTTCGCGCATTTCTCCATTGTTCTGGGTCCGCCATTACCAGCTAACAATCGCGCTAAATGAGAAAGCGCGCGAAACTCAACTGTCAGATCGCGCGCCATTTTCTCGAGAGGATGAAAGTCTTTCTGTATTTAAAACCTTTGGTTTCGAACAAAAGGATTATATGAGCATTAAGATAATCGACCGCTGTAGTTTTTAACCTACAGTCCTGGCAAGGCACAGATCAGGTTTCATAGTAATTCTGGCAAGGTTTGCTGGCAGATTAGACTGCATACGTACCGACTGATTAACTACCGAGTTATAGGTTACTTTACATCACTAGAAGGGTATTAATTTTTATATTTGTCTTTTCGTTTTAAAACCCAATTTCTCCAGATAGTGGTGTTCATTTAGTTACTTATTTATTAAAATAAACCAAAATTATTTGAAATAGCGGAAAAAATGGGATTAGATTTTAACACTTCAGAGTGCTGATTGTAGCCATACCTAATATAATGTACTTATCTAAATAATGAAAATAAATATGCTTATGAGTACCTAGTGATGTAAATTTCTGTGTTAACTTTTATTACTGACTTTAAAGTGATTTTATAAACTGACTGTGCTTAATAATTACTAAGAATGTGATACATTTAATATATTGTTGAAATATATAGGTACTCTGTGTATATAATATAGGTAAGGAGTCCATAGGTAAGTCGAATCCTAACAGGTTCAAAGGCAATTATTTTTAAATACTCTTTTTATTAAATATTTATAAAAAGGTTTCCATGGACAATAAAACTAGTGAGTAATTTTCTACATGTGCGGTCTTTGAGTAAACACAATGATTATTCAGAAAACCAGATGAAAGATGATGAACCAGATGAAAACCAACAGAACGAACTAAAAATTTGTGAAATTAATAATTATTAATCCTCTGCATACAATGACTGATATATTTTATAAACAAACAAAAAAACTATCAATTGTTATAATGAGTCAAAAATTGACTTGCACAGATAATACAGCCACCTGTCAATGCTTGTCAAAATAATACACGGTTGAGACGAGAATGGATTAAAATAAAAGGTACCTACTCGTTGGAGAGGATCGATTTGTTGAGTCATCTGTTGGGTGGATTGTAAGATTCAGGGTTCTTTAAGATGCATGCGAAAGCATTTTCTGTAAACGTAGCCTCAGAAACGTAATAAATAATTTATTTTTCATGCCATAAAACTGCCAACTAAAATATCAATTGGCAGAAATGTACCTATACTACGGAAGGATCGAATTCTATCTGAACGGTATTAGCTTTAGAGCTGGTTTTTTTTAGCGGTATTAGCTGTTTTTTATTATATTTGTCTACGATAGGGTCGTCTTTGAAAAAAAAAACACTATTTGACTCGTGGTTTAAATACTAATGAGCGGACCGATGCTTTTATTAAAATAAAATACTGATAACTAATTGTAAAATAATTATTCGAATTTTTATTTATTTAATATTAGGTTTTTAATAAGGTGATTCTCAATTACTTCTTTATTATAGTTGAAATGTAAGTACCTTGTATGTTATTCACTGGTTTTATTAAAATTGATCATGGTAAACTCGTATACATATTTAAGTGGACAGATAGAGTAAAATAAAACAAAATTTAAAACGCATTTATTTTTATGTCACCCGGAGATTGAACCTATAAACGATACATGCAAGGTTATCGTGCAAGTGGTTTAACAATTGGGTTGGTAGTAACATAATGTGTAACATAAAAACAAATAACAAATTTCGACGAAATGCCTCATTTCAGTTTTCATATTAAGTTTATGAAACATCTCGATATGTTTATGAAATATTATGCATATAAACAAATATTGAAAGCTGCGGAACCCTACGTAGCTCCTGACCCTGGTGGTCGGCGGTCTGGCCGAGACGCGCGATAATGAGATGTCGAGGTGCGCTGACAGGCCCGTCTGCCAGCCCGTGTCTGCCACCGTGACTGGCGAGCCAAGGAACTATGTAGAATATTTCTCATTTGTATTTGTCTACTTGCGTAAGGAACAAGGAAAACTTTCCACGAAGGCATTTCAACGGGAACAAGCACAGCAGTATCAAGTCAAAAATAAAACAATGTACTCATTCCAATGAGCCAAATGAAAACACAAAACCGCATCAAAATACTAGCTCTAATAAATTCATTACAACGCACGCCCGTGCTCTATCGATTGTGGCCTCTTTGCTCGAACGTGCCAGAGACAATCGACGCGATGGCGCTTCTCTACGCAACTTGGCTCTATAATAAAACGTTATATGTTCTCGCGAATCGAGCTTATCGTGCACCTTTGACCTTCGCAATAGAGCTTACTCTGCATTATATTTTGAAAGCGGATACAGCTTTACAAAACTTAAATTTGAAAAATGTATGTTCCTGCCAGTTTTAACTGCCAAAGCGGAAGTCAACTTTACAGTTCGCCGAAAAGAGGTCATATTTCAGCGGCTCCCGATGAGCTCTATAAAACCTTTTTGTACGAAAACTTGACGCTCTTTGTCTCTGACTCACTGTCAAGCGTACTTGTGTTTTCCCGCGTTTTTTGTTCTAATTAGTCAGCCCCTCGGTCCTCTACCTTCGGTGGCTTAAAGCTCTCACCAGCAATTCTGCTGCCAATGTTTCAGAAATATTTACAATAATTAATAACACTGATCTCATGCACCTACCCACATACACACTACTCTTATTATATTTCCTAGATATTTTTTTTATTTTTTACAAGCCGACCTGGGAAACGTTGTTCGGCCATGATATAAAGTAGGTAGGTACTTTAGTTTGTGCAATTAAATTATCGAAATGTCGAAGTGACACGACACTTCATTTAAATTAGTTACTTCACTTCAATGGTTGACGATTAAATTATTTGGATAGGTTCATACAAAAATACTAAAAACGCGAAAATAATTGGGAGTTAGGTTAGAAGGGTCCACCAAATATTACACAAAATAATTTTTAAAAAATCAGGCAGCCGGCTAGGCCGCCTGATTTAGAGAGAGATGCGATAGTTAGCATCTCAATCGACCACCAAAAAAATATTTTAATCCAAAAACACTAACTTGTTGTATTTTTTTAAATTACGGGAAGTTTTAGTAACTAGTACCTACTAGTAATAGTAACTATCCACACCACAACTACACAAGGCTATAAGAAATATACACAACCAGTGTGTTATATGTACGTATCTGTTTATTTCATCAAAAATTCAGACCCGTTGTTAGACGCTAAAGCTATCATAATAGTCCCTGTTGCAGAAAAAATAATCCTCCTGCGTTGGTAAATTTTGCCTTTTCACCTTCAACTAGTCGTCAACATATTCGATCTTTTCATAAATTTTTTTTGCAGATGATTAGTAGACAGTGACTGCTTACTATCAGGCGGGTCGTACCTATATTTGATAAACAGACCCAAAAAATAAACGAAAAAAAATTTAGCGAAACATGGAACCGATTTCAACACTCAAAAGTACGCAATAACTTGTCGAAGTCAGTACCATGAGAGTCCAAAGTAATTATTATCCAAATATTGTGCTCATGGTACCGACTTCGACCAGTTATTTCGCACTTATGACTGTTGAAGACGGTTCCATTTTTTTGGATATTTTTTTTCAATCTTTTCAGTGGCCTTTGCTATACTCACGGTATCATTTGTCATTGTGTATCTTTACCGATTTCTTCACCCGCAATAATAATGTCGTCCACGTATACGTAGCACTTTTCAGTTATTGGAGTGTAACTAAAAAACCGATTGAGAGAGAGATTGACCGATTTTGATGAAATTTAAATGGGACCATACGAGAAACACCAGCTTTCAAATAAAATTAATCTAAATCGATTCACCTAGTCGAAAGTTCTGAGGTAACAAACATAAAAAAACAGACGGGTCGAATTGAGATCCTTTTTTCGAAGTCGGTTAAAAATAACCCTCCTTGACAAGAGTCTGAATTGCTAAGTGATAATCTGACCTGATGGGGGAGGCGTATGTCCAGCAGTGGACGTCCCATGGCTGAGATGATGATGATGATGATGATGATGAATCTGACCTGATATATTGCAACAAAACCATGGTCATAATCATAGCAAATTGCATGCAATTTTCATGGCAGCCCCGTGTATTTCCGAGACGTCTTTGCCATGAATGGGAAATCTTAAGTCCCTAATGGCTCACCCCAGGAAGGGTTGTATTCATGACTTCGCAACCCCAGCAGAAATAATATTCAAAAATTTGTTTACAGATCGGAGGAACACACATTGTGATGAATAGGGAAAACTAGGAAAAATAAATAGATTGTTATTATCCTTTTGTGTGGTGCAGTAGCACCTACTGAAACAATCCTTCTGCATCGTGGTATTCCATCTGATTGTGCGAAATAACACGTCATTGTTTTCTAATGCTTCAAAGGTACGTAAATTTTTTGAAAGTTTAATGAAATAAATGTAATATTTTAAATGTTAACTGTAAGAAGATTGGACCTACGCCCGAATAAAAATATTTGTACACCTTTCAAGGTAGAATATTTGATACATGTATTTGATAAAACACATACTATGGGACAATATTCTTTCAAATAAACCTATTTTGTTAGTTTGTTTGTTTATTGTTTGTACACTAGAAGTTGGGTAACATAATGTGTGAGTTTTCTATTGGTGATAATCGATAAATCCCCAGTGTAGTGGTAGAAGCAGAGACGAATCCAGTGGGTTTTTTCTTGCTACTGCTAATGAATAGAAAGTATTTCCCAGTTGTCATTGGATGATCAAACCCTTTCGTGAATCAGTTTCAAAAAAATCACTGATAGGTGTACTTGACACAGAAGTTTGAATAAGAGTTTCTATATTTTTCGCTTAAAATTTGACGAGCTCTCAAATAAATTTTCATTTATTCAACTCCCATAGAGAATTACCTAACTTTTTAAGGTCCTAAATACATAGACAACAAACATACTGTATTAAATACTAACGCATCGTCGAAATAAACCTTACGTTACAATATGGAAAGATGGAGGGAGACATAATTAATGTAGAGGCTCAAATGTACATATTACTCATCGCCTAAACATATTAGAGAAACAAAGCATTAATATTTAATAAGCATGTTTTGAAGAAGTTTTCATTGTAATAACCTACCTACAATCTGACAGTTCCTCAAGAAATCTGGAGGAAAGTGAATTGTCTCTGATTCTATTCTATCTGATTTCTATTTAACTATGCCTACAATGAAATTATATTATGTACTAATAAATATGTAATATAAATACAATTTTGTAATTTTATATCAAAGTTCTGTCGTGATTGAGTAACAAACATCCAACCATCTATCCAAATTTTCACATTAATTATAATATTAGTGGGATAAGATGGAATGTAAATTACAGAATATAAGAAATTAAACTTATAATTTAAAAAGAAATATATTTAACTCGTTAATAAATAAATAAATTACGGTGGTTAAATCTTATTTCAGCATCAAGGTTTCACCACCATAATTTATTTATTTATTGGAAAACCAACAGCTTAGGTAAGATTTATTAAATACTTATATTAACTAGAAAGCCAATTACGGGGTACATAATAATAGTAATAGTAGGTAGTAGCAATAGAGACTTCTCGTGACCACGACCAATGCAACTTGGTCGAAACATCGAGGTAAATAAATTACTAAATGTTTTCTCGCGATTAAGCCCCGTTTGATTTAATAACAATGTGTTCGAATCGCGAAAGTCTAAAAATTACAATAATAGTAATAGCTAACACATGGGATCCACACACTGTGTGATTCAACCGATCGTTTTCGCCATATATCTGCAAAATGTGGAACGAGCTTCTTCCCTCGTCATTCCCGAGTATAGCTACAATTAGATTTTTCAGAAAGAGAAAAAGAGTCTTATCAGGATTGGTAACGTATCTTAATGCCCCTAGTATTACAGATATCCTTATGTTCTCAGGCAACGGTGATCACTTCCTTTATCAGGCGGCTTACCAGTCTGATTATTTGCCAATTATTTAATTTAATAACTTGTTGAAGTCGGTACCATGATAGTTCACACAAAAGTAACTATCATCACAATATTGTGCTCATTGTACCGACTTCGACAAGTTATTTCACACTTTTGAATGTTGAAGTCGGTTGCATTTTTTGTTAAAAAATTTTTTTTCACCCTTTTCAGTGACCTTTGCTACTCAGGGCATGTCGATGTCTTCAACCGCGATAGTGTCATCAAGATACGCGTACCACTTTTCAGATATTGGAGTATAAGGGGTCCCGCACACGGGCCACCGGCCACAACCACAAAACGCCGCCACTGGCATATTTCCTGTATTTTTCATACATTTTATATGGACTCGCCGCACACGGTTGGCGCCGGTGGCGGCCACACGCTTCAAATCGTCGCAGCTTGCATCTTGTGGCTCGCACCGGCCACTAAACATTCGTTAAAATTGGATGTATCCAATAACTACGGTTTCGTCTTCTACGACGACGTCTTTTTATCAAAAGTAGCGCAATTAAACCTTCTTCGTCAGAGTCCATTATGATACTGCACGCCGCAAGGGTTAAAAAAAAAGTACAACAACAAGCAGCCACCGACCGCAAGTGTCGACCACCGGCCACAAGTGGCTGTCGCGCGCTTCAGCTACCTTTGTAGCCGCTTCTAGCTTCTAGTGGCGGCGTTTGTGGCTGTGGCGAGTGGCTCGTGTGCGGCGACACTAACTCAAAAACCGCTTGTCCGATTTTGATAAAAGTGAATGGGAATACCACGGAAGTATACTCTATCTAACAAAAAAAGAATCATCAAAATCGGTTCATAAACGACGAAGTTATCCGCGAACACACATAAAAAAACACATATACGGTCGAATTGAGTAACCTCCTTTTTTTGAAGTCGTTTAAAAAACACTCTTCAGCCTTTCAGGTAGAACGCACTGATGGTCTAAGTAAGTACCCCCTTATTTCCAGATTAAAAAAACATCAATCTTTTTTTTTTCGAAGAAAAAAAACAGATATTGCTATATGCGTATTTTTTATTATTGGCGGCAAGGGCATAATAGTTCCGAAGGTAAAACCACTGTTTTTTTCCAACTTCCGAAAAAAGCTTAACTACACACGAAGCTTGTTTCGATCAAGTGACCGTGACCGCGAGCGCTCCGTAGGTTCCTACTCTCTTTGAAAAAGATCACCGAATGTGGTCGAGACTGTATTCGGAACTGTCTGACTTGCTACGTGAGTAATTCCCGTGTTGTATACATTCATGTGACAAAATCTCGACATTTTTAATAACAAAACGTCAGATATCTATGTATCTCTTGCAAGTTGTTAGTAGGTATGTCGGTAGCGGAATTAAGCTAACGTTATGCCAATTACTCTTTGTTTTATAACATTTTAAACAAAATGTATATTTTGTTTATAATTTATAGTTCTAGCGTTAGATGTGACCATCAAGAGGTCAAACGCCTAGACGACCTAGTTTCAACCACATCAGATGTGGTTGAAACTAGGTCTAGAATGTTGACTGCAGCTCTAAAGGATTGCTGCCGAACACACTGCGTATGTCGACATTTTTAAACTCGAGGGTGGTAGCTGGCAAGGCGAGTACGGACAGCCGATCATCCGGATACTGGATCATCACTTAGACATTTAAATAGTATTTAGATACTAGATTTTAGATGATAGAACCCTCATCCGTTCGTTTCGTATAAATGCTTAGTCTGTGTCGACCAACATTCATGCAAATTTAATTAATCCTTTGACCACAAAATATAACAGACACAGCTTATAGGATAATAAAATCGTTGCATTTCTCGCAGCAATTCTCTTTTTACTTCAAAGTATTACGGATAGATGTCGGAAAACTCGAAAGAATTTTTCATTATGTCAGTACTGACACAAATCCCGGTAACCCGAAGCCAGCAGATCAAATGCTTGTCTTTTAAAGAGGCCAATAGTGTCCAATTTCGCCGCCCTCACCTGTTCGCCCGCGCCTGGCTAATCCGCCATTTTATTAGCGTACCCTCGTAATGCCGCGCACGTGCGCTCTTCTCTGCCTTTGTTCTATCAAAATTATTTACCAGTAACACAAGAATGTAACTTCCAAACGCTTTATAGAAAAGTAGATCTTATCAGGATCTGTTAAAGCAAAAGTTCGCATATTGGAACTCGGGAGTTATGATATTTTATGTCAAACGTAGGAATGTTATTATTTCGTTTTGGCGGGACGTGACTGACGTTTACAAAGCTGATGTTGCCATGCGGAATAAACTGTTATACCCGTTATGAGAGATTATAGCGTAATCTGGGAATATTGAAGACAATAAAATGAGTTGTGCGTGGAAAGGTCTGGTTTAAACGCCCTTATCTTTGAGTTGGGGGGTGCAAAATAAACGTTTTGTAACTAAATAATTTAAAATTAAAGAATAAAACTAAATAACAATGGAATTGTTATCAAAACAGAATCATAATTTGAACAATGAAAAACTTATACGTTAGTACTGGCTTACGGCAACGTATAGAGGCTAGTTAAGAGCTTCTTGGATTATTTATTAATTAAGACAATGGTGCCATTAGAGTGATATTTCTAATGTGAACTTATCTGGTTTACAAATGATATTCATTTTTTTTAATCAAACACAATGTAAAACTCATTAATTTTTATTAATTTTATAAATCGAAATTAATTACACCTCACTTCTCAATATAATTACAAATTCCTTCACGTTAATAATAATTATTAATTACTATTCATTACCTCCCCTAAGCTTACTTAGGTACAATACTTTCATCATTCTATATTTTCCGAAGTGTAAATTAATTTAAAACATTTATTACAATACGATGTACTTTTACATCTAGAAAGCTTATTGCTATTCATTGTCACTGGAGGCGGAAAAGTCCACCTTGTGCATAAAAATATTATTTCTGCAAAAAACCTATACGATGGAATAAAATATATATAATATATAATTTTATACAATGAAAATACAATTAAGTACACATTACTTCCTTCATTTAAGTTGGTTTTTAATATTATTGAGTCAATTAACGAATACAATATTGTTAGGGTTCTGCATGTGACACGTCCCAAACGTTTTAATAAAGTTGACGTTCACGATTTATTAAAATCAATATTTCACTTTAGAAATAAATATACTCTAATTATTACAATGTCGCTTGTCATAAGTTCCATTATCATTTTGTATTTAAGAAAGATGTATAATAAAATAACACACAAAGTTCGTTAATTCGTTGAAGTAGTTTTGAAGCAAAAAATATTGGACCGGTCATGCAGAACATATACATTAAAAAATCTGCGACGTTTACATTATCCTTTTAAATAAATAGTTCGACGATGAACCAAATTCTTTATGATGCCATTAGCGGTTGAGAACCTGTAAATAATTTTATTTACCAAATTATCTTCTCACAAGAGCGTCTATATTTACAAAACATTATCTACACACTCAAAACACTGACTCTTGTGATTAATTTAGTCGCTAATCACACAACAAATAATTACAACTACATTGAATGCTATTATTTACAACATAATTACTTAAAATTTGCGTCATTATTGACTTCAGTTAGTTACCTCTGAAAATCATCGTTAATCAGAATTACTTTTTTATGTATTCCTTACCTAAATAGAGTAAGTACAAAAAAATAAAAAATATGTTGAAATGAATCTATAGTGCCGATGTACAATAATTTAATATGTACTTATTCTTTATATTTTATAAATTCAATAATTATAATAGATTGAATAAAGTTTGGCACTGAAGTATTGTTATGTGGCTAGGAAAGTAAACATGCTTAGCATGTACGTAATAAAATTACTTATGTATGAGTTAGTTTCAATGAATAAAAAAGTATTTGATCCTGTCTATGTATATTGATTTTGAAAACATATGGGTTTTTAAAGACATTATTACTGTCCTAACCATAATAACAAGAATATCACAACAACGAACGTCAAATCCTTACTCGTGCTTAACTACAACACTACCGCTAAGTATTTACACGATACCCTCCTCCCGAATGTGAAAACTTACAATTACACTAGAAGTCCACTTCTCACGACACTTTGAATTCCACAGCATTGTTGCACAATTCACTAAAACGTCACAAACGTCTATAATATAGAGATGCGTCCCCAGCCGCTTTACCTAGACAATGTTCTTGGAAGAGTCCTATGAGGCGCTTGTTAACAAAGTTACCAAACAATAAACACCGGAAATATTTGTATCAAATGTGTATCAAATTGTCCATCAGCTAGGTAGGTACCTATAAACAATTGAATAAGTGCATTAGCTATCGCACTTAAAAATTTCCATATAACTACGCTACTATTTTTGATACTTAAATCTGATTTGATTTCAGGTCAGAGTAGATATTAATTAATATAAAAATCGATATACTAATGGAACTCACAATAATATATCTACACTTAAACTTTCACATAAAGAATTGAGAGTTTATGTACGAGTACGTGTCTAATAGGTGCTTTATTTTAGTGACTGGTTGATCACCCAAGGAAAGTTGCATAATAGCTTTCCAAGAGACCTTTTGTTTGCGGTTGCGGACAGGTGTGCTCGATGGCGTTAACGGTAGATTTAGTGGAAACTTTAAATGAGAAGAATCAGGAGTCACGCTGAATTAACCTGCACAAAAACAAGCTTAAGCCTACCCTAAATTAAAGTCAAAAATAGCGCCTCAAATCGACAGATCTGTCAACCTAGTCGAAATACATCTCTTCCTTGAACATGGTCTCGTGATAAAGCTGCGGGAACTTCTACCAGGCCCGGCCCTGCAGCGGTAGATACCCGGAGCACTGCTGTTGGTAGGCGGTGGGCTGGCGGTACGAGGAGACGAGCGGGTTGCTGCAGGCGGCCTGAGCGCCCTGTACCGAGTACCCGGAGGTCGGAGTCGCGCAGTGGCTGTGCGCTGGGGACGACGACTCGCCAGACCCGCAAGGCTTCCCGTCCTTCACCAGCACGGGGACCGCCACGCGCCGCGGGGATGATGACGACTGTGGGACGACAACTATGAGTTATCAAATGCAAGATCACTTCATATAATTTTATTTTATTAGGAAAGCAAACAGTGGCAGTACCTAATTATTCTATTGTTCATTCAAACTATGGTCTTTTGAAGCGAAGATGACGATGAAGCGTGAGCTGTTTACTTGTCGGATGCTAGTTCGATTCCCACCAACGGTTTGAGCTTCCGATAAAAGGAACATATCTATCACATCCATACCATGGTAATAGGATATACTTTCCAATACCCGCTTAGCTATCTACCACCCTAACTTACACAAATGTTGCCAAATACACAGTGTTTTCAGACAGCTGTCCTTGATTGCCAATTAATATTCTGGGTCAAGCGTGATTCAACCGTCAAAGGCATGTTTCTATGTTATCTGTTTACTGTTACCTACAATTGAGATGTAATTTTATTCGTATGTAAGCTTAGATTGACAAATTCTATAATTGGAAACCCCTACTTGCTCATTTTGACACGTCCTAAATCTCTGATTCAATTTATTACGTCTGACAAGTTGCACAAGCAAATTACACGTTACAAAACAATGATGAAGGCACCGAGGGTTGCCGCCCCACCCTGCGCTCCAGGGTGCTAACAATCGGGAAGTCACTCACGCCCCCGCATACCGTTGTGTCGGACAAATTGAGCCAATTCCCGGATACTAGCAACACATGCGCACGACGGCAGCGCCTCGCCACTTGGCTGTGTAGTGTAATGGTAAGGAGTTGTAATGCAAAATAATTACACGAAAATTTACTATGTGTATCTTGTGACTTATGACTAATTAAAACTATAAAGTGTAAAAAAAAGAAAACTAAATAGGTGCCTATGCCATTCAATCGACTTTAATCGATATTGTAAATATAAAAATAGGAAAAAGCGAAAGTCGAGACAATATTACAAAAATAAAAATGCACACTTCGTTATATTTTACTGCAAGCCAGACCGGCATAACAAATCAGAATGAAATTTGACACAGAGATAGATCTGAAATTGCACTGAATAGGCTTACATTCGTATCTATTATTACACATTTTATCCCGGAAAATGTATAGTTTCCATGAGAGAACTGAGGCAACGGGATAACCGAGAGCTAGGACCCGAAGCTTAAATCACAGAATACATGTTGCATAAAAAAGATAATAAAACAGAAAATACAATGCTAACACATAGGCAGGCATACAAATTAGCAAATTAGATATTTTTTTAAAAAAAGGTCCTGGACCGGATTTCCAGATGACACATTGAAATGCTTTATATAAGTATCATATTTTTAATGGAAATATAATATCATATGTATGTCATACATTGATTTAAAACTCATTCTTATTAAATATATTAACACATTTTATGTTATTCCAATATCTCTATTAGATTTTCTATTCTCTATTAGATTACTCGCCGAAAAAAAACATTCGTTCTCAACTACATCTGAATGTGACAAAGCACACCGCAAGAAAACATACTTATTCCATTTGCAAGTGAAAAGAACTCGAACAATAGACATTATCGGCACAGCGATCAACGCGCACAATCGCTCGCATCGCGGCGGCATCGCACCGCGATTTCCGCGGGAAATACATTCTAATGACGCTGTGGGGCTGCCAGCTTAGAATATGCGGGACCCGTGCTTCGGGGGCCTACTACGCATCTCACTATGATGACAGTCAATTTCAAATTTTAAATTAGTCTATTCGAATTGAAAAATACCTACCAATTGAAAAATACCAATATGTATATGTCAAACGTAAGCTTATATACGCGAATTATATAAGCGTATCTTAAACAAAAAAAGAAATGTACATTATAAATCCTAGAAGTGATAAAATGGTACTTTTTTTATGATGGACTAGTACTGTTTTGGTGACAGTTCTTCAAACTTGAGGGCGGTAGCTAGCCAGGCGGGTACTCGAAAGTACTCTACCACCACGCTGGGAATTTGATAACCTTCACGGAAGCTTAAGATGTTGTTGGGGATCGAACCTGTCCCCGTCAGTATGACAGTCGACGTTCCCCCCGCTAAACCCTCAAGTTTGAAAAACTGTGAACAAACACATCGCGTGTTCAGGTCAGTCTTTGAGAGCTAGTAAATATTCTATAGGTGATTACATTTTAGACCACATCGTCACTGAACATCAAGTTAGATAGTGGTCAAACGCTAGATCTATATAGAAAAAAAAATTGTTGTCTGTAAAGTCGGTTTACGGACGATAGATTTACGTGATAACGTAATAATCATTTATGACATTGACTTTGACTTTGACTTTGATTATTTTATGTAATACAAAACTCAGGTGGAACGTTACGCGGAACGTTACTATTTTTCATGAGTGTTGCTGGTATTCATCAATTTATAAAACGTTATCACGTCAAAAGAGGTAGCATAAAGGTAGAAGTCATCAATCGAAATGAAACGAAAATCGTTATGAATCCACATCAAGGTGCTAATATACCTACGTTATTGAGCCCTTAACATAAATACTCTATCACTACCGTCTATCACTAATAATCTATCACTTAACAAGGGCTGGCAGGATGTGTAGTATTTACCTCGAAATCTAGATAAAGAAAATAAGAGAGAAAATATAGAAAATAAATACTTAAAAAATAAAATTGGAAAAGATGCATTACACTACTACCTAGTTACTACCACGAAATACTCAAGCCGCAAAGCGTATGAAAATGAAGCTAGGTAGCCCATCAGATGGTATTTATGTACATTTTTTAAGTTGAGGCATGCCCTCATATTTATAGACGGTAGATGGCTATCGAGATCAAGCTGAGGGGACGTAACGTCGCGTCGACGATTTTATCGCACGCAATTCATATTCATTATTCAAATATTCATTAGCGAATTTATAATAGAAATTTGATTAAAATACGCTGATGATTACGCGAATTCCCGAGTTTTAAAAATGGAATAGTTATAAAAGACGAATATTTCGAGGCAGTTACTAACTGAACTTGCTGACCTCACTATTTCCTTCTAACTACTTACTGATTGCAAATTATAATGAAAATACAGAACATAAATTACTTCACTAGGTTCTATTGTACAGGATACAGATGCTATTATAGAATACCTACCTGTTATATCTGTAAAAATATCTTCCCTTAGGTAAAAAAAACTTAATAACTCCGCATTCAGATATGAAAATTATCTTCAATAACCCCCTTAATTGTTTCTTACATCCATTTATTCGTAGAACATAAGGTTTATATCACCAGTTACGTCCTTAGATAACATCTGAAGATTATCAGACATTTCAGTAATTAATTTATCTTTGAACACCGGTGACCGGTCGGTTGGCGCAGTTGGTAGCGCTCAGCCTTCTGAGCCGCTGGTCCCGGATTCGATTCCCGGACAGGTCAAACATTTGTGTGTAAATGTACACACATGTCTGTTTGACCTGTGTCTGGGTGTGTATATGTATATAAGTATATATATATATATATATATATATCTCAGTCATCAGGTTACCATAGTACAGACTCTGCGTAGTTTGGGACCTGAAGACCTTGTGTGAATCCTTACCTGATTATGTTGATTTTGTTCAGCCATCGCCTTCTCCTTGGCTTGCCTCTTGCACTTGTACCGATGGTTCTGAAACCAGATTTTGACCTGAAACAATAAATCATTTGATAAGAATTGTTGGCACCACTAAATCACACTAATATCACTATAATAGTATAAAGGCGAAAGTTTGTTTGTCGTTTGTATGTTTGTTTCTCTTTCACGCTGAAACGGCTGAGCGGTATTGCATAAAATTTGAAATGAAGATAGCTGGAAATATACCCTGGAATAACATATAGGCTATAACTTTAAATCCGGAAAAAATTGACTGTTCCCGTGGGAGGACGAGAAGGCACAAAAACCCGTAAAGACCACGTATCATTTCAGCGCGGGTAACACCGCAGTGCGCGCCTAGTATTTAACACATAAGTTTATGAAATAGTACAGTAATCGTTAAAACTGCAAACATTAAGATATAATATTGACACATGTTTGTGCGATGGGAGAGGCATTTAACTGGAAGAGTTCCGTGGGATGACTAACGTTAATTCCATGCTAAGCATCTCCAGCTATGTCAACATCCTCCACGACTCAGCTGTATCACCTGACCTCCCTGAAATTAGTGCTAGAGCTCGCTGCACACCCTACACTCCACCTTAATGACGAAAGAATAAACACGCGATGTTTGCCCCGAGCGCTGCCTTTGTCTACGCACGCGAGCAACGCAGCAAAATATACTCTTTATTTATTATTTATACATCGAGAGCGCTTCCTCGTGTTTATTCTTCGAAATGGATGTGTGCTCCCTCCCGGACGGAGCACCTAGCAACCTCACACCGTCGCCGCATCGTTCCGTTATGAAACACCCGCCACAAATATCCGCCATTTTGTCCGAACCGATACTGCACCCGATCCGTTATAAAAACAAAATTTGTTACGTGCTACTACGTCGTCCACTTGTAGAGCGAGAGCTTATTGGAGGTCTTATTTGTTGTTTTATAATGTTTGTACTGTGGCGATGTGGGAACGTGGTCGGAGCCAGAGCGCGCTTTGTCCGCGTGCAGGAAGGATGCTAGGTTATTTATGGAGTAGGTGAGAGTTAATGAACGGGCCCCGACGGCGGGCGTCGCTTATTGCTCTCCGGCAGGGCTTGGACGCTCTCGGCTCGAGTACTTTCTTTTCAATCTCCTTGTGCATAATGCTGGGTGTTTCCTAGCACGCACTCGCGACGAGAGCGCCATTCACTTGTTTGTTTTACATCTAAACGTCTGTTGTGTCTCACAGTCGAGTGATGAGACATTTCGGGTATGTCCTTCCACGGCCAAGGGCTTTCGTGTTATGTATTCGAGGGTCTTACACCCACTTAGCTACTGAGCGTGACGTTTTTCTAACATCTACACGCGGAGCTTCGGCACTTCCACTTCGCTACTGGGACTATTAAGATCAATTTCATTAATATCGATTGCAAAGACTCGACCTTGTTTTCACCAAATCGTACCCCATACGTACTGAATAAGAAATTACTAATAGTTTTTATAAATTTACTATAAGGTAAAGTATTAGGTATAGTATAAGGTATTAGTCCTTGGTTCTGGCAATATCAGAATTAACATATCAACAGATCTTTAGGCCACCTGAAGGTCCTGTAGCTAACTTAATTTCACTCTTCAGATACATTAATTTTATTATATACCTAACAGCGATTAAATACCTAGTAGAAACCGTTTTGTTTTTTTAATGTAATTGGTGGCTAATAAGCAGACGGTCTACCTGATGGTAAGCGATCAATCGGCTATGGATATCTGCAACACTGGGGGCATTACGACACGTATTTTAACACGTTTAACTCTCCTTTTGAAGAATCTCATATTGTAGCTACTCAGGAATACTCAGGATGGAAGCTCGTTCCACATTTTGCAGGTAGACACATATGGCAAATGGTAGAATCGCACAGTATGTGACTCCCATGGGTCAGTAATATGTGGATGAACTAATAAGCGATGTCGGTTTGTGCAGTAGTAAAACCGCATGCCGGAATAAGGAGCTCTCCAGAACACTCTCCGTTGTTACAGGTTTTGCGTATAATTAATACATATAAAATAGTTTAAATAAAACTATGGATAACATCATGTAGTAGACTAGCCCACCCAACTTGCTGTCATTTTGTCAATATCTGTAAATTTTGGCGCCAATGCCCTTCCCAAATCCAACCTCGAAAATGCAATATTAAGAGCAACTTTGAGCGTTATCCCCTTAGAAGAAAGTTTCGAATTCTCTGTGATACTTATAAATGATGTATTATAAAGACCCATAAGCGTAGGTGTTCCGTTCATGGGAAGGATGACTTGATAAAATCGAACACAATTATAATAAATACGGACACCTCTCGTGTTTGTTTAGATCTCTTCATACTGTATCTATATTATTTCCAAACGTGAGTTTTAAGTTTTAATTTTTGAATTTGTTTTTATATGACGTCAATGTTAAGCCAATTGTAACAGTAGATATAATAATTATAGTATGTAGCATAGGTTTAGTAGACACCAACTTCATTTGTAATAGTGTGATATACAGTACTCACAGATCAATGTGTTTGTCAGATCTGTGGCAGTACCTATATGAAAAAAATGCTTTCTGACAAGTTTAAAAACACGCACAACACAAGTTTATAACCGATACATAAATACTAAATAATACATTTAAAGTAATTTTTGTGGGAAAATCACGACTTTACTAATAGCTGCGCCCTGCGGTTGTATCCGCGTGGTGATGAAAAACGGCGATGATGGTGATGATAAGCCAGGGTACCTATAAGCTATTGCCATACCAAATTTCATCGAAATCGGTGTAGCCGTTTGAGCGTGAAGAGGTAACAAACATACACACATATACACTTACACGCACATACACACAAACTTTCGCATATCTAATATTAGTAAGGATTGTTAAAGCGCAAGTTTTAATGGACTTTCTCAATCACGCCAGAACGACTGAATGGGTAAAATAAAAATAAAATTTGGCACATAGATTGTAGTCTGGAATAGCACATTACTTGCTACTATTATCTTGAAAATGTAAGTTTCCTATAAGATAACTGAGGTATCGGGAGAATATCGTATTGTAGTCCACACGGTTAAAACCGCGGGCTCAGCTAGTAATGTTAGAAATGGAACAGTAGCTGTGGGTGTGAGTTAGTATGTTTGTTACCACTATTCGATAACATGTTATTTTGTAAGAATATTCCTTAGACCCCAGGATAATACAAGTTACATATAGTTTAATTCCTAAAAAATAACCAGTTGTGTGGTAACAGAGGTAAAAAATCGTAGTCAATGCAGGAGAATCCGCAGGGCGCAGCTAGATAGACGTTTTTAAAGATTTGGCTATTAAATAATACAGATACTACACGAAGAAAAACGTTTCGAAAAACGATCACCGGAAAAACATCCTATAGGTACCTAGGTATCATCCGAAGTATTATTACAAATAGTTTTATACCTCACTAGCGGCGCCCCGCGGTTTTACCCGCGTGGTGATGATTTATGATGATGTAAAGTAGACTATGTGTTATTCTGGAACCAGATATATCTACATACGAAATTTCATCCAAATCCGGTTTACCCACGTGGTGATGAAAAAGGGTGGGTGTTTAGTTGTGAAAGATTAACAAATATACAATATATAGTCACAAACTTTCCCAATTATAATAATAAGTAGGATTGATCAGATTTATATAAGCGTTATACCGTAGAACACTCGTACTTAAATACGAGTATAAACGTACCTGCTATATACATGCCTGCTAAATAACTCTTTTCATTTTGCCTTAGTCTGGTAAGTAATTGCAGATACGACATCAAAAAGTGATTAGATAGTTTATTTAAATAATTACACCAAAACACTATAGACCATTAAGAAAGTAGATTACGACAGCATGCCACTGATTTTTCATTCACGTGATTTCCTCAACAAAGGCTGATTGTCGCACATTATTATTCCGACATTATTGTATTCCCGGCACCACTGAGTCAACACACGTCCGTCTCTCTGACAGCCGATCAATGCGCTTCATTTATTTAGTAACTTATAAAAATATTAAAGCAAAAATCTTTTAACTACGACGAAAACGGTTCAATGCAATTTTCAACTTTATTTCGTATAACATTTTAAAACGTGACAGCTATGTAGTTTTTGATGGATGCACAGAGTTGCCTGCATAAAATAAGTTTTACCAAAAGTTACGTGAGTAAATGCGACATTTTTGTGGAATACTGGGAGCTTGTTTTTACAGGTGATGATGATGGATATGGAGTAAGATTTAAGATGAAGAACTATTTTTAACGTGACATGGCATGAAACTGCAAATATTATCTTTTCTCATAATTGTAGAAACTGTTTGTAGGAGAGTTGCCCCTAAACATTTACCCCTGGTTTTAATGCTTGTATATATGAGTTATATAAGCGATATATGAGTTTGTCCTCGGAAGAGATAGCAAAGACATAAGAGTAATCTTAGCGTAGGCTTTTCTGTACATTTTTCTTCTTCATAAACAATATTTGCAGGCCAATAATTTAAAAATACCAGTGTTAACACACTATTATTTTATTATTATTAGTCTTAAGTCCATGCTTACTTTTATTAGTTATTTACCTCAAAAAAAATAATTGAAGTTGAAATATTAATAAAGCTCATTTAGCTGTCTGTGTCAGTGGCATCGCAGCTCCGAAACGAATGGATCGATTTTAATGCGGTTGTTTTTGTTAGAAAGCTAACTTCATCGAAATGGTTAGCATTGGCAATTTATGAAGATATGAAAGAAATTGTGGCACGCTACACACTAAATCAAACAGATTTATTCTTTTAAGTCTTGGTACTGTATTGGTGTGGTAGGATACTTTACAATACCAGTCTGGCTAGCTACTGTCCGAAAAATAAAAAAAAACACTGTCACCAGATACCTGCACGTTGTATGATTTTGACAGTCAACATTCTGTCTATTGTACCTTAGATCATATGGTCACTGCAATGGTAGATCTAGCTTTGCGCTGTAGAAAGAACATGCGTATGTAAAGGAGTTTCAGTAAAGTTTTTGTTCGCGGTGGCACAGAAGTAAAAAAGAATATTTTCTGACATATTTAAAATTTTGTTGGGCATATTTTGTCTAAGGATTAACTCCTGAAACTAGTGGACCTAGACCCTGACAAGGGCAGGGGATCATGAAGCTCATGACCTTCTCTCTCGATCCGCCTGTAGGTCACTGTTCATCGAATAAAATTGTAGTCAAACGCTAGAATTCGCTAGTTGTATAAAGGATATTATGTATATGTGATAGGATATAAAGGATATTGTGTGTAAAAAAGTGAATAATTAAACAAATATTTATCTAAATTACACTTAATCTTCATTAAATAGTAATTCCCACATTTTTAAGATAGCTTAATGTATCGCCCGACCCCTGCCCGTCAACCGTGAAGTACAGACGGATATGCAAATATTTGATCAACAATTCATCAAGTTAATACAAACTTATTTGTTTACGGAAGTTGATTTGAAACGCAGTTTATAGGCAATGAGACTATATTAATTTATTTTTAGGAATTTTAGTCCGTACTAGCATCGCCAGACTAGCTACCGTCATGTTTAAAAAATTTTTTTACCAAAAAGTGGAACCGACTTCAATGTTCAAAAGTGTGAAATAACTTGTTGAGTCCGGTACCATGAGCACAATATTTTGATAATAGTTACTTTTGAACTATCATGGTACCGACTTCGGTACCTTGGTAATTATTTATTTCTACCATTTCAGTGACCTTTGCTACGCACGGGATCAATTGTCATTGTCTTATGTTCACCGATTTCTTCAACAGCAATTATAATATCGTTCAAGTAGACGTAATATTTTTCAGTTATTAGCGTGTAACTCAAAAACAGCTACACCAATTTTTATGAAATTTAAACGGGTCTGCGTGTTTATGACAGATCGTTAGCGGGGTTCAAAAAATTAGAAGGCTCTCAATTCGACCCGGATGTTTTTTTAATGTCTGTTACCTCAGAACTTTGGACTGGCTGAACCGATTTTGATGATTTTGTATTATTCATTCCCATTTAAAATTGACGAAAATCTGATCAGTTGTTTTTGGTAATCCCATTTAAAAAAAAAACGTTATATGCAAATATTCCTATCAGATGGGAAGTTTGTATAGATTTTTATATACCTGTTTTTATATAATTAAGCAGACGGGCAGCCTGATGGTAAGCGATCACTGTCGCCTATGAATAACTGTAACACTAGGGGTACTACTATACGTTGCTAAGCCTTTTTAAAAGACTCTGTTAACTCTCCTTTCAAAAAGAATCCCATATAGCTACTCGGGAACATCGAGGGAGGAAGCGCGTTCTACATTTTGCAGGTGCATGAAGTTAGATTAGACAAAACGTTAGCTCGAAAGCGATCGGTAGAATCGCACTGTATGTGACTCCCCTGAGTCAATTTTGTGTGGATAAGCTTTCAAGCGATGTCGGGTAGTACCGTATTATTATAAAGTATTTTACCTTTAGATCTGGAGGCTCATAAATAATTTCAACTGATACTTTTTATTTATTTTCATTTATATATTGAAAAGAACACCAACACTGTGCACATAAATATATTTACAACTGTTATATGTATTGTTTCAGGGCTGTTTGGCCGTGGTCTAAGTGAAACTTGTGTTCGAGACGTTTCGTCGATCACTGCGGTCGACATCTTCAGTGGTTCAGGTCCGAGCGGCGACAAGAGCGTAGAACTCTCCTTCCACAACATGCAACGCCGGCCGTGAAAGCCTTAGAGTTTACATATTTACAACTGTCGCGCTTAATACATTAAAAGACAATTCCGCGGCAGTCACAGGTGTAGACAACATGTAAAATGAAACTTATAAGTAGATGAGAACACTTGTTCATACATAAAATAATACCTTTTGTACCTCGTAGTAGAAGTACTCACGCTTATAGATTTAACTTAACTTTACGTTCGCAACGTATTCGAATTCATCACACGCAAAAATTTCTGTTATGGAACGGCACAGATCCGAGTCGAACGTTTATCATAATACGCCCGTACCTACCTCGCAACGGCTTTGTGTCAGGTGCATTATCCTCTTAGGTACGAGTATTACTAATCCCCATCACAATGAAGTACAACAAAAACTCCTCCATTCATTAAAAATAAATCCCTTTCCAATTGCCATTATGAAAAAAAATAGATGTGAAATCAACCAAATCTAAGATATAGAAGTGGGGTATAGCAATACTTTTGCGGTTATTACACAATCACAGCGCGAGAAACAAATCAACGTTCCTTTTTTAAATTATTATGACAGTTCGGTCGCGATCAATGCCCGCATTTAAATTTCGTACAATGATACCATAAACAATTATAACTTTTTTACTGTGGATATTACTAATAAAGCAGATGATTTCGTTTCGGCCAGCCTTTGACAGGAAGTGTATTGAAATCCCACGAAGATTACGAGATTAGAAAAAAGTGAAGTGGAATTATTGGAAAATTATAGGTCTGGCCAGACGGTGAGCCGCCGCGGGGGAAGGCTTTGAATAGTATAGCATAAATAATTGTGATGGTATAATAAGGAAAATAATATTTGTATTTTTTGAGGTTTTGTAAAATGGCGGCTAATGCGAATTATATCAATATAGAATATGGATTATATTATAAATAGTATCTACTTACAAACGTAGGACGATGTAGCAATAGAAGTAGTGGACACAAAATTTACAGAACACCTTTATGTAGACTGGGTGATGACCGCTTATTCCAACCGGCCCTAGTAGAGGTCAGGCAAGCATAGCATAAGACATCTACCGACAATGTGGATTGATGGCCTGACCAAGATCACAGGAAGGGACTGAACGCGGGCCGCTTCCAACCGGTCTTTGTAGAATTCAATGGGAAATGGGAGGCTTATGTGGACGTCTAATGTTTGACATGATGACCATGTTGATTCTTATTAATGAATAATTTGAATTATATATTGTATGAGCCGATAATATAAGTTACATTATCTACTATCACCAAATGCTTTAATAAGGTGTCAACTGTTTTTCATCTGATGTCAATTGAATCCCGTCAACGGTTCTGCAATTTTCTCCACTTGAAGCTACTTAACGACCAGTGGCGAGCTGCAATCTGACAAGCAGGCATTGTTCCACATCATGTGCCACCATTATCTTATTGCTCCCATTAATATCTGGAGGGCCCGCATGTGCCGCATCCGCTCGTACCGTTCGTGATCAGAAACAATGAAGAGGAGTGATTGTCTTGCAATGTCTACCGCTTTTGTTTTCTTTATTGTAAGTAGCTAATCCTTGCATTGTTAATTTTACGGAAGCTCCCACGGTGTTCCAGTATTATCATTCAATCAACCGAGAACGAAATAACTATGATTTTTTTTTATTTCTATCTATATATCCACACACACGCTTGTGAATCGATAACAAATTTACAGGCTACATCGTAGTCCGTATCATCACTTAACATAATCAGGTTTCTCATTATAGTTTCTCGTTACTTTTTTTATCATTATTGTACTAAATTCAAGCGCCTTAGTGTTAATTAACCGTTCGCTGCCACAAACAATTTATTCTCATAAAGACATCTAAAAGTGCTCATCAGTAGTTATGCGCCTTGCCGAATAGACTTTCACTTAGTTTACAAAACAATTAAGGGTTTGATCAATGAAGTCTTTACGGTAATCCCAAAAAGTTAAAGTTTTGCAATAGTAAGTACTGTCAACTGTGTATGTTTAATTTACTTAATTGCCTAAGTTTAATTAGATATCTACTGTGACATGGGGAACATTTTAAAAGTAGGCACTCGAGAAGGTTCATTTTGTCTGTATACTGGCCATTAATAAATATAAAAGGAAATCAAAGCCGGAGCATTTGAAAATGGAAACGGGCAGTCCACAGGGGAGCTCAGTATCAACAGTGGCGGCGCGTCGAGAACATCGAAATTTACTTAAGTTAAATAACGAAACGCGAGCCCTCTGTTTGCTCCGAACGTCAAATACTGCGGAATATTGTGGCCGTCAAGGCGGGAGTTCTCCTTTATTGCGCGGCCTGTGTTTAAACGGAGTTATGAATATGCAAGGATGGAATGCGCTAAATCTGTTCACTACGTGTACACCGTTTTCATTTTTAAACGCACCAATGCGCTTAGTTAAATGAAATGACGACGCCATAGATTATCAAATAAGTTTTATGGGTTAATTGTTTTTCACGTGCCTATATAAGGCACTATTGCAAATAGGTGTAAATTTTTTTTTACGTTCTCGAATATCTGCAGTTAATATTGTATTAAACAAAACATTAGCTATGGCACAAATATGAATCATAGTTGAATTTAAGTACCTATCCCGGTACCTAAGCCGGTCCGTCCCGGCTTCGCACGGTTACATGATTGAAGTTTTAGTAAGGATCCCTATTTATTTCGTGCCTAAAAAAACATAGGCTATTGCTGTGGTTTAAAATTCAGATTATTCACTTTATTTGAATTATTCACGCTACAAGTCGGTTCAAAATGTGACAATGCCCGTACATGTTTGTGGTGTGACGTCATTTGTAGCATTCTTACAGCGTGAATACGGTGTTCAAGAAAACGAGCTAGTGCAGCGTGTGTGCTGACGTCAAATTCAATTGACCAATCACGGTAGTATTCCATTCTCTAGGTTGACCAATTGACATTCGCCATTTGTGGTGTATCAAAACAAAATTTTCAACCTTTATTGTTGAGGGTATAGATAGTTACGCAGTGTTTTGCTAAGTTGCACTTAGCGATTTAAACATAAATCACGATTTTCAACTTCATCAAAATACTTATACTTAGCAAAAATTTACAAGCAGCTGATTTCTCTGACATTAGCACACAAAAGCGTACAATTTGCGGTTTATTTTTGGTGGCGTGTATATAACGTTATATCAGTGAATACAATTTTAAACCGGGCGTATTCACTGTGTGCACTGTATTCAAATACTCCGAAAAATAAACCACACTATATGTTTTTGAAATTGGTCCAATACTTTTTGAGTTTAACAGTTACAAACATACAAGTCTATCCTCTATTTAATATTAATCAATAAAGGGTATTAAAATCTAACAAAATCTACATAAAAATATAAAAAAAAACATCAGAAATTATATTATTAAACTTAGTCAATATTTGCAAGGCAATAAATAGCCTTAAATGCTATGTTTTGCATTAGTTAGTTGAAAACTCAGGAGAGTACAAATTTAGAAAATAATTCAAATCAAAATATTAAAAGATATAAAATTCTCAAGGTATATTTCTTTGTAGTTTTTGAACGATCTAAAATCAAACGCCGAAATCAATGCGTCTAATGGTACCGCTAATTCGTTCAGCGATACACACGGCACGCGCCCAATGCCTAATGTCAGATACAGACATGGGGTAGCGTGATGTCCAGCAGACACCACGTTTGACAAAGATTTAAAAAGCTCCCGTTTGGTAGTAATATTGTTATTGAGTCAAACCAACTAAATTTGTTTCATTTGGTTCTTATTCTGATTAATCAATATCGATTTCAACAAGTTCACACTTTTGAGTGTTGAAGTCGGTTCCATTTTTTGGTAATTTTTTTTTTCACCCTCTACAGTGACCTTGGCTACTCACGAGATTAATTGTCATTGTGTATGTTCACCGATTACTACCGACAACTACTTCTAAATGCGACAAGGATAGTGCGCAATGGCGACAACTAGTGCCAACCGACATGCCGACGCCCGCCGACCTTGAACGGTGTAACGCTTTATGTGTTGACTTGTTATTTTTGATTATTTGGTGTGTTCTGGGCCCGTCCATTTACTTTCTTTAGATCGATGGTAATTACATAATGAGTGAGCGAACAGAGTTGTTTGGTACCTACTCGCCTATCGATATATACTCGCTTGTCGATATTAGACTGACACAAAACAGATGCATGGCCAATAATTGCCGCCACTCCTTGCAAACCCAATTAATAGATGGACATTGTGCACCGCATTACAATCTGCGAATTAGCGCGACGTCACTCCGCCGTCATTGTTCCCGCCGATTCACTTTGACGTTTGTTTTGGCGCGAATTCAAACGCCGCGCGCGTAAATGGTGTTGACACCCTCAAAATGGAGATTATTCATGGATGTTTGCGGCCCTTTGTTGGGGTTACACACCAAGTTTATGAAATTTATATTGACACGGCCGAGATTATCGAGTCTTTGTTATGAAGGATTTGAATTTCGAACGCGCGCGCGAATGTGGGAAATCGGGACGCGTGCCGCTGACAGAAATATTAATAATGGCATTCGTTCGCATATTGCACGTATGTTGATATGCGTACATATTTAATAAGTTATACGTGCCTGAATACATCAAAGTTCTCTTTCACTAATTTGAAGACAACACTTGAAAAATATGCGAAAAGGAAGAAAAAATACCTATGCGACTGCTCTTGAGAATCAAAGAGAGTCCCCGATCCACTGGTATCGTCGTCGGAGCGTGAAACAAAATGCCAACATAACGAGCTAACCGTGTAGGTTGCTATCTAATGTTGCCAGGTTAAAATAACATGAAAGTGGTAGGCAGGAACGAAAGGAGCCTGCGGCAATGCGAAGTCGCCGTCGGGGCTACTACTTGACGACTGTTTTGGTGCGTTTTGTTCCGTAATTGATAGGGGCTGGGCGATCACGGGTGTTGCGCGGAGCCCGGAGGCGGCCATGAAACCGATTATCACTTGATTTATGGTTTTGTGTCGGGGACAGAGGCCGCGGGCGGTGACGACCCCGCCCTAATGTTGTCACACTCGATAATGTGTGACAAGCTAAACAACATGAATGACACGTGTTTAAACTGTTACAGGAAACGAAAGCTGTATAATCGATATCCTGAAGAAGATATCGTATGGTAGGTAGATATATCGACGGCATATGTCTTTACAAAATTTGGCAGTGTGCTGTTGATTTATTTTGTTTTACTCCGTATAATGAGCAGTAGTGATTTGGAGTTATGATATTGGTGCTAATAAGAAACAATAACGGGGCAATCATCTAAAAAAAATCCAGAAGACTGACAATTATATCCAGCAGGGATATATTCTAAGGCTTTTTAATAATATTTGAGCATTCTTATTTTTTATACAGAGCCAAAAAATAAGAAACATAATATTTATCATTTTAAAGTAGCGCGAGATCTTACTTCAGGGTGAATTTAGTCTCGTAGAGGCATTGGCTTCGCATCGTTGTCTTATGCGATTGGTATACAATTTTAAGCATTTAATGTTGAACACTAACTGACAAACTCAAGATAGGTTGCTGGGTCATAACTGTCAATATAAAATGGTACTTACTTGCGTTGGTGTTAAATGTATGAGTGACGCTAGGTGTTCCCTCTCAGGTGCTGATAGATACTTCTGCTGTTTGAACCTTCGCTCCAGCTCGTAAACCTGCACACAGAGACACACGTTGTTAGACATGGAACCTTTGCTTTGACTAACTTTTAAGTAAGTATATATACTTATACCTACTTAAAAGTTATCTACCTATAGGCAGTCGGGGCAATGTTAAAAAAATCCATAGAGGTAAGTGAAATGAAATCATTTATTTGCCCCAAAAACAAAGAACAACAAGTGCAACTTTTAATGGAAACAAATAGTTATTACTTACAATATTTGTTTTACTCAATTTAAGGCAAAAAGGTTTTGCTTTACGTCGGATGCCACTACATCCGACGCTGATTTTTAGACAAAGCCTGAAGGTAGCAATTAAATGATATTTTCATAGACGTCTATATAAAAAACTTTTATGTTAAATATATATATATAAATATTAATATATAGAGGAAAACTAGATACGCCCCGCGGTGTTGTGTTTGTCGCGTGATGACTTGATCAGGTTCGTAATGCTAGGCAACACGTAAACGTCGCAAACTGACAGTTGCTTGGGTTTGTTTCGCGTTGAACAGTGAAAACCATAGACAACTGGCACTTATATTAAGTATGTATTAAGCAACTCATCATTTAGGGCTCGTCTCAGTTGGGGAAACAGATGATTTTGCTTAGGACATTGCTTAAACTAAGAGTTACTTAGGTAGGCGTCACCTTGTACTTCGTTAGTGAAACGGGTAATACCTAAGTAAGTATTATCTATACTTGACATTGGTTAAATCCACAATCGATAAAACAAATTGAAACTGATGACAGCGTACATAAGCTACCATAGACTGAATTAGTGCTAACGCTTATGAATAATACACAATATACCTATAGGTAAAACATAGTATCTATTACATAGTACTATATCAATCCGACTTTCACTAACACAAGCACAGCCGTCACTCACACAAGGATACACTAAAACAAACTGGCTGGAAATTCGTGGAATAGAATTAATTACATAGTACAACGTACAGTAAGCGACTTCGCCCTCCGAGGGCGGAGCGTCGGTGGGCGGCGCCCCAGCGTGGGGAGGCTTCGCAATTAAATAGCCTACGTTAACGTAATTTTGGCTTTTATAGGCAGTGTTTCATTGTTTGTTAGTAGGTATGATGGAAATTCGGATAAAGTTAGTTTCCACGCGCGGCTATATTACCTACAGACAATTTTATAAAAGTAGTCATGCGATTATTAAAAAAATAGTCAAGCGTGAGTTGGACGCAAGCACGGCAGGTTCCGTACCATTGAACAAGATATAACTCTATCTATTGATAAAATGTTAATTGCAGTCATTAACAACGAGCAGAAAACAGTTATTTATATTTTGATATCAATACAGCAGATATGGCCAGGCCTATGTCTAGCAGAGGGCGCCCTATGGCTGAGATGATGATGATGATGATGATGACAGCAGATATAATATGGGTCGGTAGTAATACATCTTCCTATGAACTGTCAAAATGTAAGCTGTCTAATAGTTGCGGTTTATGAGATAGCAGACCCGCGGATAGATGACCGAACAACGGAGTCTGAATAGGGCTCCTTTATCATTCGATTACAAAACCATAGAAATTACATCGTATTATGTTATAGAAATCACGTTTAAAACAAAGTGCATCTGATAAAGTAAAGTGATAAATTTGTTGCTGTAGCTGTAGATACGTTTTGGTACCTAACTCGCATTTAACTATAATGTCAAGTAAAACAATCTGCCGTATAAAGACGGCCATTATTTACGACCACAATACCTACTACTTCTCATTAACCGACTTCAAAAAAGGGAAGAGGTCCTCAATTCAACCCGTATGTTAGGTATGTCGGATGTCTTCAACCGCGACAATAATATCATCAAGACACGCGTTGCACTTTTCAGTTATTGGAGTACAACTCAAAAACCGCTTGTCCACCACCACGGAAGTATACTCTATCTAAAAAAAAAAGAATCATTGGTTCATAAACGAAGAAGTTATCCGCGAACACACAAAAAAAAGCAAACATATATACGGTCGAATTGAGTAACCTCCTTTTTTGAAGTCGGTTAAAAAGTGAATTCCCTTAAGGCTTAACAGAGCTCGCTAAGGAAAACTCAAATGGCCGTATGGTTATATATATGATAATAAAAAACACGCACTTCTGTCACATCACCATATTAATGAGTAACCTATTCCTGTTAAGTAACACTTCGGAATTTTACATCGCTCGTAAGATCCAATTGCACATGCAATGATTTAATAAATTATGTAGAACAATACCTATAAGAAATGCTAAGCTTTTTGTTATTCTACCTCCTGTAGCTTATCTAAAATAATGAGTAGTATAGTAGGTAGGTACATCTCTCGTCTGTACAACAAATCTAAAGTCACCGTGTAATCGTTAACTGGATCGAGTTGCCATGGTACCACCCCTAGTCCCCAACGTCGCAATAAAACTGGCCGTTTGACGCGATCAAGAAAATCTCCCCTAGCCAAATTTGTAAAGCAATGCATGCACGATACGACAATGTGTCGTGAGTTAGCAGCTTTAAATTTTCCAAAAAAAATTTTCAGTTACTAAAGTAATATTTTTTTTAATGAAATATTTTTAACTTTTATTTATCTTTCTACTCCTGGCCTTTTCTGATATTCAACCCAAGGAACATGTACATTTGCATTATCTAATATTTTTTTGTGGGATAAGGTGACGGAACACGCAAAAGGCCCACAGGGTGTTAAGTGGTAAGCACAACCTATAGAGATATATACAATTCGTACAGAACTGTTGACGTGGGACACAGTTCAAGCGCATTTCTCGCATCTACGACAATTTTTGATAAAGTAAAAATATGGTAGATCGAAAATATTCTTTCACTGATATCAAATGAAATGAAATTTTGTTCAATTAGAATTAACCTTCATGAACTGTTCTCGTAAGTGGTATACTTTTTTAGTTTATTGGACATGCAGAAGCTGATATGACTCAAAACTGTCTACTAATATTATAAATGCGAAAGTATGTGTGTATGTTTGTTACTTCTTCACGCTCTAACGGCTACACCGATTTCGAAAAAATTTGGAATGGAACACATAGGCTACTTTTATACCGAAAAAAGTATAGTTCCCGTGGGATAATTGAGGAAGCGAGAAAACCGTAATCCATGCGGGCGAAACCGCGGGGCGCTACTAGTTGTCTATATATTGAGCAAATGGTCTATCCTTAAAAAGTCAGATTATAGTAGCAGTCAGTAGATTTAGCAGCGAGTAACATATTTAATTATTTTTTGCACTATTAACCAATATTTAACTGTCAGATATTTTGGTATTTTATAATAAATAATTGGCCGCGGCATCAGCGACTCACATGGAGTTTTGTCGCAACGTTAATATCCTTCCTTATTCGAATTATTGCAGGTAACGTCCCCCAAGCAGTATTTATTTGTAAAATGATCGTCAAATAATGCGCCCCTGCGAGGGTTGCAAATACGGGAGTTTGTTAACCGGGTAAAATGAACAAAAGTTACTCCTCACAGTCTACAGATATTACCTCGGGAGGGGGATAGCACTTAGCTAGATGTGTCTTTATATTTACTCTATGTTTTACGAATATTTGGATACTATTTATTCAAATGTAATACTAGCTGCACCCCACGGCTTCACTTATGTGGTGATTAATATTGGTGGTGATGATAAAAAGTTGCCTATACCAGGGGCCAGCTACCTTCAAACTTCATCAAAATTGGTCTAGTAGTTTTTGCGTGAAAGCGAAACAAACAAACAAACTCACATCACGTGAGGACGTGTGGCAGAGTTGAAGCCAATGAAAAATCCTAATGGTATGATGGCAGATGCTATTCAGGTATAGTTTTGGTTAGATATGCCGGTGAAACCTAAATAGCAGTTTTACGCATTATTACGCAAGCTAGGTATTAATAACTAATTAGGTATTTAGAACTTAGCCGAGAGGCAAAATTAATCTTTGATTATTTTCGTGTGAAAAGTGTTTTGGTATTTATAAATGAACATAATAAAATATTTGTTTATTTAGTAAATTTCTACATTCAACATTTCCGAACATTGTAACTGATACCTACTACATTCTTATAAGTTTAATATAGGCAGTCTTGCTTGCTAAGCATTGTATAGTATCATGTTTTTAATTCTTGGAAAAAAATATGTACGCTAGTTTTTACAAATAAAAATTTGTAAATTGTAATATAACAAACCGACTAGGACTCACGTGGTAAACACTGGAAAATTACTCTCCGACCAGTTCCGAACTTATTTGCAGTTCTTCATCTGGGAGTTATGACCGTGCCAGGCGGCGGGCGTGAGCCTCAGCACGTAACTGAGAAACTCGCGATAGTTTTCAGAGCCAAATTTGTAAATTGATAAGTAAAGAAATTTTAAAATAAAAAAAATTACTTAAATAGTTGAATACCGACATCGACAAGTTATTTCACTCTTTTGATTGTTGAAGTCGATTCTTTGTTAAATTCGTATTTTTTCATGCTTTTCAGTTACCTTTACCACTCACGGGATTTTTTCACCCGCAATTATAATGTAGTCCAAGTAAACGTGAAGAAGGAGGAGGTTATATGTGTTATAACCTCCTCCTTTTTTGAAGTCGATTAAAAAAGACTCATCCCCGCTTTAGGAAACTGTGCATCTTGCCCTCAAATTTAAAATTTATGTCCAATGTCAAATAACTATTTGTCTCACCTGTGCCTGCGTGAAGAGGACTCTTCTCTTCCGCCGCTGTGCCAGAGGGAACTGCATCGGTTTGGAGTCGGGCCCCGCGCACGCCGCCAACCCTCCCATGTTGTTCACGTGGCCCATCCCGCCCGACGTCGACGTCATCAGCCTGGAAACTACAGCAGCCGTTCACATGCGAACATTCCTCAAAAGTTGGCTAAGCTTTATCAAAGTGCGTTTGGCAATTTTGGGATGAGCTGACAAAGAAGTTTTCACTTCAAAAATTAAAAAAATGCTCAGAATTCGATAAAGCTTTTGCCTTCAGGCAGCAGCTCAAGTGGATCGAACCAGCACAGTGTCCGTCAGTGTATAAACTTTCTAATTTCAGCATTTTAGCTAGTTTAAGTTTGTACATAAAGTTATGGTATAACAGTTTTCAATTAAAAGATAATTACTACCCCACTACTTTAAGCTTTATTATTGCCCGAGTACTGGATCAAATGCAGTCCCTTGCATTTAAAAAGGAAACTTGCGTATCTCATTGTGGTACTGTTGCGTTCCGGTTTTAAAGTCCATCCAACGTGTCTGCGCGTCTTTGCAACTATTATCTATGTGGTACATATATAAGGTCTCTTTAATTATGCTACGATACCAATGCGTTCAAATATAACAAGTGAATTTATTGAAATAAAAAACTCTACTCGACGAAAGCTCGACGAAAACTTGATTTCGTGCAGTTGAGTTTTGCTAAAACTTTCAAAATGACTAAGAACAATGTAATAAAGTTCAACCTTGTATAGCGTTTTGAAGGCTTGCCAGGCGCCGACATTACAGGGCTTGCGGGTGTTTACAGACAGAGAGGGCGGGACAAATTCTGATCCGTGTTAATTTAAAATATTACAAATATGTATTTACAGGTGACCTACGAGCTTAAATGAACATATTACTAATCACATTTTAGACTTTTTAATTTCCTTTAATAAGACAAAGTGTGCATTTGTCGTTACCGTGAGAATTTTCATAAAGGAAAAATATGATCAAATAGAAAATAAGTTTCCAAAAATATATTAGCAAATAATACGAAATTTTGTTAAATCAGAATTAACCTTCATGAGCTGCTGATAGGTGGTATTTTTCTAAATATTATAAGATGTTTAGGACTTTCTTTAATGTAATCTGAAAAGACTCAAAATTGTCTATCTGTGATCAAGCGTTAATGAAGAACGCAAACACATTTTTTTAATTTTAGTAATAAATTTAATTTTTTCAGTTACCCACTAACTTTTTAAACAAACGTAGAGCAAGTATGGGTTACACCTCTATAGAACAAATAAGTACCAATATAGTTAAATGAGTACCTACCTACTTTCATAACCAAATAACCGTCTGTAAATGAATACCGTCATAGCTAAGTTAGCACCTAGGTATATCAACGTAAAGACAGCAGTTGTTGTCAATTAACATTACGATGATTATTGCTGATATGGTACTTGTAGTTCATAGTTAAAATGCATAAATATCTTTTATTTTGTAGATATTTTAGATGTCTGCAGCTTTTACCAACGTTAAAAGCCGTAGCAATATAATTGCTTAAACGCGGAACGATAAAATTACAATATCATTAATGTACCTACATTAAATATTCCCTATTCAGGGGCTGTAGGGAAAAATTGTGTTGAAATTATCTTGCTTTCCACTGGCAACATTAAAAATGGCACTGAAGCTAAAACATTTTTAATGAAACTATTAACGTTATTTTAAGCATTATTGACGTGATAACGTTTTATAAATTGATGAATGCCAGCAACACTCATGAAAAATAGTAACGTTCCGCGTAACGTTCCACCTTAGTTTTGTATTACATAAAATAATCAAAGTCAAAGTCAACGTCAAAGTCAGTCAAAGTCAAAGTCATAAATGATTATGACGTTATCACGTAAATCTATCGTCCGTAAACCGACTTAACAGACAACCAATTTTTTTTTTAATTCTGCGGTGTGTCAGTGCTCGTTGTCCATCGCCCTAGCTTATTTTAGATAAAAGTTTTTGGAGAAACATAGTAACAAGTTAACTAGTTACCGGCAGCGGAGGGTTTAAGAGGATTCCATATTGTATACTTGTCCATACAACAAGAAAAGCCTTTTTCTACCTTTGAATATTGACAGATTTCGGTTTTTGTTTCATATAACCTGCACATTGTTTACTAGGCTTGTATGTCTTATTTATCCAGTTTTTTATATCACTTTATAGTTGCAAGCATCACAGCCTGTCAATTTTTGCGCGGACACTGGTAATTTAAAGTCAATATTTAAAAACACTAACTTTTCTGAAAATATTAATACGCCTACAACATATCATCATCTCAGCCATAGGACGTCCACTGCTGGACAAAGGCCTCCCCCATTGATTTCCACAAGGACCGGTTGGAAGCGGCCCGCATCCAGCCCTTGCCTGCGATCTTAGTAAGGTCGTCTGTCCACCTAGTCGGTGGCCATATCATATACCACAACATATCATACTCAAGCAATTGACATTAATAACATTTTTTTTCGCTAAAATTCAGAGAGGGAACAGATGTTTGCCTCGGACGTAGGTAAATTCTATTAAAATATGTATATGTTTATAAATCTCACGAGCAGCAACTGTCTCTATCGGTTGCATAGAGTGTTGGAGGGAGCGCTGAGACAGCAATACGTTTTTTTATTTTAATACGTTTCCTCAATACCTTCATCTAAGTATCTATCTTTAGGTAACTTCTGGGCAGGCATGCTCCATCCTGGACCGCATCATCACTTAACATCAATCAGGTGAGATGGTGGTCAATCGCCCGCCCATTCCCAATAAAAAAAAACACGAAATCAGAAAACACTGAGCGACGCTGAGGCCTCAGTGGCAGCCTGGCAATTCCTCCCTCCTTAGTGGAAGTTATCTTTTATACTTTTTACTTGATTATATGCTTCCAAATTTTATTAATATTTTTTATGCAAGTGCATTCTGAAACATTCGTAACGCAATACCAATGTCCATACCATTGATCATATCCACTCGCGTCGTCAATCTCCGTGTAATACGGCGTTCGTCGCAGAGTAATATTCTACACATTATACACGTCGAATTCTCCGCTCATTCTATTTACACAACACTCCACAATCGAAAAGGGTCGTCCAATAAAATATTACTCCCCATTCTCTTACGTTACGTTCCTTTCTATTGTGCCTCCGATTTTGGTGCAAGAATCAGACCTATTTGTTCGTACAGTTTTATATTGTCGTATTAGAGTTGCCGTATTCAAATATGTTCTTGAGTTTTAATGTAATAGGTAAGTACTAGACTTGACGGTCGCCATGACTGTCACTGGTCAGTGACATGAGTTCTGGATTTCCGGGGCCTTGGGTTCGAATACTGGGATGGGCAAACATTTATAAGATGAGTGTAGGTTTTTGTCCCGGTCTTGAATCTTTGTGTTCTATGATTGTGTGTGTCTATACCTCCCGCGACTTAGGGAATCCTAGAGCTGGAGTTTGAGTACGATAAAGTAAAAAAAAATAATGAAATAAAAAACTTAGAAGCAAGACGGTATGTTACGACAAACACACTGAAGATCCCAATGAAGCTCTCTGGGTGAAGCCAGAACTTTTGTCGTTAGTGATATCGATTTTTTACTTCACAAGCACGCGTGCTTTGCACTATAGCGCATTTCTTCAATTTTGACGTGTAACATGTTTCGTAGTTGCTACTTTACTTCTGTGCATACTCTCATATTATACAGTATTGTAATCTGGGGACGCAAATCAATTCGCCTCATTAGAATAGCAACAAAAAGAGCAATACGAGCTATTGTAAGAGTGACAAAGGAAACATCCGCACTTCCGCTGTTTCGAAGCATACTAACTGTGTCGGCTCTGTGGGCAACTATAGGAAACACGATAGCATCAATGATCTGGTGGTGCCTGTGCCCTCCTCAAGACCTTCATTTTAAGCTCAATTTATAAATAGTTTCAGGAACAGGCATTCTATTCATAATAAATTTTGATTTTATTTACTTTCTTTGTCCGTCTTTGTTGATGTCACGTTACATCACTTTAGCCCCACTGGCCCCCTGCGGCCGTACTTCAGCCCGTCTACATTATTGTATTTTACATATTATGTAATTCTGTTATTAATCCGAATGTAGTACGGTGTTCACTCAAATATATGGCTGTCACTACCCACTCCCAGAAGGCTGATATCACCACTATCATCTATAGCTAAAGTATACAAACAGGACGCTTTCGAATAAATTGGTATTAAAGCAAAAACAGTAAAAACAAACAAAATAAAAATACTTTATCTTTTACGATACGGAGCCTTCGTATGCAAGTGTAACTCACGGCTGACCGGTTTCCTGAGATGCGACGGTTTGGTGTGAATAATGTTTTGACAACAAACCGTCCAGTAATTGAGCCGCGGGAATGCGATGTCCGCAGCAGAGGACAGGGGGAATGTTTTGGATGAAATCCATTTGCACCCGGTACTAGCTGACGGAGGTTGACAGGACTTTGAATTGTCAGAGAAGGGATGCCTACTTTCATATTATGCAGAGTGTACCGCCTTGGAATACACATTATTTGACTAGTAGCGCGGTTACACTCACGTAGTCTACTTTTCAATCAGTTTTGCTTCCAAGGTCAACACTTCGCCGCGTGTAAAACAAATCAATTTTATTTTATTTATTTATTAACATTCACAGAAGGTCTTCAGGTCCCAAACTAGGCAGAGCCTGTACTATGGTAACCTGATACATACTTATATACATATACACACCCAGACACAATGATAATACGAATTAATATAAGTAGTCCAATATGCACTAAACAAACAGCGGGTCAAATATCGAAAATATGCAATGAATTCGTAGTATAGAAATGCAAATACTAAAATATAACTAAACTTTTAACCATTAAAAAAGTAACCGGGACAAGGCGTAAAATCCCACTAATATTATAAATGTCAAAGTTTGGATGGATTGATTACTCAATCACGCCAGAACGGCTGAACGAATCTGGAGTAAATTTGGCACAGAGATAGATTATAGTCTGGAATAGCACATAGGTTACTTTTTATCTCGGTAAAATGTATGATTCCCCTGGAATAATTGATGTAGCGGGAAAACCGTAATCCACGCGGATGAAACCGCAGGGCGCTACTAGTAGTAAATAATGTCAAAATGGTTCGGCAGGCTAATAATAGCGCCGTAGTCAATTGAGTGAATTATACGGTATAAAAATATTTCTAATTAATACCTAGTTCCCTAATAGATTGACATAATGCCATTCATAAGTATCTAAAGGTATATGGCACTCTGAATTAGAAAAAGAAACGAGTCCCATAGTCTATAATATATATATAATATGTAGACAGAATAGCTCGCTGTTCGTGCTTGTGATACTTTTAACAACGTTTGTACAAATCCTAAAGCAGATAGAATATATATTTTTTTATAGCCTCAGTATAATTAAAAAAAGGTTGGGTGACAGTTTTCTTCACAGTCACTTAAATTATCTGTAAAATGACTATGTAGGTAAATACATTCTTAGCGAGTGCAGGGTATATATATATATATATATAAATTTATTTTCAATTGTCTTGTTATAGATAGATAGATAACACTTTATTGTACAAGTACATCAACTTAAAATAACATTTATAAAATAACATATTAACAAATACAAAATACGTTGCACAATTGGCGGTCTTATCGCTAAGAAGCGATCTCTCCCAGACAACCATTGTTATTATTGTATTAAACTTTTTCTACAAATTTATGCATCTTACATAGCGTCAAAAATATGTAATTAGCTTCTTTGTAATCATATTTACTACTTACTTTGTTAATTAAGGCTGTTAGTTTCTCGAAAATAATAAATAAATAAAACCAGCTACTCTCATCTGATCTATGAAATCGAAAGTTAAGCAAACTATACCTTATCTTGTTGTTCAAGTACTTAGTCATCGTGACTTGTGACCTTTGATAGGCAAATATTAGTCTCGTCTTCAACAAGAACAACGTTGATAGGTGACCATTCCAAATTTGAAATATTACGTCACCAGCGAAAATATTTTCTTTCGTACCTTGTTCCGATAGTTAAAATTATTGTTATTACTAGCCGCGCCCCGAGGTTTTACCCGCGTGCTGAAGATTGATGATGATAATAATGAAGAGCGTTATTATGTTATTCCAGGAACTTAAGTATCGCGGAGCCGCGATACAGGAAATCCTAGTGCGGGGGTCTGAGTGTAAGAAGAAGAAGAAGAAGAAGAAGAAGAAGAAAAAAATACCTGCCAAATTTCATACGAATCCGTCCAGTCGTTCTGGCGTAATTGAGTAACAACCATCCATCCATCCAAACTTTGACATTTATAATATTATAGTGGGATAACACACGCTACTATTACTACATATTAAATCAGCATGTCTAAGTCACGGAATCTTTGACGGTGATTTTCAAAACGTCAGATTATTATGAAACTTCGCCCACTTATCAAGTGCATGCTTATTAAAGGCGTTGTGTTAATACAATAACAATGTTTCATTACTCTCGAAAGGATCTCCCGGATTAGCGATTTTATTATTTGGGTAACATCAAAAGCGTGTTTTTTTAGTTTTTGATATTTAAATAGTAGGACTTCACGTATCACCTGCGCTAAATATTATTATCTACTTATTCCGTTATACCTTCTGAAATTGTAGTTAATATTAATGTATGCTAATGTTCAACCACCGTTACAAGAATATAATTAGTTAGCAAGTGTTTTTTTTTAATATATGGCAGATTTCACACATTTTGCCAATTCAGTTCGCCAGTTAGCATGCGAGAACTTCGAATAAATCAATTAATTAGTTTCAATATAAACTAAACTATCCTGTATATATTTGTATCATGCAACCTAACAGCGGGTACTTAACCAAAATTAAGGTCAGTACACTACACAGTAACACTTAATGATTATAAATCCGTTCTAAGAATCAGAATACAGACTTTATATACACGATATAACAGAGATCTTTATATATACTAGGTATGTCAATATACATTTCAAAAATAAATAAACTGTCGCGGTAAGTAACCTAAGAGTTTAGAAATGGGATACTTATGCGCCGTTTATTTTTGATGTTATATATTTCATATAAGTATGTATATACATACAAAAAAGAACAAGATTTCAGAAAATAAGAGATACATAAATTATATTTAGTTTTTGTGAAGAAAAAAATGCTATGCAAAAAGTGGAATGTATGTAATAAACGAAATTTGAATCTTCACACCTAAAACACACAACATTTCATTCATAGTGACAGAGCGAATTGACATACATTCATAAATTGAAATAAAAAGCCTACCAATCAAGCCGTTGAAAGTGTCAATTGGCCCTAAAGACGATTCATCCAAAGCGACGATTACTGAACCGCTAGTTAACCCCACGGAGTGCGTTTGATGACCGCCCTATTGCCGTGAAATTGGCCAGGGGGCGAAGCGTCCACAGAAAAACAAACTGAGTGTGGGCAGTTGCTCAAGTTGTATTATTTTTAACCGACTTCCAGAAAGGAGAGCATTCTCAATTTGGATGTTGTCTAAGTATATTCGGACACTATCATTAGCGACACGATTTGGAAAATTATTTTTTCTTTCGATAGGATTCACTTCCACGTTGTAATTTTTTTTTCAAAATCAGTTCATTGATGGTCATTGATGTCTAAACCGTAAACCATTTCGACTTTATTCTTTTTAATTTTTAGAAAATTAAAAAGAATAAAGTTGAATAAATAAAAAAATCCTGGTTGACGTCTCAGGAGACCGAAGAGCTGGCAGCTTCCTCGCTCAACGTATTAGCCTAGCAATACAAAGAGGAAACGCTGCCAGCATCTTGGGTACAATGCCGCAGGGGCCCGTTTTAGATTTAATTTAGTTTTTATTAAATGTTTAAGGTTTTTATTTTAAGTTAGATTATATATATATAATATTTTAGTAATAAAAGTGTATATATGTTAATATAATGGGTATACATATTGTATTTGGATTTTTAGAAAATAAAAAAAAATCCACAGTTAAAGTTAGTTGTTATCTCATAGCTCGTCATTCATGAACCAATTTGAAAAAAAACTTTTTTCCTTTAAAAGACGAATATTTCCAAATTGGTCGTATAAGAATTCTATAGAAACCAGTCAAGTACAGTTTGTAAACTACGTAATTATAGTTATAATATAACTATAATTACAAAATCCAAAATATATATTTATAACTATAGGTTAATGATTATGATTCAGAAATGAATCGGAAAAAGTATGGTTCCCATGGGATAATTGAGGTAACAGGAAAACCTTAATCTACGCGGGTGAAACCGCGGGGAGCTACTAGTAAAATATAAAGAAATAAAATTTATACATAGGTACATATTATACCTCACATATACAGGTATCCAATCAATATATTTTCCAACTCTGGTTGACTAGACGCACAATGAACTGTCAAACTCCACGCATTTCGATTTTCCATTCATTCGCAAAGCTTTAGACACTTGGCTTGTTATTGGGATCGATTGTCCGAACTTCAATAACTGTCCGCAGCCGCCCAGGAGGTCGCCAGGGGGTGAAAGGGGCGAGACAGAACAGTGGTAGGGGCAAGCAGAGGCGTGCAGTTGACGGCCTCGGTGACCGCAACTTGTGTAATTAGTACGACTTTGAAACCCCTTGTCCAAATTCAGATTTAGACTGTGAAGTTACGCGGATAGGGTTTTTGTAAGCCTATTTTAATAGCGTTTTCATCTGCATTATTTATAGATGCTACACGAAAGAACGTTTATTGTATAAAGTGGTTTTGAAAATGCAATGTTTTTTCAATCAAAATTTCTTATAATGAATGCAGTTTACCTATACCAAAAAATATTTGGTGTTAAAAAATATATTGATTGTTATGATTAACAATCAATCATCAACTGTATACTATATTGTACCACGATATATTAAGGGATTCCGCGGGTTGGCTCCGCTATGTAGTATGTTTTAGGATATACGGTTCTTAAATAAAATAACGTGGTAAAAGTTGGTAAGTAGGTACATTACCTACATTACAGATTGCAGTCAGTCAAAAAAGACCTTCTCGGCATTAAGCCCGATACTCTTAAAGACTACTCAATCTTAAACGGTACAAATGACGACAGATCATTGGAATTGTTACCGGTCACTGCCAGCTTAACAAACACCTGTTTACACTGTTGTAAATCCAGGTCCAGGCCTCTTCTACAGAAGATGGATTGGGTTTACAGGCGGAAAAAACGGCCGCGCACGTGGCGACTCAAAGTGCATCTTACGTCGGCGCGCCGAGAAGTAGCGAGTTGCTGGGTTTCCTGGGCGACATCGGGTGGCTAAACTGAAAGACACTGCCCGACATCACGCAAAATAGGCCGCGCACTATCGGCCTGGTTGCGGAAAAGGTCCCATCTAGTACCAAGTAAGTTGGTACATCGTACATTAAATTGGTACATCGCGAAGACTTTCCGAGGCAACCGCTAACGTCACAACCAAAAGAATTTTCAATGCGTTTGCACACAAACTCAAAAACATTTACTTACAAATTAAACATTACATTATGTAAGACTGTGTACCCAAACAATAATTATACAAATCTGACACCTGACTGTTTAAAGCCGAGGTCGAGGGCCACTCGAAATTAGCCACCGGTACGTGACTGGCAATGATGGCTACCGTCCGCACCGACGATGACGTCGTCACCCCCGCGCCCGCGTGCCTTCCCCGCCGCCGCCGCAAATATTTACATTCTCAACTAATGGATCTCGCTCCGAGAACTGGCATGTGCTTTGAAAGTAAGATTTTATGGCATGACCAACAAACACATGCGGAATTACTTATACTTCAATTGTTCGCGTCGAGGTAAGATCGAATGAAGATAAAATGTTATACAAATATAAAATTAATAGTAATCAATAACTACAACTATCTACCTTTTTTAACCCATATACATGAATTAACATTTTTACCGGGATATTTGAAATAAATGTAACAGAAAGTGTTGGCTCGTGTTCCATCATAACAATCGGCTGCGAGCAACCCGCGTAAACGATGTGCGACTTAAAAGTTTTGCATTAACAACATGCTAGGCTGAACTTACGTTAAAAAAATATTAGGACAAAAATCGGCTACTAGTGGGACTTGAACCCACGACTGCAGAATACCGTCCTGTCGCTTTGTCCAACTAAGCTATAGCAGCCACTACACTACCGTCCAAATTTCTCCCTTCCTTTAACATCTGAGGGGATGATGTTCTTAGTGCCATCTACATTAAATTGTATGAACAATTAATACTTATAGACTGATAGACCAACATTACAATTGATATCGTAAGAGTTACTCTTGTAATCCTCCTACTAATATTATAAATGCAAAAGTTTGTGTATATGTGTGCATGTGTGTATGTTTGTCACTTCACGCTCAAACGGCTACACGGATTTTGATGAAATTTGGTATAGAGATAGTTTAAACTCTGGATTAACACATAGGCTACTTATATCCCGGAAAAGATATAGTTCCCGTGGGATAATTGAGGTAGCGGGAACCCCGTAATCTAAGCGGGTGAAACCGCGCGGTGCTATAAGTATGATATAACAACAACAATACCATTTCTAGTCATAAAGCAAACTAAATGTAGGTCTACACATGAATATTTTTCGCTACAATTTATTGTTGGTTTCTTTCTGATCGACGCGACCAAAGAACAGGCCAGGCGACATACTGGCCACTGCTGGAAGCAACAGGCAAAAGAAAGCGAACGACATGGAGATATAGAATAAGCTGGAGGAGGCCTTTACCCAGCAAGGGGTTCCTATCCTGAACAGCGAGCATTAAGACAGTTACATAAGAACAAAAAAAACAAAAAAAAACAGCAATGCATTAATATTAATACCGGCTGGCCGGTTGGCGCAGTTGGTAGCACTCTGCCTTCTGAGCCGCTGGTCTCGGGTTCGATTGCCGGACAGGTCAAACATTTGTGTGTATGAACATGTCTGGTTGAGCTGTGTCTGGGTGTGTATGTGTATATAAGTATATATATCAGTCATCAGGTTACCATAGCACAAGCTTTGCCTAGTTTGGGACCTGAAGACCTTGTGTAAATGTTATTTAAAATAATAATAATAAAAATTGTAAATTTGATATAAGAAGGAATTAAATGGGCTTTATTATTATTATTATTCTGATCAGCGATTGAAAACGTTCTTTCACTTATTATTTCACCTTGTCGACTGTAGATGACGTTCTTCTTCCGGTGTCAAGTTATGACCTTGACCGACTAGTGATAAGAGGTACATTTTGTTAAGGTCTTGACAGGTTTTACAGAAGCTCGCGGGTGTTTACAGGCAGAGAGTGCGGGACCAATTTCTGATGCGTGTTGATTTTAAATATTACAAACCTTACCTTAACCTTACTTTTCTCGCTACGTCAATTACCCCACGGAAACTAAATATTTTCCGGAATAAAAGTAGCCTATTTGATAAAGTAGGGTTAAAACTATCTCCATACCAAATTTCATCAAAATCGGTGCAGCCGTTTGAGCGTGAAGAAGTAACAAACATACACACAAACTTTCGCATTTATAATATTAGTAGGAGTAATTTGTCAACTAACAAATAAATGTCAACTAACAAATAATTGTCAACTGCTTATATCCCACTAATATGATAAATGTGAAAGTTTGGATGGATGTTTGTTACTCAATCACGCTCAAACGACTAGACGGATTTGGATGAAATTTGGTATGTAGATACTTCAGGTCCTGGAATAACACATAGGCTTTTATTGTTAATTGATGATGATGATTTCATCATCATCATCCTGCGCATCAGCATGCGGGTAAAACCGCGGGGCGCAGCTAGTTTTTCTATAAATTGTTTTTGTTGTAACGTATTACTGAAATGTTTTTAGTAAATATGTGATTGTTATCCTTATTATTAAGGTGTTAAAGAGTAAAGTGGTCGATTATTTACTATTGCAACGAAACTTGAAGATTAATTTTACATAGCAAATGGCATGCGCAACCAAAAATGTATATTGTATGCAATTGCTTAAACTCTCACATTCGAGAAACTCGGACGCCTATTAAAAACACCATCTAGTTAAGATAAGATAATTTATTCATGTTTTACAAGGATGAGTTGGTACAGAAGCCTTACACTACATAATATAATGGTATCAACTTAGATTTAGAAAATACACATTTTATAGCTTATGGTACTTACCCCTGAGTTGTCATTATAATTAAGCAATAGTTGAATTAATCTATAAAGTGGCAGTTAAAATAATCGTATTAACGTAGAGTTCACCCTACAGTAGAGCAGATAGAGCCAGCCGGCCGCGAGTGTTGCCAACGCTAAATAAACTCCAGCAAATTGTGCGTGAATAAACATCGGCAATAATAGACGTATTGTGTTACATCTCCCCTTCGCTATCTCTATCCGACGCGCCTGGTCGCGAATGAGGTGCAGTTACTGTTCATGTTGCTCAAATTTGTACCGAGGGTTTCACGCCCCGGTTATCGGTCGAGGTTGAAATTTATTTTGCATGAATGTAAGTAATAACAATAATTATGTCATTTTAAACATGAGATGAGTTTAGGTTTTTATATAGTATTTATATATTTGTGAAGTGGACAACAGAACGTAATGATGAGATCGCAAGCGTGAATTGATAAAATTAGACCATATAATATAAAGACTGAGTTCCAGAGGACTTAATGTATCAAAGTTAATATGCGCATCTTTAATGTTAATAAATGTTAAACATTACATATAATATACCTAAATAAATGCAATTAATACACATCTCACACTTATGGAAAACTAGCCCCACCGCACTGTTTTACCCTCGTGAACTTTGGTTTTTTCCTTGACTCAGTTATCCCATACTTCATCATCACAAATTTCAGCGTGATTAGACAATATTAATGAAATCATAGTAAGCGTTCATTAGTATCATATCTACATGCTCTTGGGATCTGTGTTTTAGATATGTATGCTTTTTACATATAGGGAAATCTTTTCCTTTATTCTTATAGATTGAAATAATCGTGGCATGAACTTCATCCCGTGAAAAGTCCATACCAGTACCTAGCTATATAAGAAAAATTACGTCATGAACTTCATCCCGTGAAAAGTCCATACCAGTACCTAGCTATATAAGAAAAATTACGTTTAGTAACATTTTTTACAAATCACCTCTGGTTTTAAACCAAAACAATTTCAGCTTGCCAAAGTCGCAGATGTCATTGAATGAAATAGCAAACATTTCTGCGGCTATTTCCCTCAGTGTTGCCACACTAAAGGAAGATAAACTGCGGTCGCCTGCCAGTGACGCGTCCACTCTGCGAGCATTAGCCGCGCCTACATGGAAACTAAGTGTGTCACACACTTATTTTTTCCCCGCGGCAATTTTAACTTCAGCTAGCTGACCGTATGCGAGTGTTTGTGACTCCGTTTGATGTATGGCAACACTTGAAAACGCTGCAGGTATCGAAAGCCAAGCTTTTAAAGCCGTGATTACCTTGTCATTTATTTTTTCAAAGTGGAAGCGTGCATTCGGATTACACACATCGGTGACTTAGAATATAATTAACATTTTTCATTTAAGTATATTAAAGACCGTAAACGTATATTACTTTCAGTTTTATTACACATGAAAACATGATGAAAATATTATGACTGAGTTGACACGATCACCGAGTATTTTCTACACATTCTAACTCATGTTTTATTTACAAAAATTACCAGTATTTAGACAACACTCTGTGGTAAGAACCACTTTTGTCTAAGTAACAACGTTTGAAGAGCGTCATATTTATTCGTATACGTGTGGTGCATTAACATAGACAAAAATAATTTGAAGCGTGGACAGGGCGAGAGCGTCCGACTCCATCGACCTCATGGTATTTGCGGACGTGAGGCCTCGTGTTTACCCAGCCAAGACTCTAGTGGTGAACAAACATGGGACCGATCGAATGGAATTGCTTATTTTGTCTCTGCGTACACGGCTCCCTTGCACTGCAGGTACGGGAGGCGGCGCGCGGCGTACAGCGTGCCTCAGGGTAGCGTACTAAGTCCACTTTTTCTTTTACATTACATTCTTTGTTTAATAATTCGGTGGACAGTATTCGAGAGCGTGTTTTTTCTGCTTGGACAGCACTTTCGGGTTTACCGTTTTAATCTGTTCTTAGAGATACTTATCTTGACGGAAGCGTGCCGGATTTTGTTTCTTCAATTATTTATAAATTTTACGGCTGGTTGGAGGCATAGTCCCGTTGATTTCTCTTATTTGTTGTTTCTTATTGTTGTATCCCGTTATTGCGTAATTGGATAAAGTTAGGCCTTACAGTCTCTGCTATATTCAGTTTACCAATTAGTACGAACAATGGAACTTCAGTCGTCCAATTATTATCAGCTTACAATTAAATTAATTCATTTTCCGACTAATTGCTATTAACGCATTATGTAATTTCGCCTATTGTGAATATTTGATAATTGAATCTTGAGAAACAATATTATCAATAGTCCACTAGGTCCCATGAGCACATTAGGATATTTCTTGTTAACTAAGTACTTTAAGTAAATAAAAATATTATAATTCTATCGACTCAAAAGAACTTATCCTAATTTGCTTATTATCTATATTTACATAGCAAAATGATTTAATAATTTCAACTTATATCCACAACATTAACAAGGTAACATTAACATAATTTAAAAATAATTTAGAATAGCAATAAAATAGTATATAAAATAGTACTTTAATGTGCATTTTCAATGTGCACTTATTGGATCATATATTCAGGGTATATTCTATAGTACAATATGGGAGTAACTCGTGTTGTTTGTACAATTAATTAGAATGTCATTGTGTACCTACTATGTATTTTAATATATATACAATTTTAATTATATTTTTTTTTTAAAGTCAAAGACATCTTTATAAATTAAATTTACTCAAATTACACAGAAACATAATTAATACGACTCTTATAATTGTTGTTTATTTTTTTTATAAAATTATACGGGACCTTTTTGCACATTGTAAATTAGAAAAAAACAAAGTCAAATCCTTGGCGTTAAAAAAATAACCTACGGCGTAGATGCAGGCAACTTCGGAGACACAATCTTACTATATGTGCCTAGTAGGTATATTTTCCCGTAAGACCGTAGAACAATAGAACGACTAATGATAGTAACATTTTTGATAACGATAATTGATGTTAAAATCAAATGTCTCGATAACGGTGATCTAGAAATGCAAATATACAAAATGCAAATACAAATATGTTTATTTCCTTAAAAAGATTTACAGATACGCTTATGTGGTACACATGTTTACAGACTTGTTATATATCTAAGCCTTGTTTACCTTACCTTGTTTTGTTATTATGGGGGTGGTGGTGTACGTAAGTAGTGTTGACGCAACTGTCTGGGATAATATTTATATTATTATTATTACTTCTTATGAAGGAAAATTTATCAGAGCGTTTAATTATGGGACGCGTGACCGAAATGCTGGCACATATTTGGCTCAACGAATCAGCATTGCAATTCAATGCAGGTTCGATGCTGTTTTTTTTTTGTTTCATTAAACGGATTCTAAATGGAGGTGACTCTATATTCTACTGTATGTGTTTTTTTATGTATTTGTTTTACCAATTTCTCTTTTAATAGTGAACCGAAAAGAATTGTTTGTGACTACAAACAATTCTTTTTAGAAATGGGATTAAAGATATATTTTTGAAAAAAAGTTTATTTATTCTTCTGAGTTGTAGGTGGGCTGTTGTCGCCAAGTCAGGATCTGATAATCTTAGCGTAAGCTTTCGTGAAAATCATTTTACCCAGGAACTGTTAAGTATTATAGTGTAAGGTATCTTTGTACAACATTTTATGATGCCCGTTCAGCCATTTTGACATTGAGTAGTAAGTGAACATACTAACACACACTAACTTTCGCATTTTTAGTAAGCATCTAAACCGTCTGGGGATATTTATTTTGTATAAAGTTGCAAATGACCACAAGAAACTTACTTAATAGGCTTTTATGGATGATTTCAAATTAAATCTGAATAAATTAATGAATTATAAAAGATTTGCGTTGCAATAATTCAGTGCCGAAGGTTTACCTAGCATTAGCCTTTAGTAATTAATAGTCAAGTTAACTTTTTTTTAAAGTTGGCAATTAATTTCAAATGTATGCCACTTATGCAGCGCAGCGCCGTCATTTGACGAGTTAGAAATAAAGGCAGTAATTAAAGCTGATGCTACCCAAGGAAGTATTACAGAGGAGATAGGAATAAAACAAACGTGATATCAAGGTTATGATCAAGGCGCTACTGATGAAGTGGATGAAAGACACCGACTTCATAAAGCGAGGAGCGCAAAAAGATCCAACGGGAAGACTAATTTATGCTATTGACATCGATTTAGGTAGAATCGATTAGAATTGACCTAAACTCATTTTTGCTCTTGTTATTCAAAATCAAGAGCCACTATCTAAACCTAAATAACCTATAATTATTGCCTGTGCTGTTTGTTTTTCCCCGATTATTGGGTAATCTGTTGAGCTAGCACAGGTCGGGTTTCGGCTTTGTCTTGAGAGGCATCGGGTATCGCTGACACTAAAGTGCTTTTGAATTAGTTTGCGGCTCTCTGATATTGATTGGGGTACTTAAGAGTATAATATATATAATAGATAAGTATAGTTGGTTTCTATGACAACAACCGTATGTCACGGGTAAAACAAGTTATAAATATAGAATAAAAGTTTACAGATGGAATAATTCTTGCTCATAGGTATCACAGATGAGGGAGGGAGTGAGGTGTACATATATCTAACATATACACAATTCCAACTATCAGTTACTGGAGTTATGTATATGTTAAATATAGCTTACTAGTAGCGCTCTGCGGTTTCACCCGCGTAGATTACGGTTTTCTCGCTACCTCAATTATCCCACGGGAACTATACTTTTTCCGGGATAAAAGTAGCCTATGTGTTAATTCAGGGCTTAAACTATCTTCATACCAAAGTTCATCGACATCGGTGTAGCCGTTTAAGCGTGAAGAAGTAACAAACATACACACAAACCCTCGCATTTATAGTATTAGTAGGATTGTGGAGGTCAATGACAAAGGCTGAGAGAGAATAATTGTAACTCAAAATATTATAGATGTTTCATACAAGACCATCTCACTTCTCCCCTCTCAAGTTTAACCATTGCCAAATAATCCTGAAACTTTGAACAGGATCCACCGTGTTTTTACTAAAATTCATCAATCAGCACTTAAGGTGTGAAAGTGCAATAATCTGAGTCAATTTTGCTATTTAACAAGCGTGGACTACGTTTTTCCCGTCACCTTAATTACCCCACCGGAATTGCTTAGTTATTGGAATAAAAAGTGTCCACAGTGTCCAGGGTATAAGAAATGTCCTTACTACATTTTATTTGAGTCCATTCGGCTCTCTTGGTGTGATTAAGTCAATAAACATCCATCCATCCAAAATTTCGCATTGATAATAGTGGTGTGAAAGTGCAATAATCTGACTCAATTTTGCTATTTAACAAACGTGGACTACGTTTTTCCCGTCACCTTAATTACCCCACCGGAATTGCTTAGTTATTGGAATAAAAAGTGTCCACAGTGTCCAGGGTATAAGAAATGTCCTTACTACATTTTATTTAAGTCCATTCGGCTCTCTTGGTGTGATTAAGTCAACAAACATCCATCCATCCAAAATTTCGCATTATTAATAGTAGTAAGATACGGATACTTGAAAAACTTAAAGATTTTTCCCACTTCTAAAAATAAGGACGTTTCTAAATTTTTGTGGTGTTTTTGCTTGATGTTTGTTACGTCAGAACTCAGTCATATTATGAGTACCGATATAAAAAAAATGTTTATCTAAAAAAACTACGATTTTCATTCGATAGTTTTCAGTTCAGTACGTTGGTATTAAAATTACGTAATCATAGGAATTTGGTTCAGATCTTCTTATAGAAAAACAATGGTGAAGTTTGTTGATATGCGTATCGGGTGCACTTGTAATAACCTAACCTGATACCCGATGCACCTGCACTTAGAGAACAATCACGCCCAACTCTCGGACAACATCACTATCGAATTACTGACAGCACTCAGAAAAATCTATAGATAAACTAAATAGGATAGATAGAAGGGAGAAAAGCAACATCTTCTATTTATTGCACAATGCAAGAAAATGCATTGTTAAACACGCGACTGGCTAATAAAGAATGTATTTTATGACTTAAAAGAATTCATGTCTCGAGATAAGTCTACTGACGTTTTGTTATGAATGTTATGATTATGATTCATTAAGGCAATGTAATAATTAGCATAATCCATTTAAATATTAATGCTGTAATCTTGAAATAAATTAATACAACCTATGTCATATAAAATTGTATGAGAAATTACTTTTTAAAGATGATTATCTTGACATATTAATAATGTAATAATTAGTTATAATATGCAACATTGAATGCCCGATACGGGTAAGCTGATTATCACTCTCTTGCAATACCATCGTGCAAAAAATATGTAATATTTTTATCAGTTGTCAATAAATTATTCTGATTCTGATTCTGATTCTGACTGTTATAAACTATTTTATGATTAAATTTGATTTGGTTTAAACCAATGCCAAGTAAATAAATTTCTCAGTCTTTACACATTTCTTTTTAAAGAATTTTGATTTGATTTGCATTAAACAACAGGGCTAAGCTACCTTAATAATATTAAAAATGAAAAGTTTGATTGTGTGTTGTGTGCCACTTAGCAAGAAAACTGCAGGAATGCTGCATAATATAAACATAATATCAAAACATGATTTATGTGTTCTCAATTATATTGCTACTTTAGTTCAAAAAACCTCACAACCTGAAATCACACATAGGATAATACTATATATTTATCCCAGGAAACTGAAACTAAAATTTCACGCAAGGTAAAATTGTAGTTGCATAGACGCACGCGAAACCGCGAGATGCAACTAGTAAGCTCTAAGCTAAGTAAGTTTAGCCTGAAATTCCCAGTCTGCAAAATAGTAGCATTAGCAAGTGCTCGCATAGGTAGCTACCACCTTGAACTTTAAAAATATGTCTACAAACACACACTTTGTACAGGAAGCTGTGCTTGAGATGCACACAAACTAAGTTGTTTTTTTGTATGACAAACAGACCCCCGCACTGGAATTCCTTGTGTCGCGGGAGGAATGGACAATCACAGCACACAAACACCCAAGACCCGGGACAAACATGCACTGCACTCATCGCACAAATGTTTGCCTCTGCCGGGATTCAAACCCAGGATCCCGGAGACACAGAAGTCATGTCACTGACACTAACCACTGCGCCACGGCGACCGTCAAAAAAGCAGAGTAATAGTAAGCAAGCCAAAGTTCAGGCAGTACCTCCTAAAAGGATTGTTTTTTTTTCATTCTGTATAGATCTAGCATTTGACCACAATCTCACTTGATGGTTAGTAACGATGTGGTCGAAGATGTTATCACGCTAGACCTAGAATGCTCACTGGCTCTCGAGGACTGGTGCCTGAACACACTAATATGTGCTTGGTGACAGATTTTCAAATTTGAGGGTGGTAGCTAGCCAGGCGGGTATTCGAAAGTACCCTACCACCATGCTGGGAATTTGATAACGGTGTTACCTTCACCGGAAGCTCAAGCTGTTGTTGGGAATCGACCAGTGTCCGTCAGTTAGACAGGCGACGCTCCCCCCGCTGAGCTATCATCGCTTCAAGTTAGTATGATATAATTTCTCTACTTTTCCCACTTCAAAGATGAGACGGTTCTGCACCGCCTAAGTCTCATCTTGGTAAGGTCCCGCACGGCGGCGGGAGCATGCTCTGTTTGTTTAATATTTTTTATTGTACGGCTAATGGTGTTGACACACGGGGCAGGGGCGAAGGGGGTGGGTGGAGGAGCTTGCAATTCGAGACACTTTCATTGTAGTGCATTGGTAAATAAGTTGTATCACAGTACGTGGTGAACGGCTTAGATATAAGATTTATTGAGATGAAATAAAAGGTTTGATATAACATACTAAAAAAAAAACAACCGGTTGCACTCCGGAAGTGCAGAAGTGAAAACTTGAACGTGATGGATGATGATGAATGAAAAGTAGCCTATGTGTTATTCCGGGACCTGAAGTATGTACATACCATTTTTCATCCAAATCCATTCAACCGTTCTGGCGTCCATCCATCCAAACTTTCAGATTTATACTATTAGTGCGACACATACAATTAACATGATGACGTTTCGATGACGATTATCTGACGATCTGACGCGAGATTTACATTTTTAACCGACTTCAAAAAAAGGAGGTTACTCAATTCGACTGTATATATTATGTTTTTTTTATGTGTGTTCGCGGATAACTTCGTCGTTTATGAACCGATTTGAATGACTCTTTTTTGTTAGATAGAGATACTTCCGTGGTGGTCCCATTCAAATTTCATCAAAATCAGACAAGCGGTTTTTGAGTTATACTCCAATAACTGAAAAGTGCTACGCATATCTCGACGATATTATTGTCGCGGTTGAAGACATCGGAGAACACACAAAGACAATTGATCCCGTGAGTAGCAAAGGTATCTGAAAAGGGTGAACAAAATTTTTTTAACAAAAATGGAACCGACTTCAACACTCAAAAGTGTGAAATAACTTGTCGAAGTCGGTACCATGAGCACAATATTGTGATGATAGTTACCTCCACCTTTTCTCAGACCGTAAAAAATGAAATCCTATAATACTTAATATCGTGTACACAGTATATTACGTAAATGTACCTGTTTTTATATTGATAGAGCTACGTATTTCGTAGAAGTTATTGTGCTACGCTCTACGCGGAGACGTAGCTGCTAGAAAGATTAGTGTAAAAGACTTCAACGAGATGGCCTTGTTCTTTTCTACACAAATAAGGAATGATTTAATTGTTTAAGTATGTATATCTGTCCGTATGTCTTTTCATATTTTACTTTAAATAATTTATTTATTTATTTATTTTATTTTCTTCGGAAAACAAATAGTGTAGTATAACTAATGTGATAAAATATAAGATTCTATGCACCATTAAATTGTTTTCGCATAAAAAAATAATATAACAATTAAATCTTGTATGTTTTCTGTAACTTAGCGTGTCAAAAAGTTTGCTTATAATTGTAATTATTTGGCATGTGCTGCAAATACTATTGAGAATACATATATGCTGACGTGACTATGCCAAAAATGTTTTACACAATTGCCAAAAAAAACAAATATATATACGCTGGCGCTGGACTCCAGCGTCGCCTGGTCCTTTAGCATACTGAACGCCAGCTGCAGGATTTGTAGAAGGAAAGCTGACCCGGACAATATGCTGCTTTGTGATGGATGTAGTAAGGGGCACCATTTATATTGTCTCAAGCCAAAACTTAGTTTGAGTATCAAATTAAACAAAAACTAATCCCTTTTGAGCTTTTTTTTACTTATTATAAGTTTGCGTTTGACAACTGTCTCACCTGATGTTAAGTGATGACGCTGTCTAGGATTTAGCACGCAAACCTAGAAGGTACCTATTCACTCGAGACTTGAAGACTCCAGGATTGTACATATCGGGAAACACAGACTCGGGCAACGAGTTCCATTCCTTGGCAGTACGCATTAAGAAAGTGGAAGCAAAACGCTTCGTACGTATAGGTGGTATATCTACCATATAGCGATGGCGAATTGCCGTACGTCGAGTCGACCGATGATAGAAAGGGGATGGTGGTTTCAGATATATATATTGGAGTACCTATACCTGTTTGTAATAATCTTAATTATCCACAGTAAGTCCGTAAAGCTGTATGTCTGACTATTATTTATTTATTTATTTAATGGAAAACAAACAGCTTAATGAATAAGTATATAGGACAAAATTAGTGTAGTACGAACAAGCTAATATAGTTTCCACATTATAGCAATAGCCCCGTCGTGTTCAATTAGTGCACGTAAAACACGGGTTCGATGAAAAATGACATGTTTGTATCATTATTTTGATTTATCATATCACATTTTGATAATAAATAATAAATGATTGATCAAGTTTTATACCAAACTAGCTGCGCCCCGCGGTTTCACCACGTGGTGATGAAAAATGGTGATTATGGTGATAAACCTATGTATTAATCCAGGCTTTAAGCTATCTCCATACCAAATGTCATCGAAATCGGTGTAGCCGTTTGAGCGTGAAGAAGTAACAAACATACACACAAACTTTCGCATTTATAATATTAGTAGGATGTAGCCTTTTCTTTGCTTTAACATTATGGATATGTTTAAAAAATATTTCGATGAAAGAAATAGTTGGTTAATTCGTTGTTGTCGACAAAAATATGTATGCAACCTATTTAATATAAATTTAAATCTTATCAAAGAACAAGTTTTCAGCGAACTTTTCATTTAGTTTTTCGAACTACGAATGTATGAATTTATTTTTTATCATTGGTAGCTTAGAAATCGAAGAGTTGCTCGTTTAATCTAGTGTAAAATAAGCAAACTGCGGCTCGGGCGCTAAGCGCCCTACCATATTACCCGTAATTGCTACCTCTGTAACTCGATCGGCACTTGAACGCGAGCGAGATATTGGCGAGGATCGAGTAACGAGGACCCGACGCGCGTGCGTCAGTCAACACGGACCGCCATCTTGGATAATGTGCCAAAAATGTCACTCGGAACTTGATTTTTTTGTAATTTGATCTGTAAACGATTCAAGTTGAACAGTAATGAAACCTACTTATCATGTTACAATAAAAAAAGCTTCGATTTTTATGTTTGTCTTAGACAGTAATCTCTGTCTAACTGTATGGAGTTTACCCATGTGATTTTGTAAAAAAAAGGCTCACCTCTTTCAGACATAAGTAGGTAAGCGCACTAAATGTTTTTTAACTTGCTTTTAAATGTATTTCATTAAAAATGATAGTATGTGCAACATGAAACGATCGCCAAAATGCTGATTTAGATTAATGTCACTTTTGAAAAGTAGCATTATTAGTAGCATATAAGGATTTAAAAAAAAGAACGAGCGGCAGACCATCAGCTTTTCGGTGGACCACTGTCGTGAGAGACTTGAAACAGCATAATTTATCTTTATAGATATCCCAGAATTAGACATCCTGGCGCAGAAGCACAAGTAGGCCCAATCCCTAATATAATGGGAATCGAGCACAAACAAATTTTAAAGACTATTAGTAGCAACTGGGCTACAGGTGAACTAATTTAAAGCCAGTACACATCAATATGCACTGGCTTTAAATTAGTTCACCTGATCTTACCCTTTAGCCTATCTTGATTTCCCAACTACTTAACACACGTTTATGTTTATTGTATTAGGTAATGACTCTGTATTTTTCTTAATTACACTGAACATAATTGATTTTTCTAGTAAGTAAATAACTATTTGGTTATAAGCCCACAATTGCCACACAAATTACATAATACAGTATCACTTCAATATCATTTGTCATCACAGATTCCTTCTCAAATTAATTTTAGATCACGTGATTAATACCAACATTTGTGATACTATTAAAGTTTAACAAATAAATATAGTGTTTTTATCAGCTTCTGCACCAGTAGTCAGGTTCTTGATTAATTTGAGGTCCTTACTCATGACAGCAAATAATAGCATATCCTAGTTGTTAGCTTGAGAAGTAGTTTAATTAGAGATAGTTCCATATGCAAAAGGATCCTCAACAATGAACCAAATATGAAAGAAAAAAAAAAAAGTGTCGTATAATTTTTCGACACTTGTCTTGCTGACACGTTGGATGGACATATCCCAATATTATAAAAACGCGAATTACCGACTACAATTCATTAGTACATCAAATGAACTAGAAAAAACGCAGACATTCACACGCTGTTGTATGAGGAATAATAAGTAGTTTTCAATGTTTAAATATAATATAAATAATTTAAAATCTTGCTAAAGCTCTATAACTTATGAAGGATAGTAGTTGGAACACGGAGTAGACTTGCAACAGTTAGGTAAGTGTAATAGCATTCTAGCGTTTCCTCAATCAGAGGAAGCTAGAATGAACATTGTACGACTAGCTATTAAGCGTAGATTGTAAGCTTTAAGTGTACCAATGAGGATGTCATCATCATGATGGAGGGTTTGATCAAACCCTCCATAAAAATAAAGAATAAAAAAAGGATAGTAGCTATAAGAGTAAGTACATGTATGAAAATCCGCAGACTCACTGGCAAACCTCGGGTCGTTGGATGCGGGGTACCATCCCGCCGAGCGCATGTCCCCGTAGTGGGGCAGGTCGGCGGGCGCGCACCCGTACCCCTGCACGGGGGCGCCCCCGTACAGCGGCACGCCGTACGGGTTGGCCGCCATGCCGCACGACGCGGGGCCCAGGGGGGAGTTGATGCTGCTGCCGGATGAGTTCGACCTGCCACGGAAACGACACATTTACACGTAAGTTTTGGCTCTATTAAGAAATACTTATTAAAATTATAAACACACTAGCTCATTTTAACATTATTTTAATTTCATTATATGTAGTAAATCATTATGCCCGACAGCATTGCTAACAAACTATATTTTACTAGCTGTGCCCCCCGGCTTCATCCGCTTGGACTACGATTTTCTCGCTACTTCAATTACCCCACGGGAACTGTAGGTACTTTTCTGGGATAAAAGGTAGCCTATGTGTTATCTTATCGTATGAGCTATCCTCATTCTAAATTTCATGTAATACCGGTCAGCCATTTCAGCGAGAAGGAGTAACAAACACACAAATGACAGACAAACGATCACTTTATCATCTCAGCTATAGGACGTCCACTGCTGGACATATGCCTCCCCCATATAGGGAAGATTTGCCAATATTCGCCACGCTCGGCAGGCGAGTTAGCAAGCGCAGTATAATAAAAATACAAAAGTTTTATTGTTTCAAAATAATACAAGATTCATCTTAAAAACACACACAAGAAATAATGTTCATATTTGCTTATGTTTACTTGTAGAATACTATAAGAAATGATGATTTCCGATCCTCGGAAGGTGCTGCTGCCTACCTCCTGGTACGTGATCCCTTAGCCGACTCTTACGGCATCCGCGGGAAGAGATGGGGGAGTACTATCTAGGCCAGTACTACCACGGCTATCTATCTATATAACTATTACTTACACTTGTACCTACTATTAGAGATTGCAATAAACTTTTGAATTTAGTTTAATAAATTGATTACAATGTTACTTAGCTACATCGAAAGCCAGACCGGCAGATTAACAACCAACACTTACAAAACTCCATAATTCCAAGAATTCTCTTGATAAGCCTAACGGTCAAATTTACAAGCATCGTCACTTCTCTCATTAATTAAGCAAATAAACAAGCTTATAATTAATGTTATGCCAGCTAAATAGCGCTGGCCTAAATGTGCCACACACAGAATACATCACTCGGTATTCTACAGAGGCGCCAACTCGTCACTCAAACAATACCGGCTTATCTGCCTAATCCCTATTTACACAATTTAATCTTCTATCGTCCCATCCTCACACCAACGCTTCATCACCCGCTAAATCGTTTTTTGTCGACTTTGCATCTTATCCCACTCGTAATAAGAGCATAGTATCAATATTTCAATGGTACAGTTTGGGTCTCATCGCTTAGTGCACCCTTGGTACGGCTATTACGATGTTTGGCCTGACAAATTGAATTTTGACAGGGCGGCGAAATAAAATTCTGGGAACGTTTTACCTTTATCCGTTATTAATTGGAAACGATTTTAATTAACGACTATTGTTTTTGCATTAAATTCGACGGTAATTTGATTATTTAATTAAATAATCTTGTATACGAAGCGACGAAGTTAAGTTTGCGTTTGCGATCCTAACCGATCAATTGCGTTAAACAGCGGTACTCCTTGGACATGCCTTGGATAGATGATCATTGCATTAGTGGAATTATCAAAAGAGCGCTTCATTGCTTCGAGGGCACGATAAACCTATTTTGTTTTTTGACGTGATAACGTTTTATAAATTGATGAATACCAGCAACACTCATGAAAAATAGTAACGTTCCGCGTAACGTTCCGCGTAACGTTCCACCTGAGTTTTGTATTACATCAAAGTCAAAGTCAAAGTCAAAGTCAAAGTCAAAGTCAAAGTCAAAGTCAAAGTCAAAGTCAAAGTCAAAGTCAAAGTCAAAGTCAAAGTCAAAGTCAAAGTCAAAGTCAAAGTCAAAGTCAAAGTCAAAGTCAAAGTCAAAGTCAAAGTCAAAGTCAAAGTCAAAGTCAAAGTCAAAGTCAAAGTCAAAGTCAAAGTCAAAGTCAAAGTCAAAGTCAAAGTCAAAGTCAAAGTCAAAGTCAAAGTCAAAGTCAAAGTCAAAGTCAAAGTCAAAGTCAAAGTCAAAGTCAAAGTCAAAGTCAAAGTCAAAGTCAACGTCAACGTCAACGTCAAAGTCGAAGTCGAAGTCGAAGTCGAAGTCAAAGTCGAAGTCGAAGTCGAAGTCAAAGTCATAAATGATTATGACATTATCACGTAAATCTATCGTCCGTAAACCGACTTTACAGACAACCAATTTTTATTTTATCACACTTTATCATTAGGATTCCCTGTGTCGCGGGAAGCATAGACATACACAATCACAGCACACAAACATCCAAAACCCGGGACAAACATCTACAGTCATCGCACAAATGTTTCCCCCTGCCGGGATTCGAACCCAGGATCCCGGAGACACAGAAGTCACTGACACTAACCACTGCGCCACGGCTACCGTCACGAAACCGTCGGTCCCGGTTGTTGTCTTAGTATAATTTGTTGTTGTTAAGTTGAAAACCCTTGAGCGAAAACTTCGACATTGAGCTGGCCACTGGCCACCAACTCGCATTGGCCGGCGTGGAATATGGTTAATCAATCAATCAATCAATCAATATTCTTTATTGCGAAAAAATGGTAACAATGTTGTCCTCATTGATAGTTACATCTACATACGTAATCTATCCTAATCCTCCTGTCTGAGGGGAATACCCGTTTCAAAACAGTGGTGTGTTGCAATATAACGAGCTTTTAAAATGTTGATGCACCTACCGCTCTACAACTGGCTGACAAAATACATGCGAGTCAACTTCTGAAATGTTTATAAGCAATAAATTAAAGAAGTGGTTTAATGAGCAAATACTTTATAAGTTCGAGGTTTATTTTAACTTGTGATCAATATACATTTTAGAATTTATAATAAATTATATTCCGGCTCTCTTGCTACCGCTAATGCCTAATTAGGACAACTTTTTTTTTCGAATGGAAGAATAATATGCATTGCTTAATAACATTGTATCTTTTTTAATACATGTTTTTATTAAATACCATTTTTTGTAAAGTCAAAGATGTGACTATTATCAAAGAAATGAGAGTAATTAGTAGCAAGTAAAGTGACTTCACTTTACTTGCTAATACTACCGTCCTTCTGGCAACTGAAAGGCACATATATAGAAGGGAGATGTCTCCCCCTTCCATGTGTGTTATCTAGGAACGTATTGTGTATATTCTAGAAAAGGCCAAGTCATGAGTAACGATAGACCTATCCTGAATCCGATGGGAAGAAGAACTCAAGAGAACTGCCAAGTGCTGCAAGTGCTTACTTACTACATACGTCACTGGTATACCTTTTTTAATTTATTTATTTGGTTTATCAACAGTATTGTAAGTAAGTCGTATTACGAATTTCGAGTAAAATCACCTATAAATAAGGTGCTACGAACTCCGTCAATAATAAGCAAACACCGCACGATTCATATAAAATGAGTTGAAAAGTTGTAAAGAGAGACTTTTCTTTACACAAGAAAACTGTCATTGATGGTAGCTACTGTTCACTCAAACTAACTAAAATTGTGTAACAACAGGCGGTTTTATCTCTATTAGCGATCTCTTCCAGACGACCTGTGGATGGAGAGGAAAACGCAATAGGACGGCGGTGTCCATAAATGTTAAAAAAATAGTAATTTTTAAAAAATGAATCATCATAACTGTGCTATAAAATGTATATACATATACACACAGAAAACATACATACAAAGTTGTATCTGTTAAAAAGAATTATCAGTCTTTAAGTGTCAGCGAGGCGTTGAAGGTACCATATGGTATTACAAATACTCGTATGCATAGCCAATGTTAATAGCTCAACATCAGGTGGCCAATTTCGTCTTACGCATAAGTAAAAAAGTATTACTCAGAAAACAATGCATAGAATTTCAACTAGGTACTATTTGCATCAAGTGAATGTTACTCCGTCTAATGCAATCTGCAAGAATCGTTGGCTTGTGTTTGCCAATAAATTTTGATGTCATATCGAAGCTTCATGTCAAAGAATATAAAACAGTTTATTTGACCCAATACAAATAGGTATTTATTAACCAAATATCGGAATAAGCATAGGTGTGACTCCAACACACACTCTATGCATAAAAGTAAACACTTATTCTTGTAATGTTTAACTTTATAAAAGCTCAGGATAGTGTTTTGTGACCGCAGGCGTGTAGTTGCATCACGGTAGCTTATTTACATTGGCAAACTTACTAAATTTGATTGAAGGCTGACCTTTATTTCTAAACTAGCTGTGCCCTGCAGTTTTACCGGCGTGGTTATGAAAAATGGTGATGGTGGTGATGATAAAAATAGGCCTATGTGTTATCCAGTTAATCCAGGGTATAACCTATCTCCATACCAAATTTCATCCAAATCCATCCAGCAGTTTAGGAATGAAAACGTAACAAACATACATCCATAGCATACTCACAAACTTTCGCATTTATAATCGGAAATAGCAAGCTTTCGAGATCTCGTCTTTTACACAACATATGAAAGCTGGGTTACTTACTCACGGTATTAAATTTCTCATTAATAATATTGACTCGGTATGGGTAGATAATAAGAAGGATAACACATATGTAACTAAAAGAGAGACATATATCTTGTATATATATATTATATATATATATCTACATGTATCTTCTAGGCAGGCGTGCTCCATCGTAGACCGCATCATCACTTAACATCAGGTGAGATAGTGGTCAAACTGCCTATTCCCAATAAAAATAAAAAAAACATGTTAATTTTTCATTTATTTTAATTTTATGTAGTAAATGGATGTGCCCGACAGGGTCTCTTATAAACTATATTGTACTAGCTGAGCCCCGTTTCACCCGCATAGACTACGGTTTTCCCTCTACTTCAATTAACCCTCCAATTATTGTCGGTAACTGTACTTTTTCCGGAATAAATGCTAGCCTATGTGTTATTCCATATAAGCTCTCTCTGTCTACTCTCAATACTTTGTTTTACCATATGAATATTTTTTTATCCTGAAATTCCTATTAATCTTTAGTGTGAAGGAGTAACAAACATACAAACGACAAAAGACAAACTTTCGCCTTCATAATATTAGTGTGATCGATACTGGTAATAGCCCCAACGCAAAAAGACCGGTGTTATATTATTGTATTAATAAATATATTTTCTTCCTTTCTTTCTTTCTATCTTTCTTTATAAGTTTGATGTGTCTGTGTGTCTGTCTGTGGCATCGTAGCTCCTAAATGAATGAATAGATTTTGATGCAGTTGTTTTGTTTGAAATCTGATGTGATCTGGATCGTTCTTAGCCACAATTTATGAAGATCTGTTCTCAGATGTTTCAAAGCCATTCGTCCTTTCTGTTAACTGCTGTAGGGATGTTATACGCATAAAGAGTATTTACTTCACTTTCAAAGATATGTGTCGGGTTTTACTTACAATTTTTCATTTTATTTATAACTATTACTATAGCTGAATCGGCAAACGTTGTTCTGCCATATAAATGATCGAAATGTCAAAGTGACACGACACTTCCTTTAATTTAGGTACTTCACGTCATTGATCAACCGTTAAATTATTTGGATATTTGTCGATACAAAAATACTATAATAGAGATGAAAAGGGGTGGTAGGTTGAAAAATACTTTACGACCTATTCTCAGACTTACCAAAATATTAATACACAAAATATTTCATAAATATCAAGCAAGCCGTTTTGGAGGAGGTCGATAACAAACACTATGACAAGAGATTTTTAACATATTACTAGTAGCGCCCCGCGGTTTCACCCGCGTGGATTACGGTTTTCCCACTACCTCAATTATCCCACGGGAACTATAATTTACCAGGATAATAGTGGCATGTGTTAATTATCTTAAGTAAATCTCCATACCAAATGTCATCGAAATCGGTGTAGCCGTTTGAGCGTGAAGAAGTTACAAATATACACAAAAACACACAAACTTTCGCATTTATAATATTAGTAGGTATTTCGATACAATCTTTTCACATAGGTAATAATATGAAAAACGATGCCTGACACGACGGAAACGTAGGCCTTACCCTGATTCAATATACTTAAACACCCCACTCATGTTTACCTATATTAAGCAGTTTTTTTTAAATTCTTGATATTCTTGGAAAAATTATGACATAATAATGGTTTACCTCTTGCAATATTTTTAAACAAAAGTAAACATCTCATTAAAATTGCAAATTGCTACGGTTTCAAATTGTAAAGAAATAGTGTATATAGTAGTTATATTGTATATGATTGAGTTACGAGTTTGAGTCTACAGTTATTTTAAGTTAATTTAAAAATGTAAAGGCGGTTTCCGTGCTTGACGTACCTACCCCTTGTTTTTCCATAATAATATTTTTTTATCCTGAAATTCCTATTCCTCCTATTAATTTTCAGTCAAGACATATTCAGAGTTTCACACATGTTCTGTTTATTTACAAAATGTTCATGAATAATATGTTGTTAATTTCCGACCCCTAAATAGAAATGAAACTAGATTTTTATAGTTTTTACTGCGTAATTAGGTACTAGATGTATGTACATAATGGACAGGCATGATTTTTTTCTAATAGACTAATGGTATTTGGCTCTACCGGCATTTACAGCTTTACCGGAGGGAAGACAGGCATGGGAATAGTCTGTCGATTTATACATGTAGTAGGTACACATCTATGATTTAGTGTAATAATAATTGTGGGTATTGCATTCGGTGAAACACGTATAATGATAGCTGTCAGTGTTAAAATAAATAAATCTGACGATGTTTATTCAAGTGTTTTTTTCATTTGTATTTTTTAGGAAGAGCTATCAATAAATATTTTATTTCATTTATTAGCAAATACCTATTAGTAGGTACCCTGTTATATATTGTTGCACCTACCTATAACCTTGCCTTTAATAATTTAGCTTTCATCAGCTAAACACATTTCTTCGCAACCAATAACTTGTACTTTCAAATATAATGTATGGTTTAACGCAATAAAGCAAATAAATTATTTTGATTTAATTTAAATATTGTCCGTATATATTTTTGGATGAGTTTAGTTGAAAAGTACACGTTAAACATCCCATTTCTAAAGTTAACTCTTATGTTTGTGACCGGGACAGTTTAAAAAGTTATATGTAATGTAGGTATAATTTAGTTGTATTTATAAATATTATGAATTTGTACTTAGTTATGATCATTTTTCTCAGCGTCACACTTACGTAAAACATAGAAAGCCCCAATACACAAGGTCGCACCCACAGATCAATTAGTTTGTCAGATCTGTGCTCGCGCGTTTGAAGCTTTGAAGCTTTATCATATTGGTATCAAAAAGTAAAATAAGGTCAATAAATGTCGTTATATTAAGTTACTCTATTTTAGCAATTCATTCTTATCTTATCTCATCTTAAATTAATCCCATGTTTGTCTGTTATTCAACTCCGTTACCGCGCGTTAAATAGGCCTAGAATTCCGACGTCAAACGTATAAGGGTAAAAGTTCTCTAACTTAAATATAGATGTAGTTTTCTAGTTCAATATGGTTATATGACTTGATGAAATCACTAAAAGTACCTCAAATAATTTATGGACGCCCCGTTATACATTATCTGTCAGAGACTCTACAATGAAAAAGTTCTTAGGTAACTTTTTAATTTGCCCGTGAAAATTAAGATTAAAATCTCACAACCGATGTTAGGTGTAGGTTAAGAAATTATCAATTTGATTATAATATCAAGAGCTGGCTTGCATTCAAAGTATGCAAGCCAGCAAGTATACACTTTGGCAGAATATTTTCATTCACAAGTTTCGTCGAAATTGTTATTATTCCTATAGATAGATAATAAGTACATAGATATAACTTTTTGCCATATTATATAATAATAATAGGGGTACTAAAATTATTTCGTGTAGGCCCAAAATTAAAGAAAGAATATGCAATTCTGCTTAAAAAAATCAGCGTATGTAAGTACCCATTCATCCACCCATTGCATAGTAGGTAAAAGGAAAATGTTTATCCAATTCTAAGGACAGACTTACATGATTATTACTAATCACATAGACTTATTTAAAGCCTTTTTTTCATTTCAGTAACTATTTTGTTACAGAAGTATATATACCTACGAGTAGGTACTTATATAATAAGTACGTATTTTAATGAACCAGTAAGTAAGCATGACAAGTGCCTACATTACGAGTACCTAAACACACAAATTCTACCATAAAAGTAAATACAGCAATATTAATTTGCATATCACATGTTCCAATAATTATTTGCATTTGATTTTGCTTGCTTTTTACCACAGGTTAGTTCCTATTTATTTAATTTTACTGAATTACGTCAACATGGTAAAGAAAGATCCTGTCGGTACCAATTCAAACATCGTAATGTGCGGTATCGTTTATTGCGAAGGCGCGTAGGAATTCGTCAAACACCTTTGGGGAACTAAGCTATTATCCATCCTGGTACCACTCAAGATTACTTTAGAAGTGACTTTAGTTGTCGTGATCGTGTCTAGCAGCTTTTAGATAGACAGATACGTTATTACGTAACTCACAATGTAGTCTTAATGTATGCCATTTTTTGTTTATCCATGTATTTACCACTATTAATCACATTTTTTTTATTTACTCCAGGTTGGAATTTGTTTGAAATAAACACTGTACCTAAATTCTATACTTAGTTTACAAATGATTTTAAAAAAGTTGGTAAATATACTTAAATCAAATCGTTGTTAATTATAAACTTTATCTTTAATATTTTGTTTAAATTTTATTTAGTTAATTTTACACTTTTATTAGAATACAAAAATTTTTAAAAAAATTAGTTAAATATGTTTTCCTTATAGGTTTTACGTAATTTTCAAATAATCTATATTTGAAAATTACGTAAAACACGTACCTATAAGTGAACGTACCTATGACTCTGTGAGTGTTCATCATGATATAGGTAGGTTTATTACAAGTTTATTTTCATGTACCTAGGTATAACTACTTGTATGCTGAATAAGCGGATCTAGAGAACATAAATGCAATTTATCCAACACCACTAAGTTGTATTACCTAGAACCACAAGCTAATAAATCATTTATCATTTACATTGCTACAAAGTAGAAATTATTAACCTATGAAAGTGTGTAAGCAAATAGAATAAATTTGACATGGAGATCGTCTGAAATAGAGCTATCTATCTATATCTATCTGAAATATAGCTTCTTATCCCGGATAAGTACACGATTCCTGTGGAATAACACGTCGGGTTCGTTGTCCCGGGACAACCGAAGACCATGCAGTTGAAACTGCGGCGTCCAGCTAGTAGATATAACCTAATTCTAGAAATGTAAGCATGTGTGAGTTGTAGTGTTTCTTATAACATCGATAAAACGGCTTAAGTGGCATATTTTGTGGACATTTTTATTTTACTTTTTATTCCAACAAACTAATAGATCCAGTACAATGGGGTAACTTTGGCAAAAAATGTCCAAGAAGGTGAAACCGCGGGGCATATGAGTCGTATCTACTTAGTAGGTATTCCACATTTCGATTTAGTTAAATTAGGGCAATTTATTTATTTAATGAAAATGTAAATTTTACTTAATGGCGTATTTTTATAAAATTATGTTAACCCAATATAACCAACTTTACCTATTGTTCATATTAGGTTTATATTTTTGTTCAGTAAAAGTTTTATTAAAATATTTATATGTGACAAAACGTTACATATATGTCAATTTAACGAATATCTAATGTAACATTTTTATTGAATGTGTTTTAGGAAATAACCAGTGTTTTAAAAAGATCATTGCGTTGCTACGCCTATTTAGGCCCATTTAGGCAACACGTCTGATCTCCGCTAATATTTTTGCTGTAAGAATGTACCTAGCTTTTATATTTTACCAATTATTGCAGATTTTTTCATTGAACATGGCAAATTTGAGTTTAATGTTAATAAAACTTATTATTTCTCAAGTCAATTATAGATTAGATAAAGATCGACATAAGTGTAGATACTCAAATTGTGGACATTAGGTATATTTTGAATAATGAATGGCGATTGATTATGTATATTGACTAATGAATGAACTACCTCTTCTAATTGTTTGTTAATCACTTCCCAAGTTAATTAGCCGCGGATAAATTAATTTGATTATACCTACTTATGGTAATAAGCTTCCACCGCCATGGCGCACAACAGCGACGGAACGCTCGAGTATTCCACAAGGCGTCAACTTCGGTCCATTGTTGTTCCTTCGATACGAGATGATTTATTTTTAAAATATTGTAATAGTTCCAAAAAAAATTAATGAAAATCGATTGTATTGTTAATGGCCGCAACCGAAGTGTGACATAAGTCCTTTTGTAGAGCATCGCACATCATTGACCGCACACTCACACCGCATCATCACTTGACCGGCAATCACAACATACCTGCACAAACAAACGTCACCGAACTATATCCTTCGACTACGAGCGCGGCTCAAGCACTCTCGTCGGGACCTTCGCCACTCGAAAAATCAGCGGGTGGAGGGCGCCCCCCCTCTCGATCGATCCACGCACCTGTACGGCGACGGCGGGTTGTTCGCCAGCTCCAACTTGCGGTACTCCTCGATCGGTGACAGGATATCGGTGACAGAAAACGGCGTAGAGTGCTGGAGCTGCAGCTGGGAGAGATTCTGCTGCAGCAGGGCCGATTTGGGCGATAAGCTCATTGCCAGCTCGGCAGCGCTCAGTTCCGGCAGCGCCTCCGCCGGACACGGCGAGTAGCCGCCGCCCTCCGCGGACATCCGACCGGCCGACACTCGACGCCACTCAACGGCTCAGCCTCTAGTGGCTCTCGGGGCGAGAGTGGCGGCCGGAGCCCCCGGCGCGGGTCGCGGCCACTCGACGGGCCCCGCCCCGTGCCTGGAGCCCGGCCCTATGGCGCGAGGCAAACGCGCCCATTGGTGGAGCCGGGCAGGGAGACGGGGCGACGATGCGGGCCCGCACACGCCGCGGTTACAAACCGCCGCCGCGCCGCGCCAGTGTGTAGCCGTCGCTGCGTGGGGGGGCGCTCCGAGGCCGGCGGCGGCGCCCTGCGTCCTGCCCTGCACTAATTGCCGCGTTGGAAACATTACCTGTGAACACATTGTGACATTATTCATTACGAAACTATTCATAATTTTCAACTGTGCAGAGAAACTTCATACTGTTTTATTGATAAATAATTAAATTTCTCGGATGTTACCAGTGATGTTACAACCTATATTATGTGTTTTAAATAGATAATATTGTTAGTTTAGTTCTTCGGACCATGTTTGTTTTATGTTTAAGGGTAGGTAAAGCGACTTCTATATGTGGCTTATTTCGAAAATTACTTTGTACTGAATTTGTGACGTTTGACTGTCTATCTACCTAGGTAGGTGTGTGAACCTTTGTAAAACTGTCTTAGGTAATACCTATTGTCCCAAATATTATAATAGTACATATATATTATAATATTATATATCATTATAATATTTGGGAATATAATATTAGGGGCAAATGCCTTTATGAAAATAAAACTCTAATAACTAATTACAATACTGCAGCTACTACAATAACATTATATAATATTATAAATATAATATTAACCATTTATGAAAAATTATCATTATCACTGCTATATTGTGTGCCTGATCCCAACCTAGCCTAGAAACATGCCATCATTCTGTATAACTTGCAATAAAATATCATTAAAACACTATTATTACCTAAATAGCGTTTTTACTAGGTTCTACTTAAAAGATTTTTTTAGACTACCTACCTACTTATAAGCTTGCATTTGACTTTCTCGCCTGATGTTAAGTGGCGACGGGGTCTAGGTGCACTATGCAAGCTTAGAAGGTACCCTCCTACCTATTCACCCACGACTTGAAGACTCCGGTGCTGTACCCACCGGAAACACAGTTCAAGTGGATTTAGAATTACTTGTATGGGTGCGTTTCATTTCGCGTGAATAGTCCATATGTTCGTACGTAAGGATTTAGCTGTTCCGAGATGAATGACAGTCAGATGTTTGACAGCGCTCACACTGCTCTATCTCGTAGTCGTGAGCGTTCTAAGCACAGGACCATGACGTTATGGATGACATGATATATACATTATGTATGCAGCTGTCAGTGTATTTCGGAATAACTTTAAACACGCTATGTGTGCTCAAAGCGCTTAAAATGCAAAAAGAAACGCACCCTATTTTTTATGTGTAGGTATAGGTAGAACTATCGGTCGCGATACTATTGTAGTGATGTAGTTATTCCGCACCAACCCTAAGGGTCATCGTGCCCTGTTAGCAAGGCTCGACTATCCTGGTCCGTCATTTAAAGGGCTATTAAACATAAGCCGCATATAGATAAACAGCTTTGCATTTCGACAGTAGGTAAGTAGTAAGTATATATGTATAAGTATAGGTACCTATGTGTCCCTACACCAACAGAGTAGAATGGATATCTAACCATAATTAAACATTAAGGAGACTATAATAATAATAAGAACTTTATTGTCTTAAGAAAGAAATCACAAAATTTCACTTACAAGACAATTCCATATTGTACAGAAACACAATTTACGTAAGTCTTAAAAATATTATGAAACATATCTTATTTGAAACGTTGTTGCCTGTTGTAGTAATAAAACTGTAGTACAGACAACAACGCCCTCCGTAGGCATAAAAGGCTATACAAATTATTTGACTCTAAAATACTCTTATCTATGTTGGTAAGTGTTATATCTTGAACAATGTTACGGAACCCATGTGTGAGAGTCCAACTTGCACTGTATCTCTCAGTTTTTTGAATTAAGTAACTAATTTTTAATCATTATTTATGTAATAAGTAGGTAGGTGCCTACCTAAAAATACAGCTAATTATGCGTTTCATCTTGGGAAAATCTATAAGTTTTCGTTAATTTTTGTTAAATGTTGACAGTCGTTCTCAAAAACATCATTGTAATAATCCATATCTCCTTACTTATGTGGGTAATATTTATTTCCGTATTCTACACAAAAAGCAAACATAATATAGGTAAGTATCTACCTTCTTTGAGGTTTCTATACTTACGAAAAATATTTTTTTTAAATAACAATTTCTTACGGTGTAGGTACGTACCTATAAAAATTCATTTGACAGCTTACACCCTTTTTCTGTTTAAGATCTTAAAATTAATAAATATCCATGTAATTTTTGGTTTTACTTTTAGGTGATTTTCTATCATTACGATATATAAATACGTATTGTAATGAAAATAAAATAAACTCTCGCTACAAGAGCAGCAAAGTGTGGTGGAAATTTTGTAAAAAAAACCGTTATTCGTGTAAGGTAGAGCATCAAAAATATAGATGTCTGTACATTCAATATTGAATAGATAGGTAGGTATTAAATATCACACTTTGTCTATTAGTTACTTCCTTACTTAGATAAACTTTTTTATTTTTGATTTTTTTATTTCATCTACTCGAAAAACAAATAATGCTTCAACTATATAGAAGTGCGTCTACCTAAGTGCGAGCAAAGTACCTACTTAGGTCTTTTTGTTTAGAAAGTTTTTTATAGGGCGGAAAAACTATTTTGCGTCTTCTACGCGTAGGTACGTAGGTACCTACCCTTTGCTCGTACAGCTCGTACTTATAAATGAACGAATCATTGTTATTCGAATAGATGCGACGAAAAGAGTTTGAATCTAGGAAAAGTATTTTATTGGCCGGTTTATAATACTTAGTGGCGCGAAATAAAAACATGTACCTAGGTACCTATGTATGCGCGCGTTCTTTATTTGTTTTTTGTTTGATTTTATCCAAGAAGAATAATATTGGTATGTACCATTTTTGGTACATATTCATACAGATTTACGTTTTAAAAATCTCATATTAAGTTTACGTGCTAGTCGCATTAGACTGCGTCGTCGCTTAACATCAGGTAAGACAGGGGCCTTTAAAGAAAACAATTCTCATAGTAGGATAAAAAGTAGACTGTATCCACTAGGTAGGTCGCAAATTTATTTTTACTGGCGAAGTACCTACTTGAGTAGGTATATTGAATACCTGGCTGCGCTTAGGAATCTACTATTGAATCCATCGCTCCGCTCAGATTCAAAATAGCGCTCTGGCCTTAAAAATATTAATTTACTCCCTTGTGGTAGTTACAAACTACAGTAGCTATATGTGCGTATATATATGATAAAATGTAGGGATAATGTGCCTAATGAACGAGTGCATTGAATTACAATTTATTGGATAATAATTACGTAAGTTACCTAAAACACTATGTGTATTTGTTACAACCTCGTTATTATATATATGTTTACCCTTTTAGCAAAAGTATAATATCTACATATGTCGTCAATATTTTTTGCGGATTTATAATATTAGATATGTCTGTACTAGTCTGTCATTATGAAAAGAGTGCATCTTGAAAATAAAAGACGTAAACTATGATTTTATTTACTTTATTTCAGCCTGCGCCCGCGGTTTTACCCGCGTGATGACGATTGATGATGATGAAAAGCAGCCGGGTCCGGGGCCTGAAGTATCTATACATTTACCAAATTTCATCCAAATCCGTTCAGCCGTTCTTGCGTGATTGAGTAACAAACATCCATCCATCCAAACTTTCACATTTATATAATATTAGTGGGATTTACAAACCGACTTCCACTAAGTAAGTAGGTAGGTAGGTAGGTAGGTACCTACCTTTTGGATAAAAAGGATGAATCATTTTCAATATTTACATCAAAAAATATCTTAACTCAATAACTTCGTCAATGAACCCGAAATATATTGAATATAAAGGATATTATAGAGGATAACTCAAAAAATGAAGCACTGCAGCTTTCAAATAGGTATGTACAAAAGGCATCATCAATACCTAATCGGTTTAACCTAGGTAAGTAGAAAAAGGTCTGAAGTACTTACCTAATATCTAACTACCTAATTTCTAAGTAGCGTCCCTCGGTTTCACCCGCATGGATCACTGTTTTCCCGCTACCTCAATTATCCCACGGGAACTATACTTTTCCTGGATAAAAGTAGTCTATGTATTATTCCAGGGTCTAACGTATCTCCATACCAAATTTCGTTGAAATTGGTACAGCCGTTTGAGCGTGAAGGCGTAACAGACGTTTTTTAATATTTGCTTATCCCATGGAAACAGAAATTATTTTCGGGATGAAATATAGCTTATGTGTTAATCTAGGGTCTAAACTATCTCCATACCAATTTCATCTAAATCGGTGCAGCTGTTTGAGCGTGAAGGAGTAACAAACATACACACAATATACACACAAACTTTCGCCTATATACTAATAGTGGGATTCTAACCCACGCATAGTGTACCAAATGTATCTTTTTATGGTTGGGGTTGCTAGGAATCCTTCCTCTCCGTTTCATAAAACTAAATAAACTCCAACACTTGTTCGTTACTCCACTCCATAATGTACAACAAAACACAATCGCACGTCCGTCCGTGGTCCGTCCCGCTAAAAAGTCTGGACGAAAGTCGCAACTGAAGTCACGTAGGTGCGGTAGGTGTACGTAGCCAGCCGACCATGCGAATATTGTCGCGACAAATCCCTTTGATTGCGCCAGTTTATCGATAGTGCCCGGATAGTACCTGCATCGTCTTCGCCCGAATACTATGCGTTGCAACGATCTATCCGGCATATCGCGATAACGCGCATATTCGCCGTAGCCCGCTAACGTAGCCGCAGCATAATTGAATGAAAGAAGTATAAAGAGGGTAGAGGTATATAGATGTTTTTTGAGCCATCCGTATCATCCATCCAAGGTTTTATAAGACCTATAAAACCTTGATGGATAAGGGTGCGTTAGATTCGCAATAATTTTCAATAAAAAATCGTCTATTTTTCAAACATCCATCACCTGTCCAGAAAATATGAAACGGACATGAAATAAAAGGCAAACGAAATGTTTGACAATTATTGCGTATGAAACGCGCCCTATGTCACTTTTATCAATCTGAGTCATGGATTTATTAACGTTCGTGATCTTGGTGAAAGGTATACCTAAATAATTATATTCGTTCGAAAATACTTAATAGATGGCGTAATAGTCATTGAAATTTATCTGTTATTGTAAACTAGGGACCCGCCCCGGCTTTGCACAGGTGCCATGCTGATACTAAATATAAGTACCTACCATAGAATGTCTTTATATACAACTTTCACAGCTTCTGTATCAATAGACAATACACACATATTTTTCTTAGAGGGTACTCTTGAAAGAGCGAATTATAGGCACGCGCCGCCCCGGCGGCGGCGCGGCGGCCTCCCGGCCGTTACCGCCGCACCCGCTGTGTGCCTGCATTTTAAATCTGTAATATCTTCGAAAATATTTGTTTAAATTACATGCTGTAAAAGGTCGTATTGATCTATATTACAAGTACAATGTATTTAAATTACTTAATTTGATAAGTATTAATGCTATATTGCTTAAAATCGCTTCATAAATAAGCCATTAAAAAGTAAAGATAAAAAAAAGACGTGTCACCCTCGGAGATTGCCGCGGTAAAGCTATTGCATAGCATTTTTTATCAACTTATCCAATTAATATATTAATAACTTATGCAGTAACGCCGATACAACCAATGCCACCTAGAAGCGAGTTGCTGACCTAAACAGACAAGCGTGATATTTCAAAAAAGTCATTAAAAGTTCTGCTATTCATCGATAGATGGCAAAACTAAAAAGTATCACCGCTGTGCCGGTCGGAGTGGGGGGTGTTAGGTTATTTTCGTTACGGAATTTCTGGATTCGGTCTCCATGCTCAAGGCCCGCGATAGAAGCTATGCAATAGCTTAAAAATGGCTATTGTGAGTTATCCCTAAGAGAATGAAAATTAGTGAACGTAAAGCAATCATTTTACCTGCAGTAACAAATTACCTATAGTAGGGTCGTTTATCGATATCGATAGATTTTAAATATTATGCAGCACATCCCTATTACATTCGCTATGTTGGTACAACTGAATAACTGTTTTACATTCGTCATGTTGGTACCCATGGGGTAGACTCGTGTGACTTTTGGTTTTTTTTTTATACAGAGTCCCGTCTCTGCCTACGTAGTATTGTGATGTAATCTCTTTGAGGTAAGGCATAGTTTTTGTGCAAATCGTATTACTCACTTTTTTTTAATACTTCGCTGCTCAGATTTGTTGGATGTGCAACAGACAGACTTTTAAGCGTTTTGCCGGCCGCTAGCGCCCTCGGATCGCGCGTTGTGTTAGGTCCACACATAAATCACCAATTATGAATGAGCTGTAATCTGCAGGTCAAATCCTCTGCACATCACAGTTCAATGCATACGGCTTTGAACCGCTTACTGGTGTGTCATGTACGCTCACAACTAGGTACTACATAATCTGTGCTATGGAATATACCAATATGTCAAGATTACATGCTGAAGGGAACATGTCTACACACTACATAAAATAAACGTACCAGTAATGGACAGTTTATGGATAATAAATTACTAAAAAAAATTTTTTATTATCTGACGTTCGTATGTTTTTGGTTATTATTTAATGTAAACAAGGTATCTATGCTTCTATTATAAATTACATTTATTTAAACATGTTACTCTAGATCAAATATAAACTCAAAAGAAAAACGTCATAGATATCGTTAGTAAAAGACACAACTTATAAACACTGTTCTGGTATTGGACATCTAGTGATAAACTAGTGCTTAGCATAGAAATAAAACACAAGTTTAGATTTTAACTGCCTTTAACTGCACAGCCCATTTGAAGTGTCGTGTAATTTTTTTACTTTGGTCATAGTAATTTCTATAATATAATAGAACGAATTAGTAATGGGCACTCAGTAATGAACACCCTTGTCTGTAACTGGTAATAGCCTTTAGAAAGCTACAGTAAATACAATACAATTTGTCGAACTCTTATTAAAAATTCGGAATTAATACTAATCCATGAAAAAAGGTTTGTCGATTACCGGTGTAAACCGGCATTGTCCATGGCTACATCACATTGAAATCACATACACCGGTAATGAAGAAAGTCTGTAATTTTAAGCACTATTTTAGTATATATACACGAATTTAACAGGAAATTACTTAAGGCGCACAGCTAATATTAAATCTCTCTAACCTTCCCATTTATAACAATAAAATAATCGTAGTCAACCACCTTGCATAACTAATTTACTAAGAAAATTTGACCGACGGCGACGGACATTGGTATTATTGCCACCATCTGGAAACTGATTTTTTGATGAACGTGAACTATCTATTTAGTCAGATCAATTTCTGTTATTTATGGTTATGTTTTGCCAGATCTCGGAATGATGCTAAAACTCATATTTAGGTTAGACCAATAATGTTTATTATTGGGTCACTGTTCAACACCAGTACGTTTACCTTATCCGATATCCATATATTCCATAACATAAATGTGTCTCACTCGTGTAGGATTGTAGATGCGATACGTCATGCGAAATGCGTATGACCTTGCTTCTTTGAGTATACAGCCTTTAAATATCTGACTGAGACTCGTTTGATAAATGCTCGTAAATATTGGCTTTTTGCTTTGAACAACGCTCTATTATATAGTGTAACGCTGAACTCGTAATGTCGAATAAGAAAAGTGAAGCGTGGAATTATTTTACTGAACCGGATGAAAATTCCAGGGCGAAATGTATTTATTGTAACCAATTGGTTGCTGTGTCCAAAAATTCGACGGGGAATTTAATTAGGCATTTAAGAAGACATCCAGGTATCACTCGTTATAAAGTTTTGGAAAATGATCAGGTAAGTAAAATGGATGAGCTGGTATTTTTATAATTTTTAAAATTTTTTCATAGTTGAACTGCAGTTCAAACAGCTCGGGTCAGTGATATATTCTGAATAATAATTTGTTTATCAAAAAAATACATTTAAAAATAACAAGTTACTTATGTAGGTACAGTTCTACTAGCACTTTGGTCCAGCTCCAGAATCAAACTAAGTTATTTGATGGAGTTTTGAATAAAAGTGTAGCAGATAAGAGTTTTATTGTGAATGATGAAGTACCTATTATACTCATAATTATTTAGTGGCACCAGCAAATCTGAATCTGAATCTTGAACATGACAATACAGTAGTATTTTATCTTTGATGAGAACATAGAAGGAAGTCACACCCAATAGTTTCCCACTCATGTAGGTAACGCCAGTGAAGTTGGATGTAGGTAAATCACTAGCTAGGTCTTCTTTTCTTGGCATGTATTGTACTGTTGGCATCTAAAATGTACATAGGTAGCCATGGATACACTATTAACAGTCCCAGAGCTTTCACAAAGGCGTATAATATATACTCATATTAAAAAAGTCTGTCTTCAGAAGTTGATATATAAATTTAAGATAAATTGCACCTCAGGGCTCATACTGAAAAACTATGCTAAGAAAGCTGCTTGGGGTCAAGTAACGCATGAATTCAATGCAATTGGCACCAACTCTCATGGAAGTTGTATTTACAGTGCCTTCTATGACACTCAATAGGAAGGTATAAGGAAAAATAGGAATAGGTACTAAGTAGTACATTTGCACAAGAGTAGGTTTGTGAGGAAAATATATGTCATACATACACCACAGGGAGTAGTGAATATTTTCTAATTATGTATCAAAACTCAAGTAAATGCTGAATTGATCTGAAGATTCCTATACTAACAAATAATAGCTATATAAAAAATGATATAGTTTAATGGAAACTACTTTACTAGACCTAGGGTGTGGTGGAAATAAGAATATCTAACTTGTGGTGGCGCATAACGGTGCTGCATGTTGCATCATCTAAATATTTTCTATGCTGTGACTGCAAGCAAGTGTGTCAGAACAGGCAAGGATATTTATTGTCTAGCTGTATATTATGAACCATCCCTTAATGGTCTCAAGCCTTATGGATCCTTGGTTTTGGCTATCTCCGAAAGTTTCTATTTGCAGATGTTTTACTTCCAAACAATAACAGTATCATAATACAGTTATCTTGCCATTACAAAATTACTTAATTATAGAAGAAGCGAAGAGAATAAGCTAACACCACAGAACTCTATAATAGGCTGCTTTCATGCTTTTATTTCTGCAGTGTGGCTGGCACTGTTGCTCTAATGCATATTAAATAAAAGTTACTACATCAGCATATCGTCCCTGTACCCTTTTTTTTTTTTTTTTTTTTTTTTTTTTCTCAGCTATATGTGTCCACTGTTGGACATATGCCTCCCCCATATAGGGGGGATTTGCCAATACTCGCCACGCTTGGCAGGCGGGTTGGCGAGCGCAGTATGATTTTCGATCCTCAGAAGGCGCTGCTGCCCACCTCCTGGTACGTTATCCCTTAGCCGACTCTTACGGCACCCGCGGGAAGAGATGGGGGAGTACTATTCTAGGCCGGTACCACCACGGCACCCTGTACCCTAAAACATCCAAAATGGAAGATTGGATGGAAGTTTTAAGGATACAAACAAAGTAGCTTATTAAATTCACTTCAAATAAGATTTCATCCAATAATAACACTAAGTTAAAATTACTTTCATATGTCACATGTTAACATATATGGCAACTATATGACATCAAATGTGTCACTTAGAAAATCTGTAATTTTTTTTTTTTATTAATCTAACTATTTGTACTACTATGCTATCACTATCTATCTAATTAATTTTTACTAATCTTTAATTTATATGTTTAATATCAATGTTTTTCTCCTTTATAGTTTTTGGTATTGTAATGAATGTTGTTGTAGCCATACAGAATATACTATTTTATTTTAGAGTAATATTAGCACCATGTAGGCACAGTCTTGGTTTGTCTAGCCTGCTACTAGTACTCTTATTTGCTTAAGTCCAGCTACTGAATAGGCATGGATTAGTTTGTAGTAGAGCAGTTTTAATCATATAGTGGCCATACATATTGTGTTCCATTTATTACAGAGAACTACAACGCAGTTCAGAAAATGTTGGGATAATATTAAAACTCGTAGAAAACATGCATTGATTAAAAGGAAGTCTAAAGGGCCAGATAACGGGGCTTATCCATCAAGTACAACTCCAGAACACAGCGATGCTGACCCCCTCACATCAGTTAAACATGAGGAATTTGAGAATGCTGAGCAAATTCTGTGGGGTGATGACAAGCATGACAATCAGACCAATGTAGCACCTGAGGAGATTGAAATTGAACAACTAGGACAAGAAGACAGCAATGGAGGTAATGTTTCATTTTTTTATTTATTCTTTACTAGTAGCGCCCCGCAGTTACACGCGCGTGGATTACGGTTTTCCCATTACCTCAATTATCCCATGGGAACTATACTTTTTCTGGGATAAAAGTAGCCTATGTGTTAATCCAGTGTTTAAACTATCCCCATACCAAATTTCATCGAAATAGGTGTAGGCGTTTGAGTGTGAAGAAGTAACAAACATACACACAAACTTTCGCATTTATAATATTAGTGATATTTATTGTTATATACCTCTACAAGTACTTGTCTATCTACCGTCCTTTAGTTTAAGTAGCAGCTTACATTAAACATTTTTCTATGTATAAAAGTTTACTTGAAAGAATGCACTTTCAGATGCCTTTTGGTAGAAATATGATGAAAAATGACTGCTGAAATGATTTTTATAGGTTTTTTAGAGTGTTCGTACCTATGTTATTTAAAAAGCATTCTATGATGGATAAGACGTTATTTGGAATTGGAATGTCCCACTTTTGTCAGATGACAATAGTGATGCACTGTAACATGTACCATATTCAAAAATAGACTAGCTCCCAAATTTTTTGTTCTTTCATCTGGGTACTGACTATTTGTTTTATGATAATAATAATAATAATTTATTTAGGCACAGAAAAACTTAAATCTAGGTTACATCGAGTTTAGGCGAAGCTAACTTTAACTAAACTCAGGGGGCACTGTGCTCCACACTAGGTTGAACCTGTGTCGTGGAGTACAGGCTCTTCCTTAAAGTCCTACGAAAAAATTGGTTGTCTGTAAGGTCGGTTTACGGACGATAGATTTACGTCAACATAATCATGTATGACTTTGACTTTATCATTGTCATTGTCATTGTCATTGTTGACCATTGACCATTGTTGACCATTGACCATTGACCATTGACATTGACCATTGACCATTGAACATTGACCATTGACCATTGACCTTGACCTTGACTTTGACTTTGACTGACTTTGATTATATTATCTAGATCTAGATAAAACTTAGGTGGAACGTTACTATTTTTCATTTTGGCATTCATCAATTTATAAAACGTTATCACGTCAAAAACGTATCCTACTTATTTACAAAATATAGAAAAAAAAAAAAATTTTGATAGATAAGGCCAAACTTTTATACATACATAAACTTATACCTACTTAATTACTAGTTATTTCTTGTTATAGCATATAGGTATATACAACGGATACAATAAAAGTATGTACCTACAGTTGAACGATGTTCAAGAGTGTATTTTGACAGCGTGTAGTCAACAAACAAAGATGAGTTTATGATATTTAGGAATGAGTCCGATACGCAAGGGGGGGTATAAGCAGGTACTGCACAGAAATAAATAAATTATGTGTGTGAGTTTTAAATGTGTAAAATAAGAGAGGTAGGTTGGTAGGGGCCTGCATTCACGACAAGCAGTTCACAAGGAAGCAAGCTGATGATGATAGAGTCCTAGAGGCAAAAATAAACATAGTTAAATAATTGCATTGTCATTGCCTGGATTCAGTAAAAGATATTAAATTTTGCCTAGCTTATTAAGCCTTATTTATTTATGTTGATAATATATTCTATTGCAGTAACGGCTGAAGTCATAGCTTCACAGCAGTATGTTGAGCAAGAGCCCATCAATGGTACATCAGAACCTCGAAAAGGTAAACAATGTTCATTATCATAATAAAAAATAATTAAATAAAGTTAGATTTCACTCAAATAATATAAATCCCCTTGCATGGGGAGGCATATGTCCAGCAGTGGATGACCTATTGCTGCTATGAATGATTGAATGAAGATTTCACTCAACATCTTTTGAAGAATGATGTACCAGTTCCGTTAACCAAGCTTCTAATTTATATGACGGCGATATGGCCTGCACTGACGTCCCACTTGGGGTGTATTGTGCATTTCCCCCGCCATCTACCTCAGCCATCCAAGCTCCTTTATATATCGGAGTATGGCTTTCGGTTGATGGCACAGCTGCTCCAGTGTTAAATTAGATGTTCTTGAATGCATGGACACCTGTTCTGTTGAATGTGAACTGACGTCAATATCATTGTGTGGTATGTTTTACGTCTTATTTCTTCTGTGGCACTACAATGCAAAAGTACATTTTCACAGTTTCCTCTTCCCGCATTCAACCCCTACACAACGGGCTGTCTGTGGACCCAGTATTGTGCAGGTGATAGTTGAGGTTACAGTGACCAGTGATGAGACCAATCAGATGTAGGTCTTGTCTCGCCAACCTTAGCAAGTTGTTTGTAATTTTCCTGTTTAGTAGTGGGAACATGAGTTTTGACTGTCTACAGTCCGTTCTGTTATCCCACAATTTCTGGTGTTCTTTCTCCATATGAAGATTCAGCATGTTTCGGACTTGCTAGGGTGTCAGCTTTATTGTTTCCTGTGCATGAGCTGTGACTTTTTGTCCATCTTACAATTATTCTATATTTACCCGTCAAGTTTTGTAGTGCTTCATGACACTCCGATACCACTCTCGATCTGGTAATGGGTTTATTGAGCGCGTAGATTACGGCTGCACTGTCAGTGATATAATTCAAAAGCACTCTCTTGTCATTTTTGTTTTGATTAGCTGCAGTGCCCATGTTTGATATGGCTTTTGCCGCTAGCGTTAGGCCCATGGCTTCAGTTTGTAGAACTGTTGAAGTTTTGTTCAGGTTTTTAAATTCCATGATTCCCAGCTACGGGGAGTAATAACCACATCCTGCCCCTGTTTCATTTTTCGCACCATCTGTGTAGATGTTATAGATATTGTAATCTTGCGAGAATACATCCGCGGCAGCATTTTCTGTAACCAGTTCATAACTTTTGTCGTCTAGGTATGTGCTGGCTATTTTTTCAGTGCCTCCGCACGCTTCAGGAACTATTGTTATTGCCTTTTCTAGAATTTTGCAGTGGTTTTTTATCTGCCCTGTGAGTTTCCATTGTTGTATTGATTTGATTCTTATTGCTGATGCCATCGCTTCTTGCTCTATGTGCAGATGAAGCGGAGTCAGTCCAAAAATTACATTGAGTGCCGCAGATGGCGTGTTTTTCTTGCAGTTGCTAGTCAGTAAGCAGGCTAACCTTAGGATTTGTTGCAATTTGTTCATAGTGATTTGCAAATTCGTTCTAGGCCACCATACCACGCAACCATATGTAAGAACTTGTCGCACTATAACAGTATACAGCCAAATGCAAAGTTTTGGCTTCAAGCCCCAATCTCTGCCTACCGCCCTGGTACACTGCCATAGTACGTTTGTTGCTTTAGTTGTGATGTGGTCGATTTTGCTCCATAAAAGCTTGCTATCCAGCCATATGCCTAGATATTTAATCTCTTTGCTAAGAGTTAGATTTGTTCCTAAAAATATTGGATGTTTGAGACTGGCTAGCTTGGTTTTCCTGGTGAAGAGGACCATTTCAGACTTCTGTGGGTTAGCTGTAAGGTTGTGAATGTATAAAACACGGGAGTTACTCACGTAATAAGTCAGAGGGTTCCGACTATAGTTTCAACCACATTCGGTGGTCTTTTTTAAGGAGAATACGGGGCGCTCGCGGACGCGGTCGCGATTCGCCTAGTACGTAAGGTTGTGTTTATGACACCATCTCTCAACTATTCGAAGGGCCCTCTGCATTTTTTCACATAAGGTCGTCTCAAAAAGTCCGGATATCATAATGGCCAAGTCATCTGCGTATCCTATTGTAAATATGCCTTCTCTGTTGAGGAGTTCGAGTAGTTCGTTCGCCACTACTACCCACAGCAGTGGCGATAGCAGGCCTCCCTGAGGACAGCCTCTGGTGACTTTACAGCGAGACGTTGTGGTCATCTCTGCTTGCTGCTCTCTCTATGCTTGCTGCTCAACCAACCAAAGGTACCAAGCTTCTTAGAGTAACACTAAAGTTCACACTGAAGTCCGCTGAACTTTGGAAGCTATATTGAGTTAAAAGCGCTACAGGCTGCTAAAAAAATTGAGCATATTGGCTAAAGTGCGACAGTACTTCAGGGCAGTTGCTTAACCTGAGTCGTACATGGAATACTGTTCTCACCTGTGGAATTGGTGGGCCAAATATCAACTTGAAGCTTTATATTCTGACTCTAGTTAAACGTAGGTACCATAGTCTTGAACATCAGCGCAGAGTTGCTTGCCTCCGTTTTTTATCGGACACATTTCGGCGAATGTGCATTGGACTTACACTATTTAATTGTGCTATTATCATCCTATCATGGATACATACTACTAAAGCTAAAGTTCATGGGCCCGCGTCTGTATAATTACATAAACAGATCTCACGACATATATCCTCTTACAAAAAGAGAGTGTAAACGCGTTGTCGCTACCTGGTTGCAAAACAAAAGCTATGTAGATACTGAAAACATACTAAAGGCTTGTTTATAATATTTTTTTCTATAATAAAGTAATTGCGCTAAATATTACAACCCCCCAACACACACACACACACCACACGCGCGCGCGCGAACACTTGTATATACGGATGACACACATATTTTTTAGCCTCTGTAACATTAACCACACAAAATTGCACATTTATTTCTCATAAGTAAATAGAATGACAATAAATCGCCGCATATTGCTAAATATTTTCGATGTCACAATAATGGGAAGGAACTGTTACCCTGTAACACAGTGCATACTAGTACGGGGTACAGGGATCTCTTCACATAACCACACACATCATAATATAGACTCTATTCATATTATTCTTATTGTCAAAAGATGTAGCATGTGTGTCTTTAAGATGTAAATAAAGAATTTTTTATTTATTTATTTATACTAATCACTTTGCATCCACTTTACGTGCTGCCAAGAAGTAGTATCGATAAACTCCTTCAGTTTTGTCAGAGAAAAAGCGTAGAGCTTACAGAGTTACAGAGAAGTAATGTTATGCTCTTTGCGCACACAATTAACCTATATGTGTAGTATTATTTATTGTACAAAAAAATTGAACAGACTTCAAAACTCAAGTGTGAAATGCACCACTAGCACAATATTAAAATAGTTACTTTCGAACTATCATGGTAACGACTTCGACAAGTTATTTCACACTTTTGAGTGTTAAAGTCGGTACCATTTATTTGTTAAAAAAATTTTTTCACTCTTCCCAGTGACCTTTGCTATTCACACGGGATCAATTGTCATTGTGTATGTTCGCCGATGTCTTCACCCGCAATTATAATGACGAGATATTAGTAGCACTTTTCAGTTACTGGAGTGTACGCACCTGAGCTGTTTTCTACCTGTTCTCGTATAAAAGAAATGTTTTTATAGTTCCAGTGTTAAAGCGCAATGGCAGAAGTGAACAAAGAGAAGAGGAACTGCACAAGCTCAGAGTGGCAGAGAAACTGTGGTTGTTGAAGACATTGAAAGAACAACATCGCAAAGCTCAACTTGACAGAGAGAAAGCTCAGTTGGAGCGAGAAAGAGCAGAAATTGAGCGAGACAAAGCACAATTAGATTTAAATAGAGCTATGAGAATAGAAACTGAAGTTATAAATAATTCATAGTAGTTACTGTGGTGAAATTGGTAATTGAAATGGTGTCTCTTAACTATAAGCTTTATAAGCAAGCTCAAAGTTGTACAACATGCAAAAGAGCTGTAGTTTTATCTACTAAGTAAAACCAGAATTGAAGAAATACCTAGACGAATGAAGAGTTATATTTACAGTCCACAAGTGCTAGGAAAAATAAAAAATGACTGTTCCAGTGGGATAAGCAATTAAAACATCTATTACTTATTGACGGTCGCCGTGGCGCAGTGGTTAGTGTCAGTGACTTGACTTCTGTGTCTCCGGGGATCCTGGGTTCGAATCCCGGCAGGGACAAACATTTGTGCGATGAGTGTAGATGTTTGTCCCTTGTTAAGAAAAACTAAAATTAAGGTCTTTCACAACTGCATCTATTGCAAAGAAATTATTTTCGACAAAAATAAAAGCAGTGTATATCAGGGCAAGAGAATTTGACATAACTTTGGAATACCCAGGCAGATGTCCTAATAGAAATGTTTACAAAAATTCAAGACATATTGATATGGATAATAAAAAATCGTAGCAATATGAGCAATATAAAAAATTATGGCAAAACAATTCTTTATATTGAGAGACAATGTTCATCGAAAAGTGTAAAAATCATTTCCAAAGCAATGTAGAATTCATATTTGATCTGGCTAGTAGATTTTTAATACACAATTGGTGCAAAGACACAAATAATATAATTGGACGGAGAATAGATGCAGTTGATGAAGATATTATCAAAAATTTAGCATTCGATTATTTTAAGAAACGCAGGAGAGGTAAAAAATAAAACATTTTCATCAAAATGTAGTTGTGTTATTATTTTTTTGTTCCCATAAAGTTCAGAAATGCTGTTAAAATCGAGATTCATTTCAATACATTTTTTAAAGTCCCTACGTTAAATAACGATATATTGTATTGAAATATAATATCTCAATTTTGACATCTGAATGAAATTTAACAATCCTAAATATTATTGGGATAGCGGGGCTATGTCACGTGATTATGTACTTGTCAATTTGCGCTAGATGGCGCCATTAGCATTTTTTTCACTGATGTCTATTCCTGTATATATATAAAGTAGGTACTCTTAGGTTATTTAGTGGCTTCATCTTAATTAAAAAAGTATTTTGGTTTCGTATGCAAGAAACAATGTTTTCAAGTTTTAGCCATTTCCAATTCTTCGTAATATAGTAGAATTTACAATTATTCGGAGTAAATACCTGTTTGCAGCTGGCCACATTCTCGCTGTCTCCGTTTCAGCAAGTATGTAAATGTCATTTTTTTATTATTTTCCTCGAGACCTATGTAAATTTACAACGCGCGTTTATATTTACTATTATATCTAGGGTTTATAATTGGTACTTGTACGAGTGCTTTGGGGATTACAATGTTGTCACCGGGAGAGTATAACCTCCGCGCTCTTGTCATCACGTAACGTCGGGAGTGCCCTGATGGTTAGACGGTGCGAGATGGTTCTGAGTACCGAGTGGGCGCAAGTTGAAGTGGTTGACCTCACCAACGACGGCAACGGGCTGGGCTTTAACCTTGTGGGTGGGCGCAGCACAGGAGTAGTCATAAAGTACGTGCTACCGGGTGGCGCTGCGGATCGGGACGGGCGGCTTCAGAGCGGCGATCATGTCCTGCAAGTTGGCTCGGTAAACCTACGGGGCTTCACATCGGAGCAAGTGGCGGCGGTGTTAAGGCAGTCGGGACCCACGGTGCGGCTGCTGGTGGCGCGTCCTGCCGACCCCGCCGCTGCACTTTGTGCGCCTCTTCCTGGCACTGCACTTGTGCCCACTAAGATCCTTGCAGATCCAGAGCAGCTCGACCGACATCTCATCGAGACTGGCTATGGCGCCGTCTATGACCTGTCCCAGGGATACACAGATTATATCAATGGTCAACTGGCTGATGTACAGGCAAGACTTGTAGCTGCTGCTGTCAGCGTCATTGGTGACAACCCATTGCAGATACCAGATCACCCAATCATATCAGACACAATATCTCCAGCCATCACTATCACAGGGCCTATTGTAGAATTAACTAACTCACCCGAGGTGGTAATTGTTCATGTGGATTTGAATAAAAATGTGTATGGAATAGGTATTACTGTTGCTGGCTATGTCTGTGAAAAAGAGGAACTCTCTGGAATATTTGTCAAAAGTATAATTGAAGGGAGCAGTGCTGAACAAAGTGGGAAAATTAAAATTAATGATAGAATAATTGAAGTAGATGGAGTATCATTATCAGATAAGAGTAACCCTCAAGCTGTGGAGATATTGAGGAATACGGGGATCACAGTCCACTTAGTATTAGAGAGATATCTACGTGGTCCAAAGTATGAGCACCTGCAGCTTGCGATTTTCAATGAAGATCGTCCTTCATCCCCTTCACCCACCACAACCACACTCTCCTGGTTCCCAGTGCCTTCCCAAGCTGATAATAGTACAGTAGAAATAGATCCTGAACCTGAATCAAATACAACCATAGACTCCAGTGTACTGGAAATTGGAGACATTCAAGAACCAACACAGGAAGAGTTGGATAAGAGGTTTGATGAGATTTTAGCTATAGATGAAGAGGATATTAAAGAGAAGTGGAAATCACAATTAGGGTCAGAGAAAAAGATAATTGTAGCAGAAGTAAGTAAATTAGAAGGTCTTGGCATTAGTCTTGAAGGGACTGTGGATGTAGAATGTGGGCAGGAAGTAAGGCCTCACCATTACATCAGATCGGTGCTTCCTGATGGGCCTGTAGGCCAACAAGGCACTTTCCTAGCTGGTGACGAACTTCTAGAAGCAAATGAGTACAGATTACATGGGTTGACTCATACAGAAGTTGTTCACATATTAAAGCAGCTCCCAAGTCGCGTTAGGTTAGTGTGTGCTCGGAGTAGCATTGACAGTGGCCCCAGACCTTTGATCAACTTAGCTTCGGATAGGGAAGGTTTCGAAGCAAGAAAGATAATATCTGGAAGCCTCAACAATCTAACTACTATTGTGAAAGCACAATCAGATACTTCTATTAATACTTCTAGTACAGCAACATTGACAAATCACTCTGCACATTCGAAGAAATCCCGTTCTTTAGAGTGTGTTTCTGGCCTAGCAATGTGGCAGAGCAAGGAAGACATTATTGAACTTATAAAGGGAGACCAAGGCCTCGGTTTCTCCATACTCGACTATCAGGATCCAATCGACTCTCAAGGAACAGTGATTGTTGTTAGAAGCTTGGTACCAGGTGGTATAGCTGAGAAACATGGTGAAATATCACCAGGTGATCGAGTTTTATCTGTAAATGGAATGAGTATAAAAAATGCTACTCTAGACCAAGCTGTTCAAGCCCTTAAAGGTGCTCCAAGAGGTAAAGTCAAGGTTGGCATAGCTAGGCCTCTTCCAACTCCCGACACAAAATCTAAAAGTACCTCTACTCTCAACACTAAAGCCAGCTAATCCTGAATTTGTTTTAAACAGTACTAGTCAAAATTAAAGTCATATCTTGTGCTTATATTGAGCTTTAAAGTTGAAACATATCGAGTGGTCAATGACCCCTTGGATATGAGACTTGGAAGCACTGAAGTCTGAAGTCTAGTCTTCTAGTTTAACACTGCAGTCAGAGCTCAAACTCTATATAACAATAATAAACTTACGCTTTAATAGTTTAAATAGTATTAACCTTAGTAGTAAATAAGCTACACTAACACTTTTTTACTGCACTACATTTAAGAACCAGATTTTTAAACATTTTTGTGGAAGTCCACTTTATACAGATTATTACTAAATTTTACTCCTTAGTTTTTTTATTTTGATCATGTTTATTTACACATTTAAAAATGTTGCAGTTTTTACCTTTCCAGTTTTGTTATAAAAAGTCATATTTTTACTGTAATATGTATATTTTAATAAACAAATAATCTTGATTCTTGACTAGGTTTTTTTCTTCAGACCCATGAGACTAGTTTGTTAATAATTTGGTCTTCCACAAAAAGTTATTTTAGGTGGAATAGTTCTTTAATTTTATCATAGATTGTCTTATCACAATGTAGATATTAAAATAAGGGAGCAATTTATGTATATTGTAAATAAAGAAAAGATGAATCTCAGATAAAACCAGTCAATGCTAAAATTAAGGATTTGATTGTGAATTGAGTTCTTGCCTTAATTATATATGCGTTTTTGATACAAATATTATATTTTTGTTATATTACGCTTCTGGTGAGCTATTGTAAAAAGATATTTAGAGTTTATCTTTTTTGTTTATACCTTATTGTAGTCTACTCTAAGTTTTATATAAGTACAGAATGCACTGAAAGCTGGTTAATTACATGTGATAGTAATGTATTATTATTAAAGTTTCATATATGTATTTATTTACATACATTTTATGTGCCATTCTATTTCACGTCATGATTGGTTCATTTGGTTTTTTTACACATACTGTATGAGCATATAATATAAAAAACAGAAACCCACTCATAAGTTTTCCTGAAACTAAACTTTGTATCATTTAATGTCTAATATACTGGCTTAATATAATACTAGCTGACCACCGGTGACATTGCTAGCGTGGCCTACAGCTATAACATACAAACTTTCATCTCTGACTGAGTATACAAAATACGTAGCTTTATCATTCTCCCATTTCCTCTTCTCAATTTTTATGACCACTTGCACTTACAAAATATGTGGAATAAAAATGCCAAAATGGGACTCTTAAGATCAAAGTTTCCATGTACAATTTTCTCTTCTCTTCTACAGGTTGAGATTTTACTTTGTTATAATTTATATAAACTGACACACTTCGTTACTTAGTTCTGTGACGTTTCATCGAAATTAAACTTTCTATTCATGGTGTCAATTATATGCAACTCAAATGTGCAAACTCCATTGAAATATAATTACCAATCCTAAATTCATTGATAGTAATTGGCTATTAGCGACCGACAGACATTACATAATTGGTTCCTAATTTTGTTTAGTAGGACATCATTGACACATCTGACAGGTTTTTCAGAAAATGATTTTCTATATACAGATTTTATGGCCTCTACAATTTATTTTACTTTTTTATACTTTTTATTTGTATAAAAATGGGCATAAAATTGTATATATAATTATTATGTTTATAGCTGAGCTGGAAACTGTGCTAGGTACTTTTTTTATTCATTCATTTTGTTTTACAATATAATCCCAAGTAGGTACTTACAGTAGCAAGTAGTACCTACACAATCATAACGAAATTCGAAATAATTTATTCAATTTGGCAATGAAAATGTAGGTACCACGTAAATACATTTCTGCATTTGATGTAGGTATCCACATAAATGATAATAGAAAATCTACGATTGCAAAAGTATACTTTGAGTGTAGTAGGTGACATTCAGAGCACCACTAATTAAGAATACATTAGTAAGGCATTATTTTATTACATACATACATTACTATATTGCCAGTACCGCACAGGTTAGAATAAAGAGCTGTAATAAAAATAGCCACTTGTGAGTAAACTTTTAAGTGTATGTATATTTTAAGTATACCAACGGCAAATCGGCGTACAAGATTTCACAATTTTAAAATATTAGAAAACCTGTAGAAATTAGCTAGTCTTACAGCAGGCTGTGGCATAGTATATTTGTAATTAAATTTATTGTTATAAAAAATCTACTGGTCATACAAGTATTAGAGACCGGCCGTCTCGTCGGCAGAATTCGATTGACAGTTCGTATTCAAATTGTAGCTTTTAAATAGTGCAAAATATACTTTAAAATAAATACGATAGTGTTGAGTACAACATACGCTGCTTTTCATCACGAAAAAAATTACGCTACGCTCGTTGTCTAAAATAAAGTCAAGGTGACTATCTACAAAATATTAGACTCCTGTTGTTGATGTCCTTTGTACAACGATATGATGAGTAAAAGATTAGAATTACAATACCGCACATGTAATCAATTCGTGAGAATTACATAATGTGCGATTCTTCTGATTAGCTTAAAAAGGTCGGCAACGTATTGTAGTGGCCCCAGTGTTACAAATATCCGAAAGAGATTGCTCACAATCGGGCCATCACCTTGTTTGCCACCTATTACATAAAATAAAACTGTCAACCTTAGGTATTATTTTCACGACTGCCCCATCTATACTACTTCGAAGCTTAGAAGGCACCAAATGACGTAAATAAAAAAATATAACTGACGACGAAAGTAAATTAAAAAAATACTGCCCGAATTATTAAAACAGTATTACGATGAACGTTTTATAGGATGACCAAATCTGTAATAAATTAAAAAACACATACTATAATGTTGGCTTGGATGTGCATTCAGAAACCGTGATAAATTTCATTTATTAAGTTTAAAAAGTTTTATAACTCGTTATTTATTTGTTTTTGTTAGATACTCGAGTCAAGAACACGTATCTATAAAGTTTCTACTATATATGAATATATTGTAAAATGTACCACATCTAAGATCTTAATTGCACATTGGTGTACCCCAAAGGCCTTGTAGAATAATATTAAAATGTAAAATAAAATAGTTTTAATAAAATTGGCTTAAATTTACATTATCTACACTTTAAAGCATTTTTATGAAATTTTCATCCTTCATACCATGACATACAATGTTCTGTTCTTCTTACCACCCACAATTCTTACGCAACTAAGATAATTCATGGATAACTTATCTACATGTGACGAACGACATGCATGCAATTTAAAACAGTATACTAAAATTTTAGGAAAATTATTACACATTTGATGTTAATAATATTCAAAACTGTGAATAAGAAATCTACGCAACAGAAGAGTACCCAACCATAAATGTTCTTAATTAATATTTTAGTTATTTTCTCACTATTTTTGTAATGAAAATTCTCGCGATTATGACACTTAATTTTATGTTATTTTAGCCTTTACTCTCGTTTATAGTCGAATATTTCGACATAGATTTCGGGCATGTCCGATGCCCATCAACAGGTCAGCTTAAGCCAATAGACGTGAACTAAATAATAAAATTAACTACTTTATAAGTGTTAGCCGGGATCTGGCAGCGTAAACTCACCTGATAGTTTCGAACATGCATGAAACCTAGGCATACGATATATAGATACTCGACTATAAACGTAAGTAAAGCCGGATGATATATATATATATATATAAATAATACATTCATTTATCACCGGGTATCATTCAATCAACATTTAATGTAGGTACCACCTACCACATATTATGTACAAATGAAATCTTTTATAAGACTACATTTATTCCGTAAGGCAGACTGACATAGCTGAGTAAATATTTAAATCTTGCAGAAATATGTGATGCGTAAGATAATGCACGGTTGCTTAGGTTGTAAATCTTATGTTCCTGTTAAGTACTATGCAATTGTGTTTATAATGTGTAATTTTATTATGCTCATTGCTTCTATGAAATTCAAACGACATACTTTTGAAAACGAGATGAACCAATAAGATGTTTAACGAATTCTTCTTCACTGATTTTTGGCAAAAACATAGCATAAGTATATATTATATATTCACATAACCTTTATTACCACAAGAATATTCATATACATCTAATTATGGGAACATTTAATGTTCTTTTCTCAAAACGTATTTTTTTAAATATGTTCGTCTTCACGGGATTTAAATAATTCTATATGCGACTAAGTAAGTTGTAATTCTGCTTCAAAAATCTAATTAAATCGCGGAAAGTAAAAATCTCATTATTCACTTTCCCACACAATATTGGTTCACTCGTATTAATGACAATTCTAATTTGAGATTTTTGTGGGTACTTTTATGTAAACTAATTGTAGTATAATGTCGAGCGGACTGAAACCACCCTCACTATGATAAAACTTCAAAAGCTACCTACAAGAATGATATGTAAGTGGTACCTTAGTAGCAACAGATTAATAGTAAAGCATGCGAAGCGATCACATATTTATGTTGAGGACAATAATTATTTATTGAAGTAAACTGTAAGCTCCCCCAAATTCTGAGGTATTTTATACATAAATGCTTTGTATAGTGGCTTAGGTACTGGGCGAGGACATTACCTATTGTGGGTATAATTTCCAAATTCACTAGATCCAATTCTGGCGACGTAATCGTTGCTGAAGAAAATTGCCTATTGTTTCCTGTTTACAAAGGCTGTATTAATACTACGTGTTTGATCTGGCAGAAAGAAGAAAATTTATTTTTAAAGAAAACTTACTGTCGTAAAATATTACACAATACAATATTTTTTGATCCAGAAAGCTCTGAAACTCTTCTAATTAATTAAATTTGTATTAACTGATGGCTCCTATCTATGTATATCTACGTTGCATCGAAATTCCTGGTGTCTCATTTAGGTGAACTTCAGTTTCTCACAAGTACCTACCTTTTTAAACAAATCGTAAGCCCTGTTTTAATTCAACCCATTGTTTACATATATACAATTCATAAATATGTGAAAACTATTACTTTAACGAATATATTACTTGATATTAATATCAATTGTTTCGGGTTTGTCCTCAGAATTTGGGGGCTAATTAAGTCTAGTTGACAGCACTGTAAAAGATAAGAATTGTCTACACCACCATCACCATTGCCTAAGTCACACCACGTCACACGGGAGTACATTATAAAGACGAAAAATAAACAATGACGAAAATTGCGATTGTTTTTGTGAACATTTGTTAAAATTATTTACTTGGACACTAAAAGTTGGGTAGCTTGGAATTTCACCGTATTCACTTGCCGGGGACAAAGCGTAATTCGTTGACACACACCTCAGCAGTATGTTACCGGCTAAAGGGCTGTTTCAAAAATCAAAGGCTCAAAAAGTATTTACCAAGGTTTGGTACAGCTTTATCTCTTTACCCCCGTTTTGCGGACCACCTATTCAGTTTATTTAGACTTGCCCCATTTTATTCGTACTGTGGCGCTCCCCCTTTTTATCCACTGATTTACCTACTATCTAGTAAATGTAAAAGTAAAAATATATTTATTGCAGTAAAAGTTTAACACGTTACAATTAAAATATTGATATTATCATTGTGCCACCCCAAAAGGATACCCTGTGTCGGTTGATTATTTCTCTTCAATTTTTTTACTATTAAAAGGTTCTATGACTTAACTAGGTACCTACATAATATATCTGTTAAAGTATGTAAATTGTTGGAAGTTTATAAACGTTCTTTAATGTCATGTAACCACACTATTAGAAAGTAATCTCAAACAAACAATAACAAAATGACGTTTTCAACAACCTTTATAATTCTATCAAGTTGCAATAATTAATCAATCTACGTAGGTATATATATGCTAACAGGTGAGTTGTCAGTATATTTTCTTTATTAGAGTGACCACACAGGGAGCATAAGCATCCACTAAAATATTAATTGAGCAAATTGCAATTGAATAAATATTGAATTTACTTCAGGGGGGGGGGGGGGGGGGGGCTTGGTTGGAGATTCTTATTGAATGGTTCGAAGTGAAGTCACTGAGCACGCCAAAACTATTCTTATTACATTACCAAATGTCTTATTTAATTTAATCGTATAAAGTTTAATGTCTTTTATTTACTTATTACCTACTAACTGACGCAGAGCCCCAAAATGAGTATTTGCCTCCAATGATGAGTGCCGCCACTTAGGTCTGCCCTCGGCCAACTCTTGCCACTGCTTGACCTTAATTAAGTCTGAAATTCGAAAATTGGTCCTTTGAGCCGGATACACGCAAGTTATTATTATCATAAAAAGAACGCTGCCATGGGAAGTTTTGGGATGCAGCTGCTTTACATGCTGCTATAGGTACCTACTAAGTTACGTCTCGAGACATACTTTTCTCTTTGTCCAGTAATTTTCAGTCATGGGGCGGCAACTTTTTGATGTTAATTTTAATAATATCTACTTCGATTGTTCAAGTTTTCAACTGGCATGCATAATAGTGGCAATTCAAAAAAAAGACATTTTTAACATTGATATTTAATCGTATTGGAACGCAGCCGTAAACATGTTTCCAATATTGGACGCCCCTTGTGCGGTCACTCGTTTGTGGAGCCCGATTGACGCGTTCAAAAATTTTTCGTTTTTCTTTTTCCAGAATGGTATGGATGCCCAATCTGCCGATAACCGTGGCGAGCGCGGTCTGCGCCACGGCGGGAGTCGTGTGCATATTCAAGTGAGTATTACGTATTCAAAACATCTTGTCGCCAATAGATTTCCATGAATTCATAATGTTGTGTATGAAGACGGGATCTGGGGTAGGCGGGATATTGTTGTAGCATGAAGGACCAACATGTAGGTACCTACCTAACTGCACGAGGAGTTGCTTACGTTCAAAATGTTATGTGATGTTGTTTTTCTAATTGCTACGCTAAACTCTAATGTATACCAACTTTTACATTTATTTCAAAATTCATGGGTGGAGAGATAACATCATGTATAAAGTTCGCCCGGTTTAGCTAGACGATTCGTAAATGTGTCAACATTTATTTATTAGGAGGTATTAAAAGCATAAGCAAGACCCGCAAAAGCCCTATTGCTACGAGTAGATATACTCTGAATTTTATAGCGGCGTTGCCTTTACCGAAAGCTCAGAAGATAAAGAGTTTCGAAGCTAAGTAGGTACCTATATAAATACGTAACGGCACATGCTTTTGTAAAACTATTTTGAAGTTTTTCGGCTATGCTAAATGCTGGGTAATTGTATATTCTGCAATTGCTACGAATAGCCTACTAAAAAAAAAATTATATACAGGGTGTCCCAAAAGTCAACGTCCAACCGAAAACCCAAGCTAGGCCTAGTTGTGGGGACTCTCAAAAAAAAAGAAAAAAAATCTATCTCATGTAGTTTCGAAATGACAGCCATTTTTCTTAAATTGACACCCTGTGACGAGTTTACGACTACTGGGGCTACAAATGAGCTCTTTTATAATTTTATTTTTGTGTGGAGTAGTCTTAAGTGATGCTCCTACAAATTCCAATTCATCATTTGCACACAACTTCATTGGAATTTCAGAAAATATCCGTTTTATACCGAACCATGACGTGAAAATGACTACATCACTAAACTTTGACAGTCTGTACTGAAAAAAAAATCTACTATGCAATTTCGGCAAGTGCTCTTAAAAGTTGGCGCATTTAATGGGCTTTCCAAAATGGTATAATACTTACTAAATTATTTCTTAGACGACGAGAAAAAAAAATTAAGAAAGTCGATATTTAGCTTATTATTAGTTAGTCATAAAACTTTCTCAAAATTATTCTAATATCATCTAGGCGTTCTGTAAGGTGTAATTAAAGAAAGAGACGAAGAAAAGTTAGAGCGGGATAGTGACGCTACTAAAAGAAAGAGACGAAGAAATGTTAGAGCGGGACGGAGAGTGACGCTACTTGGTGTCGTAGTAAGTAGCGTCACTCTCCGTCCCGCTCTAACATTTCTTCGTCTCTTTCTTTTAGTAGCGTCACTATCCCGCTCTAACTTTTCTTCGTCTCTTTCTTTAATTACACCTTACAGAACGCCTAGATGATATTAGAATAATTTTGAGAAAGTTTTATGACTAACTAATAATAAGCTAAATATCGACTTTCTTAATTTTTTTTTCTCGTCGTCTAAGAAATAATTTAGTAAGTATTATACCATTTTGGAAAGCCCATTAAATGCGCCAACTTTTAAGGGCACTTGCCGAAATTGCATAGTAGATTTTTTTTTCAGTACAGACTGTCAAAGTTTAGTGATGTAGTCATTTTCACGTCATGGTTCGGTATAAAACGGATATTTTCTGAAATTCCAATGAAGTTGTGTGCAAATGATGAATTGGAATTTGTAGGAGCATCACTTAAGACTACTCCACACAAAAATAAAATTATAAAAGAGCTCATTTGTAGCCCCAGTAGTCGTAAACTCGTCACAGGGTGTCAATTTAAGAAAAATGGCTGTCATTTCGAAACTACATGAGATAGATTTTTTTTTCTTTTTTTTTGAGAGCCCCCACAACTAGGCCTAGCTTGGGTTTTCGGTTGGACGTTGACTTTTGGGACACCCTGTATATATAAGGACTCGATGCCGTTGGCAGGCATCGAGTCAGCGGCACATTGGGTAGCAAATATCCTTGCTATGTGCTATGGTCTTACAGATATTACATCCATGGAAATAAGCAAATCTCATTTTAGTGATGCAATTAAAAAAACCCACTGTAAATGACGGGTTTGTATGAAAATCGCTGAATTTATAAGAAAATGACTGTATTAGTGGTAGTTCGTATTACTACCTGCTACGTGTAATCGTACGCAGTAACTACTTGCAGGCGGAGACACAGCTAAAGATTTTTGAACGGGTCACCTGGTTCTTCTTCTTGCTCTAATCCTGTCCGATAGAGGATTTTAAAATTAAAAAATAATAAGGATCCCTAATTTTTTTAAATATAGGGATGTAGGGTTTAATGTAGCTTCTAAACAGTGAAATATTTTTTCATAATGGTTCTATGGTTTCGGAGCCTATTCAAACAAACAATCAAATCTTATCCCTTTATAATAGTAGTAAGTAGGTATAGATATAGTTTATTTTATGTCTTAAACGACATCGACATAGAATTAACTTAAATGTTGAATATAAAAGATTAAAAAATAACGTAGATATCTATTTTTTATTGTTTATGTTTAGATGTTAATCAGTAGGATCTTTTTAAAGAAAGAAGAAGAAAAAGATGCCTCATTGGTTCTAATATTTACCTTCAGAGATGTATATGGCGGCGCACCGTACGACCGGTCAGTGCGCGCCGACAACAAGACCGTCGTGATCACGGGGGCGACGAGCGGCATAGGACAGGCGGCCGCCTGGGACTTCGCTAACAGAGGCGCTAAGGTACTCTTGTTATATCATCATCATCATCTCAGCCATAGGACGTCCACTGCTGGCCTCCCCATTGATTTCCACAAGGACCGGTTGGAAGCGGCCCGCATCCAGCCCTTGCCTGCGATCTTAGTCAGGTCGTCTGTCCACCTGGTCGGTGGCCGTCCTATGCTGTGCTTGCCAGTCCGTGGTCTCCATTCGAGAACCTTTCGGCCCCAATGGCCATCGGTTCTTCGAACTATATGCCCTGCCCACTGTCACTTCAACTTGCTAATCCGCTGGGCTATATCGGTGACTTTCGTTATATAGCAGAGTAGAAAAAGGAATTTTGTTATTTGTGTGTAGTTTTAACATTGATAGCTGATGTGAAAGGTGTGGAGTGGCCATGAAGACGTTAAAGCGTTAAACGTAAAGTGTCATGTTAGAAGCAGTAGACAAAAATGTATAAAACTATAGAGACGGATGGTATGAGTTTCTCAAGGCGTTGTATGCTATGAACTACTCTCGCAAATAATTTGCATGTAATACATAGGTTGGAAATAGGCCTCTAATTCAGATTGTTTTATGGTTAGGAGTAATAAAGGCCGATTTCTATTTTAAGCTCCCGTTGTCCCATCCCGCACATTGATGTTTTTGGTCGGATTAGCTTAACAGCTCATAATGGCGATAGAAAATACTAAAATCCTACTAATATTAATAAAAATATATAAAGTTTCTGTGTATGTTTGATAGTTTAAACCCTGGATTAACACATACTTTTTTCCCAGAAAAAGTAGGTATAGTTCCCGTGGGATAATTGAGGTAGCGGGAAAACCGTAATCCACGCGGGTGAAACCGCGGGGCGCTACTAGTGTGATATAAATTAGCTTATTTATATGATACCTATGTTTAGGCAACAGCGCCTTCTGAGGATCGGAAATCATACTGCGCTCGCCAACCCGCCTGCCAAGCGTGGCGAGTATTGGCAAATCCCACCTATATGGGGGAGGCATACGTCCAGCAGTGGACGCACATGGCTGAGAAAAAAAAAAAAAAAATGATACCTAACTCATTTTTTTAATTCGAGTGAAAAGTGGTCGTTTAAACTAAACGACCACTAAAATCTTATCTTTCAATAAAATGATGTAGGTACTTTGAATTCTTGGACTCATACGACGTTGATGGAAGCACTATAAAATTTTCGATTATAGCTTTTAGAAATTATGCCTTTATTTGTTCAGTATCCAATATTTTAAATTAAAATTTTCCAATATACTTCAATATTTCGAAGTTATTGAGGTTTTCTTCTCGTTCCTGTGCATAATCCGTAATATATGTACCAGTTTCAATAAATGAATTTTGATTTTACATTTTCTAGTGGCGTATTCTCAGCAAAGCATTAAATCCTACTAACATTATAAACGCAAAAATTTGGATGGATGTTTGCTACTGTTTCACACTCAGACGGATTTTAAGTCTCGGAATAACACTTAGGTTACTTTTCACCGTGAATCATCACCACGCGGGTATAAGCCGTGAGGTGCAGCAGTGTATGGTTGTGCAGGTGTTCATGGCATGCCGCGACATGGAGCGGTGCGAGGCGGCGCGGCGCGACATCGTGCTGGAGACCGGAAACAAGTATGTGTACTGCCGCCCCTGCGACCTCGCCGCCACGCAATCCATCAGACAATTCGTTCAAAGGTGAAACCTACATAGCTTACCTAACTACTTTACTATTTATTTAACGTATCCCGTTTAAATATCAGTTGGTATGACAGTTGCGGATCATGCATTATCAGCTCACTTCATTTCTCACTGCTGGGATTCATGCGTTCCTCTGCGAGAGGAGAGAGCTGGCTGAAGCGGATTGGCGGATAGGCTAGCCAGCGTAATATCGGAGTTTCAAGAGCGCCTAAAGGCCTCACGACTGTTATGTTATTCTAAAACAACAACCGACAGCGATGAATTGTCGGGGGTTTAAATCGCCATAGTAGTCAATTTGTTCCTTTAAATATTTGAACATTCACCACTGTGGCTCTGTTGGACCTCCACAGGTCCCGTTCGTACATATCTTCATATTCGCGACGAGACGATGTGGTCGAATATGTTATCACCTAGAATGCTCACTGGTTCTCAAGGACGGCTGCTGCCTGAACACACTATGTGTCTGGTAACAGTTTTTCAAACTTGAGGGTGGTAGCTAGCCAATCGGGTATTCGGCAGTACCCTACCACCATGCTGGGAATTTGATAACGGTGTTACCTTCACCGGAAGCTCAAGCTATTGTTGGAGATCGGACGAGTGTCCGTCAGTTTGAGAGGCGACGCTCCCCCCCATTTCAAAACCTAGACGCCATTAAGGGAAACAATTTTACAAGTTGACTCCCTCATACTTAGGCGTTTTGCCTATAATCCTTCTCGCTTTTGTAACTAATATTTTATTAGCGAATCTGTTACATCATCTATCTACGCCACAAACTAAATAGTGTAGGTACTGCGCAGACAACGTCCAGTCACACCAATGACGTTGGAGAGTTGCGTTGCTGGAGCATATATTACTAAGGATCTCCGGCAGATACTCGTCTACTGATCGCTACAAAATGAAAATATCTCAAGAATTCATTTCTTGCAGAATTACAGTAATCAGAAGAGCCTTTCTGCTGCCGCGAATAAGTGGTTTTGTAGAAATTTATGTAAGTTGTTTGTAATACATAAGTACATATATCTAATGTGTATGTTATGTGTAGGTTCAAATCGGAGGAGCCGAAGTTGGACGTGTTAGTGAACAACGCGGGCGTAATGGAGCCCCCGGCGGGGGTGACCCGGGACGGGTTCCAGGTGCAGCTCGGGGTCAACCACCTCGGCCACTTCCTCCTCACCAACCTGCTGCTCGACGAGCTCAAGGTGCTTCACTCTGGATAAATCCTCGTTGACGCGTTCAACAGGTGCTTGGATCGAGCGCACTCGGATACATCCTCGGACGCAACTCGTACTGTAGCAAGTGATAATCCGAGCGGACTCGAACGATGACATCCGATCACGGTATCAATTCTACTAGCACATTGCTCATAGATTGTTAATGAATTGTCGTTTCTGCTAGTTTTGCTATTGTACTTGGAGCATAAATTAGAATGGCTACACAGATTTTATTCCTAGCGCAATATAATTACCTACAATGCAATCGAGGTGCAACTGTTATTTTAGCGGAATACCAAGCTTTATTACGATAACATTTAAATCGATATTGCATTGTGTATGGATTGCTTGTCTTAATAAATAAGAGAATTGGCAGCCTGTGTAGACTCTGATCGCTTCCTACCCTCACGAGCTAAGTCGTATAGTAGTGGAACAAAATGGCCGTTAATACCAATTTACGAGCGTCTCGTACGAAAGAGAGAGGACTGAGCGCGACTATACTAGTTTTGTAGAACTGTACGAAGCGGAAGAGGTTCTTTGAAGGCTCAGTTATAAGAATATAAAATTAAAGATGCTATACTCGCGGCCCTATTCGCACCTGATTCAAAATTTTGTTATTGATATAATATCACGATCGATAAAGTAAACAAAAAATAGGAATAAAGTAGTTTGCTTGGATGATAGTTCATCCAAGAATAATTTTAATAAAAATGTTACAATAAATAGATTTTGGCTTGTACTTATCTGTGTCTGGGTGTGTATATGTATATAAGTAAGTATGTATATCAGTCATTAGGTTATCATAGTACAGGCTCTGCCTAGTTTGGGACCTGAAGACTTTGTGTGAATGTTGATACTTAAATAAAATAAAACATAGTTTCAAACATATTATTTCTTGACAAAAATTGGAACAACCGACTTTATTCACCTGTATTTATTAAGAATTTCTTCGGTATCATAAAAACTACTAAACTGATTTTGATCAAATTTAAACGGGTTCCCATTTGGCCTGGGAACCGTACTCCAATAAACAAACAAAAAATAATTTGCTCGGTTGGTGGAGAAATCGGTGAACGTTAATAAAAAATATATATACTGTAAGTAACAGTGAAACATAGAACCTCCTCCTATTTTGATGTCGGTTGAAAAGATATAATTGGGTAGGTATGCGTTTTCACGGAGATACTCATATAAAGGTAATCGTGTCCAGGCCGCAGCCCCGAGCACGGTCATAGTGGTGACGTGCAGCACGCACCACCGCGGGACGATAGACAAGCGGGACCTCAACATGAGCGTCAAGTACGACGCGACCGCTGCGTACGCGCAGAGCAAACTCGCCAACGTACTGTTCGCGAGGGAACTCGCGCTGAAGACTATGGGTAAGTAAGACACGTTCATTATAACACTCACAAACATTTAAACTACAAACATTTTTTATGGTTAATTGCATTTACGTCATGCTAGGCGGAACTTACGCCGCGTTCACATTAAAAAGGAAAAATTCGACTACTATTGGTATTTGAACCTACGACTACAAAATACCGTCCTGTCGCTTTGCCGACTAGACAAAACATCCCCTCAGATGTATCTGCAATGAACGAATCAATTCAGGCTGCTAGTAGAGTGCTAAGAACAGTAGTCAAACGTAAGCTTATAATCTTTAAAAATAAAAAATATATCTTAGTTGAAACGGTGATTATCTGCATTATTTTAGAACCAGTATTGTGAAAAGAGTTACCTACTATGCGACATTCTAAACGTCTTCCAAGAACCTATTTCAGACGCTATGCTGAGATTGAAAATGTAAAACAGGTTCTAATCAGCGGCTTTTTGTTCAATTTACGATTCATATCGTGAACGAGTGAATTAAGTTATATAAACTCTATTAAGTATAACGTCTGTAATGTCAAATCGAACTATATTTATTGTCTCAACTATAGTATTTACACATAAATAAGTACACAAAACACAGAGAGAAAAAACAATACAATTATTTTGAGGCCAAAAGGAGTAGTAGGTCGGCATTTGCCGCGCTCACGTGAAATGGGCCTATGTATTTCACTTGAAATGAGCCTACGTATTTCACGTGAAATGAGCCTACGTATTTCACGTGAAATGAGCCTACGTATTTCACGTGAAATGAGCCTACGTATTTCACGTGAAATGGGCCTATGTATTTCACGTGAAATGAGCCTACGTATTTCACGTGAAATGGGCCTATGTATTTCACGTGAAATGAGCCTACGTATTTCACGTGAAATGGGCCTACGTATTTCACGTGAAATGGGCCTACGTATTTCACGTGAAATGAGCCTACATATTTCACGTGAAATGGGCCTATGTATTTCACGTGAAATGAGCCTACGTATTTCACGTGAAATGGGCCTATGTATTTCACGTGAAATGAGCCTACGTATTTCACGTGACATGAGCCTATGTATTTCACGTGAAATGAGCCTACGTATTTCACGTGAAATGAGCCTACGTATTTCACGTGAAATGAGCCTACGTATTTCACGTGACATGAGCCTATGTATTTCACGTGAAATGAGCCTACGTATTTCACGTGACATGAGCCTATGTATTTCACGTGAAATGAGCCTACGTATATCACGTGAAACACACACACATTAAAAGTTATTTAGTGGCGTGTGCCCAGGGCAAAGCTGTGAGCTTACCTATGCATGGTATTACTAGATTACGATCATTAAACCGCGCAGTGACTCATGGTGTTTGAATCGCGCGTTTTATATATAAAATGGAGCCTATCTCTACTCCCTAATGTTGATGCCGACAGATAGCAAGATCTCAGTGGTGGCAGTAGACCCCGGGCTGTCAGACACGCGGATAACGCGACACATGGCGATGATGAAGAGCGTGTCGCGGTGGTTGGTGTACCCGCTGTTCTGGCCCTTCATGAAGTCTGCCAAGATTGGCTCGCAGGTCATCGTGCATGCGGCCCTCGACCCTACCATGGCCAACTGCTCTGGGGATTATTATGTGTAAGTTATGTGCTACTTATGTGCAAAAATATTTTTACACCTTGTCCTGGATTTATTTTTTAACCCTTTCTCGCACTTAATGTTCATTAACAATGTGATCGAAAGTATAATCACGCTAAATATAGCTTACTGATTCTCATATTTAACTTGTACATATATGTATAACTTTTCCTGAAATTAATTGAATAGACTTGACGTTATGGACGTTACTGAGCTACTGTAATTCCATTGTTTTGTTTGTTATATTCCAGAGACATGAAAAAAGCGGAACCATCAAAAGTGGCGCAAGACTACGAACTTTCCCAATGGCTTTGGAAAGTCAGCGAGAAATGGACTAAGGTCGACGAGCACAGAGCTGCAATACGAAATGCAAATGCAGCGTAGAAAAGAAATGTACTTAATGTGAACACTGCTAGAGTTTAGCTTACGTTTTCTGCCTCAGTGACGTTTATGTGCCACAGATCCAATTCGCTTCGCATTGCACGCAATGATGAATATAAACAAAGGCGTTGTCTCTGAACGTTCCATAAGCATTGTTTTTTTCGATAAAAGTGTACGTGAAACAAGTTTGTGTCGTGTGAATACGCTTTTAGCGAGCATTTAAGAATTGTCTAATTTGTGTTACTGAATATAGATAATATTATTGTTATGACGTATTTTTCTTACCCTAACTTGAAAATAGAACAAATTATAATAGCGTTATTTTTTAGGAAGTTCTCGAGAGGAGACCACAGACTGGTAAGTGCAGCGTATAGTACCACCAACAAGGGTGACGTCATACGCCAAGTTATCAACTATCCATTATTAAATAACTAATGGAGGCATTGAGTTCGAGAACCAGACCACTGAGGTGATTTCAAGCCAAGCCGAGCCGAGGCCCACATTCCATATCAAAACGGTATTAATTACACAATGTTTTGTGAAATCCGCGCAATAAAATTATTTCTGGTTAAGATGCATATTGCACCGCCCTTTTACGTGGAGGGAGTATGATAATTCCTGAATTTATACTGTGAACATGTGTGGCATGTACCATTGCATGCAAGCAAAAATTCAACAAGCACCTTTCGCTAACTACAAATATAAATACAAATATGTTTATTTCCCAAGGTTACAAAGTTCAATAAAATTAATTATACCAACTATAAAACTAAAGATTAACTTAAATAATATATGTTTGGTAGAATATTCACTTTATCAGCTGTGCTAGGTCAATCCTGTGCTGCCAACTTCTTCCTTCCTTACAGTAACAAGAATTTATATTCTATTCTATAAATGATTATTGTCTTGATCAGACAAGGTTTTTATGATGCTTCATCTTGCACACGTAAAACTCCGAATTAACTTTTACTTAGTATAAGTGTACACAGTTAAACAGACACAAAAGTAGCAAACAATAATAATATATAGGTACCAGCAAACCGAATGTCCGTGCATAGCACGTTGTTTGAATGGCGGCGGTGAAGTATCAGCTCAACTCACGGTACCGTAAAACGGGGTAAATTGGCCCAATTTTTACTTTCAATTGGAATTTTAACCTTTTTCCGTAACACATAGGGCACTTGAAGGTATACAGAAGAATGTGTGGTAAGCTCTTCTAGGTGCTAAGTAGCTTTAGATCCCCAAATTATGGATATATTATGAGAAATTCAACAAAAACCTTGTTTGATTCCAATTTACCCCTAACGGGGATAATAGGTTCGACCGAGAGGTTAATCGGAATTTTAACTAGGGCTGTCACTATCTTTATAAAGTATGAGTAGGTAAGTACAGTATATATTGTACCTACCAAATGTAAAAAGAAACATGCTACCTAGGAATAATGAATTTATTACGTGAGGCTCGAAATATCACAATAATGGTAGGTTGAAAAGTTGCCAAGTACATCACGTGATAAATGAATGACCCGTCCCCGTTTATGTCTGTATAATAAAACTAGTATTTGGGTGGCGCGCGGGCTGCGAGCAGCCCGCGTTATCGATGTGCATTAGTATTATTAACAAAAATGTCGTTGCAGTTGCTAAAAAGATATAAAATTCTCATGCAAATCGAATAACTCACAGCTTCATCTATTTCAGTAGAAAGTGTGAGCAGGGTTACCATGTGCAAGTTGATTTTTTCAATTAAATTTAAGTCGCGGTAAAACCGGACCAAGATTGTAAACGACTTTTGTTAAAGGACCCTACCTCTAAATGCAGTGGTTAACGTGGGCAGTTGCCTCGGAGACCAGCTCGATATGTGAAAATACTCGTTATCCGGAACTCGGCCTTAGGCCTCGTTAGTGACTCCCATATGGTACGTTGATGCGTTACACCTCATTCGAGCTCGGCCTTCGGCCTCGCAGATTTGAAGCTCGGCCTTCGGCCTCGCAGGTTTGAAGCTCGGCCTTCGGCCTCGCGTTGGTAAAGACGGCTTCTTCAAGTTCAGTATAAAGTGAGAACAGAGTTACCATGTGCAAGTTGATTTTTTTGATAAAATTTTAGTCGCTGTTAATTCGCCCCAAGATTGTAAACGACTTTTGTTAAGAGACCATATCTCTAAGTGCAGTGGTTATCGTGGGCAGTTGCATTGGAGACCAGCTCGAGATGTGGAAAAAACTCCCCATCCGGGACTCGGCCTTCGGCCTCGTTAGCGACTTCCATAGGATGCGTTAATGAGGTACACCCCATTCGGAACTCGGCCTTCGGCCTCGTAAGTTACTAACACGGCTCGGCCTACGGCCTCGCGGAGGCCACGCTCGGCCTTCGGCCTCGCGGGCCGAAAGCTCGGCCTCCGGCCTCGCAGGTTTGAAGCTCTGCCTTCGGCCTCGCGGTGTTTAAGGCTCGGCCTGCGGCCACGCAAGTTACAAAGGGAATGTTTTTAAGCTGTTCGTAATGACGGCCAGCTCGGCCTTCGGCCTCGCAGGCCTACAGCTCGGCCTCCGGCCTCGCTAGGGTGGAGCTCGGCCTTCGGCCTCGCCTCCACAGCTCGGCCTGCGGCCTCGCTCGATTGCAGCTCGGCCTGCGGCCTCGCAAAGAGAATGTGGTTTCGCCACCAAAAATCCGCATCCAGTAAAAAAAAAACAAATGACGTCATCAAAAAACTTTTTTCATATTTCGAATCAGGGACCCCAAATCTCCCTAAATACCTAATTTCAGCCAGATCGGAGCAACTTGAATTTTGGTATCCGGTTCGAAGGACCAATTTGCAATTTTTGACAAAAACCCCAAATTTCCCTACAAACCCTCTATGACATTTGTTTGAACTCCCCATAGCTACCTATAACGGTTCCGGAGCTGCGGTCGTTTTAAATTTGTATGGGGAAACCTCTTTTTTAATAGGTAGGGTAATTTTATTCAACTTTCCAAAAGGGTCCCAGGGTTTTAGTCATTTTTAGTTTTGACACCTACCCCCCATCGCTTATGGTTTTCGAGATCCGTACACCAGTTCCATGATGGAAACCAAAACTGACACTTTTCGGATTTTTCTGGAGGTCACGTGGGCACTCTCTATATAGTCCACTATATATTTCTAACCCAAAAGCACTCCTTCTGGGAGAACAATTCTGTCAGTGAGTCAATCAGTGGTAGTGCAGCTTTATATATTATAATAACTAGGTGTTGGGTGGTGCGCGGGCTGCGAGCAGCCCGCGTTATCGATGTGCATTTGTATATTTTTTAAAATTTTAGTTGCAGTTGAAAAAAATATTTAAAAATTCTCATACAAGTCGAGAAAGGGACAGTTTCTTCTAGTTCAGTACAAAGTGTGAGCAGGGTTACCATGTGCAAGTTGATTTTTTTGATAAAATTTTAGTTGCTGTAAAATCGCACCAAGATTGTAAACGACTTTTGTGAAGGGACAATACCTCTAAGTGCAGTGGTTAACGTAGGCAGTTGCCTCGGAGACCAGCTCGAGATGTGGAAAAAAAACTTCCTATTCGGGACTCGGCCTTAGGCCTCGTTAGTGACTCTCCTAAGGAATGTAAACGCGTAACACCCCATTCGTAAGTGACTAACACGGCTCGGCCTACGGCCTCGCGGAGGCCACGCTCGGCCTTCGGCCTCGCGGGCCGAAAGCTCGGCCTTCGGCCTCGCAGGTTTGAAGCTCGGCCTGCGGCCTCGCAACCGTGGCGTTGTATCGCCAGCGAAAATCCCCATCCAGTAAATAAAAAGATTTAAAAATTCTCATGCAAGTCGAACAACTGACAGATACTTTTAGTTCCCGTGAGCGGTTGCATCAAAGACCAGCTCGAGATGAGGAAAAAAAACTCCCCATCCGGGACACGGCCTTCGGCCTCGTTAGTGACTCTCCTAAGGAATGTAAATGCGTAACACCCCATTCGGAACTCGGCCTTCGGCCTCGTAAGTGACTAACACGGCTCGGCCTACGGCCTCGCGGAGGCCACGCTCGGCCTTCGGCCTCGCGGGCCGAAAGCTCGGCCTTCGGCCTCGCCCTGGAAGCTCGGCCTTCGGCCTCGCAGGTTTGAAGCTCGGCCTGCGGCCTCGCAGGTTTGAAGCTCGGCCTGCGGCCTCGCAAATAAGAAGTGGTTTCGCCATCAAAAATCCCCATCCAGTAAAAAAAAAACAAATGACGTCATCCAAAAATTTTTTTTATATTTGGAATCAGGGACTCCCAATCTCCCTAAATACCAAATTTCAGCCAGATCAGACAAACTTGAATTTTGGTATCCGGGTCGAAGGACCAATTTTCAATTTTCGACTAAAACCCCAAATTCTCCTACAAACCCACTACAATATTTGTTAGAACCCCCCATACCCACCTATAACGGTTTCGGAGCTGCGGTCGTTTAAAATTTGTATGGGAGAACCTCTTTTTTGCTTGGGAGGGTAATTTTTTTTCAACTTTCCAAAAGGGTCCCAGGGTTTTAGTCATTTTTAGTTTTGGCACCTACCCCCCTACTATTATAGTTTCCGAGATCCTTACACCAGTTCCATGATGGAAACCAAAAACGACACTTTTCGGATTTTTCTGGAGGTCACGGGAACCTCCTCTACACTTTTTCCCTACATCACAAACACCCCCCATAGCTCCTTCTAGGAGAACAATTATGTCAATCAGTCAGTCAGTCAGTGAGTGAGTCAGTGGTAATCGAGCTTTATATATATAACTAGTATTTGGGTGGCGCGCGGGCTGCGAGCAGCCCGCGTTATCTTTGTGCATTAGTATTATTAACAAAAATGTTGCAGTTGCTAAAAAGATATAAAATTCTCATGCAAATCGAATAACTCACAGTTACATCTATTTCAGTAGAAAGTGTGAGCAGGGTTACCATGTGCAAGTTGATTTTTAAATAAAATTTTAGTCGCGGTAAAACCGGACCAAGATTGTAAACGACTTTTGTTAAAGGACTCCACCTCTAAGTGCAGTGGTTAACGTGGGCAGTTGCCTCGGAGACCAGCTCGATATGTGAAAATACTCGTTATCCGGAACTCGGCCTTCGGCCTCGTTAGTGACTCCCATAAGGTGTGTTGATGCGTTACACCTTTTTCGAGCTCGGCCTTCGGCCTCGCAGGTTTGAAGCTCGGCCTTCGGCCTCGCGGTGGTAAAGACAGCTTCTTCAAGTTCAGTACAAAGTCAGAACAGAGTTACCATATGCAAGTTTTATTTTTTTTATTAAAATTTTAGTCGGGGTAAAATCGCACAAAGAATTGAAACGACTTTTGTTAAGGGACCCTACCTCTAATTGTAGTAAATAACGTGGGCAGTTGCATTGGAGACCAGCTCGAGATGTGGAGAAAACTCCCCATCCGGGACTCGGCCTTCGGCCTCGTTAGCCACTTCCATAGGATGCGTTAATGAGGTACACCCCATTCGGAACTCGGCCTTCGGCCTCGTAAGTTACTAACACGGCTCGGCCTACGGCCTCGCGGAGGCCACGCTCGGCCTTCGGCCTCGCGGGCCGAAAGCTCGGCCTCCGGCCTCGCAGGTTTGAAGCTCGGCCTTCGGCCTCGCGGTGTTTAAGGCTCGGCCTGCGGCCTCGCAAGTTACAAAGGGAATGTTTTTAAGCTGTTCCCAATGACGGCCAGCTCGGCCTTCGGCCTCGCAGGCCTACAGCTCGGCCTCCGGCCTCGCTAGGGTGGAGCTCGGCCTTCGGCCTCGCCTCCACAGCTCGGCCTGCGGCCTCGCTCGATTGCAGCTCGACCTACGGCCTCGCAAATGGAATGTGGTTTCGCCACCAAAATTCCGCATCCCGTAAAAAAAAAACAAATGACGTCATCAAAAAACTTTTTTCATATTTCGAATCAGTGACCCTAAATCTCCTTAAATACTTAATTTCAGCCAGATCGGAGCAACTTGGATTTTGGTATCCGGTTCGAAGGACCAATTTCAAGTTTTGGACAATATTCCCAAATTTCCCTACAAACCATCTATAACATTTGTTCAAACTCCCCATACCTACCTAAAACGGTTTCGGAGTTGCGATCGTTTTAATTTTGTATGGGAGAACCTCTTTTTTAATAGGTAGGGTAATTTTTTTCAACTTACCAAAAGGGTCCCAGGGTTTTAGTCATTTTTAGTTTTGACACCTACCCCCCATCGCTTATGGTTTCCGAGATCCGTACACCAGTTCCATGAAGGAAACCAAAAATGCCACTTTTCGGATTTTTCTGGGGGTCACGTGACCACTCTCTATACAGTCCACACCATAATTTCAACCCAAAAACACTCCTTCTGGGAGAACAATGATGTCAGTGAGTCAATGAGTGGGTCTTCAGCTTTATATATTATAACTAGGTGTTGGGTGGTGCGCGGGCTGCGAGCAGCCCGCGTTATCGATGTGCATTTGTATTTTTAATTAAAGTTTTAGTTGCAGTTTATAAATTATATAAAATTGTCATACAAGTCGAGTAAGTGACAGTTTCTTCTAGTTTAGTACAAAGTGAGGGCAGTGTTACCATGTGCAAGTTGATTTTTTTGATAAAATTTTAGTCGCTGTAAAATCGCCCCAAGATTGTAATCGAGTTTTGTTAAGGGACCATACCTCTAAGTGCAGTGGTTAACGTGGGCAGTTGCCTCGGAGACCAGCTCGAGAAGTAAAAAAAAAACTCCCCATTTGGGACTCGGCCTTCGGCCTCGTTAGTGACTCTCCTAAGGAATGTAAATGCGTAACACCACATTCGGAACTCGGCCTTCGGCCTCGTAAGTGACTAACATGGCTCGGCCTACGGCCTCGCGGAGGCCACGCTCGGCCTTCGGCCTCGCGGGCCGAAAGCTCGGCCTTCGGCCTCGCAGGTTTGAAGCTCGGCCTGCGGCCTCGCAGCCGTGGCGTTGTATCGCCAGCGAAAATCCCCATCCAGTAAAAAAAAAAAATGACGTCATCCAAAAAGTTTTTTTATATTTAGAATCAGGGACCCCCAATCTCCCTAAATACTACATTTCAGCCAGATCAGACAAACTTGGATTTTGGTATCCGGGTCGAAGGACCAATTTGCAATTTTTGACTAAAATCCCAAATTCTCCTACAAACCCTCTATAATATTTGTTTGAACCTCCCATACCCACCTATAACGGTTTCGGAGCTGCAGTCGTTTTAAATTTGTATGGGAGAACCTCTTTTTTGTTTGGGAGGGTAATTTTTTTTCAACTTTTTAAAAGGATCTCAGGGTTTTAGTCATCTTTAGTTTTTGCACCTACCCCCTATCGATTATAGTTTCCGAGATCCCTACACCAGTTCCACGAAGGAAACCAAAAATGGCACTTTTCGGATTTTTCTGGAGGTCACGGGAACTTCCTCTACACTTTTAACCTACATCACAAACACCCCCCATAGCTCCTTCTAGGAGAACAATTATGTCAATCAGTCAGTCAGTCAGTGAGTGAGTCAGTGGTAATCGAGCTTTATATATATAAACTAGTATTTCGGGTAGTGCGCGGGCTGCGAGCAGCCCGCGTAATCGATGTGCATTTGTATTTATTTCAAGATTGTAATTGCAGTTGAAAAAATATATAAAATTCTCATACAAGTAGAGTAAGTGAGAGTTTTTTCTAGTTCAGTACAAAGTGTGGGCAGGGTTACCATGTGCATGTTGATTTTTTTGATAAAATTTTAGTCGTTGTAAAATCGCCCCAAGATTGTAATAGAGTGTTGTTAAGGGACCATACCTCTAAGTGCAGTGGTTATCGTGGGCAGTTGCCTCGGAGACCAGCTCAAAATGAGAAAAAAACTCCCCATTCGGGACTCGGCCTTCGGCCTCGTTAGTGACTCTCTTAAGGAATGTAAACGCGTAACACCCCATTCGTAAGTGACTAACACGGCTTGGCCTACGGCCTCGCGGAGGCCTTGCTCGGCCTTCGGCCTCGCGGGCCGAAAGCTCGGCCTTCGGCCTCGCAGGTTTGAAGCTCGGCCTGCGGCCTCGCAACCGTGGCGTTGTATCGCCAGCGAAAATCCTCATCCAGTAAATAAAAAGATTTAAAAATTCTCATGCAAGTCGAACAACTGACAGAAACTTTTAGTTCCCGTGAGCGGTTGCATCAAAGACCAGCTCGAGATGTGGAAAAAACTCCCCATTCGGGACTCGGCCTTCGGCCTCGTTAGCGACTTCCATAGGATGCGTTAATGAGGTACACCCCATTCGGAACTCGGCCTTCGGCCTCGTAAGTTACTAACACGGCTCGGCCTGCGGCCTCGCGGAGGCCACGCTCGGCCTTCGGCCTCGCGGGCCGAAAGCTCGGCCTCCGGCCTCGCAGGTTTGAAGCTCGGCCTTCGGCCTCGCGGTGTTTAAGGCTCGGCCTGCGGCCTCGCAAGTTACAAAGGGAATGTTTTTAAGCTGTTCCCAATGACGGCCAGCTCGGCCTTCGGCCTCGCAGGCCTACAGCTCGGCCTCCGGCCTCGCTAGGGTGGAGCTCGGCCTTCGGCCTCGCCTCCATAGCTCGGCCTGCGGCCTCGCTCGATTGCAGCACGGCCTACGGCCTCGCAAAGAGAATGTGGTTTCGCCACCAAAAATCCGCATCCAGTAAAAAAAAACTAATGACGTCATCAAAAAACTTTTTTCATATTTCGAATCAGGGACCCAAAATCTCCCTAAATACTAAATTTCAGCCAGATCGGAGCAACTTGAATTTTGGTATCCGGTTCGAAGGACCAATTTGCAATTTTTGACAAAAACCCCAAATTTCCCTACAAACCCTCTATGACATTTGTTCAAACCCCCCATACCTATCGATAACGGTTCCGGAGCTGCGATCGTTTTAAATTTGTATGGGAGAACCTCTTTTTTGTTCGGGAGGGTAATTTTTTTTCATCTTTCCAAAAGGTTCCCAGGATTTTAGTCATTTTTAGTTTTGACACCTACCCCCCATCGATTATGGTTTTCGAGATCCCTACACCAGTTCCATCAAGGAAACCAAAAATGACACTTTTCGGATTTTTCCCTAGGTCACGTGGGCACTCCCTATACAGTCCACTATATAATTTTAACCCAAAAACACTCCTTCTAGGAGAACAATGATGTCAGTCAGTCAGTCAATCAGTGGTAGAGCAGCTTTATATATTATAACTAGTATTTGGGTGGCGCGCGGGCTGCGAGCAGCCCGCGTTATCGATGAGCATTAGTATTATTAACAAAAATGTCGTTGCAGTTGCTAAAAAGATATAAAATTCTCATGCAAATCGAATAACTCACAGTTTCATCTATTTCAGTAGAAAGTGTGAGCAGGGTTACCATGTGCAAGTTGATTTTTTTAATTAAATTTTAGTCGCGATAAAACCGGACCAAGTTTCTAAACGACTTTTGTTAAAGGACCCCACCTCTAAGTGCAGTGGTTAACGTGGGCAGTTGCCTCGGAGACCAGCTCGATATGTGAAAATACTCGTTATCCGGAACTCGGCCTTCGGCCTCGTTAGAGACTCCCATATGGTACGTTGAAGCGTTACACCTCATTCGAGCTCGGCCTTCGGCCTCGCAGATTTGAAGCTCGGCCTTCGGCCTCGCAGGTTTGAAGCTCGGCCTTCGGCCTCGCGGTGGTAAAGACAGCTTCTTCAAGTTCAGTACAAAGTGAGAACAGAGTTACCATATGCAAGTTTATTTTTTTCATTAAAATTTTAGTCGGGGTAAAATCGCACAAAGAATTTAAACGACTTTTGTTAAGGGACCCTACCTCTAATTGTAGTAAATAACGTGGGCAGTTACATTGGAGACCAGCTCGAGATGTGAAAAAAACTCCCCATCCGGGACTCGGCCTTCGGCCTCGTTAGCGACTTCCATAGGATGCGTTAATGAGGTACACCCCATTCGGAACTCGGCCTTCGGCCTCGTAAGTTACTAACACGGCTCGGCCTGCGGCCTCGCGGGCCGAAAGCTCGGCCTCCGGCTTCGCAGGTTTGAAGCTCGGCCTTCGGCCTCGCGGTGTTTAAGGCTCGGCCTGCGGCCTCGCAAGTTACAAAGGGAATGTTTATAAGCTGTTCTCAATGACGGCCAGCTCGGCCTGCGGCCTCGCAGGCCTACAGCTCGGGCTCCGGCCTCGCTAGGGTGGAGCTCGGCCTTCGGCCTCGCCTCCACAGCTCAGCCTGCAGCCTCGCTCGATTGCAGCTCGGCCTACGGCCTCGCAAAGGGAATGTGGTTTCGCCACCAAAATTCCGCATTCCGTAAAAAACAAAACAAATGACGTCATCAAAAAACTTTTTTCATATTTCGAATCAGGGACCCCAAATCTCCTTAAATACTTAATTTCAGCCAGATCGGAGCAACTTGGATTTTGGTATTGTATGGGAGAACCTCTTTTTTGTTCGGGAGGGTAATTTTTTTTTAATTTTCTAAAAGGTTCCCAGGGTTTTAGTCATTTTAGTTTTGACACCTACCCCTCATCGATTATAGTTTCCGAGATCCCTACACCTGTTCCATGAAGGAAACCAAAAATGCCACTTTTCGGATTTTTCTGGGGGTCACGTGAGCACCCTCTATACAGTCCACACCATAATTTCAACCCAAAAATACTCCTTCTGGGAGAACAATGATGTCAGTGAGTGAATCAATCAGTGGGTCTTCAGCTTTATATAATATGAATAATAATAACTAGGTGTTGGGTGGTGCGCGGGCTGCGAGCAGCCCGCGTTATCGATGTGCATTTGTATTTTTAATTGAAGTTTTAGTTGCAGTTTATAAATTATATAAAACTGTCATACAAGTCGAGTAAGTGACAGTTTCTTCTAGTTCAGTACAAAGTGTGGGCAGTGTTACCATGTGCAAGTTGATTTTTTTGATAAAATTTTAGTCGCTGTAAGATCGCACCAAGATTGTTAACGACTTTTGTTAAGGAACCATACCTCTAAGTGCAGTGGTTGACGTGGGCCGTTGCCTCGGAGACCAGCTCGAGATGTGGAAAAAACCCCCCATTCGGGACTCGGCCTTCGGCCTCGTTAGCGACTCACCTGAGGGACGTTAATTCGTTACACCCCATTCGGAACTCGGCCTTCGGCCTCGTAAGTGACTAACATGGCTCGGCCTACGGCCTCGCGGAGGCCACGCTCGGCCTTCGGCCTCGCGGGCCGAAAGCTCGGCCTTCGGCCTCGCAGGTTTGAAGCTCGGCCTGCGGCCTCGCAACCGTGGCGTTGTATCGCCAGCGAAAATCCCCATCCAGTAAATAAAAAGATTTAAAAATTCTCATGCAAGTCGAACAACTGACAGATACTTTTAGTTCCCGTGAGCGGTTGCATCAAAGACCAGCTCGAGATGTGGAAAAAAAACTCCCCATTCGGGACTCGGCCTTCGGCCTCGTTAGTGACTCTCCTAAGGAATGTAAATGCGTAACACCCCATTCGGAACTCGGCCTTCGGCCTCGTAAGTGACTAACACGGCTCGGCCTGCGGCCTCGCGGAGGCCACGCTCGGCCTTCGGCCTCGCGGGCCGAAAGCTCGGCCTTCGGCCTCGCCCTCGAAGCTCGGCCTTCGGCCTCGCAGGTTTGAAGCTCGGCCTGCGGCCTCGCAGCCGTGACGTTGTATCGCCATCAAAAATCCCCATCCAGTAAAAAAAAAACAAATGACGTCATCAAAAAACTTTTTTCATATTTCGAATCAGGGACCCCCAATCTCTCTAAATATCAAATTTCAGCCAGATCGGAGCAACTTGGATTTTGGTATCCGGGTCGAAGGACCAATTTTCAATTTTCGACTAAAACCCCAAATTCTCCTACAAACCCTCTATAACATTTGTTTAAACCCCCCATACCCACCTATAACGGTTTCGGAGCTGCGGTCGTTTTAAATTTGTATGGGAGAACCTCTTTTTTGTTTGGGAGGGTAATTTTTTTTCAACTTTCCAAAAGGGTCCCAGGGTTTTAGTCATTTTTAGTTTTGACACCTACCCTCCATCGGTTATGGTTTCCGAGATCCGTACACCTGTTCCATGAAGAAAACCAAAAATGCCACTTTTCGGATTTTTCTGGGGGTCACGTGGGCACTCTCTATACAGTCCACTATATAATTTCAACCCAAAAACACTCCTTCTGGGAGAACAATTCTGTCAGTGAGTCAATCAGTGGTAATGCAGCTTTATATATTATAATAACTAGGTGTTGGGTGGTGCGCGGGCTGCGAGCAGCCCGCGTTATCGATGTGCATTAGTAACTTTTATCAAACTGGTAATTGCAGTTAAAAAAATATATAAAATTCTCATACAAATCGAGTAAGTGACAGTTTCTTCTAGTTCAGTACAAAGTGTGGGTAGGGTTACCATGTGCAAGTTGATTTTTTTGATAAAATTTTAGTCGCTGTAAGATCGCACCAAGATTGTAAACGACTTTTGTTAAGGGACCATACCTCTAAGTGCAGTGGTTAACGTGGGCAGTTGCCTCGGAGACCAGCTCGAGATGTGGAATAAACTCCCCATTCGGGACTCGGCCTTCGGCCTCGTTAGTGACTCTCCTAAGGAATGTAAACGCGTAACACCCCATTCGTAAGTGACTAACACGGCTCGGCCTACGGCCTCGCGGAGGCCACGCTCGGCCTTCAGCCTCGCGGGCCGAAAACTCGGCCTTCGGCCTCGCCCTGGAAGCTCGGCCTTCGGCCTCGCAGGTTTAAAGCTCGGCCTACGGCCTCGCAACCATGGCGTTGTATCGCCAGCGAAAATCCCCATCCAGTAAATAAAAAGATTTAAAAATTCTCATGCAAGTCTAACAACTGACAGATACTTTTAGTTCCCGTGAGCGGTTGCATCAAAGACCAGCTCGAGATGTGGAAAAAAAACTCCCCATTCGGGACTCGGCCTTCGGCCTCGTTAGTGACTCTCCTAAGGAATGTAAATGCGTAACACCCCATTCGGAACTCGGCCTTCGGCCTCGTAAGTGACTAACACGGCTCGGCCTGCGGCCTCGCGGAGGCCACGCTCGGCCTTCGGCCTCGCGGGCCGAAAGCTCGGCCTTCGGCCTCGCCCTGGAAGCTCGGCCTTCGGCCTCGCAGGTTTGAAGCTCGGCCTGCGGCCTCGCAAATAAGAAGTGGTTTCGCCATCAAAAATCCCCATCCAGTAAAAAAAAACAAATGACGTCATCCAAAAAATTTTTTCATATTTGGAATCAGGGACCCCCAATCTCCCTAAATACCAAATTTCAGCCAGATCAGAGCAACTTGGATTTTGGTATCCGGGTCGAAGGACCAATTTTCAATTTTCGACTAAAACCCCAAATTCTCCTACAAACCCTCTATAATATTTGTTTGAACCCCCCATACCCACCTATAACGGTTTCGGAGCTGCAGTCGTTTTAAATTTGTATGGGAGAACCTCTTTTTTGTTTGGGAGGGTAAATTTTTTTCAACTTTCCAAAAAGGTCCCAGGGTTTTAGCCATTTTTAGTTTTGGCACCTACCCCCCATCTATTATAGTTTCCGAGATCCCTACACCAGTTCCACGAAGGAAACCAAAAATGGCACTTTTCGGATTTTTCTGGAGGTCACAGGAACCTCCTCTCCACTTTTCCCCTACATTACAGACACCCCCCATAGCTCCTTCTAGGAGAACAATTATGTCAATCAGTCAGTGAGTGAGTGAGTCAGTCAGTGGTAATCGAGCTTTATATATATAACTAGGTGTTGGGTGGTGCGCGGGCTGCGAGCAGCCCGCGTTATCGATGTGCATTTGTATTTATTTCAAGATTGTAATTGCAGTTTATAAAAATATATAAAATTCTCATACAAGTCGAGTAGGTGACAGTTTCTTCTAGTTCAGTACAAAGTGTGAGCAGGGTTACCATGTGCAAGTTGATTTTTTTGATAAAATTTTAGTCGCTTCAAAATCGCACCAAGATTGTAAACGAGTTTTGTTAAGGGACCATACCTCTAAGTGCAGTGGTTAACGTGGGCAGTTGCCTCGGAGACCAGCTCGAGATGTGGAATAAACTCCCCATTCGGGACTCGGCCTTCGGCCTCGTTAGTGACTCTCCTAAGGAATGTAAACGCGTAACACCCCATTCGTAAGTGACTAACATGGCTCGGCCTACGGCCTCGCGGAGGCCACGCTCGGCCTTCGGCCTCGCGGGCCGAAAGCTCGGCCTTCGGCCTCGCAGGTTTGAAGCTCGGCCTGCGGCCTCGCAACCGTGGCGTTGTATCGCCAGCGAAAATCCCCATCCAGTAAATAAAAAAATTTAAAAATTCTCGTGCAAGTCGAACAACTGACAGATACTTTTAGTTCCCGTGAGCGGTTGCATCAAAGACCAGCTCGAGATGTGGAAAAAAAACTCCCCATTCGGGACTCGGCCTTCGGCCTCGTTAGTGACTCTCCTAAGGCATGTAAATGCGTAACACCCCATTCGGAACTCGGCCTTCGGCCTCGTAAGTGACTAACACGGCTCGGCCTGCGGCCTCGCGGAGGCCACGCTCGGCCTTCGGCCTCGCGGGCCGAAAGCTCGGCCTTCGGCCTCGCCCTGGAAGCTCGGCCTTCGGCCTCGCAGGTTTGAAGCTCGGCCTGCGGCCTCGCAAATAAGAAGTGGTTTCGCCATCAAAAATCCCCATCCAGTAAAAAAAAAACAAATGACGTCATCCAAAAAATTTTTTTATATTTGGAATCAGGGACCCCCAATCTCCCTCAATACCAAATTTCAGCCAGATCGGAGCAACTTGGATTTTGGTATCCGGGTCGAAGGACCAATTTTCAATTTTCGACTAAAACCCCAAATTTTCCTACAAACCCTCTATAACATTTGTTCAAACCCCCCATACCCACCTATAACGGTTCGGGAGCTGCGGTCGTTTTAAATTTGTATGGGAGAACCTCTTTTTTGTTCGGGAGGGTAATTTTTTTTCAACTTTTTAAAAGGATCCCAGGGTTTTAGTCATTTTTAGTTTTGACACCAACCCCCCATCGATTATAGTTTCCGAGATCCCTACACCAGTTCCATGTTTGAAACCAAAAATGTCACTTTTCGGATTTTTCTGGAGGTCACGGGAACTTCCTCTACACTTTTCCCCTACACCATAAACACCCCCCATTGCTCCTTCTAGGAGAACAATTATGTCAATCAGTCAGTGAGTGAGTGAGTCAGTCAGTGGTAATCGAGCTTTATATATATAACTAGGTGTTGGGTGGTGCGCGGGCTGCGAGCAGCCCGCGTTATCGATGTGCATTTGTATTTTTAATTAAAGTTTTAGTTGCAGTTGGCCAAAATATATAAAATTCTCATACAAGTAGAGTAAGTGACAGTTTCTTCTAGTTCAGTACAAAGTGTGGGCAGGGTTACCATGTGCAAGTTGATTTTTTTGATAAAATTTTAGTCGCTGTAAAATCGCACCAAGATTGTAAACGACTTTTGTTAAGGGACCATACCTCTAAGTGCAGTGGTTAACGTGGGCAGTTGTCTCGGAGACCAGCTCGAGATGTGGAAAAAGCTCCCCATTGGGACTCGGCCTTCGGCCTCGTTTGTGACTCTCCTAAGGAATGTAAAAGCGTAACACCCCATTCGTAAGTGACTAACACGGCTCGTCCTACGGCCTCGCGGAGGCCACGCTCGGCCTTCGGCCTCGCGGGCCGAAAGCTCGGCCTTCGGCCTCGCAGGTTTGAAGCTCGGCCTGCGGCCTCGCAACTGTGGCGTTATATCGCCAGCGAAAATCCCCATCCAGTAAATAAACAGATTTAAAAATTTTCATGCAAGTCGAACAACTGACAGATACTTTTAGTTCCCGTGAGCGGTTGCATCAAAGACCAGCTCGAGATGTGGAAAAAAAACTCCCCATTCGGGACTCGGGCTTCGGCCTCGTTAGTGACTCTCCTAAGGAATGTAAATGCGTAACACCCCATTCGGAACTCGGCCTTCGGCCTCGTAAGTGACTAACACGGCTCGGCCTGCGGCCTCGCGGAGGCCACGCTCGGCCTTCGGCCTCGCGGGCCGAAAGCTCGGCCTACGGCCTCGCCCTCGAAGCTCGGCCTTTGGCCTCGCAGGTTTGAAGCTCGGCCTGCGGCCTCGCAAATAAGAAGTGGTTTCGCCATCAAAAATCCCCATCCAGTAAAAAAAAAAAAATGACGTCATCCAAAAAATTTTTTCATATTTGGAATCAGGGACCCCCAATCTCCCTAAATACCAAATTTCAGCCAGATCGGAGCAACTTGGATTTTGGTATCCGGGTCGAAGGACCAATTTGCAATTTTTGACAGAAAATTCAAATTCCCCTATAAACCCTCTATAATATTTGTTCGAACCCCCCATACCTACCTATAACGGTTCCGGAGTTGCGATCGTTTTAATTTTGTATGGGAGAACCTCTTTTTTGTTCGGGAGGGTAATTTTTTTTTAACTTTCCAAAAGGGTCCCAGGGTTTTAGTCATTTTTAGTTTTGGCACCTACCCCCCAACTATTATAGTTTCCGAGATCCTTACACCAGTTCCATGATGGAAACCAAAAACGACACTTTTCGGATTTTTCTGGAGGTCACGGGAACCTCCTCTACACTTTTCCCCTACATCACAAACACCCCCCATCGCTCCTTCTAGGAGAACAATTCTGTCAATCAGTGAGTCAGTGAGTCAGTCAATCAGTCAGTGGTAATCGAGCTTTATATATATACTAGTATTTGGGTGGCGCGCGGGCTGCGAGCAGCCCGCGTTATCGATGTGCATTAGTATTATTTAACAAAAATGTCGTTGCAGTTGCTAAAATGATATAAAATTCTCATGCAAGTCGAATAACTCACAGTTACATCTAATTCAGTAGAAAGTATGAGCAGGGTTACCATGTGCAAGTTGATTTTTTTAATAAAATTTTAATCGCGGTAAAACCGGACCAAGATTGTAAACGACTTTTGTTTAAGGACCCCACCTCTAAGTGCAGTGGTTAACGTGGGCAGTTGCCTCGGAGACCAGCTCGATATGTGAAAATACTCGTTATCTGGAACTCGGCCTTCGGCCTCGTTAGTGACACCCATTAGGTGTATTGATGCGTTACACCTCATTCGAGCTCGGCCTTCGGCCTCGCAGATTTGAAGCTCGGCCTTCGGCCTCGCAGGTTTGAAGCTCGGCCTCGCAGGTTTGAAGCTCAGCCTTCGGCCTCGCAGTGGTAAAGAAAGCTTCTTCAAGTTCAGTACAAAGTGAGAACAGAGTTACCATATGCAAGTTTATTTTTTTCATTAAAATTTTAGTCGTGATAAATTCGCACAAAGAATTTAAACGACTTTTGTTAAGGGACCCTACCTCTAATTGTAGTAAATAACGTGGGCAGTTGCATTGGAGACCAGCTCGAGATGTGGAAAAAACTCCCCATCCGGGACTCGGCCTTCGGCCTCGTTAGCGACTTCCATAGGATGCGTTAATGAGGTACACCCCATTCGGAACTCGGCCTTCGGCCTCGTAAGTTACTAACACGGCTCGGCCTACGGCCTCGCGGAGGCCACGCTCGGCCTTCGGCCTCGCGGGCCGAAAGCTCGGCCTCCGGCCTCGCAGGTTTAAAGCTCGGCCTTCGGCCTCGCGGTGTTTTAGGCTCGGCCTGCGGCCTCGCAAGTTACAAAGGGAATGTTTTTAAGCTGTTCCCAATGACGGCCAGCTCGGCCTTCGGCCTCGCAGGCCTACAGCTCGGCCTCCGGCCTCGCTAGGGTGGAGCTCGGCCTTCGGCCTCGCCTCCACAGCTCGGCCGGCGGCCTCGCTCGATTGCAGCTCGGCCTACGGCCTCGCAAAGAGAATGTGGTTTCGCCACCAAAAATACGCATCCAGTAAAAAAAAAACAAATGACGTCATCGAAAAACTTTTTTCATATTTCGAATCAGGGACCCCAAATCTCCCTAAATACCAAATTTCAGCCGAATCGAAGAAACTTGGATTTTTGTATCCGGTTCGAAGGACCAATTTGCAATTTTTGACAAAATCCCCAAATTCCCCTACAAACCCTCTATGACATTTGTTTAAACCCTCCATACCTATCTATAACGGTTTAGGAGTTGCGATCGTTTTAAATTTGTATGGGAGAACCTCTTTTTTGTTCAGGAGGGTAATTTTTTTTCAATTTTTCAAAAGGGTCCCAGGGTTTTAGTCATTTTTAGTTTTGATACCTATCCCCCATCGATTATGGTTTTCGAGATCCCTACACCAGTTCCATCAAGGAAACCAAAAATGACACTTTTCGGATTTTTCCCTAGGTCACGTGGGCACTCCCTATACAGTCCATTATATAATTTAAACCCAAAAATACTCTTTCTAGGAGAACAATGATGTCAGTCAGTCAGTCAATCAGTGGTAGAGCAGCTTTATATATTATAATAACTAGGTGTTGGGTGGTGCGCGGGCTGCGAGCAGCCCGCGTTATCGATGTGCATTTGTAATATTTATCAAGATTCTTAGTTGCAGTTTATAAAAATATATAAAATTCTCATACAAGTCGAGTAAGTGACAGTTTCTCCTAGTTCAGTACAAAGTGTCGGCAGGGTTACCATGTGCAAGTTGATTTTTTTGATAAAATTTTAGTCGCTGTAAGATCGCACCAAGATTGTAAACGACTTTTGTTAAGGAACCATACCTCTAAGTGCAGTGGTTGACGTGGGCCGTTGCCTCGGAGACCAGCTCGAGATGTGGAAAAAACCCCCCATTCGGGACTCGGCCTTCGGCCTCGTTAGTGACTCTCCTAAGGAATGTAAACGCGTAACACCCCATTCGTAAGTGACTAACACGGCTCGGCCTACGGCCTCGCGGAGGCCACGCTCGGCCTTCGGCCTCGCGGGCCGAAAGCTCGGCCTTCGGCCTCGCAGGTTTGAAGCTCGGCCTGCGGCCTCGCAACCGTGGAGTTGTATCGTCAGCGAAAATCCCCATCCAGTAAATAAAAAGATTTAAAAAATCTCATGCAAGTCGAACAACTGACAGATACTTTTAGTTCCCGTGAGCGGTTGCCTCGGAGACCAGCTCGAGAAGTAAAAAAAAAACTCCCCATTTGGGACTCGGCCTTCGGCCTCGTTAGTGACTCTCCTAAGGAATGTAAATGCGTAACACCACATTCGGAACTCGGCCTTCGGCCTCGTAAGTGACTAACATGGCTCGGCCTACGGCCTCGCGGAGGCCACGCTCGGCCTTCGGCCTCGCGGGCCGAAAGCTCGGCCTTTGGCCTACCCTGGAAGCTCGGCCTTCGGCCTCGCAGGTTTGAAGCTCGGCATGCGGCCTCGCAGCCGTGGCGTTGTATCGCCAGCGAAAATCCCCATCCAGTAAAAAAAAAAAAAATGACGTCATCCAAAAAATTTTTTTATATTTAGAATCAGGGACCCCCAATCTCCCTAAATACTACATTTCAGCCAGATCAGACAAACTTGGATTTTGGTATCCGGGTCGAAGGACCAATTTGCAATTTTTGACAGATTAATCAAATTCCTCTACAAACCCTCTATAATATTTGTTTGAACCCCCCATACCCATCTATAACGGTTCCGGAGCTGCGGTCGTTTTAAATTTGTATGGGAGAACCTCTTTTTTGTTCGCGAGGGTAATTTTTTTTCAACTTTTTAAAAGGATCCCAGGGTTTTAGTCATTTTTAGTTTTGGCACCTACACCCCATCTATTATGGTTTCCGAGATCTCTACACCAGTTCCATGATGGAAACCGAAAATGACACTTTTCGGATTTTTCTGGAGGTCACGGGAACCTCCTCTACACTTTTCCCCTACACCACAAACACCCCCCATCGCTCCTTCTAGGAGAACAATTCTGTCAATCAGTGAGTCAGTGAGTCAGTCAATCAGTCAGTGGTAATCGAGCTTTATATATATACTAGTATTTCGGGTGGTGTGCGGGCTGCGAGCAGCCCGCGTTATCGATGTGCATTTGTATATTTTTGAAAATTTTAGTTGCAGTTGAAAAAAATAATTTAAAAATTTTCATACAAGTCGAGTAAGTGACAGTTTCTTCTAGTTCAGTACAGAGTGTGAGCAGGGTTACCATGTGCAAGTTGATTTTTTTGATAAAATTTTAGTCGCTGTAAAATCGCACTAAGATTGTAAACGACTTTTGTTAAGGGACCATACCTCTAAGTGCAGTGGTTAACGTGGGCAGTTGCCTCGGAGACCAGCTCGAGATGTGGAAAAAAAGCTCCCCATTCGGGACTCGGCCTTCGGCCTCGTTAGTGACTCTCCTAAGGAATGTAAACGCGTAACACCCCATTCGTAAGTGACTAACACGGCTCGGCCTACGGCCTCGCGGAGGCCACGCTCGGCCTTCGGCCTCGCGGGCCGAAAGCTCGGCCTTCGGCCTCGCAGGTTTGAAGCTCGGCCTGCGGCCTCGCAACCGTGGCGTTGTATCGTCAGCGAAAATCCCCATCCAGTAAATAAAAAGATTTAAAAATTTCCATGCAAGTCGAACAACTGACAGATAATTTTAGTTCCCGTGAGCGGTTGCATCTAAGACCAGCTCGAGATGTGGTAAAAACTCCCCATGCTGAACTCGGCCTTCGGCCTCGTTAGTGACTCTCCTAAGGAATGTAAATGCGTAACACCCCATTCGGAACTCGGCCTTCGGCCTCGTAAGTGACTAACACGGCTCGGCCTACGGCCTCGCGGAGGCCACGCTCGGCCTTCGGCCTCGCGGGCCGAAAGCTCGGCCTTCGGCCTCGCCCTTGAAGCTCGGCCTTCGGCCTCGCAGGTTTGAAGCTCGGCCTGCGGCCTCGCAAATAAGAAGTGGTTTCGCCATCAAAAATCCCCATCCAGTAAAAAAAAAACAAATGACGTCATCCAAAAAATTTTTTCATATTTGGAATCAGGGACCCCCAATCTCCCTAAATACCAAATTTCAGCCAGATCGGAGCAACTTGGATTTTGGTATCCGGGTCGAAGGACCAATTTTCAATTTTCGACTAAAACCCCAAATTCTCCTACAAACCCTCTATAACATTTGTTCAAACCCCCCATACCCACCTATAACGGTTTCGGAGTTGCGGTCGTTTTAAATTTGTATGGGAGAACCTCTTTTTTGTTCGGGAGGGTAATTTTTTTTCAACTCTCCAAAAAGGTCCCAGGGTTTTAGTCATTTTTAGTTTTGACACCTACCCCCCATCGATTATGGTTTCCGAGATCCGTACACCAGTTCCATCAAGGAAACCAAAAATGACACTTTACGGATTTTTCTGGTGGTCATAGGAACATCCTCTACACTTTTCCCCTACATCACAAACACCTCCCATCGCTCCTTCTAGGAGAACAATGATGTCAATCAGTCAGTCAGTCAGTCAGTCAGTCAGTCAGTGAGTGGTAATCGAACTTTATATAATATAACTAGGTGTTGGGTTGTGCGCGGGCTGCGAGCAGCCCGCGTTATCGATGTGCATTTGTATTTATTTCAAGATTGTAATTGCAGTTTATAAAAATATATAAAATTCTCATACAAGTCAAGAAGGTGACAGTTTCTTCTAGTTCAGTACAAAGTGTGAGCAGGGTTACCATGTGCAAGTTGATTTTTTTGATAAAATTTTAGTCGCTTCAAAATCGCACCAAGATTTTAAACGAGTTTTGTTAAGGGACCATACCTCTAAGTGCAGTGGTTAACGTGGGCAGTTGCCTCGGAGACCAGCTCGAGATGTGGAATAAACTCCCCATTCGGGACTCGGCCTTCGGCCTCGTTAGTGACTCTCCTAAGGAATGTAAACGCGTAACACCCCATTCGTAAGTGACTAACATGGCTCGGCCTACGGCCTCGCGGAGGCCACGCTCGGCCTTCGGCCTCGCGGGCCGAAAGCTCGGCCTTCGGCCTCGCAGGTTTGAAGCTCGGCCTGCGGCCTCGCAACCGTGGCGTTGTATCGCCAGCGAAAATCCCCATCCAGTAAATAAAAAGATTTAAAAATTCTCATGCAAGTCGAACAACTGACAGATACTTTTAGTTCCCGTGAGCGGTTGCATCAAAGACCAGCTCGAGATGTGGAAAAAAAACTCCCCATTCGGGACTCGGCCTTCGGCCTCGTTAGTGACTCTCCTAAGGAATGTAAATGCGTAACACCCCATTCGGAACTCGGCCTTCGGCCTCGTAAGTGACTAACACGGCTCGGCCTGCGGCCTCGCGGAGGCCACGCTCGGCCTTCGGCCTCGCGGGCCGAAAGCTCGGCCTTCGGCCTCGCCCTGGAAGCTCGGCCTTCGGCCTCGCAGGTTTGAAGCTCGGCCTGCGGCCTCGCAAATAAGAAGTGGTTTCGCCATCAAAAATCCCCATCCAGTAAAAAAAAAACAAATGACGTCATCCAACAAATTTTTTCATATTTGGAATCAGGGACCCCCAATCTCCCTAAATACCAAATTTCAGCCAGATCGGAGCAACTTGGATTTTGGTATCCGGGTCGAAGGACCAATTTTCAATTTTCGACTAAAACCCCAAATTTTCCTACAAACCCTCTATAACATTTGTTCAAACCCCCCATACCCACCTATAACGGTTCCGGAGCTGCGGTCGTTTTAAATTTGTATGGGAGAACCTCTTTTTTGTTCGGGAGGGTAATTTTTTTTCAACTTTTTAAAAGGATCCCAGGGTTTTAGTCATTTTTAGTTTTGACACCAACCCCCCATCGATTATAGTTTCCGAGATCCCTACACCAGTTCCATGATGGAAACCAAAAATGACACTTTTCGGATTTTTCTGGAGGTCACGGGAACCTCCTCTACACTTTTCCCCTACACCACAAACACCCCCCATCGCTCCTTCTAGGAGAACAATTCTGTCAATCAGTGAGTCAGTCAATCAGTCAGTGGTAATCGAGCTTTATATATATATAATAACTAGTATTTCGGGTGGTGCGCGGGCTGCGAGCAGCCCGCGTTATCGATGTGCATTAGTGATATTTATCAAGATTTGTAGTTGCAGTTTATAAAAATATATAAAATTCTCATACAAGTCGAGTAAGTGACAGTTTCTTCTAGTTTAGTACAAAGTGTGAGCAGGGTTACCATGTGCAAGTTGATTTTTTTTTTATAAAATTTAAGTCGCTGTAAAATCGCACCAAGATTGTAAACGACTTTTGTTAAGGGACCATACCTCTAAGTGCAGTGGTTAACGTGGGCAGTTGCCTCGGAGACCAGCTCGAGATGTGGAAAAAAAACTCCCCATTCGGGACTCGGCCTTCGGCCTCGTTAGTGACTCTCCTAAGGAATGTAAACGCGTAACACCCCATTCGTAAGTGACTAACACGGCTCGGCCTACGGCCTCGCGGAGGCCACGCTCGGCCTTCGGCCTCGCGGGCCGAAAGCTCGGCCTTCGGCCTCGCAGGTTTGAAGCTCGGCCTGCGGCCTCGCAACCGTGGCGTTGTATCGCCAGCGAAAATCCCCATCCAGTGAATAAAAAGATTTAAAAATTCTCATGCAAGTCGAACAACTGACAGATACTTTTAGTTCCCGTGAGCGGTTGCGTCAAAGACCAGCTCGAGATGTGGAAAAAAAACTCCTCATTCGGAACTCGGCCTTGGCCTCGTTAGTGACTCTCCTAAGGAATGTAAATGCGTAACACCCAATTCGGAACTCGGCCTTCGGCCTCGTAAGTGACTTACACGGCTCGGCCTACGGCCTCGCGGAGGCCACGCTCGGCCTTCGGCCTCGCGGGCCGAAAGCTCGGCCTTCGGCCTCGCTCTCGAAGCTCGGCCTTCGGCCTCGCAGGTTTGAAGCTCGGCCTGCGGCCTCGCAGCCGTGGCGATGTATCGCCTGCGAAAATCCCCATCCAGTAAAAAAAAAACAAATGACGTCATCCAAAAAATATTTTTATATTTGGAATCAGGGACCCTCAATCTCCCTAAATACCAAATTTCAGCCAGATCAGACAAACTTGAATTTTGGTATCCGGGTCGAAGGACCAATTTACAATTTTCGACTAAAACCCCAAATTTCCCTACAAACCCTCTATAACATTTGTTTAAACCCCCCATACCCACCTATAACGGTTCGGGAGCAGCGGTCGTTTTAAATTTGTATGGGAGAACCTCTTTTTCATTCGGGAGGGTAATTTTTTTTCAACTTTCCAAAAGGCTCCCAGGGTTTTAGTCATTTTTAGTTTTGACACCTACCCCCCATCGATTATAGTTTCCGAGATCCGTACACCAGTTCCATCAAGGAAACCAAAAATGACACTTTTCGGATTTTTCTGGAGGTCACGGAAACTTCCTCTACACTTTTCCCCTACACCACAAATACCCCCCATTGCTCCTTCTGGGAGAACAATGATGTCAGTGAGTGAGTCAGTGGTAATCGAACTTTATATAATATAACTAGGTGTTGGGTGGTGCGCGGGCTGCGAGCAGCCCGCGTTATCGATGTGCATTAGCAATATTTATCAAGATTCTTAGTTGCAGTTTATAAAAATATATAAAATTCTCATACAAGTCGAGTAAGTGACAGTTTCTTCTAGTTAGTACAAAGTGTCGGCAGGGTTACCATGTGCAAGTTGATTTTATTGATAAAATTTTAGTCGCTGTAAGATCGCACCAAGATTGTAAACGACCTTTGTTAAGGAACCATATCTCTAAGTGCAGTGGTTGACGTGGGCCGTTGCCTCGGAGACCAGCTCGAGATGTGGAAAAAACCCCCCATTCGGGACTCGGCCTTCGGCCTCGTTAGCGACTCACCTGAGGGACGTTAATTCGTTACACCCCATTCGGAACTCGGCCTTCGGCCTCGTAAGTGACTAACACGGCTCGGCCTACGGCCTCGCGGAGGCCACGCTCGGCCTTCGGCCTCGCGGGCCGAAAGCTCGGCCTTCGGCCTCGCCCTGAAAGCTCGGCCTTCGGCCTCGCAGGTTTGAAGCTCGGCCTGCGGCCTCGCAGCCGTGGCGTTGTATCGCCAGCGAAAATCCCCATCCAGTAAAAAAAAAAAAAAATGACGTCATCCAAAAATTTTTTTTATATTTAGAATCAGGGACCCCCAATCTCCCTAAATACCAAATTTCAGCCAGATCAGACAAACTTGGATTTTGGTATCCGGGTCGAAGGACCAATTTGCAATTTTTGACTAAAACTTCAAATTCTCCTACAAACTCTCTATAATATTTGTTTGAACCCCCCATACCCACCTATAACGGTTCCGGAGCTGCGGTCGTTTTAAATTTGTATGGGAGAACCTCTTTTTTGTTAGGGAGGGTAATTTTTTTTCAACTTTCCAAAAGGGTCCCAGGGTTTTAGTCATTTTTAGTTCTGACACATACCCCCTATCGATTATAGTTTCCGAGATCCCTACACCAGTTCCATCAAGGAAACCAAAAATGGCACTTTTCGGATTTTTCTGGAGGTCACGGGAACTTCCTCTACACTTTTCCCCTACACCACAAACACCCCCCATAGCTCCTTCTAGGAGAACAATTCTGTCAATCAGTGAGTGAGTGAGTGAGTGAGTGAATCAGTGGTAATCGAGCTTTATATATATAACTAGTATTCCGGGTGGTGCGCGGGCTGCGAGCAGCCCGCGTTATCGATGTGCATTTGTATTTTTATCAACATTTTAGTTGCAAATTAAAAAATATATATAAAATTCTCATACAAGTCGAGTAAGTGACAGTTTCTTCTAGTTCAGTACAAAGTGTGGGCAGGGTTACCATGTGCAAGCTGATTTTTTTAAGAAAATTTTAGTCGCTGTAAAATCGCACCAAGATTGTAAACGACTTTTGTTAAGGGACCATACCTCTAAGTGCAGTGGTTAACGTGGGCCGTTGCCTCGGAGACCAGCTCGAGATGTGGAAAAAAAACTCCCCATTCGGGACTCGGCCTTCGGCCTCGTTAGTGACTCTCCTAAGGAATGTAAACGCGTAACAGCCCATTCGTAAGTGACTAACACGGCTCGGCCTACGGCCTCGCGGAGGCCACGCTCGGCCTTCGGCCTCGCGGGCCGAAAGCTCGGCCTTCGGCCTCGCAGGTTTGAAGCTCGGCCTGCGGCCTCGCAACCGTGGCGTTGTATCGCCAGCGAAAATCCCCATCCAGTAAATAAAAAGATTTAAAAATTCTCATGCAAGTCGAACAACTGACAGATACTTTTAGTTCCCGTGAGCGCATGCATCAAAGACAAGCTCGAGATGTGGAAAAAAAATTCCCCATTCGGGACTCGGCCTTCGGCCTCGTTAGTGACTCTCCTAAGGAATGTAAATGCGTAACACCCCATTCGGAACTCGGCCTTCGGCCTCGTAAGTGACTAACACGGCTCGGCCTACGGCCTCGCGGAGGCCACGCTCGGCCTTCGGCCTCGCGGGCCGAAAGCTCGGCCTCCGGCCTCGCCCTCGAAGCTCGGCCTTCGGCCTCGCAGGTTTGAAGCTCGGCCTGCGGCCTCGCAAATAAGAAGTGGTTTCGCCATCAAAAATCCCCATCCAGTAAAAAAAAAACAAATGACGTCATCCAAAAATTTTTTTCATATTTGGATTCAGGGACCCCCAATCTCCCTAAATACCAAATTTCAGCCAGATCGGAGCAACTTGGATTTTGGTATCCGGGTCGAAGGACCAATTTTCAATTTTCGACTAAAACCCCAAATTCTCCTACAAAGTCTCTATAACATTTGTTCAAACCCCCCATACCCACCTATAACGGTTCGGGAGCTGCGGTCGTTTTAAATTTGTATGGGAGAACCTCTTTTTTGTTCGGGAGGGTAATTTTTTTTCAACTTTCCAAAAAGGTCCCAGGGTTTTAGTCATTTTTAGTTTTGACACCTACCCCCCATCGATTATGGTTTCCGAGATCCGTACACCAGTTCCATCAAGGAAACCAAAAATGACACTTTTCGGATTTTTCTGGTGGTCACAGGAACATCCTCTACACTTTTCCCCTACATCACAAACACCTCCCATCGCTCCTTCTAGGAAAACAATGATGTCAATCAGTCAGTCAGTCAGTCAGTCAGTCAGTCAGTGAGTGGTAATCGAACTTTATATATTATAATAATAATAATAATAATCATTTATGAGACCATACTTTATTGTAAGTAAGCACCTACCTAATAACAAAAATATCGCATTTAGTTACGGATTACTTTGTTTTTATGGCGGCATAGTACTGATTTTGCTATATTGTATTTTTCAGAGACAGCACTTAAACTATTATTGGTTGACGTTATCTCATCCAAGGCTTCTTTAATTACTTGTTTGTCATACTTTTTGTAACGCTTAGCACCTGGTTGGGCACGTAATTGCGAGGCATCTGAAATATAGTCAATATTATATAGACAATAGTCTTGTATCATAAAAAAAGTTGAACGTTTTGTTTATTCTTAGTTTCATGCTAGAGGTTAGTATAACAAGGGACCATCCATTAATCACGTGATGTGTTTAGCAAGTTTTTAACCTTTACCTTTGGTAATGCGTAGTTTTCTAGCTCTCTTTAGACTACGCTAAATAATCGCGTGTATTTTTTACTTGAAAGTATCTTCTAATAGCGTGGTCAATGATAAAAGAAATACGCGTAGTATTTCACTACACCCCCTCCATCCCTTATTAAACGTGCTATTTTCTGAAGCCCACCAACCCCCTCTTTAAACCTACGTGAATAATGGACGATCCGCGGACTAAGGTTTGCTATAATATAGGTACATAGTTATACATACTTACATATTTACGTAAGCAACTGTTATTTACTCAGAAGAAGATACTCAATAGTTTAAATATAAATGTCAATTGCATTCCTTTATATAAATGATATATTAGTTTAATTTACTAGGTACGTTATTAAGATTTTGGTTTTTGACAACCCTATTTAGGAATTCCAATTTACCTCTTATGCAAACCCAATAACCCCCACGTTGTTCCAATTAAAACTGTTTACGTGCCAATTTCCCCCCTTTGCGTTTCTATTATCTCCAAAATAACTTAAAAACGAGTGATCGACCAAAATTAAGATTTTCAATGAAACTAAGGAATTATTCACTTACCTTCACGTTTATTTAAATAATACTTGACTATTATTATCAAAATTACATCGATTTCAATACTTTTTGGCAATATAAACAAGTAAAAACTTAAAGTTGAATGGTTGGTACAATATTCACGTGTCCACGACCATCTCTTTTTAAACATGTTTTTTTTTACTCAAACCTAATTGGCTGAGTTAAATGCGCAGTGTAGCCAGTAGTAAAAAATATCAATTCGTTCAAAACTTTAAAAATGTTGCCTTTTCTACATATAATGACACTGACAGAGCGGGGCTTAGAAAATCTGGTTACTAATGCTATTTACCCCGCCATTCCTATTTTCCCCGTATTACGGTACACGAAACGAGGAACCGAGAATGGTAGTGATTCGCTTACTCAACTGAACTAAACTAAAATATAGGAAAATTAGATAAGTTCTTATATGGTTACGATAAAGTCTAAATTACTATTATCTATACATGCCGATGTGCTCTCATACGACTTGCCTGATTACACTTATTTACAGAAATAAAATGCAATTTGAAACTGTACCGAGTGCTTTATTCAATACAATATAAATTACAATTATAAATTACACAAAATAAATAATCACACACAAACTTACCAACATTATTGAAACATCACAACTAAATAATAAAAACGAGCCAGACAACAAAATTGTTCTTTGAGGAATGCATTGTTTGGAACACACATACTTTGCAACATTTAAGAGCAGATTTTACAAGTTTACATGTCATGATAATGTATCATTAAGGTTGCAGGTCGCAACAAGTTGCATCGTTTAAGACGGGATTAGAACAATTTTTTTGAAATTTAAAAGTAATATAGATATTCATATTCTGAGCACAAAAACTTTAGACAAAAACAAACTGTAAAACACCATTATTTTACTGGACTCGTTAAAATATTAATAAGGGTGTTTTTACAGTTCAAAACTGGCTAGTTGTAAATCAATTTTGAGGATTGAGTGGTAAACGTCACATTGGCACATTTTTGTAACTATTTTACATTGTCAAAATTAAAACAAAAGTTATCAGGAAACTTCTATCTATATTGAGGATAAAAAACGCGACACCTAAAACTTCTCAAAGTTACTAATACAATCAATTATTTTTCTTATCAGGTCTTTGATTCACTCTTACATAATATGTTACCACTACATAAATATGCGTTAGGATATTTATGTCAAATAAAGATTTATTAAACCAATTATCACACAAAGAACATCGCGGATACAGTACAAATATGAGGCCAGGCTAAGCCAAAAAAAATAATACATTTAAAAATAAAATTTAATAAACATAACCAATTATGATGAGTCGACCTGACCATACAGGAAATTTGGACAACTTACAAATAATAAAAAAAACTAAGATCTAATGTAAAGCTAAAAATTAAATACTAACATGTGGGTAAACAAGCCTTACGCAGGATAATGCCGCCGGCCATTTTTTAAATAATATTACATTACAAACTTAAAACATTGGTTTTAAATTAATATCTCTGCGTGAACTCAAAACAATTTCTCATTTCTTACTGTCCAGTGAACTAACTTAAATGTAGATCTCCAATAACAAATATAACCTTGCAAAAATGGTATTTTTTATTTTACAAGCTGCTGGAAAATTAATATAAATAATTGTATTCACTAAATTTAATATAAATGCAGGTAAATTAAATATATGGTAGCGGTGACCTTTTTTACCATCGTGAAAAAAGGTTGAGCAAACCTATTTCCTGATGACATTACGATGTAGGCTATGTGTAGTAGTGTGTAGGCCTGATAGGAGGCTAATTGACAATCACAAGCTTCAGTCATTAGATGTTTCGCTGTCAAGCAATCCAATGCGCATAAAGCATAAAACTGATAGTTCAGATAAATGTTATGTAATGAATTATCTCATTACAGCTAGACTATAAACAACTGCTACACAGATTTCTGTTGGGGTTATCAATAATTACTAGTACGATTCTGCGTTGTTCTTAATTTACTCAAGTCATTATGGACGCAATTTATGAGTACATATTTAAAAAATGAACAACATAGTTCCATACAGTTGTTCAGTTTGGCGATTCTCAAGTGTGTATACTGAATTAGATAGACAATACCTTTCCGAAATTTGTTTTGATTCCGGTAAATAAGGGTTACATGGTTGAAAATGAAAAAGATGATCAATTGAAGCAATGAAAATTACATGCTATATTATCGCTGTTCAATATAAAACTTACTTAAGATTATATATACAATTGACAATTTAAATACAATCTGTTCGAGTGCAGTTCGATTAATATTATTTAACAAATAATTTTGTATTATTTTAATGATTTACTCGTGAAAATAGTTTGATTATATTGATTCTTTTATCACCAACAATTTTTTAAATTCAAATGAGCTTTGTTCACAGTTGCAATAATTGAACAACTTATCCATTACATAGGTATCTTTTATTAAATCATTGTTAGAGGCTGATCAACAGCTGTGCACATCCAGCATACCTAATAAACAAAAAAAAAAAAATTGAAACTGTTGCAATACAATAGTGAATAATTTGAATTTAAACCGATCGCCTGCCATGGCAAGATTGACAAACAACTTTGGTGAACTGCAATATTGAATTGATTGTATTGCCAAATAGTTTTGTTTATATTATAAATATTTTTCATTAAAGTAAATGACAATTTGTGACATTAAATTTTTATATTACATTCTATTACAGCCTGTTTGTCTTTCACATATCTAATATCAAAGTTTACAAAAGTATCATTCTTAATGTAGAACTTTGTGCTATTCAATAATTCTAAATACTAATTTTATTTTTCTCTTATGCTCACCCGTTACCTTATAATTTCCCTATGCACAATATGCTAATACACTTGGCTTATTCATATGAATATTCAGCTAGTTTTCATTCGATACACACAATTTTCTACCGCGGACAAACTATAACAATGGCTTCCGCATTCTGAGGACAAAAAATGGCATCCGCTCCCAGCGGGTGGCGCGTGGCGACTGACAGGTATCATTCGATGTTTACAATGAATCACTTGAGAACCTGGGCATTCCGTTTATATCGGTTTGTTTTTGATAAAACAGACCAATTGTCCAAAGATAATGTAAGCGCTTTAATCCTTTAAATTTACTTTTTATACTTTTTAGCTAATATTGGAGTTTTTTCACGTTAATTTTTACAAAAATCACAGATCTTTTACTACAGATAGCTTCAAAGAGATTGTTGTTTATTGGACGCATATTAGAAGTGAATATACTGTGTTTAAGTAGGATGGAGTGTCCATACAATTTTTTTTTTTAAAATGTATTGAGAATGCACGTCGTGAACGCCCGCCGGGCCGGATTTTGTAAATTGATAAAAAATGAACATCTATCGCGTCGGGTCTGGCTGCTATTTATTGCATAATTAACAATAACTCTAGATAATTTTTGCTTCATTCAAAATTAACGCAGCTTTTCTATTAAATTTAAAAAAATCGAAATCATCGCATCATAACCCGCAACTGAGGACCAGACATATTATGTTCGCTCCGCAGTCGACCAGGGGTACATACTAATTAGGTTGCAATCCAACATAATTTCCACCTGTAAAATTTTCTTTTTCAAATGGCAACTTTGTAATTACCATTATATTAAACCGGATTTTCTATATTTACCGTAAAAAATATGAGTAATAGAATAGTGGCAGATCCAAAACGATTGTTCATCGCCAGCTTTGGAATACAAAGAAAAGTATATTATATCAACTAATAGGCAACTGTTTGTTTAATACATTACAATTATGTTTACTAAAATACTCATTACCTATTGGAGAGTACTGAATAATATCTGAAATTACAATGCGGGTACTACTATATTCTAGATAATACATATTTATCTCTGAGTGCTGTAATGAATTTTAATGTTATTCCTTGGTCCTGTTCTACAAAATAAGGCAAGCACTTATAAATTTGAATCAATCCAAGCGATGTGGTAAGCCATTTCTAAATCATACTTACTAATTTCACTATATTACGATTTTCAGACAATTTACAGGAAATTCTAAAGCCTTCTTACTAAACTAAAGTAACAAAGCACTCCACTTGACCGTTTTTTTATCGGTTCCAGTAGCCAAATCTCGTGTCATAATAATCTGGACATGGTTTTGCAGATACTTATACAAATTTTCGAAACATCATCGTTCATTATATAGTAAGTAATAAAGCACAATCACTGGTGTCAGTAGCACTCGTAGTCTGTGAGCCGGCGAGGCGGCGCGCGGTATCACTTGAGCTTGGCTCGTTTCGTCTTGGGAGCGCTGGGCTCCTCGGACGGGCCTCGCCGTTTACTCGCCGATCGTTCCTCGTCCGAGGCTTCTTCCGGGAGGCAGGGGAGTTGCAGCTCGGAGCAACGCTTGTTGATGTACTTCTCGAGACGGTAGCCAGCTCTGGAATATTTTTGGTTGCAGTAGATTTATCCGAGTATAAGAATTGATATAAACTTACATGTAGATAGAAAACTTTTTTTGCACACCATTTCCAAAAATACACCTGAAGAAAACAAACAAGTATAATTATAGTGATACAAAAAGCGGCCTTATCGGTCAAAGCGATTTCTTCCAGGCAACGTTGACGGTCGCCGTGGTTAGTGTCATTGACATGATTTCTGTGTCCCCGGGACCCTGGGTTCGAATCCCGGCAGGGGAAAACATTTGTACGATGAGTGTAGATGTTTGTCCCAGGTCTTGGATGTTTGTGTGTGTCCATGCCTCCCGCGATACAGGGAATCCTAGTGCGGGGGTCTGAGTGCGAGAAAAAAAAAAAAAACAGACAGGAATGTTCATAAATTTCAAGGAGCGGCAATTCATCGCAATTACTACACAATTTCTATACTTGTATTTATGTACTGATGTGCTTTTGAATTTTATAGATCTTGCATTTGACCACCATCACCCATCACTTGATGGGTGTTAAACCCAGATAATTACTGGCTCTTAAGGGCTGCTGCCTGAACCCACTATGTGTTTGGTGACAGTCTTTCAAATTTAGTAGTTTTACTCTGCACCAAATAAGTAGCGACTTATTTGACCTCAAAATACCCGTAATTTTAGTGTTGTTATTCTTAAGTGTCATTAATTTGGACTTTATCGGTAACCACATAAGCACTTAACTATCTTATTTTCCATAATTTTAGATTGGTTTAATTTAATAAGCAAACCACTACTAATAGGCCTAGGTCCTTGTAGAACAAGACTAAATAATAATGATGAGTATACTTACTTGGCGACAAGATGTGAGTCTTGATTGTACGTGTAGCAGTTCTGGAAGACTAGCGACGCGTCAGCTATCAGCTCCTCGTCTCGACTGTACTCGCCGTCTTCCAACTTGTTCTTAATCGTCGTGAAGTCCATTGGCTTCTCTATCACATCGAGGTAGTCGGGCACCTGGCATAAAAAAGATAATATTTATTTTATTTATTTATTTATTGAATAGGCGAGCAGCATTAAGCTGATGTGCCTATATCACACTGTGTCGAAATTTTATTTAGGCAGTCCACATAATGTCCACAGTGTTTACATTCCACTGGTGCACTGATCACAGGTTAGAAAGAGATTTTTTTACTTTTCTGCAGCCAGCCATCGTGCCGGTTTTTAAAGTTGTTGACCGACGTAGCACTGACCACTTCCTCGAGCAACCTGTTCCAGTTGTGATCTGCTCTGTTGCTGAGGATGTGATGCCCTGTATTTGTGTTGGCAGGATCTCTCTGGATTCTGGATTCGGCTAATATAGCATAGATATAAAAGCATAACATTTTTAATGCTATATAGATCTTGCGTTTCACCACTATCTCACTTGATGGTCTGTAACAATGTGGTCGAAGATGTTATCACGCTAGTCCTAGTATGCTAACTGGCTCTCAAAGACTGCTGCCTGAACACATTATGTTTTTCAAACTTGGGGTGGTGGCTAACCAGGCGGGTACTTGAAAGTACCTTACCAACATGCTTGGGAATCGAACCAGAGTACGTCGATCGACGTCGAAAAAAAATTTGTTTCATTCAGTCATCGAGCAACGGCCTATTTACTTATAATGCGACACCACCTGGGTCATACAATTATTATTCTTATATGGTTTAATAAAAATCTTTGTATACACATATAGAAGTAATCAAAATTAAATATTGAAAAAAAATTATCCAGTAGTCGTAAAGCAGTCATTAGATCACCTAACGAAAATTTGTTAACATTAAGCTGGCCAATAGCTTGTCTGACTTAGCCGTGATAATCTTAATATGACTAGGCAGACCCACATACGTCAGTCTGTAAAATTAATTGGCATTAATGCTTTAGTATAAATGCTTTGTTACAAGGCACATGTTCTTGCAATGGCACAAAGTTCTAAATATATATTTTCTTGTTATTTTGATTATATGGATGTTGAACAGTATAAGGTATGCTGACTTCATCAGTGGAGACCGGTTCGTAGAAGGGCCAGCAGTCTCGGTGCTTCATCACATCCCGCAGTAGAAGCTGCAGCGAGTCCGGGTGTATGGGCTCGGGTCTGCTGGTGCGCTTACGGTTTGTGTTCTTCTCTTCTACATAACAATACATATATACATTTACATATTATACAATAAAACAAGCAATTCTTGTACAAATACGGCTCTAACAATGTGGATGAAATTTATGTCATCAGATAGTGGTCAGACTATGAATTATTCAAAAAAGAGCATATCTTGATATATTCATGTGGCTTGATTTTATCTTATGCTCATAGTAAGTCAGTACAATGTATATTTTTGAAACCCATAAATAATAAGGCATTTAAATTTTAATGATGCTTGATTTATCATTACAAGCTAATAACAAGCAGCCATCCTGCTTTGGTTCTGACTTCAGTAGATATTAAACATAAAAAATATTAATGTATTCCAAATATATTCTTACCATGTATCCCATTCGTGAGGGAATTCTTTGATCTTCTTCCTGAACTAGTGCTTGTGTTACGTTCTTCTTTTGATCTGCAACAAAGAATAAAGGAATGAATGAATAGTTATTTGATTGCCACAAACACACTCATAGATTTCATCCTCCAATGACAAATGGCATAAGAAGTGTTGAAGATTACAACCTGGATCGAAGAGTTAATTCGCCTTAAATTAACAACTAATTATTGTGTCTAAGAAATATAACAATAATGCCAGTAGTTATTTTAATATATTAGTGATTTAAAATACAAAAAATAAGTGTAAAAGGATTATGATAACTTTTTATGAGAAGTAGTATTGTAGTATTAGTGTAGATAACTTACTTCCGTGTTCGTGATTTGGAAACAGATCCATTGTGCACTGGAGATGATTCTTTGCTGTTCCGATACTTCTTTAGTTTGACCAGTGCTGTGTTGTATTCGCTGTCTTCTGAATCTGTTTGTAAAGTAACCATATTGCAACAATTGTATCATTTTCAGTAACATTATCCTATAGCCCTTATCAAGAAACATTTGTTAAAACAAATGTTTCATGTTGTTTTTGTATGTCAATTGACAAGCACGAGCTGGCTGCTCAACTGTTTGATAATCATGTGGTAAAGTATAATTATTTTTTACTAAATTAATTTCAAGCCTTTAAAACTTTATAATAATCAAATTACTGGTCCTATCAAGCACTGGATAGTGTAACAGCTTGGATCCAGCAACAAACCATAAACAACAAATTAATGGTTGAGTATAAGTTCAACACTTATAAAAGACGCACTCTAGTCTGTATTGTGAGATTAGACTGTGATATTTGCAACTATACAAAACAATTTTTTTTAGAATTGACAAACCAATGAGTAGCCCATTATTGTTGCGATTTTAAGATCAATCTTGATCATTCGAAGATTAAGATTAACATACAATAGCAAATCAATCCCACAACATCCATAACCAATAGATTAGATGTATGAAGCATAAATATAATTGGATAGATGTTAGTTTAGACAACCAAATGTTATTTCAAAAAGGATATGAAAATGATGATGGCATAAATGAAATGGAACGATATGTTAGAGAGCAAAGTTAAAACAGCCAATAGCGACAAACATTTAGTTATTAAACTTGGTCAGCACGTCATTTGTGATCTAGACCAAACTATACTAAAATGCAGCCTGCAAACGTTTGCCGAAGGCTAAGCAGCATAGAAGAACTTTTATACTCATAGACCCTGCTGTCGTAAAATATGAAAGATCCCTAAAAAGGTAACACTGTATGTGTTACAAACCGAGCGTGTCTATCAACCAAGTCCAAGAGAACTGCTCGATTTCATAGAGTGAACAGAATTGGAATGAAAACACGGATAAATTGCTTTGCCAAATTGATTGCCCTTTGGATGAACAAACTTTTCTAAGAGAAAAGAAAGAACAAATACCTTTGGTTATTTCGTAAATGTTTGTACGCAGTGTATTGCATTTTTTTTAGTAAAAAGTGCGTCTGTATCGCGATATGTACTGGACAGCATCATTATGTTACAGAAGGATCATGTGAGTTAATAGTACCAGAATGTTAACCTTAGGAACTAACATAGACATATAATTAACATTGCGCGAAGGCCAAAGAAGCTATGTACCTACCAATTCAACCATAATTTATTGTGCTTTTTTATCTCTATATTAATCCAATTTTATGATTAATGTCGATACTCTTTTCGTCATACCCTTTGATCCCTTCTCATTGCATGTATGCACCAAGCCAAAATATTGCTTTTCATCTTCAGGGATGGGTGGAATTGTCAAGGTTCCTTTGATACACTCATTTCCTATCTAGACCATTCTTTTAACACCAAATGTTCACCAGTCTTATGATACATCATTTGTTTCCCGATATTTGAACGGGACAACAAAAATTGAAGAGCTTAACCTTACTAATCCAATTCAAATATTTATATATAGTCAATTGCACATGATCTGCTAAGAGAAACTTTAAAATCTACCAGTGAAATGTACCAAAACCGAGATAACGATTACGTGAGAGATGAGAGCGGTTCCTTTCATGCAAGAGGATGATAGCATGAGGGCATGCGCGAAGAGAAGAGTGAGAGACAATCGGGGAGAGACGAACCGGAGGAGAGGCCCGCGTGCAGCTTGCGCGTATACAGGTGGATGTTAGTGAGGGCGGCCGCGGCGCAGCGACGCGTAGAGTGGTGCTCTTCACGGTGACATAAACACAACATTAGCTCCGTCATTCCGTATCTCCTACACAACACAGCCTACCCACCGGCCTCGGCCAGCCCCACTTAATCTAATCATTTAGAAGACTAATATTGCTCCATTCTCGCCAAGTTAACACATTTACATGTACCCTATAGAATTGATTGTGTATCGTAAGAACAAACATCAAGACATACTTTAAAGAATAGCCCCAAAATCAATTTATTCGTTGTGGCTTATTGAAATACATATACTGTCACAAATCAATTCCAACTCAGCCTGACTTGGCCGGTAACCTATCCAGGCCTTGTGTATGCCTGTACGTAACCTCGTAACCTCGACTGTTGTTGGAGCTACGTACAGGTACAAAGGTATACTTAAAAAAAAAACCTATAAATATATGGATCGCCGTGGTGGGGTGGAGCAGTACCTCTGTGCGGCGCGAGGCAGGCGGCGCAGTGCCAGCGCTTGGCAGCGCGCGAGGGCGCTGGCGCGGCGCACTCCGCGTGGTAGCGCCCACTGCACGTACGGCACTGCATCGCCAGCCGCCCGCCGCTGCCGCACGCGCCGCACACGCCCGCATCCAATTCGAATGACTCCTCCTCGCTGGAACGCGAACGTACGATACTCTATACCATATACCAAGCCTCCGGAAACATCAGTTCCTTTATAATTATATAAAGAGAATGCTCCCTTCGTATAATTACAGTAACTGATGTTTTCCACTCAAAATATTGTATCTGCTAATGTGTCCTTTGGACAGAGACTATGTAGTCCTGCCTCATGTGTGTCAAACTGAAATAGATATGTACGACCTTTACGATTTTTACAATAGTAAAAATAGATTTAAAATTCAACAAAGTTTGAATTGTAAGTTGAATTATTTGTTATCCCTCGGGAACAGCTACTATTTTTGGGATGAACTTAATGACTTAAACGAACGAAAAAAGCTTAACGCCTATGTGTTATTCCATTATTACAGTTATTAATCTATCTCTGTGACAAATTTCATCTAAATCCGTTTAATAGTTTTTGCGTGAAAGAGTAACAAACGTCCATCCATCCAAACATTCAGATTTATAATATTAGTCTGATTATCAAAAATTGCATATAATATACTTTTGGAATTAAAAAATAACTGATATTATGGCTGAAGGACTTTGTAATTTAGTCCTGGGTCGGTCGAGCATTCTTCGCGAACCGGGTCGATCGCGACCCATCAACAAAGTGATCGAATCAAAACAGTCGATCGTTTGGCGAGTCGCGGGTCTTCATTACACATCGGTTCAGTAGCTGATCAATCGATATATGCTGTATCAATCGATCGATCATTTCACGATACCCGGATCAATTGTATGACCTACTTACTTGGGTGATGATTATTGGCTCACGGGTGGGTGTTTAGGGTATCGATCAGACAGAGTACGATCACGAAATGACTGAATCTTTTAGAGATTGATGATCTAATCACTCGTGTATGGGTAGCGACCCGATCATTTTGATTCGATCGATCGTGATTGACACCTTTCGTTAAGTGGCTTCATTTTGTAGTTTCCAGTATGTGAATTTCCTTAATTTGGTCTGAAATATTAACCAAAAAAAATCCAACTGTTAGTAGGGGTTACTAAGATTGCTTTAAAAGCTTACCTATTAGGAGATTCTTCTAAATCATCGTCAGTAAATAGTTTCCTTCTTTTCCTTGGTGTTCTTTCTTTAGGCTTGCAACTATCACAGAACCAATCTCCTTCAGGTACCATCTGAAAACCGAACAGTTGATTATTTTGGTTGCACTCTCAACATAGCATTTTTAAAATATATAACAATAATATACAACCGGTGAAGGTTGTAAAGTAAAAATAAGTAGTAAGTAGGAAATAATTATGTAAGCAAAAATCAACTGTTTTTGTTTTTCATAATTATGGGTCTGCCGTGGGGTACCGGATTAGAATTGCACCCCCCCATGTCTTCCCGTGGGTGTCGTAAGAGTCGACTATGGGATCACGTACCAGAAGGATGGGGAGCAGTGCCTTCTGAAGGTCATATCTTTATATAACGCTCGTCAACCCGCCTGCCAAGCGTGACGAGTATTGGCAAACCCCCCTATGATTTCAAGGAAATCATAGGGGGAAATCAATGGGGGAGGCCTATGTCCAGCAGTGGACGTCCTATGGCTGAGATGATGATGAATTATGGGTCTATTGTTTGACGGTAACAACCGACGATATGCTTGCAAGTAATATTACATAAGACCATGAGTGTCAACTGAAATTACACAACAACTGGCCAAACACATGAGCTTTGCAACAAAATATATTAGTATTTTATAATTCATTCTGGCCTGCAGAATTAATTATACATTCAGGATTTTAATTATTATTGAAAAAAAAGTTTTAATCTAACTACAACAACCATCTTTGTCAACAGCCACTAAATAAAAAACAAATAAATAGTTTAATTTGTTTACTTAATCTGCTATGAAACAATGATATTATTTTATTTACCACTCTCATCTCTCCCTGCTGGCAGCATGAAATAATCAACCAAGATCACATTAGACTGCAAACAAGCTTAGGAATATACGATTGCATTTCCTAGCATTAGGATGAGGCCTAAATTGAAATGAATAAACGCCAGAAACACTCCTTAAAGATACCCCAAAACTTGTTAATATGACACATTCCATCCGGACCTTTAGCCTTCCTCTTCTTATTATTATTCGGATGGGGGGGATAAGTTATGCACTGACGTACCGCTTGGGGTGTACTGTGCAAGCCTTCTTCTTTATGCATCTAAATTCTACATAACTGTTTTAGTTATGTGGTTTTCATCACTCCTCTTCCTATTATGCCCATCCTATCCTAATTTATAACTTATTATGTTTCTACCTTTTTCTGACATACTCATTTAATATTTTGCGATTAGTAATTGTTATATAAAGGGATATATACTGAAATTCTTATAAATATAATTTGTTAATGTATATAATGAATATATTCTGCTTCCGCACTGATCACAAAACCTTTGTTTTGTTGCACTCTAATACTCATTCCATATCTTGTCAAATCTAGTCACACCACACATCCATCTCGAACATTCACATTTCTCCTATCATGCACTCTTCTTTGATTTACATTTTTTTGCTCTGTAACATCCAGAACCATACAAGACCAGCCTATGAGTTTCTTGGGCTTTTAGCCCTAATTCAGTATAATTTTTTTTTCAAGTCAAATCAAATAATTATTTAATCAGAACTAAAAACAATACAATAAATAGTGAAGAATCCATGACACCTGCAGTAGTGTAAAACTGTGTCGCAGATGTCAACGCCCCTCTCCGAAATAGGTACATGCAGTTCCAGTTATTAAATAAAATATACATATAAAAACTAGAATTATATAAGTAGCAAACAAAAATTATAATTAGCGCTACTACGCTAGTGTGTGTGTGTGTTTGTGTTTTATTTTTATTTGTCAACTGCAAGTAGGTCCGTCTTATAATTATGTATTCAATAAGGTGAATTAAGGAGTAAGAGCTAGCGAAAAACTTCGGTAACAACAACTGGTTTCTCAGGAGAAGCACAATTATAGCAGTATTTCATTAATAAAATTATCTTCTATATTGTCGTCTTAATACAATATTTAAGGAATTATATATATATATATTGCTCCTGCTAGCGTTGGTCGCAATAACGACAGAGTGAATAGGTACCTTCTAGGTTTGCGTGCTAAATCCTAGACAACGTCATCACTTAACATCAGGTGAGACAGTTGTCAAACGCAAAAGCTCAAAAGGGATTAGTTTTAGTTTAATTTGATACTTACACTAAGTTTTGGCTTGAGACAATACAAATGGTGCCCCTTATTACAACCATCACAAAGCAGCATATTGTCCGGGTCAGCTTTCCTTCTACAAATCCTACAGCTGGCGTTCAGTATGCTAGAGGACCAGGCGACGCTGGAGTCCAGCGCCAGCAAATGCAGCACCACCTGCGCGAATGACTTGCATTCCATCAGGGACACTTCCCAGCGCGCCAGGGCTTCCAGTTCGAGGGGCTTATTCCGAGCTTCGCGGTCTTTGCGTTCTTTCTCGTCGAGACCTAGCAGGATAATAATGTTTTTAAGACAGGACATGATTTTAACTCATGGTAGAAAAAATGTTTTATATATAGCATTTGACCACTATCCCATCTTCTTGTCTTGATGAGTAATGTTAATTGCAAGTGGAAATCTATAATATTGACTAGTTCTCAAGGCCAGCTGCCTCAGCACACTGTGTCTATTGACGAACTTTCAAACATGGGCTTTCGAGCTGGCATAATTTCAACTAAACAAACAATTTCAAGCTAGCATGCGATATTGGGCTTTGTTAATTATGTATGCTTGACCAAAAGTTTAAGCCTGAGGAGGGGATTGATCTAGCCTTTGTCCAATGGCCACTCTTACTACCCCCAAAGCTATTATCAGTTCCAATGATTATGCATGTTGATATTCAGTGACAATTCATATTTACAGCTTCGATATATTCTTGCCAATTTCCTTGACGCGCGTAAATGATAAATTTCAGTTCATAATTATGTAAATTCGGCTTCCTGTGTTTAGATCAAGGTTTGTTTAGACTCACCTAATGGCCTCTTGATATATTTGTGATGTATCGCCTGTGAGACCTGCAACAATGCCGAGGCGAGTCCCCGCACAACGTCGGGCTTCGCCCCCGCCTCCTGTAGTTCGAGCTTGATGCCATTCACCTTTGCGGTTTCCAGGTACTGTCCTGGGTCGCGGTACTTGTTCTCCAGAATTGGTGTTTCGGGTTCTACATCTGGAAACAAGACCTCCTCAGACTATTGTAATAATGGAAAAATAAATATGGCTAAAATAGTCTAACAATGTTAAGTTAAATTTTGACATCATGAGATATTATCCTTATCTATTTTAATCTATCTAAAAGATTACTCATAGTAGGATCGCATAATCATTTTATCAATGGATAAAAATTAACCTACCAACAGAACTTACCACCATTAGGCACCTTGAACACACCATTGGGCAGATGGTAATCGTCTCTGTACTGTTTATTGGGTCCCCATGTGAGATAGTCAGCTTGCTTGTCGTATCCACGCAGCATTATAGTGCCGCGCCAAGCCTCTCTGTCCTATAATATAAACGGATACAATACTTTACTTGGACTGCCTTTATTATAGCTTATGTGACAAATTAAAAGGACATATTCTATAAGGGTAGGTTCAAGTTCCATTAAAAAAGATTTTTGCCTTTGAAAATTCATCAATCAATAAAACATCGATCATTTACATAAACAAAATTAGTCTGCAGGCTGTTAAGATCCTGTTGATATAGCGCATTACGGTGAACTACTTTTACGAAGGCTAGAAAAATATATAAAACCTGCAAACTTGCACATTTGAAATTATGAGCAAAGGGAAAAGATATTAACCTATTCATAATAATAACAATTATTATTAGTTGGAGATAAGGTTGGTTACCTTAACTTTGAGGACTCCAAGACATCCATGGAAGATCTTCTCTTCCAGCTCCAATATGTGATCCCGCAGGGACAGCTCCAAGGCTTCACTGAGAGAACAATCTGCTGGTACTATCAACGACGGCTGGAACTGCTTGCGTGTGCCGATTCGATGCGAGGATACTGTGGGCGGCTGGAAATAATGTTCAAAGTTACAACAATTGACTTTATTGATGTTGTCCTCGAGTAATGTTTGCATCATTTCATAACCCTTGTGTAACACATATGCGTGATTTTATCATCCCTTGTATTACTTACACATATATTTGATTTTTTCATTGTATATTTTTATTTTATTTTTTCTTGTTGACATTGTCTATAGTAAAGACATTCAGTTTTTGACATTTGCATAATATACAATTTTGTATATAAGGTGAAATGACTTGCATGCTCAGCTGCTTCTCTGAAGTTTATGTACACCTTTATAGGTAAAACATGTAGACACAATTCTGTCAACCACCGACAATACATTTTTTGTATATTACTCATGTTTTCACAAATAAAAATTATCCTATCTCAACTCCTATATGATGTTTCCATATGACACATATTTTATTTTATCTCTTCTGCACAAATGCAGGATTTATAATCCCACATATGACATGTTTACAATATATTTACATCCCCTGTATGATACATATACGCCATTTTGTTTTTCATTCCCTATACAACACATGAAATGCTATAACAGACAGCTATAACTATACCTATATGCTATAACAGGTAAATTAAAAAGGAACAGATACTGCTGTTCCTTTAACCTGTTCTTTATAAAAGAAAATAGCAGTGCTCCTAGAACTGTACCAATTCTCTAGTTATAAATTACAGTAAAATTTCAATGACAACAAAACACCACTTCTTTTACTTTAGTATTATTGATTGGTGAAATGTAGCTTACAGGTGCAGCCAATGGATTCAGCATATGTAGGGGACACTTTTCAATGTACTGCAGTAAGTTAGCTTTGTCCAGCTCCAGGGCTTGACGCAACTCGTTCTCTCTGTAACCTCGCTTGTTCAAGGACTGTATGAGGGATGTGACTTGTTCCTCTGTGTGGTAGACAGTCCAGCGCGGTCGGCCCTCACCCTGCAAATATGCGAAACAATTTGATAATATAAATTATGTATTATTTTGATTCTATTACTACAAAATATTGATCTAAATATTATTAAAAATGAAACATTTTGTAACATGCTCACAGAAGAGACAAATAAAAGCAATAAAAAAGATAAAAAAGAGTTCATTAGCTGATAATGGAGCAACAAATTGAAAGATTTCTATCTCACCTTCCCATGAACCTGACATATGGATATATCACCAGTACAGACAAGCAGATCCCTCAGCATTTGCATGTTGGAGTCAAGTCCATTCAGCTTATGTGTTAGTCCATTCAGATTAGTCAAGGGCTTCTTTGGTGAGTTGCCACGGGAGTTTGCAGCTGAGTCGTTCTCTTTATCACTGCCAGCTGGAAGAAAACAAAAAGACAATTTTGGAGTTTTTTTAATTTTTTAGTTAGCCTTAGACACTTTCAGAGGCAACCTTAATCTGATTTTTTTCATTACTCATTGGTCAATGATAAACTGAGTTGAACCTGTAGATTTACCTTTTTCCTTCTGTGTCTCAAAGAGCCTTGTGACATAGGCCAAGGTGTCCTCTCCTGGCGAAGCTGGCAAAACTGGTTTCTCTCTGCACGGTCCTTTGGGCTCGTCGTCTGTCTCCACGAATAGACCAGCTATAGCTTGGTTGAGCCAGTAACGACGGTATGCTCTGTCTGACCCTAGATCAAGAATAAATATGTATAGTATTCTATTATTACCAACCAGTACCATGAAGTATCACTATTTTACGGTTGTTAATTAATTTGATTAATTTTTTTTCCTGCAAATAATACTACGTAAATTCGAGGTAGCCTTTCCTTCATTAACAGGTTCGCATTTTTATTATCGTTACCTTCTTCAAGTCATAAGCCCTCTATAATTCTTAAAAAGTAGTAAATTTAACAATTTTTTTTAATGTCAATAAACACCTTAATTAAAGGAAAAAAATAAATTTCTTATTTGGATTATTGGATACTCTTACTTTGTAGAAATAAAAATACCAATGGCTCCAAGACTAACAAATGGAATAACATATTAATAACAAATCATACACACAAGAAATCCTAGAGAACAACTAAAACCATCAGTGTAACAGACAGAATAATCTTTCGCATTATCAACTTTGTAAAGTAAACTTTAACACACAGACTAAGATGACATCATACAAACTGCATCTGAAATCTGTTTCTTTTCATACCCTTTCTAATACAGTGTACAGTCGACCGCCATTTAGAACAAATCTGCAAATGTGTACAATGCTATATTATATAAGCTGTAACTCACCAATATAAGATGTATAGTCAAACAGCTGGGTCTGCATTTCTTTAACTTTCGTCTCATATTCTTTTTTCTTCTGTTCGCTCTCTGCAGTCAAGTTGTCTATGGCAGCTTTGAGTTCTTCGTCAACTGCTTTAGCACTATCTCCGGTGAGTTTGTTCTCTTCTTTTTTCGCCGCCGCGTCCTTTTTCAGCTCTTGCTTGGAGGCTAACACTTGGGCTTCGCGTTTCCTCTCGTTTATCTAAAAGGATATGAACATACAATGTATAGTAAATACTGAAATGTGTGTATAGGACACAAAGTATTTTGGCAAATGACTAGTCACTTTATCGTAACCATATAAAAACTGATTTAGTTTTCCAAAATTTTAGTTTAGTTGAATAAGTGAATCAGTACCAATAGTTACTTTAAGTAAAAGGGAACCCATAGGTGTGGGCATTGACCCGCCGACTGCGGTGTAGCTATTGCATGCCAGTGCTGTGCCAGCGACGTTTAAAAATATGTGACTGAATGATGAGACCAATATTGTTAATTGACCGACCTTTATGTTTTATTTCAAAATTAAACTGTATTGTTTTGATCAATAAAGTTAGGCTTAGCGTTTGCAAAAATATGAACAGGTGCGAGAAGCTGAACTGTGTTTTGTGCGGGACGAGGTCTCATCACGAGATCGAGCGACAGATGCACGTTCATAGATAAAAAATATCTCGATAAAAATTATCTCCTTGTTCTAATTTGCTCCAGTACAGTGACCAAAAAAAGCTTAAATGCAACGAAACTTCTATAATAATAAAACCTTCATACCTGTATAGCTCTGAGCGCTATTTTGGCATTCTTGTGTTCCTCGATTTTCTCTTCAATGACGTCACGAACTGTCGCATAGCTTAAAATTTGGTTCATAAGGCATTGCAGGACACGGAACTTATCATCTGTAATTAATACATAATAAGATCCCATAAAATGAAAGTATTTAAATTATGCTTTGCTGAGGCCTATAAGAGTTGACTTTAGAAACAAGATATTTACTCTGTAGTTTTGATCATGAGTAAACTGAGACAACACAAGTTTACTCATGATCATGGTGCCTGAAGCAGTGCCAAAATATAGGCAGCTAAAGTATTACAAATACACAGTAAATACCCCCGTTTCAAAAGTTAACTTTTATGATAGTGAGGATGGCAGTATAAAATATATATTTCCTGAGTTATAGTTGGAATGATATTAAACTAGGTATTCAGTTTCTAAACATGCATTACATATATCATGACAATAATAATTACTTTTGGTGGTTCGTGCCAAGTACTATCCAACCTGTATATTGATTTCCTAACATTTTTTACACTTTAGGATAATTGCAAAAAGCTATAAAAAATGTACCACAAAGACACCTTTACCAATCTCTTCGATGAATTTATTTTCCTCTACGTGTATGAGTAATACCACGGACCAAATACTACTTGAGTATTTGGTCCATGGTAATACTAATGGGGAAACACTGTTAGACAAAAAAAAAACACCTATAGTTTTAGCAATATATTGCATTTTATTACTATAGTTTATACTCCACAAAGTATGCCTTATCTTCATCAATCATAGTCATACATTTAACATTAATTATGACGCTTATAACGAAAGCCCCATTATATTAATGCCAAAGTGCCACATTCAATTTTAGCATCAGATTTCGGAATTCCACGTATTAGGAAAATTTTTTTTATCTAAATATATAAAAAAATATTTATCATGTATAAGGCAATAGTTTTTTAATACAATTCTTGTTAAATACACTTCAATGTTTTTATCAAACTTTCCTACCTAAAAAAATCAGTGAATGAAACTTTGACGAAACAATCTTTAAAGAAATAAGTCTTTTGAAACAGAATTGGCGAAAACATTTATGCTAGATGTTTGTCCCATATTTGGATGTTAGTCTGATATGATTGTGTCTTCTTCTACTTTCCGCGACCCAGGGAATCACAGTACGAGGGTTGTGAGCAAAGGTAAAAGAAATAAAAAAAATACTATGTAGCAATCTTGACAATATAATTTAATGTGCCGTGATATTTTGTCACAAGCGCGATATAAAAGAGTAAAAAAACGTTACGTGCGCCATGATCAGTGATGTATTATGGAGGAAATATAAGTAAAACGAAAATGTATAATTATGTACTCGCCTAAGGGTAAATCCCCGACGTGCGTGGAGGCGAGCGCGGCGATCAGGCGCGGGTGTCGAACCCGCAGGCGCAGGCCCGCGTCGTCGTGGCTGCTGTACCCGCCGCGCTGATGGTACCGCCACGTGGCACACCGCGACCCCGCCGCCGAGCCCGAGGATAATAGGTGCAGTCTGCAAAGTGCACATATTCACACTCAGTGTGATTCTAAAACATACTACCTATGTAAAATCATGTATAAATAGCCGTGAGTGCAGCTCTGTGTAGTCTGCAAGACTGAGGTGAACCGAGCGAGTAATGACGTAACAGACCCGATTATTCAGTTAATGCTGAAGAGTTAAAAACATGACCATCAAAAAGGCAGAGTCCCATACTACAGACCATTTATTGTTTATTTTTTAGCACAAATAATATAATACAGTAATATTTGTAATCTTCTGTATATTACATATATTTGTTTTAGTTTATATAAAATATAAATAAGTAAACCATAACTGACTCATTTATCACCATCATGTCGGCCATAAGACACCCACCGTTGGAAATATGCCTCCTCCATTGATATCCACAAGGACCAGTTGGAAACAGCCCTCTTCCAGTCTCTTGCTACAATTCCTCTGCTACAGCCATTATCAACACATAGCTGAAATCACTGAATGAATTGGGGGAAATAAAGCGCACAGTTATGAATAGATTTTTGAAAATTTAACCCAAAGTTAATAAAAGGAGAGTAACGGAAAGATAGTCAGCCGCGCAGGTGCAGCCAGTGTAATTGACGATATATATCACACGATAAGGCAACATGGCTATCACAATGGTTACCTCAAGACTTCACTGACAGTTGTCGGATCGAGGGGCAGTTTGCTGAGTGGAGTTCCGAGGTATGTCTGTGACCACTTGCTGGCCTTTGTCGCCAGCTCAATGGCTTTGGTCGAGCCCACTCGGCTGTCGGTTGGTTGTGTTTGTGTGTCATCTGTAACATATAATAGTAATAAATTGCAACTGACAAATATATTGTCTACCACTCTACAGTTGAAGACCGAATTTATGCGAGAAAAAACGACGCATCGCCTCCAATCCTTATATCTTCCGCGGCAGATTTAGTCAAAATTGCATAAATCTTCCTATAGTGCTTACTATTTCTAATTTACACATAGCTTATATAAAGAAAATGTTTTATATAAGTCGTATGTATAAATATATTTTGCCATGTAAAGCCACAAAACAAAATCACACTACACTTTCACACACTCATACACACATTTTTAAAATTACATATCAATCTAATATTTACTTTAACACATATCTATATACACTCTTATATATAAATTTGACTATTTTACGGATGGTGAGTACAGCTCCTTACTTTGGAACCGTAATTCTGTGCACAGATACCAAAAGATATGCCTTTATAGCGACTACTTTTGATTTTTTAATAGTTTTTTTATATATGTTCAGTTACTTTTTGGTTATTACTGATGGATGACGACGTGAAAGAACTAAAACTCTTCTATCAGAATACTAGAGGTCTAAGAACTAAAACTAATACTTTTTACAACAACTTATTATTATATAAGCACAAATATGACGTAGTTATAATTACTGAGACATGGTTATGTGACGGAATTCTTGATGCGGAAATATGCGATAGTACATTTAATGTATTCCGTAACGACAGGGTCGGACTAGGGGGAGGTGTCATGGCTTTATGTAAACCTCACTTACAGGCTCGCCTGAGGCCGGAATGGGAGCGGAATGACCTTGAATGTATATGGGTGACTATACCATCTCACGCAATAAAATCACCCACAGATCTACATATTGCAATCAGCTACATACCACCAAACACTTTAGCCCCTCTTCGAACACGGACTTTCATAGACGTTCTGACGGCATTCACTCAGACGCACCAAGGAGATAATATTTTAATTGCTGGTGACTTTAACCATCCGTGTATTGAATGGAAATCTGGCAAGGCGATTATTTTAAAAAAGGGTTCTGTCGAAATGCAACACTCTGCCTCAGTACTAATCGACCATACCTCTTTTCTGGGTCTTTCACAATACAACACCTTTATCAATAGTCATAATAATACATTAGATTTGATATTCTCTAATTTTCCCATTGATGTACAAATATCTACACTGCCATTAGTCAAGGAAGACTTATTTCATACAACGTTGTATATTAGAGCTACTGATATCTTAATACCGTCACTAAAACCTAAACCACGAACCATATTTCAATTCAGACGAGCTGATTATATTTCAATAAATAACGAGCTCACATGTCAAGATTGGTCCTTTATCATTACTGAAAAGGAAATTGAGAACCTAGTTAATCATTTCTATACAATTTTAAACAGATTAATAGACAAATATGTGCCCAAAATCAATTCCTCTAAATTACAAAACTATCCTATTTGGTACAGTAGAGTTCTGATAAAAGTCATTAGAGAAAAACTTAGAGTACATCGTAACTGGAAGCGACACTGCAACCAAATTGATTATGTCGAGTTCTCTAAGCTGAGGGAAAAACAAAAAACATTACAGTCAGAATGCTATCAGCGTTTTATTGATCAAGCTCAGTGTAAAATCAAGACAAACCCGAAGTTGTTGTGGACATATGTTAAAAATAAAAGAAACAATAGTTCCACTTACCCTCAGCAAATGAATTATAATAACAAAGTTCTTAACTGTCATGAAGATATTTGTACCGCTTTTAATGACTTTTTTAATAAAAATTTTAACAAGCCTGCTAATCAATATATATGTAGTTCTTTAGATACTCAGGAAGAGTATAGCTATAATACAATGCACACTGTGAATGTAAATGAACGAGAAATGCTCAAACTATTACAGAACCTAGATGTTACAAAAGGAGCTGGAAATGACCTAATTCCTCCCATATTTTTAAAAAAATGTAGCACATCACTCGCCTTACCAATATCATTAATATTTAATAGATGTTTACGGGAAGGGTATTTGCCAAATATTTGGAAACAAGCACACATTGTGCCAATCCACAAAAAAGGTCTTAAGACATCGGTTGAGAATTATCGGCCTATATCCATCATAAATGTGTTAAGTAAACTACTAGAGAAAGCAGTTCATAAAAACATATACCCATTTCTAGTTCCTTTAATTCCTATCGAGCAGCACGGTTTCATAAGAGCACGTTCAACAGCAACAAACTTAAGCGTATTCGTTGATGAAATAGCCAGAGGAATGGATAGTGGATCACAAGTAGACGTAGTCTATACAGACGTGGAAAAAGCCTTTGATCGCGTGGATCATGTAATACTATTGCACAAACTTTACCGTCTCGGAATTCGTGGCAATTTATTAAGATGGATGGAGTCCTACTTGAAAAATCGATCTCAGGCTGTTGTGATTGGGGGGTACCGCTCCGACTTTACAGATATCCCTTCTGGAGTTCCACAGGGGTCTATATTAGGGCCTCTTTTATATGCTTCGTATTTTCACGATATAGGCATCTGTTTTATGAATGCAAAATTCTTAATGTATGCTGATGATACTAAACTTTACATGCATATTAAAAACATAAACGACTGTATGAAACTGCAAGATGACCTCAACAGAATGGATGAGTATTATACAGCAAATCGCATAGCTTTAAACATCAACAAATGCAAATTTATAACTTTTACTAGAAAAAAGAAAACAATTTGTTACGATTACAATATTCAAAACACAAAAATAAGTAAAGTCGAGACAATTAAAGATCTAGGCGTCACTGTAGATTCGAAACTGACATTCACAGACCATGTCGATTCTATAACTAAAAAGGCATCCAGAAACTTAGGTTTTGTTCTGCGTGTAAGTCGACCTTTTTCAGACCTAAACTGTGTAAAAGTTCTATATTTCGCCTTTGTTAGATCCGTTTTAGAATATTGCAGTGTCGTATGGAATCCTAACTATATTACCTATATTGAAAAACTGGAATTAATTCAGCACAAATTCATAAGACATTTGAATTATCGTTGTTATCGCGCATCTCAGGATTATGAAGGATCATGTACTCACCATCGAATGTCAACTCTTAAAAACCGTAGAACACAAAATGATATGTTATTTCTGCATGGCATATGTAAAGGCCACATTGACTCACCTGAACTGTCAGCTAAAATATTAAGATTTCGCTGTCCGTATCTCAGAACTAGACACACCCAATTATTTGCTGTTAATCGGTCCTATACCAACTATGCCTCGAACGCGCCTGTTCACCGTCTCCAAAATACGTACAATAAACTGCCACCATCGATAGACATATTTCGATACAATAAAAACTCATTCAAGAAAGAGTTATTGAGTGTAATAAATGAACCGGCAAAGGTAAAATAACACGAAACATCTTATACAAAACATTGTTTTTCTCATACTGAATCTTCTAAAATCATTTCAAATTCACACACACACACACGCACACACACACACACACACACACACACACACACACACACACAAACACAAACATGCAGATTTTCACACACCACGACGAGCCAACAATCTAACACTTATAAATAAGGTTATATCTGACGTGCCAATATAGCGGCACAGACTGTCTGTTACATTAATGTTATACCTATATAATGGAAATCCGTTTTTGGCTGTAGGTAAGAATAACATATATCAAACTCTGTTATTTAAGAGCTGTGGATTTTGTAATATAATAAAAAAAAAAAAAAAAAAAAAAAAGACGATTTGACATCATGAAATAAAAATGTTGATTTTCCCATGAATTAATATTGACAGTTTCTAATACTAAACCTTATCGCAATTGTGATAACAGAGAAATGTTTATAAAAACTTATAGACCATTTTCTCGTCACAGTTACTCGGCGCAATGTTTGGTGCCAATTTAAGAGTATGGTCACAGTTCTAACTTTTAAGATAAGCAAGCGAACCAGCCTCTCTGTTTCTACCGGTGACAATGCAGGAGTAATATGCAAACTATAACTTAAAAAGGACTCAACACTTTCATGGTATTGAAGATGAATGAGAAATAACTGCCTAATAGTCAGCGACCAAATTAAATAATGATAAATACTTAATTACTCCTAGCGCAGCATAGGACGGCCACCGACAAGGTGGACAGACGACCTGACTGAGATCGCAGGCAAGGGCTGGTTGCGGGCCGCTTCCAACAGGTCCTTGTGGAAATCAATGGGGGAGGCATATGTCCAGCAGTGGACGTCCTATGGCTGAGATGATGATGATGATGATGATGAAATACTTAATATTACCACATCAACTTGAGGTTAGGTAATAGTCAAACACTTGTATGCTTTGTGTAAATTAAAGTTAGTTTATAAACTATATTATTATGTTACTAGTGTCCATCGGCACAAAGCCGTATACACTTCACATCTAGTACTCATAGTTCATATATAAGTTTTATATATAACAGGTACTGTTATATGGGTATATATAGGTCAACGTCTTACCTGTGGACAGCTGAATTCCCTTGCTCTCATTATAATCCTCAGCCTCATCCTCTTGCAGAGAAAAGATGGTAGTCAAGAACATCTGTACTAGGTCACTGAAGTTGCCAGCATGCTCCTTCATAGTGAGACACTTGCGGAATGTCTCGATGTCCAGCTTGTTATGGAATGTGTCCTTCGCTTTCAGTATTTCAGAGTACACATACACAAACTCGAGGACTGACAGGAAATCCCCTACATGCTGTTGCGGTATGCCTTCTATGTCAACTGGTGTGCCTTTGGGTAATATCTGAGAAAAATACAAATACAATGAAATTACACAAAAGTTTGCAGAAAGCTACAAAGAGTATGCTTTGGGTCTAAAGCTCAGTTGGCACCAAAAAACTGGGAGCCCTCACAAAGCTGAAGCAGTACTTTACTACTTACTGCTCAACTTGTATCAACGAAAAGTACAATCGTGTATGGCTTACTATTCTTATTTGTAGAAATGGAGCTGGCATAAAAGACTACAAAGCCTACAGCACCAACATAAAGTTGCTAATTTGTTGGGTTTTTTCCAAACACATTTTGAGGAGTGTGCACTATGAATATTGAAGTGTTTTGCTTCCACATTCATAGTGAGTTACAGCTAATGAGTGGAATTCATTGACTAAGAAAGTGTTTCCATACAGATAAAATCTGCATGTCTTCTTTTCACAAGTGAAAGGTACCTTCTAAGCTTGCATGCTACATCTTTGACCAAGTCAACAGTAAGCATTAAGACAGTGGTCAAAAGCATCCTTATGATATTTAAAGAAATATATTATAACTAATGGTGAAAGGAGGGCGCGAAGCTTCGTTGTTGCTATGTTTCATAATTTAAAATCGTACCTTATGATCCTCCAACTCTAAATCATCCTTGACCTTTTGCCACTCTTTCATGTAGGCCTGCAACCGTGCCGTTTTCTCCTTCTTTCTCGCCTTTTCTTCTTCTTTTCGCTGTCTCATTTGATCTTCTGCCCTGCGCATCTTCTCTGCTAGTTCTTGCGCGCTCTTCTTAGCAGCAGGGTCGACAGCAGGCTTTGGTTTGGGAGGACCTATGTATAAATAATTACTGTTATGTGCAAATGTGCTTGAAAATGTATTACAGGGCGGCATTTATTTTATTTTAGGAGATATAAGAAAGTTTCAAAACACTAACCATCAGGTTTGTCTGGCTTCTTCAAAAACTTGTCCATAGATTCCTGACGTCCTTTCTTATCTGGAGACGGCTTCTTGACAGACTTGTTCATCTTGTTGTTATTGTAAACTTTGGTAGCTGATCCCGGTTTTGCTGGAGGTTTGGCGACGGGAGGAGACTTGAGTAGACGCTTCGAAGACGGGAAATCTGGCGGCTTGCCCGTGAATATCTGCTCGAAGCTCACTTTGGATATATTGTACTTGTCTAGAGCTGCTTTCTGTAAAGATGGCACAATAAAAATTTTACGTTCTCGTGGATATCTGTGTAAATACCAAAATGTCTTTTTGTTTAGTCTGGCCTAATGTAATAGGAAGCGACATAGGCCTCCCAGAATGTTGGCTTGTCTGTCTGTACCAACTATTGCTACCAATTTATCTCTACTAGTACTGCTACTATGATCCATCGTAGATCTCGTCATCACTTAACATCAGGTGAGATGATGGTCAAATGCATGCTTATTGTGAATGTGAAAAAACCTTTCAAATAATAAAAATATGTTTTGAAATCAGTTCATAAATGACAGAGTTATGAAGTAACAAAATAAAAAATTATTAAAAACGACTCGAAAACCTATTCCTTTGCTTTGAAGCTGGTTGAAGTTAACAATATTTTCTCTTTATAAGATTAGTGTAGGCTGTATTTAGTAAAAAGATTTAGATGTGTTCAATAAAAATAATTCAAAGTAAATATTTCGTACATTACAAACTTCCACTGAAGTAGAAATGTATTTCATGGAATTCATGTATCTGTAATCTATCACAGTCTCAATTATAAATTGCCTAATCACACATTGATTTGATTGGTTTGCGCAACGTAACGGTCTAATCTATACATTTTCAAAAATTTCCATTCATTTAGAACACAAAAGGGAGTAGACATTAAAGCCTTTGAAATCAGTGTTTTTTTAAGGCAGTGACATAATGAGTTGAGCGAACTCACACATTCACAAGTGAGTTCAAGGTTTTATAACAGCCTTGTAATAATTTAAATTAACTATGAATGTCTTGGTCAATAACATGTTAGGTATTGAAATTAAAATTTAGGATTATTTAAGACCTGCCTCAATAACCACTTTGGTCAACTGAATGAAAAGTTTTTATTATAATACTAGGTGCGCCCTGCGGTTTCGACTCCGTGGACTAAGCTTTTCCCGCAACCTAATATATTCCTCTTGAACGATACATTTCCCAGCATACAATGTAGCCTACATAAGTCCCCAAGTTCCCAAAAATTTCTGTACCAAAATTCCTCAAAACTAGTTCGGTGGTTTAGGCGTGAAAACGTAGCAGACAGAGATACTTTCACATTTGTTTATTTCACATCATGATTAGGTTTTTGTTGTAACCGAGGAGAACAATCAATTTTTCGAGTCATAAAAAGTAGCCTATGTGTTATTCCAGGTCAATTCTGAATTCAAATCTATCAAGCCATTAATGTGTGAAGAATAATAATAGACATAAAGTTTCGCACTTATAATATTAGTGTGATACAAGCCTATCTTTTTTTACCTTAGTTTTATTATAAGATATAAATGATGGTGTAAGAACTGAGTAAGCTCAGTCATTATTGAACTTACGAGAAAACCGCAAGTTTTAGTTACTTTGAATATTAGTCAAGTTTATGACATTCATAATAAATAATTCAGTCGTAAGGCTAAGTCAGAGAGATTCAGACTGTATGTAAACATAATCTTGGGCTGGCACTAGCTTGTGTTCCCACCTGCCATGAACTCACAGAAATGTTCGCCCTCAAAATAAGTCGAGCCCACAGAACTACATCATTCATAGCCAATGCACTACTATACAGGATTCAAGAAAATGTTCCTCTTTGTGAGACAAAAAGGGGCATACCACTTGATGATCTACCCGGACGAAGCCTAGAGTGGTGGAGAAGCCCGTACGACCTGCCACAGCCGGCGGAAAGAAAAGAACTCTAATTCGAAACCCTTCCGACTGAGGAGGATATCAAGGCCATAAAGTACTGTCATTTACAATTATACACTGACGGCAGTAATATTGAAGGTAAAGTTGGTGCTGCCGTCTCATGCTGGCTCATAAGCATGTGGCATAAGCTTGCAAAGGGAAAAACCCAGTCAATTTCAGAATTCAAATTAGTAACGAAGGTACGCTGGAGACGAATCTGGGATAACACAAAGATCTTCTTCCTGACGTAAAAAAGCCCGCCATATTCTTTATAGACTCAATAATTATAAGGCCTTCAGGTTACAGCTTTTCACTAGTCACACTGGACTGACACACTGGACATAGATCTTACCTTCACCGATTCAAATTAGGTACCTATTTGACAACCCAAACTCCTCATGCGACAACCAGTCTCCTGAGGACCTATGGCACATTTTAGAAACGTAGCTAATGTATCACTTTGATAGACCAATGTGCGAATGATGGGATAAAAAATTGCATACCAAAATTACAGCTTAATACTCGATAGCAACGACGCTCGAACCGATTTCCTCGCCTTCGCCGAGAATACTATTTACAAAGCGGCTAAGGCAAATGAGTCGACTGTACAGATATACCCAGAAAAAAAAAATTGCTAGAGTTACTAGTAAACTCTACTTTTATTGTTAATTAAAAAACACTAAAACCCTTCCCTCTGAGAGGATAATGTTGCAGCCATGTGAGCATGATTCAATGCTAATATATACACAGTTAACGATGTCTCCTGCAATATGCTGATTAACAACATACCTTTATACGAATAACACCTCCAGGGCTTCCTTCGACAAACTGCTTCAAGAATAGGCGGTTCTTGTCCCTTGAGTAAACGCCTTTACGTCGACGGACGCGGTCATACGGCACAGTGCCGATCTGTCCGGTGGCTGCAGAGTCTGACTCATCAAACTGTTCCACCTCGTAGCAGTATGAAGAGGCCGGGATCATTGCTTTGCTGTAAAAAAAATAACAAAACAATAAATAAATTGTGGTAGAAAATGATGACCCGAATAAATTGCCTGTTTTATTTTGCAAATTAAAAAACAAAAATTTACTCAACACAAGCGAATCCACTTGTGTTGAGTAAATTTGATGGAATAATAATGATTAACGAAACTGTTTTTAGCTTCATTAAGTTTTTTTCAGTAGATATACTTATACATAATATATCCATAGGACATCCTAATTAAAATTTTGTTTTAATTGGGATTAAATTAAAACTAATTTGCAGTCATGAATGAATATATTGAACATACAAAAAAAAATGTTATAATTTTAAATCTCTGATGACAGTTTGGGCTGATCCTAATATTCCATTGAGGGGATAAATCTACCATCAAAGACATTTGAGGAGTAACTTGCATTGCTGTCCACAAAATAATGACTTAAAGATGATTCACACAAGGTCTTCAGGTCCCAAACTAGGCAGGGCCTGTACTATGGTAACCTGATGACTGATATACATACTTATATAGACATACACACACAGACATGTTCATACACACAAATGTTTGGCCTGCCCGGGAATCGAACTCGGGACCAGCGGCGATATAAAGATGATGATTGCAATATTAGCGAAAATCACTTTGGTTGTATAAAGATAATAATCAGGTTTAGAGAGATTTGGATTTACTACTTAAAACTAAATATAATAAAAATAATATGGTATATCAGAATTAAATGCTTTATGCCATTGCATGATGCATTTAATTCTCCTTCCACCCTCGTGCAACAAAATCTCCTCCGTCCAAGCCATGTTCCTATGACTCTGGTTGGGACGCATTCAAATTGACAGAGTATCTGACGATTATTTTAATCGATTTGAGTCGAGGTAATCGAAGTAAACAAAAATTAATTTTACTGCTAGATTGATTACTAGTAGAAAATTAGGTAGATATATTTGTATGTAACCAAATCGTAGTACATTTAATAATTAGTTTACTGTTTACGCTATACAAACATAGTTTTAATATTCAATATAATAAAAGTATCTATTAAAAATGAATAGATAACACGATCCAAGCTAATGATAAATCACAGCCGACCCATTTACCACAGCCGATTGAAACTTTAAGAGTTCCGTTTCACGGCTTTAACATCAAGACGATAAAACGTTTCTTTTAATGTGGTAATATTTTAAATATATCCAAAATAATTAAAAGTAGAAGATTATGATGCTACTATAAATGATGTTTACTGTATATGATGTTTCACTTGTAACGCAACCTACTTGGCTATTATCTATGTTCGTGTGAAACTGTTCTCCACAACACAGGGAATCTATTATGTCCTGATGTTAAGTAAAAGTCTTTGTAATTGGGAAGCAGGTATTCAGCTAAGTAGCCTCTGTCACACAACACATGAGTCTGTCTTTTTATATCCTACCCTTAATCTACTTTATTATTTAAGAAAATAGAAAAGTCAAACTACCTACATTTGTGATATATGACATACCTTCCCCCTAAGTATATTATTAATTGAAACCATATATATTAAGTTATATAAATAATAAACCGAATAATCATCCGATGCAAGTTACTTAAACATAAACTAACATAACATAAATCTTACTATCTCTAAAACAAATACAAATTATCTTTTGGTCTTTCATATGGAGTTTTGAAATGTACAGATAATTTATTTTTTATCTTTCCTGGTGCAGACGGGGTTGACTCAGATGGTGGTATCCCTAACATATCTGCCCATTTGTCCGCATCTGGGATTTCAATGATTATATCAGATTCTTGACTATCTGGTAAATCTGTCTCCTCATTCCTATCTGTACTTTCTGGAAGTACCACTTTGTCAATCCCTGCATCTACTACTACTCTCTCTTCCTCCTGTGGCCTGGAATCTGTAGATTTAGTTTTTATGAGCTGATCTATATGACGGTTAACTACAGCCCCATCTTCTGTTCTAATCCTGTAGTTTGATGGACCATGTTTGTCAACTACACTTCCTGGTAGCCATCTTGAGCCTGCTGTGCTGTAATTACGATACATAACTCTTTGACCCGTACATGTTTCTCTAGATTTTTTGTCATTGTTACTGTTTATCTGCTTCTCCGTCATTTTGTGTTGCAAATTGTCTGGGTGAATAGTGTCCAACAATGTTCGCAAGCGTCTGTTCATTAATAATTCTGCTGGTGTTTTATTAGTTGTAGTGCATGGTGTAACCCGGAGGCCCAGCAGCAGATAAGGGATTCTAACATCCCATGTTAAGTCATCCATTTTACTCAATTTGTCTTTTATGGTCTGTACCATACGTTCAGCTAACCCATTGGTTGCTGGGTGGTATGGTGCTGTTGTCACCTGACGAATATTATTAGACTTCAAATACTGTTTTGTCTCATCAGATACGAAACAGGTGCCATTGTCAGATACTATCACATCACACAGGCCATGTGTAGCAAATACTGCTCTCAATTTTTTTATTACAGTAGCCGATGTAGTGTTATTTACCATAAATAATTCAGGCCATCGTGAGTATGCATCTACTATGATCAAAAAGAATTTACCATGGAATGGCCCAGCGAAATCAATGTGGATTCTTGACCAGGGTCTTGTCGGTGTAATCCATTCATGAGTGGTCCTTGACGGCATGTGTCGATGTTGAAGGCATTTTCCACAGGTACTCACCATTGATTCAATGTTGTCATTTAGGCCTGGCCACCACACATAACTTCTTGCTAAAGCCTTTGTTTGCACTATACCCGAATGGGTTCTGTGTAGCATCTTTAACACTGATTGGCGAAGTGTCTTAGGCACTACCACTCGGCAGCCTAACAGTAAACAGTCCCCTTGCAAAGATAGTTCTAAACGATTTAACCAAAATGGTCGTAAGTCATTATCAGTCACTCTAGCTGGCCATCCACATTGCACATAGTATATTACTTGTGACAGGGTTTTGTCACGTTTTGTTTCCAATGCTATGTGTTCCACATCATATGGAAACTCTTCTGGTGTTTCAGCCATTAACAAAATTTCACTGAGATGTTGTTCAGGCTCTTCTGGAACTGGTAGTGGCCATCGACTTAAACTGTCTGCAAAACCAAGTTGTGCTCCTGGTTTATACACTATTTCATAACTATGAGATGTCAAAGCGATGGCAATTCTAGTCAGTCGTGGTGACAACATGTTGGGCATCGGTCTTTTTGGGTCAAATATACCAAGTAATGGTTTGTGGTCAGTCACTATACGGAAATGTCTTCCCATAAGATAGTTATGAAACTTGGTGATCCCAAACATTATTGATGTTGCTTCTTTGTCCAGTTGAGAATAACGCCGTTCATGTGAATGAAGTGTTCTTGAAGCCATGGCGATAGGGCGTTCTTGTCCATCTTCAGTTTCATGAGCAAGCACTGCCCCTACCCCATATTCAGAGCTGTCGCATGTCAGTACAACTGGTTTCTGCAAGTCATAATGCACCAATGTCAAGTCAAATGTAATGAGACGTTTCGCATTGTCAAATGAGCTTTGCTCAGACTCTCTCCACTTCCATCCCTGTGCTGTCTCTAACAATCTATGTAGTGGTTCCAGTATGGTCGCCTTGTGTGGTACAAATCTCTCATAAAAGTTGTAAAGGCCAAGAAAAGCTTGTAATTCCTGCTTGTTTTTAGGCTCTGGAGTGTTGACTATTGCTTCTACTTTACTTTGTGCAGGGTGTATACCCTGTGCATCAATTACAAAACCAAGAAATTCAACTCGCTCTTTGTCAAATTTGCATTTATTTTTGTTGAGTCGAAGGCCAGCTCTGCCAACACGCTCCAGTACTGCATCTAGCCTTTTCCACATCTCTTGCCTTGTGCGACCACTCACAATAATATCATCAATCAGAACAGCCACACCCAGAATACCAGCTAGCAAAGATGTCATTAAACGCTGGAATATCCCTGGAGATGCTTTTACACCAAAAGCCAGTCGATGTACAGTGTAAAGGCCCTTGCAGGTGTTCAATGTTAATAGTTTAGAGGTGTTCTTGTCAACACCCACTTGTGTATACGCTCTGTCCAAATCCAAGGTTGAGAAAAATTTCCCTCCCGCTATAGTAGCAAAAACTTCATTCGCAGTCGGCATCGGGTAAGTATCCGATTCTGTTGCTTCATTGACTGTGCTGCGGTAGTCCCCACATAATCTAATTTCCCCTGACTTTTTTACTATAGGTACGACTGGTGTTGCCCACTCAGAGTAGGAAGTTGGTCGTAGCACTCCTTCACGTCTCAGCCTGTCGATTTCTTCTTCTACCTTTTCCTTGATGGCATAAGGAACAGATCTAGCTTTCAGAAATTTTGGTGTCACATCTGCTTTTAGATGTATTGCCACTGGCTGTCCTCGGTAGGTACCAAGTCCATCTTTAAATACATCACTGTGTTTATTCATCAGACGACTAATGTCGGGTTTGTCTGCATCCGAAAGAAAGTTAATATTCATTGTTATGTTAAGCGGTGTGAACCAATCGCGGCCCAGAAGATTCGGCCCGTTTCCTCTAGCAACGATAATGCTGAGGTCTCGCATCAACGAGTTGTATTCTACTGGCAGTGTAACCTGTCCTAGGAGACGGACTGGTGTCTCAGTCCAAGTGCGCAGCGAGAGTTGAGATGGGCTCAGTGCTCCACGCGGCAGGCGGGCGCTCATACTACGCCAAGTGTGTTCATTGATGATTGAAAAACTAGCGCCTGTGTCCACCTGCATGCGGACTGGCACCTTCGCAAGCGCCACCGTTACCTCATATGGGGGTACGCGGTTGGTGCTTGGAGGTTGTACACAATAGATTCCATTTAAATCTTCATTTTCTACTGTGAAGTTAACAGTTTGTTTGGAGTTTTTCTTCTTGCTCAAGCATATCTTTTCTAAATGTCCCTTTTTCTTACAATATCGACATAGAGTGTTTACAAAACGACACTCTCCCGCGTGTCTATCACCACAACGGTAACAAAAACGAACGATGCTCTTGGATTGCACTGCGTTAATGTCCATCGGTTCAACGCCAGTACTGTATGGTAGCGGCGTTGGCGGCGGAAGCTGCTGTGAAACGGCCGGGGATGTCGACGATGACGACGAAGCTCCAGCCGCGTGCTGGATCATACGAACGTCTCGCACTGCACTTTCAGATGTCAACATCGCGTCCACCACGTCGTTGTACGTAAGGTTGTCGCGTTTCAACAATTCATATTGAAGTCTATCATCACGCATACCGCATACTATTCGGTCACGTAGCATTCGCTCTAAATCACTAAAGTTACAGCCAGAGCTTAATTTCCGGAGCTGTGCTATATAGTCAGACGCGGCTTCGCCACTTTTTTGATCACGTTTATAAAACTTAAAAGACACTGATATTTCATTTGCTTTTGGACTGAAATGTTTGGTTAGTATATTTTGTATTTCCACAAAAGTCACATCACTGGCTCTCTTAGGAGTAATTAGCGCCAGCAAAGTCTCGAACACTCTTGAACCACACACTGTGAAGAAATTCGCTCGTTTAGAGGCATCCGACACGACGCCATTGGCCTCGAAACAAAATTTTAAGCGATCGATGTAAATGTCCCAATTGTCCGACTGTGAGTTGAACTCATCAAATTTCACTGCTTTATTGTCCATTTTTAACTATTTTCACCACTCGTCGCCACTATTATGTCCTGATGTTAAGTAAAAGTCTTTGTAATTGGGAAGCAGGTATTCAGCTAAGTAGCCTCTGTCACACAACACATGAGTCTGTCTTTTTATATCCTACCCTTAATCTACTTTATTATTTAAGAAAATAGAAAAGTCAAACTACCTACATTTGTGATATATGACAGAATCCTAGTGTGGAGACCAGATCCAAACCACTACTTAGTGTTACCAACTAGATTAGTACTTACTTCAAGATTGTTATTACATTAATATGTTTGTGACCATTGAAATAAAGTTATTTTTTTGGTGGTGGTGGTGGCCAGCAGATTCGCACCAGATGTCAAACCATATAATGTTATTAAAATTAAATAATGTCTGCACAAAAATTGTATTAGGTATATTTTATCAATTCGCTAAAATAATAAAACTTAGTGGCAGTCTGTATAGACTTAACCATGCGCTAGTTGATTCCCTTATCAGTTACGGGTTTGGTTGCTACGGGCTTATGTTTCTAACTTATATACTACAGGTTCAAAAACAACTTGAAATACTAGAGACGGGTGAGTAAACAAGTAAAATATTCACCAAAAACTATAAAAAATTGTTTAAAATATGTAAAATCTTACCAGTAGAACCTAAAGTGAAATATTTATTATTAGATCTACAATTTCAAAGAAAATACGCAAGCAAAATAAGCAGCCTAACTTCAACTAGAATTGCAGTATATACTTAATAAATACTACGGGACACATACAAGAAAATGACTAGCGTCAAGACTCTGTAATGATTTGTCAGTTGTGTGTAAGTTGTGTACAACATTTGCGAACTATTTTTCAACCACTTGTTTAATAAAATCAATGTCTAAATTAGGTGATCTAATAGTAAAACCAAGAAATGTTAATAATCAAATAACTTTTGTTTATAAATTCATGGAACCTGGGGAATAAAGGAGAGCATAAGCCCAGAGTTAGGTGATAAATTGTTACACCAGCTATAAGGCGAGTATGACATAATATAACATTAATACTATCCTTCATTGAAATTTATGCTTAAATTGTCAATTTTCAGTGGTGTGACTTGAGAATTTTATTCTAGGATTCAGGGGACATAATCATATTATTTACAGTTATATTGAACATAACAAGTTATATTATAATCACTAAAAACTACTAATATTTTCAATACAAAAGTTAAAAAATTGTCAATTATGCTTACGTACTATGGCCCCAATATTAATTATTATAATGCTTTGCAGCTTAGGCTAATAATCGCATTTGACAGATTGGGTCAACATTTTCCAGAAGGTAGAAAGCAACTTGAATTTAGTTACTCTCACTAGGTAGACTTTGCAGTGGGGTACTGGCCTAGAATTGTATCTGCCCGTTTATACTTCGGGTTCCATAAATCGGCTAAGGGATGACATAGCAGAAGGAGGGCAGCAATGCCTTCTACAGATAAAACCCTGCAAAAACTTTCCAAGAAAAGACATGGGGGAGGCACACATCCAGCAGTGAATATTCCATGGCTGTGATGATGACTAGGAAGAGTTAGACAGACGGGAAAAGAAGATAAATTAATGGTAAGCATAGTGAAGAAATAACTGCTGTTTAAAACATAAACGAACATGTTGAGTTTAATTTAGCAACTTCTGATAGTGCCAGTGCACTTTATAATCTTTTGTTCTATTGTTATAGCCATTTGAGACATTCTCAACACATATGTTCACATTCTTATTAAGATATAATTCTCATTTGTATGCCCATTATAAAAACAAGTACTATTCAATTGATTTTAGTCAGCACTTAATTATATGTAACTAATTTACTTTAATTTACATGGATTTTGACATGAAAATGTTTAACTTTAGTATGGTCATTCTAAATTAAACATATAGTGTAACTTAAGCAATCTTAGTTTGAACAGCATGAAAGCAGAAAGCTCCGATATTAACATCCAATTTTCATCAGGTTGAGAGAGATTTGGATTTACTACTTAAAACTAAATATAATAAAAATAATATGGTATATCACAATTAAATGCTTCATGCCATTGCATGAAGCATTTAATTCTCCTTCCACCCTCGTAAAAAAATCTGATCTAATATTCCTCAGGTTAAAATGGTTTAAACTGAGGAATATTAGATCTTACATTATGTAGTTAAATTCATAAACATTTATTCAATTCAATACAAGCATTAAAGATACATTCATATAACCTTACCTGTATCAAAGCCTAACTTATGAAAGGAAAGTTTCCTCACCTCATGTTACAAGGGAAGATCTGGAAAACTTCTCTAAATGGAGGATATGAAACCGAGTGACCATTTCATAACAATGTTAAGACCTAAGAAATGAGTCATATATGAAAAATAATACTAACTTGTCAGGATGTTGTTTCTGTGCAGTAACTGATAGAACATGAGCCTCTTGCCAGTTATCACCCTCCAAGCAAGCTTCCACTGTCTCTCCAACAAAGTATCTCTCCCTTACAAAACTAAAGATGTCCTCTGACATTTCAGCAAAAGAACACCGGTTAGTCTTCACTGCCAGGTAAAGTATGGGTATACGGAGCTCCATGGGAAAATCTTTCAACTGCTTCCTAGCAGCTCTCTCACTTTGCAGTGCCTCAGAATATGTCAGACTATTCTTTCCAGTCATCTCACATGTCCACACCATGGAGTTAACCAGTATAATCCTCTCACAGTACTCCCTAAAACAAATAAGTATAAAACATGTTCAATAAAATGACGCGAAGTTCGGAAATGGCGAAAAGCGTGTCACGCTCGCGCTAATGCGCGACCCACCGCTAGCTCACGTTCCTAACCGTCCCTTACAATGGATAATATAGCGTCAATAAACAAATATCGCAAAATTTTAGCGGCTAACACTCTATGTAGTAACTCACTCATAATCTTTGAATATCTCATCAGTGATCTCGCAGTGGAAGACCTCATCGTCGTCCCGAAGGTACTCCGACACCGTGGATTTCTCGAAGGCTTTCCTTTTCAACAGGGGCATGTTAAGAGTTCGCGGGTCACTTCGTTGGTATGATGTTCTTTTAATACGTTAAATCGTCACACTGGTTACAACTAGCTCTTATTTTTGTACACCACATCGATTTTTTAATTTCACTCCACATCACATGTAGGAAAAAGACTCTTTTCAGGAGAATTACGAATGAAAATGTTGCGTGGTTTCGGTTGACAAGCCAAAAAACGGCGCGCTCCTTGTAGACATGGAAAGGGTTTCCAGATAGACGTTCTAAAATTCACCCAAATATGATAAAATCTCCTTATATGTCAATGCGATTCAAAATCTCATTACTTATAAAAATTATAAATAACTTCCAGTAGAAAAAAAACTATTGAAGAGACATTTTGTAATGATTAAATAAGTTATTTTTGATTAAAACGTGAGGTATTATACGATTCAAAAAAACAAATATTATATTTTTGGTTGCCTGCTTGTTTGTTCCGGATATTTTTCACTACAGCTGCATTAATTTTGATGGGTCTTTTACTGCTAGATAGCTGATTCCGATGTTATAAAGGGCGGTATAGAGACCTATTAAAAAAGAGAGTATAAAAGTTCCACGTATAAAAAATAGTACAACTGAAAGGGAATTTTACCAAAAATTAGGGTTTGTGCTTCAGAACTTACAAGAATACACATAACACACATATCATTTATACCTAATAATGTATATTGTCTTTATGTCAATAAAATAATATGAAAATATCTACCCATAAGTGTAGAAATCTCTGAACCCCGCTGTTAGCTTACTATTACTTTACAAGTTTAATAAATAAGTAAATAAATCCCGTACTAGCATGAACTGTGTCATGAGAGCAACTCTACCATTTTCTCTCACTGACGTTCTAGACCACAGAGCTAATCAGTACCACAGAGCACTTGGTTGATGGCTCCCACTGGTATTCTGTGGTTCCATCTACCTCCATATGATTTTGTTTACAAATATTTAGAACTAATAAATTCGGCTCAGGATGAAATACTAAGCACTTACATAGATTTTGCTAGTAATTTTGGCTCGTAATAACTACCAAGATGCCTAAAGAGCAGTATCGTGAAACTTACGTTGGGAGAAAGATGTGAGTAAGGTTATGGTTACTGTACAGGTACTTTTATTATGATCGTTTCCGTATATTTTCTTTATAATGTAGCCAACGTCAGCTACATCCATCTAGTGATTTTAGTGCTCTACATTTCAAGTATGTATATCATAACATAATGCAACTTTTATAAAGATTGGTACATTTTAAGGTGACTTTTATGCTGTCTACATTACAGATCCCATGTAACGTTCAACGTAGACAGTGCGTCTGCTATCCAACAGGCGGCTCACATACAAGTTATAACTAAGAATTTATACGCTCAGGATGGACAACGTGTGCCAGCGGCGTATGGTGTACTGGATCGGCGCATGGTAAGACAAGGAAATATCTCCTGAAAGCAAACGAAAAAAAAAGATGAATTTAGTCTGTATAGTCTCAAACATTACTATGGGCCTTCTGAGCAGGCTCAGAGTCACACAGCGACCTATGGAGAGGCTATGCTCCGGGTTTTTCTACGTGATCGAATCAGAAATGAGATCCGTAGAAAAACGTTAGTCACCTATATAGCCCAGCGGATTAACAAGTTGAAGTGGCAGTGAGCAGGGCATATAGCTCGAAGAACCCAAAGCCTTTGGGGCCGAAAGATTCTCGAATGGAGACCACAGACTGGCAAGTGCAGCATAGGACGGCCACCGAGCAGGTGGAGAGACAACCTGACTAAGATCGCAGGCAGGCCTATGTCCAGCAGTGGACGTCTATGGCTGAGATGATGATGATGATAAGTCTCAAACCATGTTTGAGACATGGTTCACTATTTGGTATAGTGAACCAAAGTTACTGTCAGCTTTGACTTTTATTGTAACTTTAGTTCACTATAAAGGGCAATGACATGGTTTTCCTTTCATTTAATTTACCATGTTAGAGAGATTTGATCCTTATGATTGGCCCTATTAATTGATGGCATAAAAGTACAGGCTGTCATTTTTTCGAACTTTAGCCGGTTCGATTCCCGAGTGGCGACCGAGTATTTAAAAATAATTGAATGCAGATTTTTTCTTTTTAACCGACTTCAAGAAAAGTACGTTACTCAATTTTACCGTATATATATATATAATTTACTCAAAGGAAAAATTCTTTTATATTTAAAAAATGTTTAACAAAAAATGGAACCGACTTCAACACTCAAAAGTGTGAAATAACTTGTGAAATTCGGTACCATGAGCACAATATTTTGATGATAGTTACTTTTGTGAACTATCATGGTACCAACTTTATCAAGTTATTTCACACTTTTGAGTGTTGAAGTCGGTTCCCTTTTTGGTAAAAAAAATTATAAATATAAAGGAAATTTTCCTTTGAGTAAAATTTGCTATCTCCAGTATTTAGAGTACTTACCCTCTGGGTAGGGTCATAAGATTCCAGTCTGCATTTGAATCCCTTAACACAAAAATATATAAAAAATATTGTATATTAATATAGTTATGCTTACCTATTTACAGGGTACAAATCAAAAAGATGCCAACTGTGAGACTTGTGGCCTGGGACTGGCAGAGTGTGTGGGACACTATGGGTACATAGAGCTGGCTCTACCTGTGTTTCATGTTGGGTACTTCAGGTCTATCATTACTATTCTACAGAGCATTTGCAAGGTAAATAAGTTCATAGCATTTATCAATACCAACTCTTATAAATATGGTTTTCTATATAATCTATAATATATATCTATATATAAGTTTCTAAAACTTAAACTTACGCTATTTAAAAGTATGCTTATAGTTTACTAGCGGCCCACTCCGGCTCCGCACGGGTATAAAATATATAGACTATGTCATTAATGGATGTTATTATACATATAAACCATCCTCCTCAATCACTCTATCTATTTAAAAAAAACCGCATCAAAATCCGTTGGGTAGTTTTAAAGATTTAAGCATACATAATGGATATAGGGACAGAGAAACTTTGTTTTATACTATGTAATGATGATAATGATTCTTGTATCTATAAGTTGACTATGTAGTCAAATTTCAGGATCACCGAAATAGTTTTTTAAAAACACAAGAAATTTATTTTAATTAATATAATTTTAATTGATGTGCGATACATTCAAGAGTTGATTTAGAACTAACTTACGTGACTAAAGCACAGAGGTACGGTCCTCTTATCTTTGTTTATGCGGTTCCGAGAACATCGGACCACCGCGCGATCCGCAGACGCAATTCAGCGGTTTTGCCGCCTACGCTTGTATGGTTACCGTGTTACCGGAATGCATAACTCCTCCCACCGTAAGTTCGAAATTCTCTGGGGAGTTTTCTTCCTGAGAATTTCGAATACATATGTTACTTATTCTATTACAATACAAAGATTTCTTAACGTATATAATAATGGCTATAATTAAAAGTATGTATAAAAGTAGTGTCCAAATGCTAATTTTTCTGGTGTTCACAACACTTTCGTATTCACTTGTATTTTTAATTTTCTCTGCACTAACACTTTCACTGCTCGCTAACACTTGTGATAGGTATTTAAGGTTTGTCAGGTCTACTTCATCTAAATTTACTGGTCTTGGTTCCTGTTCGGCTGTCGCTGGCGGATGAATTCCAGGTAGATTTATAATTGGTAATGCGGGCAGGGATTTTCTTTCTAATTTTCCTTGACGCCTTCTAAGCGTTAGTCCATTGACAATAGCTTCACAGTCGTCATTGGCTGTGATGATGTACGTGCCTTGAAGATAATGATGACTCATCTCGCCTCCACAGTTTTCAGTTATCAGCAGAGTGGATTTCGTGTAAAGCATCCATCGGTTGGTTTGGATCTTCTCGACTTTTGTATCTTCAAACTCAACCAGTATTGGGCGGCACGCTGTGACATTGGCAGCAAAGTTCATCAACTGGGTTATGCAAACATCTTTCATTGTCAAAGGGGTGTAATCCTCCTCGCATAAAAATACTGATTCATCAACTTCTTTGCAGGGGTGGAGTAATGGCACTGTTTTCAACCCTTTCATCAATAGGAAGGGATATTTAGGTAATACAATTGTGGTTTGGTTTAAGGAATTAGTGATGGGTAATGGAACGATTTTATAATATGAGTATATGTCATTATCAACTAGAGGTATATCCATGATAAAAGTTATTTGATTTTCTTTAGCGTAAACCTTGAGCTCTATACATTGTTCTAATCTAAAAATGTTATCTAACGTTGCAGGAAAGACAAGTTTGCTATGAATTTCTATGCTCTTGAGCAATGATAACAGTTCATTAGTATCAACTAGCGATTGATGCAATGTTCCTAGTTTACTGAATGCTATTGATGTTTCTATTTCATCTAATCTGATATAGAGTGTCTCAAAATTATGCAAAAACATGCTGTAGACAATTGTTACTCGTAATTCATTAATAGTAGTAAGTTTTGTGTTATTCAACTGTCTTTGAAGATCTACTATCGCTCTCTCTAGCTGAACAAAGTTATGCTTAACCGTATTTGATACATTTGTAAATGATTCCAACATTTCTGCGACCACTGTCATTTTCTTTTCAACTGCATTCTGGCTTTTCTTGACATCATTTATCAGCGAGTCATACCTAAGCGCATCATCATTATCTAAATTTCCTGTTACGAGCTTAATAATTGAGCCAAGGGGGTTAAGTATTCCACGCTTAAGGCGTTTTAAAGGCAATAGCTGACTAAACTTTTGGATTGTTAAATTACGGGTGTAATCGGTTTGCTTTCTTAGGTCGTTTACTTCTGATCCCGCTGCTCTGTTGCCATAGTAGCTATCTATTTGTATGTTAAGTTCATTATAACGATTAACATTTAACTCTAAATCTTCGCGTATAAGGCTTAAATCTAATATCTTAACTAATGACCACTTATCGTTACTAAGTAGTGCCTGTCCCTCTTTGATTGGAAGTAATCCGGGATTGTGATTGATCGGTTGAAGTAGAAGGGCTGGGCTCCTGAAGACGCGCATCAGGAAGAGCAGGAGGAACCTGTGAAGGTCGTTTTATGTCTTTAACAGGTGCTCTAGTGTTATTTCCATGAAATTTTACCGGGACTATATTTCGATCTATATCTCCTATAACTTCCGCCTTTTCGTAGCGTGCCTTGTCTTTGCTACGCCTAACATTAACTCCTTTTATGAAAACCTTATCTCCGGGTTTGATATTGAAATCTTTCTCACCACCACGTTTTTCCTTCACCTTTTCCTTTTTACTAATTGCTTTGTTAGTTATATATTCGTAAAGGTATTTAGTGCGTTTTTTATGGTCTTGTAATAACTTTTGTGTGTAGTGTTTATTAAATTGAACGTCAAAAACGCTTGTTGAATCCGTATGACCAAAAACAACTTCAAAAGGTGTGAGACCGGTAGTAGAATGTATGGATTGGTTATATGACATAATTGCATACGTCATTACGGATGCAGCGTCGGTAATTTTGTGTTCGTATTTCGCCAGGCGATATATCTCAAGTAGTGTGGAGTGAAGTCTTTCTATTAATCCCATTGAATTAGGATTATGCGGGGTGCCAATATGCAATTCAATTTTATAAAAATCTAGTGTTTCTTTAATTAATGTATTATTAAACTCAGTTCCAGAATCTGAACTAATTTTACGTGGAACTCCATACAATGAAAAGTATTTAATGAGGGCCCTAACAATTTCGGGTGTCGTTTTGCTACTGATTTCGAGTGCCTGTCCCAGTTTACTAAAAGCGTCTATGATGGTCAAAAACGATTTCCCTTCTATAGTAAAAACATCGGTGAATATTTCCTGAAAAGGTCTGTGCTGAGTTTGAGTCAGTTGTAGTTCTGGTTTTATGGGTTTTCTGTCGTATTTCATGGCTTTACACTTATCGCAGTTACTTATAGCGGTCGCAACAGTCAGATCCATATTATTCCAAAAGTATGTGCGCTTTAAATGCATTAACGTTTCCTTGATGCCGCGATGGCACGTTTTACCTATGTGATACTTTCTAACTATATCACGTTGTTCCATTTCGTCATCAACGTAAACGACTCGTTGCGTGCATTCAAACAGTTTGATCGTCCCTTTCTTAAATAAGACGGTTGTCGCTTCTGCGAATTGTTTTTGGTGTTTCCTATCTTCGAAATATATAAAATGTCTAACTTTTGGTTTAATGTATTCTTTAAGGAAGGTTTTTACTAAATCAGGCCTGTTTAAAGGTAAATGAACTTCTAATATTTTCTGTTTGGGTCTCGAAAGGTTTTTAACTGATAATTCCTCTTTAAACCATGTGTGGATTAGGATTTGATTTGGTTTTGTATCTATGGCTTCGTTAAGTATCGGGATTCCTTCGGTATCTACATTGTATACTGAATGCTTCGTGAATGTGTGTGTTTCGTCATCTTCTGGTGCCGAGAGAGTACTAGATGGTGACGGTATAGAAAATGTCCTTTCTGAATCTGAATTGTGTATTTGTATAGTTTTATCGGAGTCCGATGATAGGTCAGCTGTTACCGTATCACTTGAGTTAGCCATTTTCTCTCTGCAGTCCTGAAGTCTTTGAATTTCTTTATCTAATTCTGCCAAATGTTCTTTTATAGCTTCGTTGCTTACATTAACTTTCATAGACCTTTCATCCTCCTCACTACCTAAGGCATTTAGTTTTACACGGGACAGAGCGTCTGCTACGAGATTTTGTTTTCCATTTTTGTAGACTATGTCGTAATCAAACTCAGATAAGCGTAATTTCCAACGAGTAAGTTTACTGTTCGGTTCGTTTATAGAATCTAACCAAGCGAGCGGCCTGTGATCGGTATATATAGTAAATTTCCTCCCGTATAAGTATGGCCTAAAGTGTTTGACGGACCATACAATGGCCAGGAGCTCCTTTTCTATCGTACTGTACCTAGTTTCAGCATCGTTAAGTGTCCTGCTAGCATAGGCAATAGGCTTATCCGTTCCGATTGAACCTTGGGATAGAACTGCCCCCAATGCATAGTTGGACGCGTCAGTAGTTAGAATGAATGGTTTTGAGAAGTCTGGGAACTGTAGAACAGGTGCATTCACTAACAGCTCTTTACATCGTTCGAAAGCGGCTACATATTGTTCGGTAATTTCGATTTTGTTTCTTTTCTTAAGACAGTTTGTGAGGGGCTGAGTGACCTTGGCAAAGTCCTTAATAAACTTACGATAGTACCCTACAAGTCCCAGAAAACTTTTTATCTCGGTGGCTGTTTTAGGGATTGGGAAGTTCAAGACAACTTGGATCTTGTCGTCATTTGGCTTAAGGCCTTCTTTGGTAATCATATGGCCTAGATATAGCACCTCTTTTCGGAAAAATTCACACTTATCTAAAGTAACCTTCAAATTTGTTTGTCGTAGTCGTTCAAAAACCATACGGAGCTTCTCTAGGTGTTCTTGTAAGCTGGACGAGTAGATGATGATGTCATCTAAATAAACCATGCAATGCAGGCCCTGCAGGCCTCTCAGGACGTTGTCCATGGCCCGTTGGAAAGTGGCCGGAGCTGTCTTAAGTCCAAAGGGCATACGCGTAAATTCCCAATGACCTGACTGCGTGGTGAATGCTGTCTTATGTCTGTCGTCCTCTTGTACTTCAATTTGGTGGTACCCACTCGCCAAATCGATCGTACTGAAGTAAGTTGACTTACCTAGTTTATCGAAAAGGTCTGAAATGTTTGGCAAGGGATATTTGTCGTCTGTGGTGATCTCATTTAACCGTCTATAGTCTATTACCATGCGGAATTTCTTCTCACCAGAAGCATCCGTTTTTTTTGGAACTAAATGGACCGGTGCGCTCCAGGGGGAGTATGATTCTCTAATAACATCATTCTGAAGGAGTTTATCTACCTGTTTGTTGATTTCTTCGTTTAGTGCTGGTGGGTGCCTATATGGCCTAATAAAAATTGGGTCTTCGTTTTTTGTTCTTATGGAATGTTTAACTTCGTTGGTAAATGTCAAAGGTAACTGGTCATTGTAAAAGATATCTTTATATTCCTTACACAAGTTACTAATGCAATTCCTCTCCTCTTCATTCATGTGTTCAAGTCTAAGTCTCGTCAAGTTGTCATCTAGCAACCTGTCAACTTCAATATCTTTCATCTCCACATCAGTACAATTTAGTCTGTTACGGTTTTCTGAATACTGGGTAACTTTAAATGGTCTTGTAATAGTCAAGGTCATGGATTCTTCTAAAGTGTTTTGGATAACAGTAGTGGCATAGCCGTTATTGCAGGTTACGATAGCAGATGGCATCCTAACGCCTTCACCAAATTTTGTATAGTTTAAAATAGCTTCCCCGGAGAATTGATCCGTAGGTAGCCGAACGAGTTGTTCTGTCCGTGGGTCTAACTCAATCACGTGGTTGCTTTCATTGATAATTGGAAGCGTCGTCGACTTCGTAACAAGTTTTAAGTTTTTCAAGTCGATGACAGCCTCCAATTGCATTAAAAGATCATTACCTATCAATCCGTCATACTTCGTGTCAACGTCATACACATAAAATTTGTGGCACTCACTGCTATTAAAAGAAGGCATCAGTGGAATTTGGACCACTTCATTATGGCTGCTTGAAGCATGCGTGCTGATAACAGTGAAAGGTTCACAAAGTGTGTAAGACCCAAAGAACTCATGGGCCTTGTGCGGGCTTATGAATGATCTGGTGCTACCAGTATCGATCATGAACTTTGCATCGATCTCTGGTATAAAAACATATGGTAGTTTGAGCTTAACGTCACAATTTAAATGTACTATTTCTCGTTTTTTATGGAGGCCTGCATGTGAAAATTTTGAACTTCCTCCTCTACACTATTATCATTCTTTGCTATTTCGCTTTCTTCCTCGTTTACACGCATTTCATTCGTAAGGTGCTCAGAATAACAGTATTCCTCCTCCTGTTGCCAGTTATCATGACCATCATATCCATACGCATTCTCAACATTATCATAATAGTACATGGGTTCACTTAATTCTAACTCGTTAAGACGAAACCCTTGGGGTTGAGATTGCCCTTGAGTTTTCATTGGTGGGGCTGTGCGCATAGAAACATCGGTGTTACCTGATTTGTTAAAAGCGGGAGGTTTGTATCCAAATTGACCTTGGTTAAACTGGGGACGGTAACCAAACTGCTGCTGCTGGGGTCTATTATTGAACTGCGATGGCTGCATATACCTTTGCTGCATATTAAATTGTTGAGGCATGAACTGTGGTCGGTATCCAAATTGTTGGTTCCCAAATGGTTTTTGGGTAACTTGGGGTAACCTCATTTGGTTGTTCGGTATTCCATAATTGAATCGGGGTGGATTTGCGTTTTGTAACATTGGTTTAAAACCGGTCGGTTGGACAGGTCTGCCAGGCATGCGTGCCATGTCGGCCATGTTAGGCATGCTAGCGACGTTAGTTTGTGGATTTGAAATACCAAATTTAAATTGTGGTAGCGAAAGGTTTGACTGTGGCTTATTTAATTTACTTCTCATACTGTATTGTTCATAAAAATTAACCTCTTCTAGTACATACTCTAATGCCTTTTCTAAAGTCCCTGGTACCTTTAACCTCACAACGCGGATTAGGTTTTCGGGTAGATTGTACAAAAATACGTTAAGGGACGTATTGTTGTATATGGTAATTTTGGCTTTTCTAACTTCGCTGTTTGTCAACTGATTCACTTTCGATACCAAGATTGCTCTAATTGATTGTATGCGATTGCAAAACTCTAAATAGGTTTCATTTTGCTTTATTTTTAAACTTTCCAATTCTATTGCTAAGCATTCCTCACTACGTGGTTCGCCAAAATGTTGGATGAATAATTCCTTAAGGTCATCCCACGAATTTACATCCTCGCGCTCACTAACCAAAGCTGCCGCTCTACCACCCAACCTACTAGTTATAGAGTGATACACATATAAGGCTTGAGCAGGAATTTCAGTAGAAAAACCTGAATGTATATATTGAGCCTTTTTTATAAAGAGATTTAATAAGGTATCTTCTCCTTCAAATTTCGGAATGAGGCAAAGCAACTCCCTTGGTATGAGGCGTAATTCCATTTTTATAGTCTAATATGTTACCTAAACTATTTTATAATACTTATATATGCACTGTGTTAACAACGAGACACAATTAATTATATTAACTAATTAACGATTACACATTTACGCATATATGTGCTACGATGAAAATCAAATAACGATTATTGATAATGATAATTATGGCAAACGGAAATAGACAGGAACAGATGGGATATGTGAAAAAGTTTACTCACAGTGCCCTCGAACTCATCCTTCCGTTGAGCCCACGTAGTATTCTTGATATCCGGGTCCAGTCTTGACAATTTATTTGGTTCGAGGATTTCCGCGATCAAGTGCAATACGGCACGGCGAAAACTAGCGAAACTCGCGATTTTTCGAGTGTATTTACGTAGTCTTCGCGCACGAAAATCCTACCGGCTGCGCCAGTCAAATTTCAGGATCACCGAAATAGTTTTTTAAAAACACAAGAAATTTATTTTAATTAATATAATTTTAATTGATGTGCGATACATTCAAGAGTTGATTTAGAACTAACTTACGTGACTAAAGCACAGAGGTACGGTCCTCTTATCTTTGTTTATGCGGTTCCGAGAACATCGGACCACCGCGCGATCCGCAGACGCAATTCAGCGGTTTTGCCGCCTACGCTTGTATGGTTACCGTGTTACCGGAATGCATAACTATGTAGTGATGATAATGATTGTTGTATTTATAAGTTTGAAATTTACTCTTACTTTTGTGTACATTGAGAAAACATTTGTGCATTCATTTTACCAGCCAATGGAGGTCTCCATCATCACATTACCAATACTCGATGTATTGCTAAATGTGTATAATTAACAGAAGCTACATTGAACTCAGGCACCGGTTATCTACAAGTATAACCTTAAATAACATAGGTTCTTTAACATTATACATATACATTAGGCCATCCATTGTGGTATCTAACGTGTTGCTGAGTTTGATGGTGAGCTTTACATACAATATGTACATCCTGGAGTCTTCAAGTCGCGAGTGAATAGGTACCTTCTAGGTTTGCGTGCTAAATCCTAGACAACGTCATCACTTAACATCAGGTGAGACAGTTGTCAAACGCAAACTTATAATATATAAAAAAAAAAAAAAAAATGCTAGAAAGGCTCAGGGAGTTTAATTCCCCCTCCTCCCCCACTCCTTATTTTATTCGGAAGCTTTGCCTACTCACTTCAAAAAGTCCACCCTCCGCGCCATCTGTCGTTTCTGTACTTTACGTAAAAACGTGAGGTGTAACTTTACGACTCACGCATCTCACAAATGTGAGATGCGTGAAGTGGACGAATTTTTTTAGGAAAAAATTCGGCTTATCGTAGGATTTGAACCCACGACTACAGAATATAGTCCTTATTTTTCCTTCAAAAATTTGAACAAAAATTCCGCCTAGCATCAACATCATGATGCAATAAACCATATACTCTTAGAAGTGAATGAAGCCCATATTCTGTCGATCGTGATATTGACTACGAGTCACGTTTCATCATTGAAATTCAGATAATAGAATCCTAGAAATGAAAAGCGCTGGTTGTACATTTGAATAATCCTCAATATTAAACCTCTAAGCGCATCATAAAAAATAGGCTTGTTACTCAACCTCCAATATTTATATTCCAACAGGATTGCGCAAAAGTTATGCTACCTGAAACCCTTAAAAAATCGTACCGTCGGAAATTCCTCAATCCAGAATTGATGTACTTAACAAAAAAGAACTTAAGAGCAGCAGTGCTAAAAAAGGCCAAATCTTGTACAAAATGTCCATCCTGCGAAGCTTTAAACGGCATGGTGAAGAAGAGTTCAGCTGGTATTCTGAAGATTATTCATGATAAGTATAGGACGAAGAAACCTACTGATGCTGTTGTTAAGAAGGTGCTAAAGGATTTCCATGAAGCGAAGGAGTCGAATAAAGAATTGGCGACAATGATCAATAGTGGACTGGTTATGGAGTTGAATCCTCTGGAGGTGAGATTATTTATATAATCCTTATAAATTACATGGCCACCATCATAATGACGAAGTTTGCTTCACAGTTGACGGTTGCTTTGGTTCAATGTCAGTGACCTGGCTTCTGGTCCCCTGGCCCTAGGTTCGAATCCTCGTAAGGCAATAAAGTATGTAATAAGCATGGATGTTTGTCCTGGTTCTTAGATTTTTGTTGTGATCCCGTATGAATGTGATACATTAAAAAACTTAGTGTCCGTCAAGTGTTTGTTACAAACAAAGAGAGTATATAAGCTTAATAGAAATATATGCATACATATGCATATATATGGAATATGCTACCAATACCATTTGATATTTGACAAAGTTCGCGACTCTGAGGGTTCAACTCACCAAAACACTGGAACTACCAATCCCACTAATATTATAAATGTGAAAGTTTGGATGGATGGATGTTTGTTACTCAATCACGCTAAAACGGCAGGACGGATTTGGATGAAATTTGGTATGTAGATACTGCAGGTCCCGTAATAACACATAGGCTACTTTTCATCATCATCAATCATCAACACGCGGGTGAAGTCGCGGGACGCAGCTAGTTATATATAAAAGAGTTATAATGGCTGGTACAGCGGGTGGGAGAACCTTCTCACTGACCCGAGCTGAGTTTTGTGGCTTAAGTGTAACCATTACTTTGGTAACTCGTATTATAAGGGCCCATTTACATCTTAGATAAAGAACTTCTACCAAAGAAACACTCTAAGAATGATTCAGCACAGTATATAGAGCATTCTCCACACTGGAGGTCCAGAAGTCTAATTACCTTATTCCGGAGTCACAATTTTACCTCCTTCCTAGCCACTATTGCTAACCTACGTATAGTTGATTCGTGGAAATAGTACTGTGCGATTTGTTGGTACGAAGGCAAAACGATGAACGAATGCGGAGTTACCCACGGTGAAATGGTACGTGGTATTGACAACTTTTGTGTCTAGTAGTAGTAGTAGCCGATATGTTATCCCAAAGTATAAGCTATCTTCATTCCAAATTCCATGCAAATCCATTGAGCCATTTCAGCGTGAAGGAGTAACAAACACCCAAAAGACATACCGACTTTCGCCTTTATAATATTTGTGTTACTAAGTTTATAGCTCCTCCATTGCATTCGTAATTTTTAACATAAAATAATATATTATTGCATACACTAGGTGCTGAATCTGTTCCGCCGTATCCCTGATGAAGACATCCCACTGCTGGGTATGAACGTGAAGCAGACGAGACCAGAAGACCTTATCCTCACGAGGCTACCCGTCCCCCCGCTATGTATCCGACCCAGTGTCATATCCGAGATCAAAGCTGGCACGTGAGTGCTCAATATAGAATAACTATTAGTTACATTGTTATTCAATCAAACGGGGCTTGATCGCGAGAAAAACATTTAGTAATTTATTTACCTCGACGTTTCGACCAAGTTGCATTGGTCGTGGTCACGAGAAGACTGGTCTTCTCATGACCGTGAATAAATTACTGAATGTTTTTGTCGCGATCAAGCCCCGTTTAATTTAATAACTATTAGTTACGTTTGGTATTATTACCCCCGACGCAAAAGGATGGGTTTTATTAGATTGTACTATGTTTTTGTCCGTGGCATCATAGCTCCTGCATTGAAAGTTTTGGGAAAGTGTCTTAATAGAGAGAGTTTAAGAAAGAAAGAAAGAGTTTATTTGTGACATAAATACTCAATTTTGTACAAATAATCATCACAACAATAAGTGCAATCAATAACAATAAGTTATGAAGGGATTTAAAAATGTACTACAAATGTCACAAATTGGCCCCAACTCAGTATAATGTTGGCTGCTAGCCAACGCTGCTCTTCCGTTGGAGCCATTTGGTGAGGTTACGTACATATCATACATACATGGACTTCTAATAATTGAAAAAATATATATATATACAAACAAATACATAATGAAAAAAAAAAAAATTATACGTGTCTCATACAAAACTTAACAAAGTAATCGCAATATTTTATAAATGTGTAGTGACCTGCTGTTCCAAGAGAATCTGCTCAGCCGTTTTTCAGTTCTTTTCTAGTCGACCGAGAGAATAGCTACTTCCACAGGTCTGATTCGAAAGTAACCATTACAATTATACTCCAAGTGGAATAGCAAAGCATAAACGTCAATTCATTATCAACCTGTGATCAATGTGTTTATAGGAGGAATTGATACCCAGAAACAATATAAATTCTTTCTGGTATTTATGCAAAAACCTATGCATGTTAAGTTTTTCTTGCTGCTTTACTTGTATTGGTTGAAAGAAATATTCAAAGTAATAACAACTTTATGTCATTCAATCAGCATTGCAATTCAACGTGACAATGCTGCTAGCATTCTGGGCACGTTGCCAATTGGTAGTGGGTTAGGTTAGACCTCTCAAAGGCTGCCAATAGCTAAAAGATTGCTCAAATGATATTGTACTAGTTGCAGTATTGTAATTAGTTATTAGTATTGTATTTTAATAAAGGAATCGGTCTGTGAACTTATAATTATGCTATGATATATTATCATAGAAGAACTTTGCTATGCCACATTAAGATGGTGTTGATTATAGCTGAAGATGATTTTCAGTAATGAAGACGACCTAACAATGAAACAATCTGAGATCCTACTGATCAATGATGTGATATCTCGCCACATGAGCAGCGGGGGGAAGAGTGAGCTGGTCCAGGAAGACTGGGACTATTTGCAGTTGCATGCGGCTTTGTATATCAACAGTGAAATGTCCGGCATCCCTCTATCCATGCAGGCGAGTAAATGAAAAAATATATCATTGTTTCAAAAACTTGAAGCGTGGAAGCGGCTGGGAGTGGATGAGAGGTGTGTGTTGTGTGAGATTGCTTACATACATGTTGGCCTAGTATACATTGTTAATATACATTGTACAAAATCTTTTTCTCAATTCTGTCATAAGAGGGTTTAGATATTGCTTCTTACATTACATTATTCTTTTTATTGATTTCAACATACATATCTTCTTCTTCTTGTCCTTATCCCACACTAGGTGGGGTCGGCCCAACATGTTTCCCTCTTCCTGATTTTAACATACATATATGAGATAAAATGTTTGCAAATGTTGAAAAGTGCAATACTATCATATTTTTTTATTACATATAATGTGGTTCTTGGCCATAAATGTTATAAGGTATCATTATTCAGATTATAGTTTCAATAAGGCATCAAAATGTGACAAATGGAATGAAAAGCAATGCTTAGCAAATAAAGTACTCATGATGAAATTTACACTTTTGTCTACAGCCTAAGAAACCCGGTCGTGGTCTCGTGCAGCGTCTCAAAGGCAAGCAGGGCCGCTTCCGCGGGAACCTCTCCGGGAAGCGAGTGGACTTCTCCAGCAGAACTGTCATCTCGCCGGACCCTAATCTGCAGATTCAAGAGGTTGAACCAAATGATGTGCTCGTTCAAACAAATAACACATTTTTTGGAGTTTCTATTCAAACCCAGGGGCTCTTTGAATACTTTTTATCAGTCCGCTGTACCTATTTGTAATCTAGCTATACTAGACTTTTTGAATGCAAAACGTGTGCCATAAGTTGCACAATTCTGACCCATTCAACCGAAAAATTCGTTGATCAAATAAGTTTGCCATACCGTAGTGTGCAAAGACGAAGACAAAACTTTATGAATTATGTACAAGTATTTTCTTTTTATAGCTATATCTGCACTTTGAGACATAATAGACATATAGTTTCGCGGGGCATATCGGGACCCCCTTTTTGAAGGCCAGTCGTCTAAGTCTAATGTGCTTGCATCTTCGTCGCCAACAATCAGCGAGTGAGACAACAGTCAAACGATATTATCGATTATACCAAAAATAATGTAATAACATAATCTAATATCATGTATGATTTTAAATATCGGGTCTATTTGCGCAAATGTAAATATCAAAGTATTATTAGGTCGCGTCGAAGTGGACAGTATATGTATGTTGTTTTTTTTTACATATTATATGTTTGCGTTTGACAACTGTCTCACCTGATGTTAAGTGATATTAAGGTGGTGGGTGTAGGTGGGCGTGCCTGTGCACGTGGCCAAGATCCTGACGTACCCGGAGCGCGTGTTCCCCGCCAACCTGGCGTGGCTGCGCAAGCTGGTGTGCAACGGGCCCGACGTGCATCCCGGGGCCAACTACGTGCAGCAGCGCGGCTGGAACCACAAGAAGTACCTCAAGTACGGGAACAGGGAGAAGATCGCGCAGGAACTCAAGGTACCCAAGTCTACAGCTACACCAAAATGTCTCTCTGAAGCTACCTGTAGATGGTTTTGAGTCACTAGGGATTTGCCTATTACGATTTAAGAAAGTTTATAGATACAGGCATACTTTGTCGAATATTAATCAAAATTATCCATATCTAAATTATATTAAATACACAATATTTGGTATTCATTTTGAGAGATAAGAGAGATCGGGACTTTGGTCCCGACTCGCTGAGTCAACAACTCGTAAGGATGCCTCGTGCAGCGGCGAAACTCGTGGCGAAGTGGTTCCATTGCGTAAGATTGCATTTGTGTATCGTATTGTATACTTTCGGCTTGTAATTTTTGCGCAAGGGAGGGCGGTGCACACTACATCCTACTCTGGAATAATATAATCTTGCGGAATTAACTCTATATATTGTATATTTCATATAATTATTATTACTATCAATTCGATGTTCTTTAACTATTATAGTACATTGGAAATTCTCGTGAGTGTGACACATTATTATATAGATGTAGTATCCGGCTTTACTCACATTTATAGTCGAAGTTTTGACCTAGGTTTCGGGCATGACCGATGCCCATCTTTACCTGTACATATTTTAATCGATAATATTATTAGCAATCTATCATAAAAGGAAAAGGATGTCCAAAGATTGATTTAAAGATATTTACGGTACGGGGTGCTTCCATAAGATTGGGTGTTTTACGGGGAAGTTTCTCCCGAAAGTCTTTGCAAGTCAATGTTATACTGTTAACTGTTAACATACTGTTCTCGATTCTCCTCAACGATCTACCGAAGAATGTTCGTAATGGCCACATACTAATGTACGCAGATGACGTGGCAGCAATTGTAACTGCTCCAAGCGTAAACTTGCTAGAGCGAAAGCTAAATGAGGTGGCTTGCGAACTAAATGATTGGTTCAAAATCAATGGTTTTATATTGAACGTAACAAAAACTCAGTTCATGCATATAAATCTAGCCGGTCGAACTTACAAATCACTGGACGTCAAAGTTGGTCTAACACAGATGAAACAAGTGATCAATACAACGTTTGTAGGATTCAAAATTGATAGCGCCCTCACGTGGGAGAACCATATAAATGAATTGTGCGACAAAATAGGCCGCGCTTGTTTCGCAATGCGGCGGGTCTCTGCCGTGCTGCCGCTTCATATGGTCCGAAATTGCTATTTCGCGTCCGTGCACTCATTAATTCAGTACGGCGTTGAGTTCTGGGGTCGCGCTGCAGACTCTGAGCGCGTCCTCATCATGCAAAAAAGAGCTCTTCGAGCTATGGCACGAGTGTCACAGGAGATTTCAGCAGAGCCATTATTCAGGACCATGAAGGTAATGACCGTGCCCGCCATGGTGTGTTTTCAAGCGGCATTATATGCAAGGGATAACTTTGAAAAATACTCCCAACTTGGTGAAGGGCGGGGTCACGACACGCGATACCCGCACAGGTTGCGTGAGGTACCTCGTCGACTTACAAAGACCTCGAAACTGATCCATGTAATGGCACCCGGTGTCTATAACAAACTGCCGGAGGATGTGCGTAACTCACCCTCAAGAAACTCCTTCAAAAGCAAACTAAAAAAATGGCTTATAGACCAAACATTCTATAAATTTAATGATCTATTTAAGATAAAAAGTGCTGTCACTTAAATAAGTAGTTTGCTATCATGCTTATACAAATAATTAATTGACATATTGAATTGTATTGTTTTTAATTTATTTTGTATTTTTAAGAATGACTATTTACTATAGAATAATTGTATATTGTATTTTTCCTTGATGGATACTGTATTTTAATTAGACCTGTAACATATGAAATGGTATCAATAAAGTGACTATGACTATGACTATGACTATACTTGTAAATGGTAATGTATTGCATGCTCAGTGCGGAGACACGGTGGAGCGCCACCTGGTGGATGGTGACGTGGTCCTGTTCAATCGCCAACCCTCGCTCCATAAGCTCTCCATCATGTGTCATCGCGCCAAGGTGCAGCCGCAGCGGACCTTCAGGTACCCCCCACCAAGCTCTGTCTCTCCGTCATATGTCACCGCACCAGTTGTTAACAATTTTCATCCCAAGAGCCATTTCACCGCTAACCCAACTCATACATGCTATTATTAGCATATCACTTAATACACACAAAAGCTTGGAATTTTGGCTGTAGTAGGTTTTCAACACCACATGAAGGAAATGAAGGTGATGGAAGATTTTATGCATCATGGACTTGCAAGTTATTTGGGATAACACAGTGGTTTAGTAAAAGATCCATAATGAAATTCTAAAATAACTGACGCACTTCAAAGTACGCCCAGCCGAAGTTACTGGTTCTGAAGTGTAGCGTGTTAGCGAGATCGAATGATGCGACAAACATATGCAAGTGAGCAAGGCAGTTATACATTTATCATGCCCGAATCAGTCTATATTTGCGCTGTACACTTCAAAACGCGAACTTGTTGAACGTTTTATTGAAGCGATGTTTGCTCAGCGGTAGAAGCGTCGGTTCTCGAAGACGGACGCTGGTTTTTTTTTTTATTTTATTTTATTTATTTTAGGATCTACAAACAGTACAAAAACTTACAATTAGGTGCGAAGAATATGTGTGTAAGTATAGGTAGTTAATGTACCAACAGCGTAGACCACAGATTGATAAACTTAAAAAATCAAAAACTTAAAAATAGAATATAATATATATAGTTAGCATGGAGCCGCCATCTTGAATTACTTTCATATAAAAGCAGCAGCGGACCTGCGCCGCCCTCTTTCTTTCTGCGGCTGTCGACGAGGCAACAACTCCGTGTGGTGATATTCCTTTCGTATTTTGTGGACAAAGTGTTTTAATGTGTGTTAATTAATTGTGAATTATTATTCTGTAACTGTAATCAGTGTTTTGCACTAGAAGATATTCTTTTTTTTATATTAATTGTAATAAATTGCTAAATTCAGAAGTGGGATAGGCTCCATTGCCTATCTTTACTCTGTTTTCTAGCTCACAGTATCCTGACGTTAGACGTTTAAAATCATGTCTGAACAATCAACGTCACGTAGTCGGAGTAAAAAGAAAGCTAATCCAAATTCCAATGTTGATGAGCTTCAAGAAACTCTCGGTGCGATTCTGTCGCGCCTCAGCGCCCTGGAAGATAGCGGCCGGCGAGCTTCGTGCAGCAGCGAGACGGCGGCATCAGGAACGTGCGCCGTTATCGCGTCACCGAGGGCGCCTGGTCCGCACGTGCCTCCACCGCCCGAATCCAACGCTAGCGCCGTGACGGCGAGCACGTTGCCGGACCCCACTGAACGTCTTATTGGAGCTTTAAGTGCATTAACTAAGGTCAGATCCACCCATTATTATATTTCAAACTTTGATCCAAGTTTGCATGATATCGATTCTTGGTGTGAAGAGGTTGAAAAAGCGCGTATTATAAACAATTGGGATGACAACGAATGTCTAGCTCGTATTGGTAATTGCCTTAAAGGAGATGCTCGTAGTTGGTTAAGCGATTGGATAACCAATGACCGCACATGGTCAAATTTTAAAACTGAGTTTAAACCACTGTGTTCACGAAGAATCGATATAGCAGGCATTTTGTATGACGTTATGAGTACCAACTCCAACAGCTATCCCACGTACGCAGAGTATGCAAGACGATCACTTTTGCGTCTTAATATCGTGAAAGGCTTAAGTGATGATTTGACTACAGCTATTGTTATACGTGGAATAACTGACGCACAGATACGTGCCACGGCAACTAATGCTCGTTTAACGACTAAAGACCTCGTTGAATTTTTGTCCATTTACACAAAACCTAATACATCAACTAGTAGCGTAAAATATACACAAGACAAAAAATTAGAACACAACTTTAGAAAACGCGGTCACAGTAACATGACGACGACCAGTGATTTAAAATGTTTTTCGTGTCAATCTACCGGCCATTTTCAGCGATCTTGCCCAAAACGATTTAAAAGTAATACACCCACGGCTGCAGTAGAACCTAGGACGTGTTCGTTTTGTAAAAAGAAGGGCCATGACGTCAGTGTTTGCTTTGCTAAACAAAAGTCAGAACAACGAAATGAAAACATGTCAACTTTTACCTCGAGTTAAAAGGTGCGTCAACTGATAGATACCTACGTCACGACTGCTGTATACAGGGTATCATCATGTTTGTCTTATTTCGAGATTGTGTTAAAACATTTGCACACGGCTACCCTCATACAATTTAGTTGTGTATTTCTTGACAGTTGTTTAAAAAGTAGGGTAGTGAGTGTTAGGTTGCTAGATTTTACCAGTTTCTTGTAAATTTAATGGCAACTGAGCTTCAGGTAACTAAATTTCATTGTATAAAGTGAGTGAATGGAATGGTGCAAATGCTATCGCGACGTATTGAATTATTTATGACAGAAGATGTAGGCATTACGTTTTCGCGAGCTTTGGCGATTCGTATCAGTGCAAATTGTACGTTTTGGATAAATTATTCCGCGTGACTACTATTCATCACTAGAGTTTTGATCAGCAAAGTTAAGAGACTGTGGTCCCTAATGAGTAGTATTGCGATTTGTTAGTATAAAGGGAAGGATTGTACTGTTTTTGTTTGGTGATTTCGTTTTGCTAGAAAACGAAACGCGCAAGCAAATTAAGTCATTACCGGAGCATAAAAGTATGGTTTGATTTCAAGTAGTGCAGTAGCAAATGTGATAGTTAAGATGTATATCAGTGAGTCATGTACCGTACCAGTCGAGATTAATGTGAGTGATATTAATCAAGCCTAAGAGATGATGTGCAGGAGAGTTTGCAATCTATCGGCCGTATTCGGTTTGACTATGCCAGTAGTTAGTTCGAGGGTGCGCGATGGGCGGCTAGGCTCTGGTGGAGGTCGTGATCTTTGAGAGACCGATCGAGAGGTCGAAAGCGAAATTATAAATAAGTGCATGGTGAATTTGCTGTTCAGTTAGAAAGCTGGGCAATAGTTGGTTTAGTCTTACGTTGTGTCAACGCTAAAATGATTTAATAATGATCGGTACTGGTACTTGGCTCATGGCAACAGGTTAGTTCTTATTAAATGTTGTTGTACTTTATTCAGCTATAGAGACTAGTGACTTCTGCTGAAGTATTGAGCAATGTAGGTAGGTGCGAGTTTAAGATTCGATTCGGAGTTTGAAAATTCGATCATACTTCGGAGTTGATTGATTGAGGCCTAGTGTGTAATCAACTTATTCAAAAGTTTGTATGTAGAAATGTATCCAATCTGATAGTAAGTGAATGTATTTTATTGGTCGGAGGTGACAGAACGGTAGTTAAACAAGTTGACACTATGTGTAGGTGCAGAGTGCTGCCAGTTTCAAGTGTTCGCTATTATCCGCGTTTCAATATTAGCTATTGTAGATTTTTGTTTGCGGTTTTTGTTTCACGTGTACAATAGTGATAGGGTCAAGAAACTGCCGCGTGTATTAGATTATTAATGAAAGTAGGTACTTCAAAAATTTGGATCATAGTGCGTTGTTTGATGATGAAACTTGATGATTTTGGTAATAGTTTGGAATTTTAATAAATTAGTCCATTTAGAAGTTAGATTGCCTAAATTCGAGAACTATGAAGAGTTTATTTTGATAAGTCATTTATCATAGTGTCAGAATAGCCGAACAAAATATTTGGGGAATGCTTCGCTCTCATAGTTCACTTACACAAGGATGTGAAACGTAACCAGGATGTCAGGTCTACTAACGTAATGTTCAGATTCAGTCTGGTGCGAGGCCGACTCGATGCTATAATGCCAACTTCAAAAAATAGTTGTCTGCTAAGTTCATAGCGGCCTTCATCAATGTTGAATTTATGCTGTATCGGTCTATGCCGATTTAATGGGGCAATTGACAGTATATGTGCTAACATACTAAGGAAAATGACGCGTTTTGTCGTTGAATCTGGCATCGAGGATATTATGGATGAATACATAAAATAAAAAAATAAAATAACAGTTGGTAGTCTGCTGTCAAAATCGGCATTTGTGAACCGAGCATATTGCCATGTCGAGTGGTAGACTAAGGCCTCTGGGGTACCTTTGTTAATAGTAATGTTGTTGCATTGAGCGTACGGCTCTGCTGTGTTAGCATTGAGTGTGGAGCTCTGCTGTGGTTGCATTGAGCGTATGGCTCTGCTGTGTGTGCATTGAGCGTATGGCTCTGCTATGGGTGCATTGAGCGTGTGGCTCTGCTGTGTGTGCATTGAGCGTATGGCTCTGCTATGGGTGCATTGAGCGTGTGGCTCTGCTGTGTGTGCATTGAGCGTGTGGCTCTGCTGTGTGTGCATTGAGCGTATGGCTCTGCTATGGGTGCATTGAGCGTATGGCTCTGCTATGGGTGCATTGAGCGTGTGGCTCTGCTGTGTGTGCATTGAGCGTGTGGCTCTGCTGTGTGTGCATTGAGCGTGTGGCTCTGCTGAGTGTGCATTGAGCGTGTGGCTCTGCAGTTGTTGCATTGAGCGTGTGGCTCTGCTGAGTGTGCATTGAGCGTGTAGCTCTGCAATATTTTATTTGAATGTTTAATAATGCTTTTCTTTGTTTGCTTATAGTTGAAAACGAGATGTCTGCTGAAAAATCTCCTGAAATCAACCAAGACCAGATAAATGCCAGTGCGCAGAGCCTGAATGAAGACGTGACACCAGGTCCATCAAATAAAATATTACTGCTGATATCGTAAACGCGAGCTCTGCACTTGAGATGAGTAAATTTTCACAAGGTAACGCTGCCACGCCGGTTGGAGCCGAAAACCTTTCTCGGGCTGAATTACATAGAACGCGGCCGAGGACGACCGCTAGTCAGGAGAGGCCGAGTTAGCATGGAGCCGCCATCTTGAATTACTTTCATATAAAAGCAGCAGCGGACCTGCGCCGCCCTCTTTCTTTCTGCGGCTGTCGACGAGGCAACAACTCCGTGTGGTGATATTCCTTTCGTATTTTGTGGACAAAGTGTTTTAATGTGTGTTAATTAATTGTGAATTATTATTCTGTAACTGTAATCAGTGTTTTGCACTAGAAGATATTCTTTTTTTTATATTAATTGTAATAAATTGCTAAATATATATATATATATAATATTAGATTATATAATATTAGATTATATAATATTAGATATATACATGTTAACATAGATTTTTGTACAGGTATCTAATTTACTCAATTTGTACCTTCCTGCGGGGAAATCCTGGTTCAATCCCTACCAACGGCTTGAGCTTCCGGTGATGGTAACATTATCAAATTCGCAGCGTACTTTTCGCTAACTACCACCCTCAAGTCTGAAAAGCTGTCACCAAATACATAGTGTGTTCAGGCAGCAGTTTTTGAGAACCAGTAAGTATCCTAGGTCTAGCGTGATAATATCTTCGACAATATCGTCACTGACGCAAGAGAGATAGCAGTGTTAACGCAATTTTAGATCTATACAGTATAAAAAATTAAATAAATAACCATTTTTACGACGATTTTAGTATTTTTGTGTGAACCTGATATCCAATTAATTAAACCGTCGTCGACTAAAGTGTCGTGTCACTTTGACAATTTGAAAATTTATATGGCAGAAAAAAGTGTGCCTGATCAGCTAGTAATTATATAACAATCTGTTTTTTTAAAATATTCACGCACTTTGGTCTTCCCTGAGATATATAGAAATATATCTCGGCAAAGACCATAGTCCGAGCTAAGAGGTAGGCCTAAAAACGCCATTAGTCACAACAGCTGATGCTTAGGCCTTCCTTATACCATAGAAAAATAAGACGTGGGGCACTCGGGGACTGCCGCGGTAACGCTATTGCATAGCATTTTTTATCAACTTATGCTATTAATTATATTAATAACTTATGCAGTAACGCCGATACAACCAATGCCACCTAGAGGCGAGTTGCTGAACTAAACAGACAAGCGTGATATTTCAAAAAGTCATTAAAAGTTCTGCTATTCATCGATAGATGGCAAAACTAAAAAGTATCACCGCTGTGCCGGTCGGAGTGGGGGGGTGTTAGGTTATTTTCGTTACGGAATTTCTGGATTCGGTCTCCACGCTCAAGGCCCGCGATAGAAGCTATGCAATAGCTTATGGAACTCGTTGCCCGAGTCTGTGTTTCCCGATATGTACAATCCTGGAGTCTTCAAGTCGCGAGTGAATAGGTACCTTCTAGGTTTGCGTGCTAAATCCTCGTCATCACTTAACATCAGGTGAGACAGTTGTCGAACGCAAACTTATAATATGTAAAAAAAAAAAAAAAAAAAAAAAAAACGTATAAATATTTAACATAGTATGTTAATAATTTGTGGTGCAGGTTTAACGAGTGCGTGTGCACTCCGTATAACGCAGATTTCGACGGAGACGAGATGAACATGCATCTGCCGCAAACGGAGGAAGCCAGAGCTGAAGCGCTTATACTGATGGGGGTGAGAACAGCAGGGCGATTGTCTATCGCTGTTTTTTTTAATTAGAACCTATAAATTCCAGGCGGTTCCATTTTCATCGGGTTGGAATCTGATGATGGGATCCTGGGGAAATCGATGGAACTCTTAAAATTGTAATGGCACACTTGATGACACTATGGTTACTGCAAAATCAATGAATGAATAGTACGGCACTAATGATAATACGATAAGAAAACATATTACTTTTTGTCAATAATTGCGACAGCCGACTTCATTCATCTACATTTTTTAAAGATTTTCCACATATTTTTTATGATATCATAAAAACTAAGATAAACGATTAAAAAAAATAATTAATGGGACTACGTCGGAGCATATTCCTGCAAACAAATAGAGAATTTTCACAATCTGTCAACAGTTGGTGGAGAAATAGGTGAACATACACTAAAAAAAACCTTCGTTGAAGTCGGTTAAAAATACTTCGTGTGTTGTAATTTTCACACTGCTGCCCAATTTCTCTAGTGTCTTTCTTCGTTTTTTATCAACAGAACAAATCTAACCTAGTAACACCGCGCAACGGCGAGCTTCTAATCGCGGCCACACAGGACTTCATCACCGGTGGTTACCTCATCACACAAAGAGATACTTTCTTCACCAAGAGTGAGGCCCAGCAGCTGGCGGCTTGTCTACTGGCCGGGCCCGACTCCAACATGAGGATCGACATGCCTCCGCCTGCAATACTGAAACCGCGAGTGCTGTGGACGGGGAAGCAGATATTTAGGTAAGCTAGTCAATACTGAGACTTTACAGTCTCCTACATTGTTTCTTTTTAACCGACTTTAAAAAAAAGGAGGTTTATGTTCGACTGTATTTTTAATTTTTTATGTATGTTCACCATTGTCTTCCTCATTTTTTGGGCCTATTCTAAAAATTCTATTTTCTTTTGATAGAGTGTACTTTCGAGGTGGTCCCATTTAAATTTCATCAAAATCAGCCAAGCGGACACTCCAATAACTGAAAAGTCCTCCAATAACAATTAGGAAGTCATCCAAGTAGACTTAACACGTCTACTTGGATGACTTCCTAATTGCGGGTGAAGAAATCGGTAAACTTATACAGTGACAATTGATCCCGTGAGTAGCAAAGGTCACTGAAAAGGGTGTAAAACAATTTTTAACCAAAAAAGGAACCAATTTTAACACTCTAAAGTGTGTAATAACTTGTCGAATCCGGTAAATTGTTCTTAAATTATGGCTTCTGTATTGTTCTGATTGTACATATTTTTAATGTTTTTTGTCACAAAATAAAGACTATATCGATGTCTATGCTGCTCGTAGTTAGTTGGCTAACGCGTGATATCTCTCTATAACAGAGTCAAGATCGCATTGATCTCCGCAAAGACCGGTTGAAAGCGACCTGCATCCAGAATCGTCCTGCGAACAGAGTCCCATACTATCATGACTAGTTGTCGTCAGCCTGGTTACCAGTCGACGCTCTGAACCCTTGACTGTTATTGTTCCTTATTTGTTACAGTTTGATAATGAAACCGAACAAAAAGTGCGAAGTTAAGGCCAATTTGGAGACCAAAGGGAAAAATTACACCACGAACAAGGACATGTGTATACAAGACTCCTGTGAGTACATACCCTTGCTTTGTCTTGTCACTAAGAATTTTCTCTTAGACCACAGTATTTGGCCGAGGCAGTGATGGATCCCTCAACACAGACTGCTACCCAGAGTTTCTTGTCCAAAGAATATAGAAACAGATCTGTCATTTTTTCAGTCATTTGAAGCAAATAAATACAAATACAAAAAATACTTTATTGACATAATTCGTGTACAAACAAATAGTGAAACCAAAGTAATAGCAATAGTGAAACCAAGACTGGCCGGTTGGCGCAGTTGGTAGCCCTCTGCCTTCTGAGCCGTTGGTCCAGGGTTCGATTCCCGGACAGGTCAAACATTTGTGTGCATGAACATGTCTGTTTGACCTGTGTCTGGGTGTGTATATGTATATAAGTATATACATCAGTCATCAGGTTACCATAGCACAGGCTCTGCCTAGTTTGGGACCTGAAGACTTTGTGTGAATGTTAATAAATAAAAATAAATAAAAAAAAGACTTTTATTATTTATATTAATATTAAGAATGATTGATTTTGAATATTTTGTTCAAAATCAATAATTACCCTTATCGCTTCTTAGCGATAAGACCGTCAATTGTGCAACGTATTTTGCATTTGTTAATGTTTCACATTATAATTCTTATGTTAAGTTGATGTACTTGTACAATAAAGTGTTCTCTATCTATCTATTACACTCAAAACAATTAGGTAACAAAAATAGTGTCTCGATACATTTTATAATGTTGTGAAATAATTGTAAGTCTTTTTATCAGATGTGATAATAAGAAACTCGGAGCTGCTCTGCGGATCCATGGACAAGAGCACCCTGGGGTCGGGGACGAAGACCAGCATCTTCTACATCCTGCTGCGGGACTGGGGCGAGGAGTTCTCCGTGCGGGGCATGTGGAGGTCGGTCGCATGGGTTTTATTGTTGACATGCTTGCGTTAGCTTATCACATAGATGTAATGTCTGATGTTGCAAAGAGTTGTTGTCGCCTGCTTGCCTGACGCCAACGCACCTCTGGAGTCTTCCTTGGTAGTATGATAACTAAAAGTACAATTTAGACATCCAAATTCGACGCTCTGCTCAATATCCCAGTGGGTTAGCGGTAGAACATCTGGGACTGCCGATATTTTAAGAGTTACCCTTATCAAGATATAACTTTTATATATAAAATCAATCTATTTACTTTATATTGAAATTAATTTATATATTACTTGTTCGAAGTTTTTGTATGATCTTGGCAAAATCTTTAATTTTTTGATTTTAAACTGTCACGGTCACTAACATAAAAGTTGACTTTAGAAACGGGATATTTACCGTGTATTTTTCAACCAACAAATGATAAATATGTACATGGATAAATATCCCGGTTCTAAAGTCAACTCTTAAAATTTGTAAGTTCTTGTTTAAAATGTCTTGTTTAATACGTATCCACATTTAATGCAAACAAATAATTATTCCATTTTATTTTATTAATATCAATGATTAAGCTATCATAAACAAAAAAACGCTTTACGGTTTCAGAATATTTCTTATCTCAAAAGAATTACATTCTCTTACTGAGATATATAATAACTTAAAAATAAACACTTATTGTGCCGTAGCTCATAGTTTACAAACGCATTTATACTAATTAATTAAGAATTATACTTTCGAACAACAATAGTAAAACATTATCCGCTAAATAAAATGTTAGCATTGCCGCGCCGCACCGCGCAAAGTCCAGTGGCATGAATTCTTTGAAGAACAATAATGGTCGAATGTACTAAGGCTGTGCTCACGGTTTGGCTTTCAAACTCACACCCCCCACACTAGACCACCCTGTGTCGCGCGAAGCATAGACGCACACAATAACATTACACCAACATGCAAGACCCGAGAACTAACACCTCATCACAGAAATTGTGCAGCTGGGATTTGAACCCAGCGTCGCGTCAAACATTTTCAACAAGTCAGTGCCGTCAAACATTTTCTTAAACATCAAATTACTTCTTGTAATATATGCCCATTTATAGTAATAAACAATATTTATGTGTAATAGATTGGCGCGGATGGCGTCGTTTTACATGATGAACAGGGGGTTCAGCTTCGGCATCATCGACGTCACTCCCGGGAAGAAGCTCATAGAAGCCAAGAACAAACTTCTAGAAATCGGGTGAGGCTCTCTCCTTGACACAAGATAATGTTCGTGAACCGATGTGCTAGGAGAACAGTCGTCCTTATTTTTTTTTTCCTTTATCACACTCAGACCCCCGCATTAGGATACCCTGTGTCGCGGGAGGCATGGACACACACAATCACAACACACAAACACCCAAGACCCGGGACAAACACCTATACTCATCGCACAAATGTTTGCCCCTGCCGGGATTCGAACCCAGGGTCCCGGAGACACAGAAGTCAAGTCACTGACACTGACCACTGCACCACGGCGACCGTCGCTGTATGTAAAGTCTCTATACCTCGTCCATTTTCATGTCTTCTGTTATGTATGGGCATCTAACACTGTGGGCGACCTTCTCGACAATAATACTCTTGTATTTTTTTCCATTTCTTTTGAACGCAATATTTTTATATTTCTATTAGTTCAAAACTGGTGGGAGAGTAGTTTTCCAGTCTATACCACCGAATACCACGCGAGTTCTAGTCGGTCCGGAGATTACAATATTTTTATCAGTTGAAAATAAGCTTTTACGTCTTTCTGGCCGTATTGTCGCCGCTATGCCGTTACTGAACATTTAGATATCTTAATTTTTACTTATTGTATGCCGTATTTGTATATGCCTATTATGTCGTCATGCTCAAGCTACAAGCTTGCGTTTGACAACTGTCTCACCTGATGATAAGTGATGACGTTTTCTAGGATGTAGCACACAAACCTATAAGGTACCTTATCACTCGTGACTTGAAGATTTTATACGTTCCATTCCTTGGCAGTACGCATTATGAACGTGGATTGATTTGCAGATGATTCAGTCAATCCGGTAACATATAAAATCTACTATATGTTATTTTTACCTTGTCGTATTTTATTGTTTACCAATCGATTCCATTTGTGACGCGTGTCTTGATTGTGCAGGTACTCCAAATGCGACGGGTACATATTGGAGATGGAGAAGGGTACTCTTCAGTGCCAGGCGGGCTGCTCCGTGGAGGAGAGCCTGGAGGCCGTCATGCTCAGCGAACTCAGCAGCATTCGGTGACTGGTGACGCTCATACTAACTCCTTTTCTTTTTAAAAATGATTATTATTATTAAATAATGGGAAAAATAACACGAAATTTTCAACAATTAATTGAAAATTCGGTGTTACAGTTTAATCAGTGTAAGAATATACTCTCTTTAAACATTAATGGGAAAATACGTTTTTATGGAAATCGAACCACCTTAACGTTGAATTTATCATTTAGAAAATCTCTTTTGAGATGGGAAGTGTTATCATATTTAGAGTTCCCGATGTGGTTCTATTGACTTTGGAAAGCAGTGTTATAGTCTTAATACTTCGGCTTTATTGATTAATAATAATAATATTATAAGTGCGTCTTTGATGTATCTGCCCATAACTAGCCCTTAAACTTATGTTTTAATTATTTTTTAAATATTTTAACTTTAAACATAGTAGAATACTAGACTAGAAACTTAATAAATATTAATACTACAACCTCTAAATAATTATTACTGTAAATTAATCTATCTCTAATCTTGGAGGGTATGCCCCGAGAATGATGGTGGCATTGTCTAAATTTAATATTTTAATACTGACTTTTTAAAAATTGTTCGCTCAAGATAGATTACGATATATATATTGAAGATAGATAAGATAGACACATAGATTTCGTTATTTTGTTAAAATGAATGGCAGATAGGTCTTGTGCCACGTAGGCGCAGTCAAGCCTTCGCACGTGTTATGACGGTTGCCTCATACACAGATTTAACATACACACTGTTCTGGGCAAAATACTTATTTATTTTGTTTGTAACAGAGAACTGGCGGCCAAGGCTTGTTTCCGCGAACTGCATCCCACAAACGCACCACTTATAATGGCGCAAAGTGGATCCAAAGGTAATAAACAACGCGGCACTTTTAAATTTAAAATTTACGCTATGGCGCTGATGAATGTTGCTTAATTTAATTTATGTAATTCTGAAACATGTATTAAATTTTCGTAATTAGAGAGCAAGTTTTTGGTGATTATGTGCAGTGCTACTGAAAGGTTTTTTAAAACGGAAACACTCAAGGAAATGAGTCGATTAATTTACGCGTCTCGCTTCCCACTCACTGAAACGCTTCTTGGCAATAACATCAGGTAAAGTATGGTAGTTTCCATTAAAAGTAATGATACTCGCTTGCTTTTACTGTGCTAGTTTAATATGGTGTGATGTGCAGGTTCGAACATCAACATATCGCAGATGATCGCTTGCGTCGGCCAGCAGGCGCTCAACGGGAAGCGGGTTCCCAACGGGTTTGAGGACAGATCTCTGCCGCATTTCGAAAGGCATTGTACGTACTCTTGTTGTATAATTTGATACCATTGGTCGCGCCACACTGTTATTTCTTTTTCTTTCTCGTCTCACCCACTAAGTAAGCTTGATACAAAATATTGTGTTCTTTTATGCCGCTCTATCACGTTTACCTTTCATACTTATATCCATCTTAATGCATTCAGCAGCATCCAGACCTTGTTTGGCCTTCCTCTGTTCCTACATCCAGTTATATACATACTCAACACTCTTAGGTTTTTTATGCAATAGACGATTATGAAGAGACAAGCCGCCCGATTGTAAGCGATCACCGTCGCTTATGGATATCTGTAGCATTCCATTACTGGCGTTACGATGCCTTGTCAATCCGTTTCAGACTTTTTTCCTTTCCTTTTTCGCACTTTCATTTTGTAGTTATGTACTTAGGAATTCATAGGGAGGAAGGTTGTTCCACATTTTGCAGGTGTATGGCAAAAACTATCGGTTGAAACGCACTATGAGGGACTCCCATGAGTCAATTTTATGCGGATGAGCTTTCAAGAGATGTCAGCTAATACGGTGGTAAAACCTTGATGCCGGATTAACTTAAACGCTTCTTGTTGTGGTTTTTATATCTCCTCATAACATACCCATACCCCGCTAACCTATTAATATTACTCTTAATTATTTTATTATCATTTGCCACTAGCATATAATTCATTCAAGAAAACTAGCCAAGTGCGAGTCAAACTAGCATAAGGAAAAAAATCGGCCACTAGTGGTATTTGAAACCACGACTACAGAATACCGTTCCAGTCGCTTTGCCATCTAAGCTATAGTGCACTCCACTTGCCGTCCGAATGTATTGCTTCCTTTTACATCTGAGGGGATATTGTTCTTAGCGCCATCTACCTTTAATTGTATGAACTATTAATAGGACTGATAGACCAACATTACAGTTTATATCGTATCAAGCGAGGGCACCATACCATTATTCTTATAGATTTTTCCGTCAAATAATTTGAACGTAAATTCCGCCTAGCATGTTGTTAATGCAATAAACCATAAAAACTCTTAGCTTAACGAAGTTTACCTACAAACAGGGACAAATTCAATTTCGCAGTGGAAAAACTCTTGTCCCCTTACATCGGCATAGATCGCCCCAAGCCAACTGCACTATGTATATTATCGATTTTCAGTGATTACAATGTACAATGTGTGTGTAGCAAAGATCCCGGCGGCGCGTGGGTTCGTGGAGAACAGTTTCTACTCGGGACTCACCCCCACCGAGTTCTTCTTCCACACGATGGGGGGGCGCGAAGGGCTCGTCGACACCGCCGTCAAGACCGCAGAGACCGGCTATCTGCAGCGGAGACTTGTCAAGGTGACTACTACACGAGCTGACTAAAAAAAGAAAATTTTTAGATTTTTAGAAGTAGAGAACATGATTTTCTACTTCTGGCTGACAAAGCGTCGAGACGCCGCTGATCTGGCTTTGGCCTGGTGTCAGGAGCTGCAAAAAAGCCATGGTACTCGCTCATGGATTAATTGCCATGATTTTCAAAGATATTGATAGAAAATTATTTGGTTTCTGGATATGTATTATTTCCGAACTGGGAGCCACAACTGACTATGGAAAGAGCCGCATGAGAATTTTGTAACTTTATAAATCTAGTATTTGATAACTGCAGAAGATGTAATCGCGCTAGACCTAATTAATATGTTTACTGGCTCTCAAGGACTGCGCCTGAGCGCACTGTGTGCTTGGTGACAGTTTTTCAACCTTGAGCTAGGTAGCTAGCTAACCAGGCAGGTACGGGAAAGTGGTCTACCACCATGCTGGGAGTTCGATAATGGTGTTGCCTTCAGTTATTTATTTTATTCATATAAGGTAAATAAATGCATAATTATGAAGGATGTACTTATGAAAATCAGTAAAATCTGTGCCAAACCAATATTATAAACGTAAAAGTAATCTCTGTCAGTCTCTCTGTTACAACAACGGTGGCTTGTATTTCGTTTTCAGTCATTGGAAGACCTTGTGGTGCACTACGACATGACTGTCCGCAACGCGACCGGGGAAGTGGTGGAGTTCCGCTATGGGTCGGACGGACTCGACCCCAGCTACATGGAGGGGAAGGACCGGCCAGTAGATCTTGCCAGGGTCATGGCGCACGTGCGGGCCAGCTGTCAGGACAAGTAAGGGAGAATTTACGCATGCACTAATAGTATGAAGCGATGATAGCTCAGCGGGAGGAGCATCGCCTGTCGAACTGACGGACACTGGTTCGATCTCCAACAACAGCTTTAGCTCCCGGTGAAGGTAAAAACGTTATCGAATTCCCAGCATGGTGGTAGGGTACTTTAGAGTACCCGCCTGGCTAGCTACCGCCCTCAAGTTTGAAAATCTGTCGCCAAAACACATAGTGTGTTCAGGCAGCAGTCCTTGAGAGGCAGTGAGCATGCTAAGTCTAGCGCGATAACATCTTCGACCACATCGTCACTGACCATCAAGTGAAATAGTCGTCGAATGCTAGATCTATACAGTATAAAAAAAATATTAAAAAAACAGTTTTGCATGTGATCATTTACGCTCTCAATATAAGAATAAGTGTAATATCATATACCTGTCTCTTACATGTTTACAAAGTTATTCAGAACACTGATTAACATAAGAACGAGACCGTATAATTTAAAACCTAGTTTTATCCATTCATTGTTTAAAATAATATAAAGATTAACATTAAATACGTATATGATTATAATTTGTGGTATTTTGTGCATGTATCACTTTGTAGATTAAGAATATAAATGCTGTAAAAGACACTTCTATATGGATCAAGAATGGGCTTCAGAGTTATGTAATTTCAGGGAAGAGGAGCCACTGGATGGTGACGGCATTATTTTGGCTGCGCAAGAAACGCTGGCGCTTGCCGATTTTAAAACTATCACGGAAGAATTTAAAAAGGAGCTATTGTAAGTAAACATGGCTTTCTGAGTGAAATGAGATTCCACTTCCAGAATTCCACTCTGTACTAATCGAGAGACAGCCAATATTAAAATAACAATCTACAAAGCAGCACCTTTTAACAATGTTTACGTAATCTAAACAAAAGTATGACTGTTAAGACTTCTACTGTGAATGAATTACCAAGCTACATTGAAATTATTATATAAAAAAATAAGTGACCTTATGCAATTAGTAATGGGAATATGTATAGCAATGGGCATGGCATATTATCGAATGCAGTGCAACATATTATGGGCAATTCAATAGATGTGTTTGCAAATTCTTGAAATGCCAAGAATTCTGCATCAACGACGTGTACAATCGATGTTTGTTTGCTGATGATATTGAGATAATGTCAGAATTGGTGATAGACCTAAGCATAAACAGAATGTTAGTATCGTGTGGGAACTGTATTTTTTTTCAATTTATTACTCTTGAAGGACAGGACGTCTTTGAGATAAACTGTCCATCTAGGCAGATTTAACTTCAAGATGTCGTCAGCGGCTAATCCAAACAGCCCGGCAGCGTACGAGAGACTTCACAATGCCTCTAGATGAAAGATCTCTTCGATCAGTATGTGTTCATGACGGACTTCAAATACAGATGCTTTTAGGGTTCCCCTATGAGATTGAATCAGAACTTCCAATTCCTCTTTAATCGGAAATAATGGCTGTAAAGTTTGGTCTTCATATGTGATGACTTCAAATGTGTAATTTTTGGGACAGTTTTATTTGCCAATACTAGTGTTTTTTTAGGTTGTTAGTGCATTATAATGATGCGGTATGAACTGTTAAGTGTCCGTGAAAGTCCAAACTACAAAAATATATACTATTTAACTGAATCGAAAAGATAAATAGGGAGAAAGTTTCGGGCCTAGCTTTTAGTTTATGCCCTCTTATTCAAAGAACCAAAATACGTAGAGGTTTTATATTTACATAAAAATATGTAATTAAAAAAAAAATGTTACTTCTCTCCGCTCCGGCCTTCCGATTTCCGTGAAGGCCAAAAGATTTGGGCTACAAATTCGATGACGGCGAGTTCAAAAGATGTGTGTTAAAACTTTCTAAACTCACAATTTACCGGCCAATTTTGAATGAGTCATAACCGTGGTTTACTTATTTAGATCAGCGATTTTGAGATAGTTTTGACATACTTTAATCATTCGCTCATCCAAATAGGCACACATTTGTGGCTCCAAACCCTCGGCCTACACGGCGACGATAGTAAATAGCGTGTGTTATTGCAGAACATTCTTGAAGGCCATAGCGGAGCGGGTGGTGAGTCTGCGCGGGCGGTACGCGGGGGTGCTGGGAGGGGCGACGCTGTGGCTAGAGCGCGTGACACTCACGCAGCTGGTGCAGTTCCTGCGCGTGTGCCACGACAAGTATCAGCGCGCGCTCATCGAACCAGGGACCGCCGTAGGCGCGCTCGCCGCACAGGTACCCGCGCCGCCCTACCTACCACCTACCCGCTCTAAACACCGACATTATTAAAATACTCCTAGTATGTGGATGTGGAGAAACGATGTGCTAATATTATTTTAAACAACACTACATTAATACAACCAAAATGTAGTCAACTCAACTAAACATACAGTTACTCGTTATTGGGTACAAAGTCTAAGCAAGGTTACAAGGTTGTGCAAATTGTCAGATTTAATAAAAATCTGGTCGCAGCGAAATCGGACTAAGATTATATATAGCTTTTGTTACGGAACCGGGTGGAGTTCCGTAACAAAATGTAGTGTAAATGTAGTGGTTAACTTGGGCAGTTGCCTCGGTCACCATCTCGAGATGTGTGCCTCTCAAATTAGAAAACTAATATTTTTGAGCTGTTCCCCATGACGGCCCGCTCAGCCTTCGGCCTCGCAAGCCCAACTCTCGGCTCTCGGCCTTATTTCTTAATCGGCCGTATCTTTCGAAAGCTCGGAGGCTTTGGAAAGACGGCCTTATTCTCTCCGAATTCAAATTATGAACACTTCTTATTCGAATTGTGGCTGCTGAGTCCTGCACTGACGTTCCGATTGGGGTATTAGGTGCATTCCCCCCGACAGCCAATACTCGAGCCATCCTAACTCCTTAATATAACGGAGCATGCCCCTGGGTCGCTGGTATAGCCTGCCCCATTGGTACATATCGTTGAATACTATTAGAAAAATGATTTCCTCTAGAGTATTGGCGAGCCCGGCACACAGATGACCCTGAAGACGTTCCACTTCGCCGGCGTAGCGTCCATGAACATAACGCAAGGAGTCCCGCGAGTTAAGGAGATCATCAACGCCTCCAAGGTCATCTCCACGCCCATCATCACGGCGGAGCTGGTGCATCCACTTGATCAAGAGTTCGCGCGGAGGGTCAAGGGGAGAATTGAAAAGACCACTTTGGGGGAGGTGAGTATTATTTACGCATATAGCTACGTTTAGAGATTGTAAAATTTCGAATATGTCGTCGGGTTGGCGGCTGTTGAGCCCACGGTCTTTTACTGATATTTTAACCGACTTCAAAAAAAGAAGGACGTTCTCAATTCAACCTGTATATATTTTTTTAACTATTTGTATACCATTATTGCATTGTGATTCGTCTTTTCGCAAGTTTACAATTGTTGCAAACTAGCTAAATATTGTGATTTCTATTCGTAGGGACGTTTAAATGGCTTAATGTTGCGTATTTATTGTTTCTAAGAATGTTATAAGACTGTCGATCTTCTCAAAATAAGAAATAAAATAGAAACGATAGGGCTGAAACACTGCGTAGCTTTAGAGTGACGTAGCACCTACTTTCTCTCTGGAAACATGTGATCTTCGTGGAAAGCGTCTTACAGAAACAATTATAGCGCCTATTGTGCTCTGGACGCTTCGTTTTTCCTTCTCATATTTCATTATATTCTAAAGTTGTTTGTAATTCCAGATCACGACGTACATAGACGAGGTATATTTGCCTAACGAGTGCTTCCTGCTGATCCGACTCGACGCGGACAGGATACGTCTGCTCTGCCTCGAAGTCAATGTCGAGTCCATTGTTTACTCGTAAGTTTATTATTTTTATAGTTAGAGTCGGGCATACATCATAGGGTCATAGAATTGAAATTTTTGCTTAGGTTTTAGTTTACAGATAAAAAAATAATATCACAGTTGTGGTGGCCTCGTTCTGAAATGAATAGGGCCGCTACCGAAAAGAAGCGGCAAGTATTCGGCTGTTCTATTCAATTCGGTTGTATGAGTTTTTTAAGTACATTTTCAAATAAATAAAGATCAACAAGTAATGTGAAGATGTAAGACATTATTTATGTTGGATATGGCAATTTAATTCGGTATAATTGTAGTATATTGTTATAGGGAACATTGTGCGATAATAACACTGAAATATATATTCTCTGTCCTCTTCTCTCCTAAGTCATTGAATTGAAATAAAATAGTTTTCTCAGAAAAAATCTTAGTTATCCATTTAAAATCTACAATAGAGAAGACAAAGTTTCTTGGAATTCTCTATTTTGACAAATTATGATATTATTGTTTATTAGAAACTAGCTGAGGCGTTTCCACTTCTTCGTAAAATAATTTTCAAAATCGGTGCAATAAATACAGAGATTACCCCCTACAATCTCATAAACTTTACCTCTTTATAATATTAGTATAGATTTACTTTTGAAACCAACAAATTTCACTGAGTATTAGTTATTTGTATTAACTTGAAATTGGGTACAATTACTCTATGCCGAGTTGGGATCCCGGCTGTGGTAAATATTTCTACGATGAGAAGAGATGTTTGTTCTCGGGTCTTGGATGTTGGTGTAATTCGAATGTGTGAGTTTATGCCTCCCGCGGCAAGGTATCCTAGTGCGAGGGTGTGAGTGTGAATGCGTTTTCGTTTGTAATTTTCTTATCCATTCTCCGATAGGATCTGCACGTCAAAGGTGAAAATCAAGCCGTCGAACGTACAGATAGTGTCGGACTGGGCCATCAAGGTAACTGCGGAGGCGGGCAAGCAGGGCGGCTGGCTCAACATGTCGCTGCAGCAGCTCGTGAGGCAGCTGCCCGGCATCGTGGTCAAGGGCCTGCCGCAGGTCTCCAGGGCTGTCATAGCTTGCATGGACGAGAACGCAGAAGTTAGGTATACTAGTTTTATATTAGTATTTAATATTTAGAGTATTTTTTATTCAAACTTAAGATTTCACATTATTCCTCCAAACTCGATTTATAATCATGGTATAAATGTATATCGTCATACCATGTCCATATATGACATGGTCTGACGGTCACCGTAGCGCAGTGGTCAGTGTCAGTGACATGACTTCTGTGTCTCCGGGACCCTGGGTTCGAATCTAGGCAGGGGCAAACATTTGTGCGATGAGTGTAGATGTTTGTCCCGGGTCTTGGTTGTTTGTGTGTGTCCATGCCTCCCGCGACACAGGGAATCCTAATGCGGGGGTCTGAGTGTGATAAATAAAAAAAAAACAATCCCTCTGTATTATTGCTTTTAATGAGCGTAAATCTTTGTTGCCCTCAATGTGCAATAATTATTTTTGGCGTTCAATAACCAAAAGCTTTAGCTTTAGCCTGATTATAAAATTCGAAATTTCGTAATGATCGGTTAAGTAGGATTTCAAATTACATTAAAATGAATAACATGTTACAAAATTACTACGCTTCTTCTTCTTCTCTCAGCCATGTGCGTCCACTGCTGGCCATATGCCTCCCCCATATAGGGGGGATTTGCCAATACTCGCCACGCTTGGCATGCGAGCGCAGTATGATTTACAATCCTCAGAAGGCGCTGCTGCCCACCTTCTGGTCCGTGAACCCTTAGCCGACTCTTACGACAGACGCGGGAAGAGATGGGGGAGTACTATTCTAGGCCGGTACCACCACGGAACAATTACTACACACCATACAAAAATAAATTTACGGAGAGGCCACACACTCATCCATTGTGCAGAACACGCAGTTTATAGATCTTTTGTGTCTTTGCTAACTTTTACGGATACTATGTGTCCAGGTATAAGCTGTGCGTGGAGGGCGACGGGCTGAGAGACGTGATCGCGACCTACGGCGTCGACGGAACTAAGACTTCTTCTAACAATATACTAGAGGTAAGTGCGAAAACAATCACTTTTGACATGTATCTTTCACCACACTAGCTGTCAATCACTAGTTTTACTCATCGATTTCTGATAAAAAAAATATATTTTGTATTGTGTTCACGTCAGTAAAAAGATTTCAAAATTCAAGAATTCACCTGATAAAGCTAATGTCAACTCGCCGACCAATCAGAGAAGAGTACACTTCAAAGAATCCTGTGAAATGTGTAAAAAAATCCTTTCCGCCGTGCGCCTATTAAGTCCCTCGTTAGTTAGTGCTAGTGTGGTGAAAGAAGAAGTTTTCGAAGAATATCTTCGGTAGTTAGAATATATCTATGTCATGATGAGTAATCTCCCCCGTGTTCAGGTGTACCACACGCTGGGCATCGAGGCAGCCAAGTCGACGATAATCTCGGAGATCCAGGGCGTGATGTCGGGGCACGGCATGAGCGTGGACCGACGGCACGTGGAGCTGCTCGCGGGCCAGATGACGGCGCGCGGGGAGGTGCTCGGCATCACGCGCTACGGGCTCGCCAGGATGAAGGAGTCCGTGCTCAACCTCGCCAGCGTCAGTACCTTACCTGCCAGTGCCACACTATACAATACACCCACACTAAACTACCCTAGATCCCATTATATACTCATTTTATAAACACAACTTTGTGACGATACAATACAATACACTTTATTGACAAAAATTATAGAGAATACAAAAATAAATATTTACAATAAGTAATGTTCAATTAGCGGTCTTATCTCTAAGAGCGATCTCTTCCAGACAACCTTTGGATGGAAAATAAATAATATATGATCTCAGAGGGTGGTGTGTCATACAAAATATATAATAGAATTTAATATCTATTCTCTCTCTCACAATTTAATATATTATATATATTTTTCCACGATGTTACACAATGGATGTTTATTACTCGATCACGCCTGAATGTATGACCTAATTTGGAAGAATTTTGGCATACCAAGTTTCATACGTTTGAATTTTTTGGCACAAATTAATTAATTGTATTTATCCTAGAAACTACTACTCATAGTTTCATTAATTTTCTTGTATATGAACTAATTTGCATCTTAAGTCGGAATTCACAGTAGGTTCGGTGATACAATGGGGGCAAACTAGAAAGACGTCTTTCTGGCTGGCCCACAAAAAGCGGTTTATATCTTGAAGAGTAACTATTTCAGAACTCATAATACCATTAGTGTGTTGTCATGTTATAATTATATATATGCTAGTAAGCATTGAGCATAATTATTTTGAACCTAGATCATGTTGATTTAGCTGTTTCTGCTAGAAAGACGTCTTTCTAGCTGACCCACAATTTCCATGTTCTAACGGGGCTATAGTAAAAGCTGCAACTTTCCGACTTTGCATGCGTATTGTACCAATATTGGACTGAGTCGACTTACCTTTTAATGATATTCAGGTAACATTGTTTTCGTGCTACAGCATAGGCCAGCCAGGGTAATGTTACTAGCAGGCCCATTAACAGTCGGCTCTCCCGATAAGACTATGATTGCACTAACTGTTAGATTTGACATTTATGATTGAACTAATAGTGCACTAACGTTTCACATATTATGTGAAAAGCTTATGCGAGGTGTGCACCTCGCAGCCTTTTTATCTGATCGCAGGTAACACACACTGATCGAAGACTTTCTTTCTCAAGCATAATAATAATATGTATGTTCAATTATTTCATTATCAGTTCGAGAAAACCGCGGACCACCTGTTCGACGCGGCGTACTACGGTCAGCGCGACTGCATCGAGGGCGTCTCCGAGTCCATCATCCTCGGTGTTCCCGCCGCCATCGGCACCGGCGTGCTGCAGCTGCTGCACCACGCGCCGCGACCTCGCCAGCTCCAAGCGAGGTCGCTCCTGTTCGACAAACCGGAGTACCACACCAGCATATGGGACTGACCCACGCTACGGCCATCACCGAGGGGAAACACTTACACGTGACAGTTCCACGCTGAGAAATTGCGTTTGAGAGCTCGAATTTCTTACTGTCGTGGATTGTGTGTGTCCATGCCTACCGCGACGCAGGGAATTCTAGCGTGAGAAATAAAACTTTTAAAGGCGAAATGTAAATAAATTATTATATTTTACTTTTTGTTGTTTTCTTTATTACAATTTGGTAATAAGCAAGATTTAGGATATCTATACTTTTTAAAATATAATTTATCATTATAAGACTAAAATGTAAAAACATGTGTAAGAACTTTTTAGTTTTTATTAGGCAATGAATCAATCAAATTTGGTCAAGATAAAGTCAGAAACTACTTTCGTTCTACTGGTGATGGGTTTCTGTACAAAAAAGGAAAATTAATGTATACTAAAATAAAAATACGAACTACAGTGTTTTCGTCACAGTATTTCTGGATATTGAGTAGCATAATATGATCTTTTAATATTATCTGAAGGAAGTCAGCATAGCCAGTCACAAAACATAGAGTGAGCAAGATACATCTCCCAGGAGCCTATTTAAAGAAAATGTCATGTTCATCACATTATCAGCCTCTATCAGTTGGCAGTAGCAGTCTCATCTTTGGAACAGTGCACCTTAGTATCAGCTAGAGTCTTTTTTTAAATGTGGGCAAAGCTGCAAGACGACTAAATATAGTTATAATAAATTACAATTATCAGTTACGTGCTGAGGCTCGCGCTCGCCGCCTAGCACGATCATAACTCCCAGATGAAGAACTGCAAATAAGTTTGAAACTGGTCGGAGAGTAATTTTCCAGTGTTTACCACGTGAGTCCTAGTCGGTTTGTTACATTACAAAATTACAATACTACAATAAATAAAAATCCACATACTAATCACATGATTTTATTATCTTACAACATAAATAAACACTTGAATCAAACCGGATCTATCACCATTTGACTAAAAATTAGTGGTGCTCTGCTGCCTCTTTCCTCCTGATTTCTGCCCACTTTGCGACATTCTCAGGGGAGTTTGCTGGAAGAAATTAATTTCACTGTTAAAAAACATAATTATTAGCTAAAGCTTTTATAGTTCATATTAACACCAGTTGCACCCTGGTTTCACCTGCTCTGATTATGATTTGCCCATTATCCCTTCATAACTCACATGTAACTTAATTTTTATTTATTTTCAAGGGTCAACAAATGAAAAAAGGTTTCTTAATTAACTTATGACTAAAATTGAATTAACCATTGTGACTAATTGTAAGGCTAACACAGTTGACAGGTTTGTATAAGACTTGAAATTAGAACTTTATGTCGAATTACATAATTGGTTTGAATCATTTCTTCATTTACAGTCAGAGAATAGTTATTATTATTTTATTTAATAATATATTCATTATGATAAATATCCTTGGACTACTTTCAACACTAGATCTTTAATGCATCATATGTTTTATGTAAATTTGCAATGACTGTATATTGCTATCAATGCTTTATTAGTTAATAATTGCTATTTCAAAATGTTATTGTATGTAGCTTATTCATTTTGATAGATATAAGACGTCATTGTTCTTATTTTTGTGAGAAGCTACTGGCTCCTGAAACAATTCTTCCTTCAAGACCTGAAGGATTTCAACCTTGTGTGAATGTTATACATAAAAAAAACAGTAATATTTATGTGAATATAAAATATGTATGTGTTATATTATAACATTACATATTATAATATAAACATAACATAAACATATTTAGCTGGTGAAAGAAATTTTAGAATCAGTCAAATAGTGTTTTACTGCAATTAACTTTAAGCAAACATACAACAAAATCCAATCTTTCTTCTATATTTTATTGAGTGTAATTTTATTTAATTTACTTTAGATTCAATGTTATACATAAATGGTTTTCTAAAATCTCTTGTAAGCAGTATAAGAGTTAAATTATTGCGAAGTAGTAGTGTTCTTATGTGATAACTATCTGACCTGATTTCAGCAATTTTCGAAATGTCAAAGTCATATGACACTTCATTTAAATTATGTACTTCACTTCAATTAATGACAATGAACATATTACATATTTTTTCATACAAAAATACTAAAATTGCACATAAAATATGGGGTGTAGGGGTAGGAGGGTTAAAAATACTTTACGACAACCTATTCTCAGACCTACCAAATATACACAAAAATAAAAATCTGCCAAGCCGTTTCGGACGAGTTTTATAGCAAACACTGTGACATGAGATTTTTATATATTAGATAAAAGTCCAATTCCACAGAGTTTAAAATATGTTATGAAATAATTGTGGACTTAATACTTGATCGCAATGGATGATATGAGACTACAAGGTCACCAATGTCACATGCTGGCTTAGAAGCAAGATTACTTTATTTTCTTTTCTCAATTGACAGTCAGTGATGATGATGGTAGAATCACGCTAGACTTAGAATGTTGACACTCACAGGACAGCTCCCTGAAACTGTGTGTTTGGTGACAGATTATAGAACATTAGGTAGTAGCTACTTAACAAAATAAAAGTGACTGCCATTACACTCAACTCCAAGGCTATCATTGCTTTGATAGAGCTGCAATGCTCAAAAGATGCATTATATGAAATGAAAAGCAGATGTCAAATAAAGTTTAATAATCAGGTGTTTTAAACAGTTCAAGTTAATTCCATTTGCAACTTTTGAGATATTGTTCACTAGTTTTTGAGTCAAGCCTGGTAACTTATGAGCTGTTAAGCCATTTCCAACAGTTTTAACGTTTATGAACTGTTCTAGCTAAGAGTAGCCCAAATCCGCTCTACTATGGGCAACAATGTCTATGAAGCACTAAACACTGCTACCAACAGAAACCAATGGTGTCATATCGTAAAAGACTGTGTCCTGTAGAGAGCATCATGACCTTCAGTAATGAAGATAAACAATGCAAGGAGGATTATAAATATAGGAGTATTATGAGTAAAAGTAGGGAAGATAATTTTATGCTAATTAACATTGAAGTGAACACTATTTTTTAACTAGCAAAGAAAATAATATCGATACTAGTATAAAAAAATACATACATCACCAGCCTGGTAAGTGTAAGTAGGGGTGGTCGGTCTCATTCTGATCTTTTAATTCATACTACTTGATTTGATATCAAGTAGCATACCCAAGTATCTTCAAATACTTTGCTGCTTAGATGGGATGGGAGGTGACTCACCCATTTTGTGGATCTTGTAGAAGACAGGGGAAGACAAAACGATGCCAGCCACCCAGTAACGCCAGATCCACTGTTTCTGAATATAGAATTTAAGCGGGAACTGCGCGATCTTTGCTGTGAAGGTGTACGGATACTTCATGGGTCGACCTGGCTGGGCTTCCGACATCGTGATAGCTGATATCTGACGGGAAAACACCATCAAATATTATGTAATGTTGTGTTCAACTTACGATCAATGTCCACGGCAAATTAATGAGTAATTTTACTATATACATGTATAAAGCAAAATTCATAATAGAAAATCGTACTTTTTGCGACGCGAATCAACTATATTCTAAGAAAAGTACAGGAAATTTATAAAATCTAACCTGTAAACAGCAAAAATTCAGCAGTAGAACACCAAAGTAGCACACAATCAATCAGTCAACTGTCAAACTATCTACAAGTACCTACCGAAGAATTGAGTACTGCAGTAGCACAGATTGCCAGCCTATGATTTTTTTTTCCTCATACAGTACAGTCCAGAAGCAAATGAAAATCCCGTATTTTTTAAAATGGCTAACCAACGTGATACACCCAAGTATACACTTATATTTTCTCTAAAAATTTCAAACTGATACATCAACAATTATTTGAACCAATTGTCATTTTTCCTTTTAGTTTTCATACGCACTAAGTTTTCATCTAGCAAATGCACATTCAATATTAAAATGCTCGGGCCCCTAACTTGCACAGAGACCTTGCTTTGTTCACAAAATGTATACCTTAGTAATATATTTTTTTAGTCTCCACCCAATTAATTTTAATCGTATTCACATTAACAATTAAAATATCCGAAGTCTCTTTCCCATGTACTTTTACTCACATTTTATTTTAATCTGTGTTCACTAGTACGCCGTTTTGTAGTTTGACTATGATTTGTCGTATTTTCACTACAAACTAATTATTGTTGATAAACAAATCTCAGTCAAGTTTAATTTTAATCAAACTAATATGTATATAATTTGCGTGAATATCAACGTGAACAAGTTTTAGTCCTTAACGATAAAGACTAGTTTTCTCTAAACTTAGTAAATTCGGTGTCCACCTGATAAAATTCACAAATTATAAATCCTGACATAATTACAGATAGATGAATAGTTTTTATTTGGAAGTGTTTAAGCTTTGTCCATTTAATACGCCGCAAATTAAAAGTTTAAAAGTTATTGTACAGATGTACTACAAACTTTGAGTATACAGCCTCCGCTTCACACATCCCGGTTGGTTATTTTATCTGAGACTTAGGTAATTAATTTCAAATCGAAATAGATTGAATTTGAGTAATTCGATACCAGTTTATAATGTTCCTACATGTTGAAATAAATGTTCCCTGTTATGAAAAATATATTTTTAAGATTATTATATCAAATCCCCCCTATATGGGGAGGCATATGTCCAGCAGTGGACGTCATATGGCTGCGATGATGATGATGATATCAAAATCTCGTATATAATATCGCTGTCAAACGTTTCTTACTTTACGTGCCAAATAAATGTACAAAAATTATAAGAAAAACAATGTTTTTATTTTTTTCATATCCTAAAAAATGGCTGAGATATTTACGTTCAGTAGGTTTTTAAAGCTCTAGCCCATCACGTCACGCCCGTCGCGCTCCCGATCGCACTCCGCCGCTGCGCAATGAAAATCAGAATTATAAAGTTCTCTGTGATAATAAAAAAAAACTGTATTGTTCCTCAGTGCTTCAATTCAACAGTAAAAACACCTAATAAACTCTTTTTTTTAAGTGCCCGACGACTAAAATATGAGGGAAAACAGGATGATAGTCATAAAAGAGTTAATTCAATAGGCCCTAAAACTAAAACGCACTGCTGTGAAGACCAATTCAGTGTACGTATTTGTAATTAAGTTTATCCTTCTTCTTCTCTACCCTTGCCAAATTTGGCCTACTTGGCGTACCTAGTTGGTAGTTGTCTATTTTTGATTGTTTAAATAGGTATGATGCCTACTACTTAAGTAAATAGCCCTTACGAAATACTAACTTATTTAGAAGAAGAAGAACGGGAAGAAATAAGAAGTTTTTCAACTGCTCGGAACTTGCATGGTTTTTACAAAGCTAATAGTAAGGGCCCAGTTGTACACTGCTAAAAACCATCTCGAACACACCTTTATCGTTAGTTCCATTTCACTATGAGTCTGATCTTAGATTGATAAAACACTATCACTCACTATCACTATCACTCCAGGAAGGTGATTTAGATACTCACTTTTAGGTACAAACAAAATTAGAATTGAAAATATTCAAACTGTATGAGTTCGAATCCAGCTGTCGTCGTAGGAATCCAACTGTTTTTTTTAACAGTCTGTGTGTCATTGCTGTTAAAAATTTTGTCTGTGGCTGTATGTCATGTTATGTCAAATGTCGGATTCAATTGAAGGAGCTAAAAAAAACAATTGTCAATCAAAATCGCTTTGTGAAGATTGTGGATTCGATGTATTTGTGAATAAATGTGATTTAAAAATTATAAATTTACGTAAATATCAATATAATGTGTCACAATGGCTTCGGTGAAAGTGGCTGTAAGGGTTCGCCCGTTCAATCAAAGGTAATCTTTAAGCAGTATAACAGGAAGCATCATACATTTATTATGTTTTGAGTTTGGGAACTGAATGAAAAAAATAGTTTTCTGTCATCGGTATGATAATATGTTGGCTGCGGCTTATTCGTATGAGTTCCAGATTAACGAACTTTTATTCTACAAGGTACGATATTGTTAATAGTTTGGGCGGTAATGATTTGAAAGTGAACAAAAAGCTATGATGTCACGTAAAACGACAATGACATTCACGGTTGAGCTGCATTTGGAGCAGAAACTGTACCTCGGGCATGCCGTTTTAGATGAAAGTCGTCGAAGACGCAAAGAAATTGCGACCTACTTGAAAGGATAATATCTGGAACCTCTTTGGTGCACATCTTAAAGAATGCTATGTTTACATGTTTGTGTGAAGAGTAAACATCAACAGATGATATTTCTCATCAATTCCCAATAACTAAAAATTCTTAACAAAAAGTTATGAAGTATAGTACTGCTAGTAGCTAGTATTACTCTGGTAGTGTCTTCATAGAACACATGAAGATTTGCAGAGATAATTAATTTAGTAAATGTGTTTTATAACACTTAATGCTCAGTAAACAATAGTATTACAACTAGTAAAACAAACATAAACCTTTTAAAGTCAATCAACATACAAATTATCCAGTATACTTTTATATGGTTTGGCTTTGAAAAAGTTTTAAGCTTAAGTTAAGGGATTGGGAGAGAAGAGGATACCATTGTCTTCTCCTTCTCCTCCAATTCTACACTAATAATATAATAATAATATGGAACAACATTCACACAAGGTTTTTACACACTAAATGTGCCAGAGCTGCACAACAAACAATTAATTAAGAAAATACATTTGTATTGAGCATGCTAGAGCAAATGTTAGATGAGCTTGCATATTTTACAGAAATATCTCCACTCAACCACTGCTGATTCTCTTCTTGTGAAGCAGCTTCATCCATGTATAAAATTTCATTGAATGTAATAAAGTCTGTGATAATGAGTTGAGATTGATGTTTGGCCAGAAGTTGGCTTATATTTATGATGATACAAATTTAGCCGTTTTGAAGTCTAGAAGTTGAACTTGCATTGACTTTTATACACTATTTTTCTCACACCCTGAAGATGTCTTTTATGTCTGTCAAATGAAAAATTAACAGTAAAATTGCTACACACAACCAAAAACCCGATAATAAATATTGAATATCATGCATAACATAATAATATCATACCTAATTTGTTCACTACCACAATATAAAAATCTATGTTTACATATTTTGATACTTTCGAAGTGTTCATTGTGGGGTTTAAGTAAGGGATTTTAAATGCACATACTGCTCAGACATATATGGTGGCTTCACTCAGGGGTGTGTGATAGCTAGTGGCATTTTCAACCAAGCTCTTGTTTTTCAAAGGGCAAATTCTTCTTACTTTCACATGCAAATGAATAATTTTATCAATGAATGAATCTCTATAGAAAATTAGCATTCTACAAGTTTGCAACAATGAGTCAGTCTGCCCACTTGTTGGTTATTGATGAATTCATAGCATGCTGTATTTGGCTTCCCTGAGTATTATAATTCACAGTAAATGAGAGCTCAATATGAACTGGTTGTAGTGGGTGATTATTTATTCTGTGGTATTGGACAGGATATGACTTTGTATGAACTTTTACCAACACTTTGAACTCTGTTACTACCTGATTATATTAGTTTTATTTAATCATTCTTTATTTACAGCTTCATGACACAATATTACAGGTTTTATTTAGATACTTTATGTAGGTATTTTATAATATTAGTTTGGGTACTTGTTTTATTCAGATAAAAGATGAAGACACTTATTCCAGCAGTGGGATAACTTATATTGGTTGTTATACTTAATAACTTATAGTACTTATTGTTAGTATAACTTTTCTTTATCTTATCATGAACAAGAAAACCCCTAGGCTATCACTGAAATGCCTCTATTATTTATCATGCCAAGTATATTGACTAAATGAGCACTGCTCTTTCACCTGCATGATGATGAAAGAGAAGAGAAAGATGCTTAGAATGTTCTAGCTCTATGCCAAGTGACACTTACCTTTTCGGTGACCGGAATAACAGATGAACAATAGAATATTGTAATAATCTTTCTATATGTAATAAGTACGTAATACATAAAATAAGATCCATGAAAACTTTTATTAGACCCCACATTTATGTGTAATCATTTTTTTTTTCGGTCATTTGCTTGTGTGCATTACAGCACATATAAATGTAACTATGGGAATTATGTCAATTGGCTATTACTATTGCACAAAATGTATTTTAATCAGATTTCATTAATCGAAACAGTTAGGCAAAGTATTGCCTGCCATGCATGTGTTTGCTGTGGTTAAACGTTTGATTTTATGGTCTTATCTGGAAATGCAGAGCAAAAGTAGACCATTTGATGTGTATAAGTACAGTATATTATTATTTCTGTTGCAGAGAAAAGGACATGGCAGCAAAACTGATTGTCCAGATGGATGGAAAGAAAACACGACTGCACACAGCGAAAGTAGGTTAATTACCATATTAAATATTGGTGTACTTATTACAGTGACTACACTTTTACTCTTCACCTTTACAGTTAGCTTTTGAATGCTAATTGCATTTTACATTAGCTTAAGTTCTCTTCAGTGACCGGTACATAAGAATAACATAAAACATTAGTGGTATTTCTTGCGTTTGACAACTGTCTAACCTGATGTTAAGTGACGATGTTGTCTAGGATGTAGCACACAAGGTTAGAAGGTTCCTATTCACTCGTGACTTGAAGACTCCATCCAGGATTGTATGTATTAGGAAGCACAGACTAGGGCAACCATTCCCAGTTCCATTCCCTGGCATTATGCATGCCAAGTGGTAAAGAAGGTTTCCATTTAAAACCTTATTTATTTTGTAAAAAAAATGATTACATTTAGAAAAAACGATTTCACAAAAACGTATTAGACGCGTTAATAAAGAAGTTCCTAAAAATAACTTTTCGAAACATAATATGTACAATAAAGACAAAAGCATAAAAGCACTTCATGACGTAACATAATGATACCCCATTAGAAAGTATGATACGACCTTAGCCTACATGTGAGTAACGTCTGATTTACACTTTGGTTGCATAATAGTTTGGAAAGATACCAAATTAGATGCTGTCACTCTTTTCCTAAATGTGTAAACAGTTGTATATTTTAGTCTTTAGCATATATTTTATGTTTACTGAACCAATTTCGATGATGTTTATAGTTCGAAAAAAGTATTTCTTTTTACTAATTCAAATTGCTTTATAAATGACGAGTTTCAGAGATAAAGAAAATTAAAATATGAAACCGAAATATGAACCGAACAAATAATCTATTTCAGTAATCGGTTAAAAATGTACACAACCTATTCTCACATGAGATTATTTTGATGTATGTTTATACTTGATCTTCGTATAACGTTTAAAATAAAGATAATTTGTGAAGCGATGATTACATAACGGGGAGCGTTGGCTGTCAACCTGAAGGACGCGTTCGAACCCCCCATGCAACACCGACATCAAATCCACAACTTCATTGCATGGCTATCACATTAAACTCTTCAAGTCACAAGTGAATAGGTACCGTCTAGGTTTGCGTGCTACATCCTAGACAACGTCATCACTTAACATCAGGTGAAACAGTTGTCAAACGCAAGCTTATAATAAAAATATAATTATTCACCATACATATAGTATATTCAAGCCGGCCATTAAAATTCTAGATCTTGGGTGATTACACTTTTGACCTCACCGCCACCGATCATCAAGCGAAAAGTGGTCAATCGCTAGACCCATAAAGTATTAAATAATAACGTAAAGCGTACGTGTTTTTATGAATAAATCTAATAGCAATTACGTTAACCACCTATTATGTAACACAACATAATATGTTCGATTACACACAGATAAATAGATGATTAGTTAATAGTATATTATGATATATATAATACTTGCATGCTGTACTATATTAATGACGGTCGTCGTGGCTCAGTGATCAGCGACACTGACTTTGGAACCGCGACCCCGGGTTCGAATCCCGGCCGGCGCAAACATTTCTGAGCAAAATGTTTGTTCTCGGGTCTTGGATGTTTGTGTATTGTGATTGTGTGTATCTATGCCTCCCGCGACATAGAGTATCCTAGTGCGGGGGTGTAAGTGTGTAAAAAAAAAGTGTATTGTTGTAATATACATGTAATAGTGTAATTGTCAATGATAAGTCTAAATAAATAAATAAATATAAATGGGCTAAGTTGGTTCATTACACACGAGGCAGTGGGTTGCAGTGTGAGCCGTTGGCGAGAGCGTAATTCAGCCGAGTGTGAGCAGAGCTCTCATGACTTTCGTACGACGTTTTTCAGCACAGTTTGGAAGGAAAAACAAAAATGTATTGCCAATATCATTCATTATTAAAATGAGAATGCTCAGTTTACTCGCATATAACTTGCAGTAAGGTACTAATATAACTTTGTAGGGATAAATAAATCTATTATAATCTATCAGACTCCAAGGTACGCGTCCGCTGGATCGATATCGGAGAATACGCAACATACGACATAGAGTATCCTAGTGCGGGGGTGTAAGTGTGTGAAAAAAAAGTGTATTATTGTAAAAGTGTATATACATGTAATAGTGTAATTGTCAATGATAAGTCTAAATAAATAAATAAATATAAATGGGCTAACATTTTTAAAAATAAAATTCAAAAGCATGTCTTTTCTTCACTTTGTCAGCTTTGATTTTTTACAAGCAACGTAGAGCATTGATTTTTTTACATTTAGTAGATAACTGGTTCAGTATAAAGGAATATTTAAGATTCGAAACACAGCTAGGTAATCTATCGATCGATAGATTATTTATCGATAGTTGTGTATGTAAAAAAATGTTTGAAAAAAACCACGTTAAAAAAAAGGTTCTAAAATAATAAGAAATAATATTTTACAAAACTTAATTTGTTGTGTGTACACATGTAATAGTGTAATTGTCAATGATAAGTCTAAATAAATAAATAAATATAAATGGGCTAACATTTTTAAAAATAAAATTCAAAAGCATGTCTTTTCTTCACTTTGTCAGCTTTGATTTTTTACAAGCAACGTAGAGCATTGATTTTTTTACATTTAGTAGATAACTGGTTCAGTATAAAGGAATATTTAAGATTCGAAACACAGCTAGGTAATCTATCGATCGATAGATTATTTATCGATAGTTGTGTATGTAAAAAAATGTTTGAAAAAAACCACGTTAAAAAAAAGGTTCTAAAATAATAAGAAATAATATTTTACAAAACTTAATTTGTTGTGATGTGAAAAATAACAGCCTTAACGGACTATATATAACTATACTATACTATATATAATAGCTTACACACGTTTCGGATTTTTAATCCATGATTTTTTTAATGATATACGAATTCATTACTATAAATTCGTAGTGCCGCACACTATCATGTGACCTAGGCCTGCTAGTCCGGTCTAGTCGGGAAAACCTCGTCCAAAACCAGTTAATACTGATAATATCAACTTGAGAGTTTGGATATATGTTTGTTATTCTATAACGGCAGAACAGCTGAAGCAATCTGGATGCAATTTGGAACAAGTAGTAGTCTGCATTTGCTCGTAGGTTGATGTTTATCCCGATAAAATGTACGGTTCCCGCGGGATGACTGAGGTGAAGAGTAAGAAAATTAGTAGTATTAGCGAGTGAAACCGGTGGGGCTAGTATATAATATACAAAATGTCAATATCTAAATAGACGTATATGACACACGTATATTGAAAAGGTCTATATGTATCCTTGAAACGGTAGACTAGACTTGATTAAATCGAATGCTATTCAATATGGTTATTCATCTATTGTACCCGGCCAACTGTATAAATACTTTCAATACGAACATTGTACATGGACACTGTTATAAAATGTTTTGTACCTCTGGCTAGGTCGGGCACATGTTTGCAATAACTACTGAACTATTTAATTGTTAATGTAGTTACATTTTTAGAGAGAAATAATTCTGCATGTGGGATTCGACCTACGATACCGAAATGGTATTGGTAGTCATACTCTTGTTGAACTAAACTAAAATTGTTTAAAGTCAAATGGCTCATAATCTATTCGCACTAAAATTCAAATTCGTATAACTCCTTACAATTACTATTACAACTTTTGTTCTTTATCGGTGGCTTTGTGATGAGCTACATAGAAACAACACTTTAGTTATTTTTAATGTAAGTTACCACTGGTTATAAAATACGTTTTGGGGAGCAAATGATTTTATTACTCCTTCCCGTTTCTAACTGCAAATGACCACTAGGCACCCATTTATAAACAATACTAACTTTTTTAAGCGCCTTATTACAGAGAGAGATGGATAGATGAGAAATACTCAACAATATATTAAAGATCAAATAATTCCACAACACGGAAGTCAAATTATTTTACGTTTCTATCAACGCGCAATTTATATCCATATAATATATGGATAAATTTGTGCAGTCGAGTTTCATGTGGAGGTTTTTTATTTATCGGCTCTATTTATAACACTATAACTAGACGGATCAACCGGTCCCGGCTCGATTTTAAATAGATTAAATATATCTACTGTATTAGGTAAACATTGATACGTATCTTGCGCTTTAATGTAGACCTATGACGTATTAGAAGTGATAAATATGAAAAGCAATAGATTTTTCGTTTTTAATTTTTTATTATTTACATTCACACGAAGTCTTCAGGTCCCAAACTAGGCAGAGCCTGTACTATGGTAACTTGATGACTGATATATATACTTAAATACATATACACACCCAGACACAGGTCAAACAGAGACCAGACAGATTGACCTGTCCGGGAATCGAACCCGGGACCAGCGGCTCAGAAGGCAGAGTGCTACCGACTGCGCCAACCGGCCAGTCAAATAGATGATTTTATTTTGGCTACACCAGGAATCGGCAATCTTCGGCTCGCGAGCCTCATGCGGCTCTTTCGATACAGTTCGGCTCCCAGTTCCATAATAATAATAATTGACGGTCGCTGTGGCGCAGTGGTCAGTGACATTGACTTCTGTCTCTCCTCTTCCTGGGTTCGAATCCCAGCAGGGGCAAACATTTGTGCGATGAGTGTAGGTGCTTGTCCCGGGTGTTGTGTGTTGTGATTGTGTTTGTTCAAGTCTCCCGCGATACAGAGAATCCTAGTGCGGGAGTGATATATAAAAGAATTAAAAATATTAGATTTCGCAGTTTCAAGAACAAGCGTTTGAAATAAAACAGACCCGGTTTTTGTTTCTGAATTTAAGTATAATATACCAGAAACCATCTTTGTTTACACCACAGCATTTCCTTATCACACTATTTTTACCCTGTCAGTCAGTAATCGGTCAGTAATTTGTACAAAACGCACTAATCTAATTGAGGACAAACTGAGTTATTCGATGCCCTGTCCCGTAATGCTGGAACTCCTGATGAGAGTTTAAATAATTATAGTTTGATAATCGTGACTGCTCGGAAGAAATTATAGCAGACGGTCTCCCGAAGCACGACGAAGCGTGGGTGGCTAAATAAGCTAGCTTGCAAGCGTGCCAAAAGATACAAACGAGCCCATACAAGCCCCTTTCGATTGGAGGGATGTAACAGGACCACTCTTGTCAGAAGTGGTTGGATTTGACTTAAGCCTTCTTAAGCCACTCAAAAAATCACCTAAATAAAAACCCATGAAGCTGTGTGAAATGAACAACTCTAGTAAATGACAGAGGCCATGTATGTACTATGGATACAGGTTTATGAAATAAATATATATTGAGTATGAAAATATAAGTTCATTGTTTAGATATAAACGTGTGCGAATGGTGAATTAATTAATGTCTATATTAACTCCAAAGTAATCTGCGCCAGTCATTCTGTAGGATAGATGTTCTTGTCACGGTGGACGCACATCGCGGTTTACTTTATTCAGAGTAGCGGTTCTTTTTAATGCAGTTTGAGGAAAATTTGGAGCAAATCTGTTGATTCCTCGTGAATAGCTCGCTTTTTATGTTGATTTGTTTATAATTAAAAATATAGCTTTGTTTCAATGATAATTTACTAAAGATGACGTATATTCATACTGCGCGTGGTTAGATTTTGTTCCTTTACGACATAAACATGCTTACTGCGACAGATAATACGGTACAAATAATATAGAAAAGGATAGCTATATGTTAAGACTTGCGCTTGAAATACGCGTCATAATGAAAATTACTACAATTGACTTAATTTTGCCGCCTCAGTTTCCGCGGGCTTGTGCGACATCTACCTCATATAATATCATTGCTTTGTTTATAATTTATGAACATTATTATTTAATTTAACAATTTGCATACATATCGAGAGATATTTAAATATTGCTAAATAACATTTAGTTTATTTAAGAGCCATTCTAAATTCTAGATCAAGCTTGATACCATTTTCTACGATATGGTCCCTGACTATCTAGTGGACAAACGCTAGTCTATGAAGTATAAAAACAAAACATTTCTCTATAGTAATGTTATAAAGGGGTAAAATTTTTGAGCTTGTAGGGGCTAATGTCTCTGCTGGATCTGATGAACCGATTTTGAAAGTTATTTTACCAATTAGAAAGCCTCGTTGATTGTGAATGTCATAGGCTACTTTTCATCAGCATCAACATCATCACTTCGCGAGTGAAACCGCGGCGCGCAGCTAGTAACTACTTATAGGTTTTTTATGGCTGATTGATATGGTTATAATGGTAAATTTATTTTGTTAGTATTAGAAGAACACTTGAGATGCATTTCTAGGTAATCGAATGGAAGACTATACTTACTTGTATATAAAGGCACTAGTCAGTGACGTGACGTAATCTCACATCCCATAGATGCTACACATTAGGTACCGACTGTGCTCTTTGTTATCGGAACAAGATAAAGGTCATCGTTTCACAGAACAAACACAACCGTGTATGGCGTCGGTTACTGCCCATAAACGCTCCATAAAGCAAAGGCGAGCCCACGCACCTAGGGGTTCCCTACATCGCTTCTATATGGGCAATAAGTAAATTGCTTTATATATTACTATATAAGATGTTATTCGAATATCGTTAGGCAACACATTTTATTTTTGACTAGTCCACGAATTATGTCGCGCGGTGCGGCGTTTAAGAGATAGAGCCATAGTAATACTTAAATAAATAATTGTAGTAAGGCAAGACAAATTTATTTTAAAAAGTATAAAAATATATAAAAGAACTTGTGTTTTATGTATGGAAAACTAAAGAACCCAAACGTTTCCATTCGTGTCATTCAGGGATTTGTCGATCGACAGATCTAGATAATAGTTTTTTAATGATTGATTACGGTAGTTTAAAGTTAAATAACTACAAGTCTAGATATATAGCTTTGAACTCAATTAATGATGAGTGAAGATGTGCTTGTAGGTGAAACACTCCATGTTTGGTCACAGGGATTTTTAAATTTAAACAAAGTAACTATCCAGATATTGTGTGCTTTTCCCGCGACACAGGGAATCCCAATGCGGGGGTTTGAGTGTAATAAATAAAGATGGGTAGTAGAAAATATCATACCACCATACTGTGGTTTCGTTATCGATATGACCGTTCGTTTTAACTCAACCCTAGGTGGGGATCGAGTCCGGACCGTCTGATTCACAGCCGACACTAAAGCTATCAACGCTTCAAAATTATTATGTTATTTGTGCATTGCGTGATTGTCCCCTATTAGTAAACGCGTTAAGAATCCGTGCCATGCCAGTTCTATGGCAATTTGCCGATTACAGTTCCGGATGATGATTTATGACTATATTGTCTTTTATTTAGCTTCTGAATATTTTGAGATGTTATCGTTGTTATGATGTAAAGTATTAGTTCAGCTATTTTCACGCGTTTAGATTGACGCGTTTATTTAAAAAATAAAGTTATTCATAAACAATATTTAGTGTCGATCCCGCGACTTTGTATTATTCAAAGTCTATCCAGGCTATCATGCAGTGTACACCGCCCTCCCTCCCGCATAAATTGCATGCAGGAAAGTTACAGTACGGTATGCACATGCAATCTTACGTAACTAGAATCTCTGCGACGCGTGTTCTCCTTTGTACGAGGCATCCTAAGGAGCTGTTGGCTCGTTGACCGCCCCCGAAAGAAAAAGTTCCGGCGAAAAACTCTTTCGTCCGGGAGGGACGGCGGTGCACACTGCACGATAGCCTGGAATAAGTTAAAGTCGCAGGATTAACAGTAAATATTGTTTATTAATATCTTTTTGTTATGGATTTCAGCAAAGTAACGCCTGAATCTATAAGCTTTTATAAACGCTTATATTATTCAGCAAACGGACGTTCTTAAGGTTTTTAGTTTTGTATTCGATAAACACTCGTTGCCAGGCACGTGCCTAAAACTAGATTGATTCTCCAGGAAACTTCTACACTCTGCAGCATAATTCCTTCATAGTAGATGACCTTCATTGCGACCATTATCAACATAACCGCTGGTGCCTTACATTATTACAATTACATTAGGTACTTAGATACCATAGCTCAGGTTTTTAAACCTTAAAAGGTATTTTCTAATATGGTAGCATGTGTTTCAGCAAAAGTTGAGTGTTTGAACGTCAGTTCAGTATTTATTTGGTTAAATTGAGCTGGTTCTGTTACCATCTGCCGAAGAAATCCCAGTAGTCTAAAACACCGACAAGGTTATTTTTTATTTATTTTGGAGTGTAGGAGTGTATTTCTACGGCGGGTGGTTGCAGATTCAATATGCTCTGTCATAACTGAATTAGTGATGTGCTGGAAACCAAAACTATTATTTTATATGTACCTTAAAATAAGTTTGTAATTTCTTTTTTTTAAACACCGTATGTTTGGAAACTTTTTTTGCAATAAACATTGACCCCCTTACTTATAAACGTTGAATAAGCTGCGAATAGTAATTCAGTGTTTTGTTCTTTTTCCTTGTCCGTTCTTTCAACGTCAAACTGTCATATAAGCGACAAAGACAAAACACTGAATAACTATTTAAAGGTTATTCAACGTTTATAAGTAAGGGGGTTTGTTGTTTACAAGAAGTAAACAACAAAATGGTTATTGCAAAAAAAGTTTCAGAACAGTTTCAAAATTAGCTGATCTGCGGGGTTGTACATGTTATCCCCGGAACCTATGCCTTTTCTTTACTGTTTTATAGTTTAGTAATAATATGTTATGTTCAGTTAAGTAAGGAGATAACAAGTTGATTATGTATTTACTACGTTACTTTGTATTTAGTAGAGTCAAGTGTTGACCCACTTCGGAAGTAAGAGTCGTAGATAACGCAAATCTTATAAGTCTGTGAACGAGCTTATCGATCACGCTGATATCAATATGGACAGGTTTGTTTGTATTCCTATTTAACTTAAAAAAAAAACATCAATACCTTAATAAATATTGTAACTAAATATACATGCATTTATATTCACGCCTATTTCCCGTGGGGGTAGGCACAGACACAGCCTTCCAAATACTACGATCCCGACACACTTGTTTCGTTTCATCCACGCTTATTAGAACTTTCATACAAAAGCATCGGTTAAGCTTGACTTGGCCCTTTCTTCTCAGAACCCTCTCAGAATTTCCTCAATATGATTTCGGATCGTCCGCTTCGGCCTTTCTCTTCGAACACTACTATTCAGTTTACCCATGTGTATACCTGCTTAGTCAATCTCCTTTCGTTTATTTTCTTTGCATGACCAAACCATCTTAACATACTTTTATCAATATCAGTAACTACATCTTCGTTTACACAACAACATTCCCTTATCACACACAAAACAAAACACTAAATGTAAATAATAATAAAACAACGTTGAAGAGAAAAATGCCCAGGGCGCTGCTGGCGTGGCGACGCGGACGGCGCGGCGTGCCCATGTTGAATGGGCAATCCTTAATTCCTGCTCTAAATAAACGCGAGCACTATGGACATCAGCCTCCACTAACCGCTTGGTTTAAATATGAATATTTATCAAAAAGACCGTAACCGTACCGTAAAAGAAGTGTATCTTCGATTTTTTTCTAGTTTATTGACGTGATAACGTTTTATAAATTGATGAATACCAGCAACACTCATGAAAAATAGTAACGTTCCACCTGAGTTTTGTATTACATAAAATAATCAAAGTCAAAGTCAAGGTCAAGGTCAAAGTCAAAGTCATAAATGATTATGACGTTATCACGTAAATCTATCGTCCGTAAACCGACTTTACAGACAACCAATTTTTTTTTACAACACGTTATACTCGCCCGGCTACCACCACACCGCAAATAAAACAAAAAAGCATCAGCGTGTGGATGTCAATCGATAACTCACCATACGAATATCAAGAAGTTGGCTCTGGTGATCGACTTGCAAGCTGTTACTACTAAAATATCAGACGATTTATAACATTATTGCTATGTACGCCGAGGTATTGTGTAATTTCAGCTTGACCATGACTTTGAGTTTACTATTCACACGCTGCTGACCTTGTGTTGATTACCTAGAATGATGTTTCTTTATATGTGCGACTTGTTTGTCATTATCATTTACTATCTGGCTCCCCTGCGTTTTCTTCACAACGTTAAAATCGTATTTGTAACCGACTTGAAATAAAATTGTTATATCTTCTTGGACGACTTCCTAATTGAGGGTGAAAAAATCTATGAGCAATGACAATTGATCCCGAGAGTAGCAAAGGTCACTGAAAAGGGTGAAAAAAAATTTGAACCAAAAAATGGAACCGACTTCTACACTTAAAAGAGTCAAATAAGTCGTCGAAGTCAGTAAAACTTTTTTACAGTGTGTTCTTAGCCGTTCTTCTACCATTCTCATTAATGCCAATGAGAATAGAAGAGGAACGCCCGTAAATACGGCGCTCATAACGAGTTATGAGCGCCGTACTCGGTCGTACGAGCTCGTACATGGTCGTATAATATTGTATGCCGGACCGGCACCAACGTTTGGTACAATTTGGTACGACGATTTTTTAAGTTTATCTACCTCACTCAGATTTTGTTATAAGTAAGACTAGTTGACATTTCGAAGGCTTAATTTTAGGCATTAGCTAAATAGGCAATTTTGAGTCTTTTCAGTGTATTTTGTCGAAAGTCCTACATGTGTAATAACCTTAATACAAATACCAGTAATGAGAACCGTTTATGAAGGTTAATTCTGATTGAATAAATATAAAGAAAATTCAATGAGCATATATTTTGATAAAGACATAATATGGTCGCTCGATTTTTTTATATATATACGTATATACATACCTGCCTAAATATATGTGTTCAATTAATATATTAACTCATCAATCTCAAGAAAAAATAAGATCCTACTCATTAAGAAAAGACACAGATGTTTCATATCAATCTTGCTTTTATTTGCAGAATAGCAAAGAGCAAAATGACGCGTCCCGGGAGAAGTCGAAGGACTTTACGTTCGACCACTCGTACTGGTCGTTCGATAGCGAGGACCCGAACTTCGCCACACAAGAACAGGTAATTTACCAAAACTAGGTCTTTTGCAATTACACATAGTAGAGCTTTGTTATTAATAGAGAATTACGAGCATCGTTCTTTGTAGAATTCTTTTTTTTTAAAACATTTACACAAGGTCTTCAGGTCCCAAACTAGGCAGAGCCTGTACTATGGTAACCTGATGACTGATATATACTTATATACATATACACACCCAGACACAGGTCAAACAGACATGTTCATACACACAAATGTTTGACATGTCCGGGAATCGAACCCGGGACCGGCGGCTCAGAAGGCAGAGTGCTACCAACTGCGCCAACCGGCCAGTCAGATTATTCGGCGTTCGTTTGCAGAAAAATGAGCGAATTAGGGCAGGAATCAAACCGATGTTATCTAGATTTCTGCCTCAGCCCTCGATTGTTTTAACTACCAAATGAACGAGAGGGAACTTTAAGGATCAATGCGGAGGAAGAGAAATTGAGTTTCTAGGGCCATGCCAATAAATATCGGTGAACTTCTTATTAAATTGTTCTCTGTCATGTGTTGCTGTGTCAGCAATACCATTCTTTAGTTGCATGTTTTCACGCCACCGCGTTTTTCTAAGGTTAAATATGACAAAAGTAAGATACCTATTTTCTTTTACTGTAGTTATAACTACGGATAAACAGAACGCTTTTCAACAGTTGTTTAACAGCCACGTGCTACTGATGTTGAAGTTCGTATAAGGATTTTTCAGAACTTCAACATCAGTAGCATGTATGTGGCTGTAAAGCGACAGGGCGGTATTCTGTAGTAGGTTGAAATCCCACTAATAGCCGAATTAAAAAAAAAAAATTTATTAGAATTAACATTATTATCGGGTTATTTGCTATGTGTTTTGTTTGTTTTATTTGCTCGATATTTCGGCACAGTCGCAGACGTTTACTCGTGAACATGACGGTTGCAATTGTGCCGAAATATCGAGCGTGCCGATAATATTGTTAATTCATGTGTTTGTTAATTCGTGTGTTTGACCCTGTGAGATTAAAAACGTATGTTACTAATATTGTTGATCGCCTGCAGGTGTTTTCAGACCTCGGGTTGGACGTGATAGACAGCGCGTTCGAAGGGTACAATGCGTGCGTGTTTGCGTACGGACAGACTGGCAGCGGGAAGACGTTCACCATGATGGGCTCTAACGTGAGTATACCTACCACAATGATCATCTAACCCGTAGTAGATGCAATGCGCTTTCTTTATTAACCAATTAATTAATACATAAATAACAATATTTCCTAACAAGTATCTTAGACTATATGAATAGATTATTCGAGCTAATCTACCGTTGAATATTAAAAAACTATATTATATTAATTGAATCATTAAAGAGCAATGTCTCATAAGCTGTTATCGCAATCGTGACTTGTAATAACTTGATTAGTTCGTATAGTAACTAAATCTTATGTTTATTTACGTAAACCTTCAAGGTGAATAATAATAAAAACATTGACCAGGCTTCATTATCATAACATTAAGATTTCTAAATATTGTGAATGTAATTTGTTGATATCGAGATCCCAGCTGATCATTTACCTCAGTAGATGGTAATGTAGATTCTATATTTCACAATTGTGACCAAGATAATTAGTATAATAGTAAATAGTTCGCGAGTGCAATAAGGGCGTTATTTAATTATTTGTAAAACAAAAATTCACTTTAGGAGTGGAACATTATTAATTTCGTGTATTTTTTAATTTTTTTCTTTCTTGATTAATAATGTTTCCTAAGACTTTATTTTATATTAATGATAGTGATAGTGACAGTTGAACAATAATTTTTAAAATTTATTTTTTCACAACGTTTACTACCCTTGATAATCAGAATTTGGTATATATTATTGTACCTACTGCCAAAAACCGAACGGATTTCAATTATATAGATACTTCATTGCTATATGACAGTCTGTTACACTAGGCAAGGCAGACATAACAAGATCTATGGTAGAAATTGCTAGCTAGTCGTAGTGTGTGTAAGGGGTAGTGTTGGTGTGTGAGTGTGTTCGTGTGTAAGAAATCCGTAGGCATGTAAATGATCTGCGGTCACTATGTCTTAAAAACTCAATAGATATTAAAAAACAAAGTTGTTAATATGTATATATGTTGTAATATTAGCTTACTATCCTGTCTGTGGCTCCTGCTAAAGTTCTCTTATCTGTAACAGTATTGTAATCTGTGAGACCAGAAGAGATATAGACTATGGTCATTGGAGTGTATAGGATTTTGAGGTTGTTGCTTGCTTCAAGAGAATAAAACTACTCAGTTACTGTTCAAGACTTTTATTAAGTGAATCTCCACATAACAAAACAATATAGTTATCAACATTGAACAGATATTTATAGCTGCAGTCATTTTCAATGTAAAAAATGTACTGCTTACCCGCTGCTGTTTTGAATTTACATACCTGATTGACCACCAAGACGTTATCTTCTGAGGAGTCTTAATTTATTTCTAGTTTCACAGCTTATTAATAATTCTTATTTAGCTAATTAATCGTTAGAGCGCACATGAGCCATATGGGAACCACATATATTCTATTAGATAATATATTTTGCTGGTTGATAAACTATAAAATGTAAATTCGCAGGAATGCCAAGGGCTGATACCTAGGATATGTCGTCAGCTGTTCTCCCGCGTTGCAGCCGGTAAAGAATCGGGAGCTTCCTACCGCACCGAGGTCAGCTACCTCGAGATCTACAATGAGAAAGTGAAGGACTTGCTCGCCACTAACGCTGGACATACTCTAAAAGTCAGGGAGCATCCGAAACTGGGGCCCTATGTGCAAGATCTCTCAAAGCATTTAGTGTCGGATTATGATGATATTCAGGTAAGTTCTGTAGTTTTCGCAGTGTAATTATAGTAATCAACATTAACCATCATCATTTCAGTCCCAAAAATGCTGAATACATGCTTCCTCGGTTGAATGGAGGAGTCTGCATTCAGCTTCGTTCTACGGTGTTTATCAAGGCTTCCCATTTTGTGCTACTCTGCTCCAGTCTCGTAGTTCTCTGCTCAGTCGTCATTTAGTGCTCAGTACTCGTCTCTACTCAAGAACTCTTCACTCTATTAGTTTAGGATTATCAAGTGAAGAATGCAGAGTTTGGTGTTGGATAGCGGTTTGCACTGCCTGCAGTAAGTCAAAGTTGGGTTCAGCTTAAGACGGGGTTTACTTTTTCTTTATTATTGCCCTGTAAAAGGCAAGCGCAGCATAGGACGTCCATAGATAAGGTGGACAGGTGACCTGACCGAGATTCCAGGGAAGTCCAGCTTCCAACCGGTCCTTGCGGAGATCAACGGGGGAGGCATATGTCAAGCAGTGGACGTCTTATGGCTGACATGATGATGATGATGATTTTACAAGTGAACTCTCTTTATCTTAACACCCGCGCAGTGTTACACCCGTGCGGAGTAGACACATAACTCTGTTCTCTGCTTCTGCTGATAAACTCTCACTCTTGAGGAGAGTTTATCATTTCAGAGAGGAAGTTTGTGATACTGGCAACACTAGAAATGGAAGAACGCGATGACGCAACACTGGAAAATAGGTTATATTGCCATACTTTTATATTTTGTACGGGTAGTATCTGAGTATTGTCTTAGTCATCGATATTGACGACGTTGACGTTGCTCGGTAAATGCTAATGATAAAAACTCACGTTTACAAATTTCTTTTGTCTCAAAGTTGAACTTAATGTGAGTCAGAGCAAAGTCAAAGCCGGTCTATAAATTTTACCCTCAATCTGGAAAAATAAGTGAAACAAAACAATATGATACAGGCGATATTAAGTGTGAATGCTTAGATGGCTGAATACCTATTACTTTAGCTTCCACAAATACTTTTAAATGTTTCAGGAATGTATGCACCGCGGCAACCAGCAGCGAACTACAGCGTCAACGCAGATGAACGACGTGTCGTCTCGCTCGCACGCCATCTTCACCATCACCTTCGTGCAGGCCTCCTACCTGCGGCACAACAACATGCCCTGTGAAACCGTCTCCAAGGTGCATCTCGTCGATTTGGCTGGCAGGTACTTCAAAATACCTCTGTCTCTCTCAATCGTATAATGCCCTCCTTTCCACTCTCATTTGCGTCACATCTACACGATCTGGAGAGCTGTTTCTCTTCACGGGCTACTATATATGTCTGTGTCTCGCGGCCGGCTAGTTCCGTCTCGCTCGCACATAACTGTTACAGCAAGATACGCTGTGAAACTATCTGCAAGGTGCATCTTGTCGTTTTCGATATGTCTCTACGTGGATGGTAATGGTAGTTACTATTGTCATATTTGTCAGTATACATTGGTTTTCTTTATATTATATACTGTAATGAGCACACTGTAAAACTTATTTGAAAAGAATTGCCCCTAGTTTCTAGCCCGTTCTTCTCGTAGTCCCGTTGCTCGTGTATTGCGTTAAATCCAGTTATAATTAATATAGATATCATTATATTGTTTTGTGTACCTACCTAAACCTTTTTCTATTTGTATATGTATATCTGTGAATGTCAGACCCAATATTGTAGTATTCAGCATAGTTCATAATTCTAGTTTAAGCATGTAAAATGTGAACCTTTTAAGTAATAAATGTATTTTTGTTCAACTTTAAATGTGTATAGTCTCCAAAATTGTAGACACTGCTAAAATTAAAAATGTTCGTTACAGCGAGCGTGCAGACGCTACGGGTGCGACGGGACAGCGGCTGGTGGAGGGGGCCCACATCAACAAGTCTCTGGTGACGTTAGGGTCCGTCATATCCGCCCTGGCCGAATCCAGCCAGCTGCCCGTGGAAAGTAAGTAAGCTTTTTTAACCGACATCAAAACAAGGAGGAGGTTTTAAATTCAACACGTATGTTTTTTTTCTTAATGTTTGTTACCTCAGAACTTTCGACTGGGTGAACCGATTTAGATCGTTCTTTTGTTATTTGAAAGCTGGTGCTTCCCGTGTGGTCCCTTTTGAATTTCATCAAAATCAGTCTGGCGGTTTTGTAATTACAACACATTTATGACAACGGACACTCGATAATCAAGGCTTTATATTATATAGTAATTCTTAATCATAATATGTTCCACATTTCTTTATAAGAAGTATATTTTTTTGGAGGACTCACCCAAACCGTTTTTGTCCCACCAACGAATCTCGAAACATGCGCCTGGATGTTTCAAATATTAGACAGAGTCGCGTGCAAGTTTCCGCCTTGGTTTGACCACCGCATTGTCTCATACTTTCTTTGGAAGCAGTAGTGTGTAACGCTAATAAATTATTGGGTGGATGGGGCTAAATGAAGGGCTTAAATATAGGACTTGAAGGCGCAGTGCTGTGCCACGTTTGCCATATTTATAGCTTTTAAGCTCTAAAATTCTGTAATTAACCCAGAGCTTTCACTACGGTCAATTTGTAATTGTCATGGGTAAGCGTGATGATTACTATTACGACTTAAAATCTTTCTGGACACTACATATATTAAAGAGCAACATTTAGGTTAGTTTGAAACTATTAATAGTTCTGACATGTATGCCGTAGATTATTAATAGGTTTAAATTGATAGTTAAAACTATGAATTATTCATTTCCTACAAAAACAGTGCATGCCCTATGTACATAATTTAATTGGTAGTTACTTCGTATTTTATTATTTTGCCGTATTGTGTTACAGATCGTTTACAAAAAGGTGCCAAGAAAGTGTTCATTCCATACCGGGACTCCGTTCTAACATGGCTGCTAAAAGACTCGCTCGGTGGGAACTCGAAGACTATCATGATTGCAGCGGTGAGTTAATTGACCTTAAAGGCAATTGTAGTAGTAACAGTGCAGAATCGTTGCGTTGCGCAGGAAAGAGTACTATTAGCAACATGAGCATAGAGAAAGAAAGAGTGAGAAAGAAAGAGAGAGAAAGAGAAGGAAAGAGAGATCGTGAACATTATATAAACTGCTCCCTTATAAGAAAAACGTCAGAACTATTACACGATTTTTGACAGAACAAATAAAGATATATCTATAACCTATCACAAAAACGTGATAATCCATATTGACAATTCATATACAGCTAATAAAATGTATTACTATACATCTACTATACTCGGCTCCAAAACACAGTGAAAACTAGTTCGGAGCCAACGGGTTCATGTATCGTTAGACCTATTGTTATGTCAAATAAATATATTTGTATTTGTACTATGACCCACAAGAGTTTCCATGACAACATTCAAAAAGGTTTTTTTTGTTCTTATAGATATCGCCGGCGGATTGTAATTACGGGGAAACTCTATCGACCCTTCGCTACGCCAATCGAGCTAAAAACATCATCAACAAGCCGACCATCAACGAAGATCCTAACGTCAAGCTCATCCGAGAACTTCGGGAAGAGATTGAGAAGCTTAGGAAACAGATAGCGCACAACACGGTAAGTTCCGGCAAGATGTAATAGGATCGCAATATTTGCACCGAGATTTACATATTTGAAATAGCCAATACAAGACCATAAATAAAAAATCAATACAAGACAATAATTAAATCGTGGTGACTTCTGACAAGATTGATGATTATAGACCGATATTAGACTAGATTATGATGTACGTCTTGTTTTTTATCTAGTTTGGATTTCATGTGTAATAACTGGCTGGACAGTATCGAAACGTTTATTTATACTTTTCAATTGCTTGTAAAGTGAGTCTTATTACTTCGCTTTTAAGGCCATAAATTGAATTATAAGTTACCCACACTTGCGTAAAAACATTACATACCAGTGGGTAATAGAATTAGACTTACAAAGTTAAATTAGTACCTTAAATATATATGAGGGAGGAATATGCGAGTAAACAGCTTTCTCAATTTAATCAAACTTTTATATAAAGGAGAAGGTGTGTGTACCGTTTCTATGTTTGTTACTCCTTTACGCTGAAACGGCTAAACGCATTTGCATGAAATTTGGAATGAAGATAGCTTGTTCCCTTAAAAATACTTTATATTGATAATTGCATAATTGAGTTAGCAGGAAAACCGTAGTCCACGCGGGTGAAGCCGCGGGGCGCAGCTATTTATTAATAAGTTACATGTTTGGTTTTTTTCTAGCAAATGTGTTCAAAAAGTCGTGTATGAAACTTGTGAGCTCTCCTCATTATCAAATGTTTTAACTTTGTTCCAGGATCCAATAGAAGCCGAGCCCGGCGTGCTGGCGACACTTCAAAGGAAAGAAGCGCAAGAGAAGCATCTAACAGAAAAATGGACTGAGAAATGGCGCGAAACCCAACAGATATTGCAAGAACAGAAGGCGTTGGGACTTCGGAAAAGTGGACTCGGTGTCGTTTTGGACTCCGACATGCCCCATCTAGTGGGGATAGACGACAACTTACTCAGCACTGGAGTCACGTTGTATCATTTAAAGGTCAGATATATTTATAATAATTAATAAAAATATTTAATTTTCCAAAAATTTTGACAGCATTTCTCGAGATTTGTTTCCATAATTATATATTTAACTAAGATAACATTACAACAAAGTATAAAACGCTATTGTCCTGAGTCAGATAAAATCTACCAAATATATATATTTTATATAATATATTCAGATACTTAGACTGCCAATAATTGTTTTTTTTATATTAATGAATTACATATGGTGAAACTACCCTCTATTATTTACTAATACATCACACAATCGAGTATTTTGAATTTCAATGCCGTATAACATGTATGAATGGCATGGAACTTATTGAAGAGATCCCATATCCCCAATGGATAGTTGATGCAGTCCAACACAGGCCTTCCGGCATTTTTATAAGTACCATATTGTCCCTAAAGATGACTTCATCTAGAGACGAGTGGAACTGTGTAAGCATTACACTCGTATAATTTTTTGTAAACGTGCTGACCTGTGTTCATCTTTATGTAGAAGGAAGCCAAGACAGTATATAATATTTGGAGCAAGTATGATTCTGTACGGTAGCATTTGTTTTTATTTATTTATTTATATTTATTTGTTTATTAACGTTCACACAAGGTCTTCAGGTCCTAAACTAGGCAGAGCCTGTACTATGGTAACCTGATGACTGATGTATATACTTACATACATATACACACTAGGTCAAACAGACATATGTTCATACACACGAATGTTTGGACTGGCCGGGAATCGAACCCGAGACCAGCGGCTCAGAAGGCAGAGTGCTACCAACTGCGCCAACCGGCCAGTCAATTTTCAATAGAAAAACCATTGCAGTATAAAGATAGTTATTTGCCTATTTCGGCCAAAAAATATGAGGTGACAAATCCGTGGTTACAGCTTAATCATGCTCTTATCACTAATATTGTATTGACATTCACTTGGAAATTCCGGCATTTTTAATATTTCTCGATGAAGTCAAATTTAAGCTTTTTTAGCGTTTCGTAACGGAAATAAAATAAAAAACGGACATTACTTTATTGCTCGTCATGTTTGTCAAGGTCTACGATTTGGGATGTTGGGATGTCGGTTCTCGAGAGAAAACCTTATTTAATAATTTACTCAGAAATATAAGAAACGTTTAAATCGTGTAAAGAATACATACATAAATTAAAATCTATGCCTCCGTTATTGCAGTAAAAGAATGTCTCGGAAAACCACTAAATAAAACGTAACATGGCCATTATGCAAATATCCCAATTGACAACAGAGCATGTATCACCGTCCGTGTCATGTCGGCAGGAGGGCGAGACCGTGATCGGCAGCGCGGAGTTGTCGCCGACGCCGGACATCGTGCTGTCGGGCGCGGGTGTGGTGCCGCTGCACTGCCGCATCACGCTGCACGGCGGCGTCGCCACGCTGCACCCCGCGCCCGCCGCGCAGTGCTGGCTCAACATGGTGCTCATCGACCGCCCCGCCAAGCTCAGCCAAGGTACACTGCCTTACACTGTACCATACACACGCACGCCATTACTAATCTCCACTCTCTTGGGCAAAGATTGTTAATAAAGTACCAGCACGATTAACAATATCTTGTCCGATTATCAGCATAATTAGCAATAGAGTTCACGTTATGATATAAAATAGCATTCGAAGTGAAAGTAAAAAATAATAGTGGTCCTAGTTGAGACCCCCTGAGGTTCTCCAGAGGGCAATATTTAGAGTTAGACTTATTTCGTATCTGTTGCTGTAACTATTGCAAAGTTATCCAAAACCAATTATTCAATTTTTACATCTAAAAAACGCAAGTCTTTTCAGCCTTACCTGACAAAAAAGGTAAACAAACACAACCATAGACAAGATTTAGTGATGTGGATAGCTTCGAATGAACGACAAAAGTAGATAAAGTGAATGAACATGTGAATCCATTCATTTTAAGCAACGGCCCAAAGCGATTATTAACTTTTTTCTTTTCTTTACATGTATATGGCTCTACACCTGTGTATCTAGCCAGTGCCAAGTTTCAAACATTTTAAAGTTGATAGTAAATAAATCAAGAATGTCGTGGTCAAGTGAAAGCTGTATCAGTCATACCTCTGTAAAACGAACCATCTCAGAATCACTGAAACGATTTTGATGAATTTTTTTAAATATATAGTTTGGCTTTTCTACATATTTTGTTTTTCTGTAAAAAGGCGACATTTCTCCAAATGTTTTTTAAAAATAAAAGTTAGATTTTATAAAAACAGCGAGCGATGCTCAGTCCGCTAGCGACTAGTTAATTATTCACCATAATTACATATCAAAGGTCAAAGGAACATTAGTTTTGGAAAATGATACAAAATCGGCAACATTGACTTTTCACTTTACCACCTAACATTCGATAGCTATCTTAGAGTCTTGTGTGAATCTTGTTTGCAGTGCAAGTAGCAATTCTTATTTAAAGTGACATAAAAAATTAAAATATTTGCCAATTAATGTATTTGTTTAAGATGTACCTGTTCTTTATAAATTTTATACTTGATAAAAATCTTGATTAAAAAAAAAATCTATACTAACTTGATAAAACATATCAATGACCACATACATACATTCCCAAAGATTTATAGCCGGTTTATTATTCAGACATTTAATATCAGATACTAAATCTTGTTGTAATGGATTATATAATCACCCACGTTTTTAAAAGTAGCATATGATTAAAAAGGAGCAATACGATTCGAGAGAAAGTTTTAATACATTTAGATTTGAAATGAAAATCATTTATTCAAGACAGAACCAGATTTCAATGTGCTGTTTTAATATGGGCCAGCGAATGTTATCAATCTCATTATTCAATACCATATACTGTATACCTTTATGAATAAACGTAGCTTTCTAAGTTTAGGTTATTACTTTAGGATGCATCCTTCTTCTCGGCCGCACCAACATGTTCCGGTATAACGACCCGGCCGAAGCGGCCAAATTGCGACAAGAAGGTAGCGCTTCGGCTATGAACCTGTCTCGTCTCTCCCTACTCTCCTGGTCTACTACCGACCTCTGTGCCAGCAATGAGAACCTCAACAATAGTACTACACTATCGTAAGTATCTTATTAACCATCCGAAGCTAACATCGGCTGGTATTTATACAATATTTTAAGGATATTGTACGCCAGCCTAAACCTAAGCTAATGTAAAGAATAATAAGTAAAAAGATAGATGATAATAGAAAAAAACACGAAACTAAAATTTAGAGCCAAGAGGAAAAAAAACCCTGGCTCGTCGTTGTTTTACATTACTTCATTTACTTAGTCCCTTTTCCCCTTACAAGAGGATTTACCTACTTGTTCCTTCAACGAATCTGACGATTCTTTGATTGCCCCCCGTAAAAGCAAATCGAGTTTCTCAAGGTGTATCGAAAAAGAATGGAATGGAATGGAACTCGTTGCCCGAGTCTGTGTTTCCCGATATGTACAATCCTGGAATCTTCAAGTCGCGAGTGAATAGGTACCTTCTAGGTTTGCGTTCGAAATCCTAGACAACGTCATCACTTAACATCAGGTGAGACAGTTGTCAAACGCAAACTTATAATAATAATAATAAAAAAAGTATCAGGTATAAATCAGCTTAAAAACGACACTGACCCAATGTCATAAGAAACACTGTATGTCATCATCATCATCATCATCATCTCACCCATAAGACGTCGCTGGACATAGGCCTCCTCCATTGATTTCCACAATTTCCATTGCCTGCGATCTTATTCAGGTCGTCCGTCCACCTAGTTGGTGGCCAGCCTATGCTGCGCTTGCCAGTCCGTGGTCTCCATTCGAGTACTTTTCGACCCCAACGGCCACCAGTTCTTCGAGCTATGTACCCTGCCGACTGCCACTTCAACTTGCTAATCCGCTGGGCTATATCGGTGACTTACATTCTTTTACGAATCTCCTCATTTCTGATTCGATCACGTAGAGAAACCCCGACCATAGCCCTCTCAGTCGGAGACCACGTTTCGGCTCCGTAAGTCATCACTGGTAATACACACTGTTCGAAGAACTTCGTTTTCAGGCATTCCGGTATTTTGGACGAGAAGACGTCTCGTAGCTTCCCCAACGCTGCCCAGCCGAGTTGGATTCGACTATTAGCCTCTTTCTCAGAGTTGGGCTTACCTAATTTAACTGTGTGTCCTAGGTAGACGTAATGGTACACAACTTTGAGAATCGAGTTCTCAATTGATATGGGGGCGGGCGCAACATGGGAATTTGCCATAACTTTCGTCTTGTCGATGTTCATCTTGACGCCCACCCTTTCGGAAACTCTGTTGAGACTGGAAGCTGAGCTGGAGGCTGGAAGTCATCAAACCTACGTTCGAGAAGATTCAACTAAATCTATATATTATATACATAGATACTTTAAGACATTGAGTGTACTTTTCTCGATGATAAAAATTGATGATTACCTGATGCCGTATAAGCCGTGTTCACCTATCATACATCCATTCGCAGCGATCTGGAAAGTGAGATCCGCTGCGAACGGATAGAAGCGCAACGGGCGGAATTGGAGCGAGAAAGACAGCAGTTCCTATTGCAGCAAGAAGAGCGACAGAGACGGTGGCACGCTGAAAGGGAAGAGCTATTGCAAGCGCAACGAAAACTAGACGAGGTAAACATTTTTTAATATTGGCATCTGAATCTTTACAAAACGACATATTTAAATGCTACTTTTTATGTGCTCTTAATTCCAAGTACTTACAAAAGATGGTAAAAACAACCGGATTTAAGGTTAAGGAGTTAAGGTTGGGCATGAGGGCATGAGCATGGATGAACATAGAAGTAGAGTATGGACCCCACCAAGAAGGAAATTTTTATGTCTACATATAAGCAATTGCTTAAGCAGCGATGTCATTCTTGCTTACAGTTACTTTGTCAACGTCGATAATAAGTTTGAATCAAAGCCAAAACTACTAGCTGGTAGGCCAAGAGCGATGCCTGAGCATATAAAACAATTATTATCTTAAAGTAACTATCGATTACTATCTATTACGGTAGAATTAATGATTATTACGTGACGGAAAGAGTGAACGAGGTAAATGTGTGTTCAGGAACGCGAAGCGATGGAGCGCGAGTACGCGGCGGCGTGCCGGCGGCTGTCGGGCGACTGGCGCGCGCTGGAGCGCGGTTGGACGCACCGGCGCCGCGCATTGCGCTCCCGCCAGCGCGAGCTCGCCGCGCGCACGCACCGCCTGCGCGCGCTCAGTGATACGCACGCCAACTGTGTCAGTATACAGATACACTATACTCTACTCTACTATACTGTACTCAACTGTGGGGCGACACGCGCGCGATATTGTTGAAGCCAGCAGCGCGAGGCACCAGTGTACAGCGTTAGTAGGTACATGCGCAAACGTAAGTATGAGTACAGCATAATTGTGTTATGTTTGTTATAATGTATTTCCAGTTTTGTGGTCTTGAAATAAAAGCCGGAATCGGGTAGCAAGCGGTGTATAAATAGCGTTAGTATAAATGTGTACTAGTCGTATAATAAGCTCTAGTAATAAACTCCCTATACATGTGATTAAGGATGAGGTGTATTTATTGACTTTCTGTTCGGGGTGTATCATAGATCTCTGCCCATTTACTCCAGCCTTCTCGTTTACAAATACCACTTGTAAGAATTGCATTAATTGCACGTTAAACTCTATTAGGTATGTACGTCGTGAGTACAGAAACGAATTCTTCTCATTATTTCATAGGTTTTCCAGAACCAAATACAGGTATTGATTGAATATACACAGATAGTCTTTGTATTGAGTCGTTTGTGAGAGACAGTATGCATTTGTTAACCTACTAGTTATCCTCGACAGCGAAAGCACAATTATCTATTGTAAAATAAATTTGTCTTCTTGTTTTCGAATTATCGGCTCCTGAAAATATAAATATTTAAGTTCCATATACATACATAATATGTCCAATGCTCAGGCGTATTCATCGAATAGGATAATTTAAAACATATATACGGTCGAATTGAGTAACCACCTTTTTTGTAGTCTGTTAAAAAGTAAACATAAAAGAAAATGCTTTGAATTGGTACTGTCGAAATTAATACAATTCCTGAACTAACCGCAATAGAAGAGCCTTGAATATTTTTTTAAGTTTAGCTAATTAAAAATTGGTAGTAACAATTTGCATGCGTGAATGTTGTAGACATATCTCACTGTCTCGTAGCTTCGAGATCTTCTAGTACTGTGTCTGTGCGCAAATATGTACAATGCAATAATTGTTTATTTTTCCCTATCTCAGTGTCGTTTTAAATGTTACACAGTCTGCACAGTTGCGCTTGTTTTATCGCATAATGTTTTATTGTAATGAATTTTTATTGCTAGAGTTCTGTGTTATGTTTGAGTGCAGTTATCTTTTTCTTAGACATCTTGAAGCTGTTTCTTGAAATTTTATCTCAAAAGACAAAGCTAATTTTGACACATTTTTACATTATCACACTCATTGCATTTTATTTTTTTCGGAATTTCACCGCCTTGTGACGGGATTTTCAAAGATCAGTTCAGGAGTTCGAGGATCGGATCCTTATTATAAATGGTCATCATTAGTGGCGTAATGATTGACATATGTGAGGTAAGCAAAGCCCAACACAAAATCAACCCCTTCATTTTGTTTATGTGCTTTTTAGTCATAGTAAAATAGATACCCGAAAGAAAGTTTACGTCATCGAGATTTTGTCTGAAAATATTATGGTCAAACTAAAATTTCGCTTGCGCCCAAATACATTTATAGCTTTATCATAATATAAAAAAACCCACGATGACGTCAACCTTAAAAATTTCTTGCTAGGAGTCTGCAGTACATAATATTTATTTTGTCAGTCACCCTTCGTACACCGTTTTAAATAGAGCCCCTCCCCTTGTTCCACCTTCATTACTGTCACATTTTGAAGCAGGTTTTAATTGAGCCAATCCGATTCCTTCCACAACGTATCGTCGAATTTGTTGGTGAATGACGTCAAATCTGCAAATCTGGAGGAATTCACTTCACAATTATGATATTTTCGAACCAGTGAGGATTGTAAACCTTTCAACTTTCATAAAGAAAGCAATTCTAGTTGTACGATTTGGCACATATCTGTTTTACATCTAAGAATTATTTTTTCCTACCACATAACAATGTACGTTTTGTTTCACATGGTTAACTTATCTAATACAAATTCCAATTTAGCTTATTTATGACTTAGACATGTAACGTAAACGCATCCAATCCGAATACTTGCGTAAAAGAGTTTTTTTGTACATCAGTGTGCCAATTCTCTTACTTATTAAGACAATCCATTCATAAACAATGCAATAGTCGTTCAAATGTTATCATAAATAAACTTGATATTCCGCTAAAATAACAATTGCATTCGATTGCATTGTAGACAATTGAATTGCGGTAGAAATTATACTCCAAGTAGAATAGCAAAACGAGAAAAAACGACGATTCATTGACAATCTATGAGCAATGTGTTAGTAGAATTGATACCCAGCAATCTTGTTGCATTGTATCGAAAAACATCAACAAATTTGACGTAATCTCCTGTTTCTTTTTATTTGCTATGTTTTGTTTGGCTACAACACCGTTTCCCCTTAGGCTGAAAACGAGGAAGGCCACGTGATCGCTCTGCGCTCACAGCTCGAAGGCAAGAAGACTGAACTCGAGGAATATGTCAAGACCAGCGTCAGGGAACTTATCGCCCAGGGGTGTAAGTTAGACGAGGTAGGTGAAGTGTGTCCTAATGTAAAGGGTATTAGGTTCACATTGCTACATATTTTTAGAGTTTTGTTGACACGGAAGTTAACATGTGCTCAATAACCGTAAGAGTGCGGGTATAACAATCCATTTATCACGTGTTAGGCAAATATTTGCGGTTGAGGGTTATAATGAGATCATAAATGAAGTGGTCATTTTAACATTCTGTGCTTTTATATTTCTGTAATTGCTTGTCTCTTCTATGAACTGCCGAAATATAACTTCTGTTTAATGATAACACTGTACAATGTTTTAAGTAATTTTCTTAATTTGTAGTGATATTTTAACACACTTCCTAATAGATCATCATCATTATCATCATCATCTCAGCCATAGGACATCCACTGCTGGACATAGGCCTCCCCCATTGATTTCCATAAGGACATGTTGGAAACGGCCCGTATCCATCCGCATCCATCTATCCTAATGGATAGATGTACATAAAGATGATTTTTTATATTGTTATTTGCTATTTTTCTAAATATTGATCCTGCTGCATGGTTTTCACATCTATTTGATTATATAATGCTTGCTATATACCTACATATAAACATATACCGCTATGTAGCTAAGCGGTAAAGTGCCTTAAATTTGACATTTATTTAAGCTTTTGTGTTGTACAAAAACATAGAACTCATAAGTTTAATTCTGTAGTATATTAAATACTCTTATCTAATACAGAAACAGGCTTTGAGTTCTACTAATAAAGTAAATAATCAGGCAATAAATAATGCAATAGTAATTCATATGTAATCATAAATAACTTGGTATTTCGTTAAAATAACAATTGCATCTCGATTGCATTGCGGTAGAAATGAGATCTGTGTAACCATTATAATTATACTCCAAGTAGAATAGCAAAACAAAAACGATTTCATTTATAATCTTTGAAGAATGCGCTTAGTACTCACTATTATAATATAAATAAGACTATCATAAATAAGTCTTGATGTCCTGGTACGTGGTAATCTCGTTAGCTGATGATGGAGTTGGAATTTCTTTCAATCATTTAACAACTTTTCATATTTATAATATATTTTATTCGTCTTCATTGGTCGATATTTTGAGTTGGATCGTTGATACGTCACACTGTACGGCTGTCCAGGGGACGAAAACGAGTAAAGTACGATACATGATAAATATTCCGGTATTATTTTTGCTTGCAACAGTATGTATGTTAAAGCAGTGCGAAACAAACGACCATTATATTATTTATTTATATTATTGGCCTAAGACAGAACTAAGTGGCGGCTCTTATTATTACTCATTTTGGGTCGCTGCGCCATTGTCGTAAGTAAGTATATTATTTATTTATTATATTGACCGATTGTTTTTACAGAGCTCGTCGCCGAGTCCCGAGGATGCCCCGTCGGAGTCTAGTACGGAGTGCCTGATGCAGCTGCTGATGCACTGCGAGCCGACCACGGCCACCACGATTCGCGACACGGTCGACAGGCATGTAAGTCGGCGTCTGCTTCTTCTATATCTACTATTCTATTATACTACACATCCGCACACACACTATTTCTTTGATAATGATGAAATATAGCACATTTGACGCGAAGCGTTCGTAGCAGAGTTTTCACATGGTATTACAATCGATCAACCGGGTTAAGCAATGTACTCTCGGTCATACTTTGAACGGGTGATTGCCAGTTCTGGAAGGCATGTTAAACCGTCGTTGCCGGATATTGTCTTAGGATAACAGTCGTTAGGCTATGTCGGAGGCCCTTGGACGGCTGGGCTGGCCCCTAGCATATTCCCCAACCCGCATGGGTCATCATGACGTATTATGGTTAACACTCATCTCTGAAAATAAGTTCCTAGGAGTGGAAACGTAGCTGATTATGCTCATTTCATTTTGAACGTTTCATATTAAAACCGCTTTCTGTTTGTAAAGTATCTAATCTAGAAATAGATTTGGTTTCAGTGATTAAGGAAATATTTTTTTTTTTTACTATTATAAGTTTGCGTTTGACAACTGTCTCACCTGATGTTAAGTGATGACGTTGTATAGGATTTAGCACGCAAACCTAGAAGGTACCTATTCACTCGCGACTTGAAGACTCCAGGATTGTACATATCGGGAAACACAGACTCGGGCAACGAGTTCCATTCCTTGGCACAAAATAATAATAGTAAAATATTTATTAGACTTACATTGCAACATGGAACTGAATATTGTACAAATTGTTACATATGTTTTTCTTTATTGAAATCGGTATCTAAGGTATCTAAACGTGATAAATAACATATAAATGTGTTAGTCTTCCATAAAAAAATTAAGTAAATAAATAAAATAAATCCCAGGACCCATCTAATTTAGTGATAGCAAATTATTATTTATTATCAATCACCAAAACAGCGAGAATTTTTCACCCTATTATGTACATATATAGATATATCACGCCTGATTCCCGAAGACGTAAACAGGGATCCGTTCTTATTCACTTTGGGTTATATTTGTTTTGTAAATCTTACTTTACTCTATCTACGTATCCAAGCTCTGCCACTTATAATGTTTACATTATTTTCTTATCTACATGTTTATAATATGTCGCTCCTTCCCCCTAGAATAAGGAGTTAGTAGAACTAGAAGAAGAGTTACAAAGTAGAATAAAATCGGTCGCTTCACATCGAGTGAAGATCGAGCGCCTGCAGGCAGAACTGGCGCTTCTCGGCACTCAAGACCTGGGGTTGCGACACGCGCTAGCTTCTGACCTTAGCCCTGGGATACTCAAAGGTATGTCATTTCTATGAGCTAGATGTCATACATAATGAAAGTTTAAATATCGGTTGCCACTCTATAAGTTACAAAGCTAGTGTATATTGCATTGTGTCAGTCAATATTATAGTACTACATTAGAGTGGGGGGTGACGCTGTCATAATGCATTTCATCGTACATTATTTTACGTACGGTAACTATAAACACGGAAACTCGACAGTCTTAATATCTAGCCACAGGCAAAAAAAAGAAAATAAGAAAAAAAACATTATCCTCTATTATATAAAACTTTCTTTGCACGCAACCCTACGTAATAGCTCAGACATCTTCTCCCTTTTCATCGTTAATGCTTTAATATTGCACCTCTAATTTCATTGAGTTTTGTTTTCTATTAGGGGTTTACTGTTTAGGGAGAAGTGGTAAATTCTTTATTGTAATTATATAAATGTGGAGCGTTCGGCGTCTATCCTACTTGATGATCAAAGACGATGCCGTCGAAGGTGGCATCACGTTACACCTCACAATATTAACCGGACTTCAAGGACAACTCACCGAGCCCACCGTGTGTTTGGTGGCAGTTTTTATTACAACTCAGAAGCTATCTAATATGTTACAAAGAACCTCACCGCCAAGTTTTGGACTTGATAACGTGGTCACCTCCACCGATTTCTGAAGTTGGCGGTGAAGATCTAACCGGCGAGTATCATATTGCCGAGCGACGCTAAATGCTCCCAGGGAGGCTGTGGCTGCTTCACATCAGGGTACTGTTCCAGAGTGCGAGCGTGGTATGGAGGCGGAGGCAGTGGCGGCAGCCGATGGGTGGGGGCGAGGCGTGCAACGGAGCAAATCGGAGCTGGTGCTGCGGCGCGCGCCCCCGGAGGAACTGCATCCGCTCTCTGCTGACGAACAGGACCACTACACGAACAGAAAGATGAAGTCAGTACTCAACTCTCACATATTTCATGAAAAGTAACGAGTTTTTTGATCATAATTATATGCTTCTGTCCGAGTGGGGCTCGGAAGTAATCATGAGCTCAGGCTGAGAGATATCTAAAAAGGATTTTTTCCTCCCTACCTTACAATGAAAACCTTTCACTTTTTTGTGGACTGTGCAGAACATATTACCAGATTGAATATGACTTCAAATGCTCTAGGGAGATTGTTTAACCGGTTAGTTCATTTAAAGGTAGCCGTAAATAAGTTTCATTTTCCATTCATGTGCTGATTACCTATAATTAGATTATTGTCTGTTGAAAGAATCATAAGAAAAATAACAAATTAGACAAGAGTCCAAAACATATGTACTACATATTACTACGAAATGCACGAGTCTTTGTATGCATGGATTTGATATAATAGAAAAAACGAAGCTAGCAGTTTTGGGATCCAGTACTTGCTTAACAGTTCTGTTTAAAATTACTGTTTTGTATATGAATTACATCATATGTGGACTTATATGCGTGATAACAATAGTAGTCCAGTCATCTAGGAGTTTCATTTCGGAATCTAACGGAATAAGCAAAATTTTTGTATAGACCTGTTTAAGCATAACAAATGTTGTCTCCAAAGTCACATTATGCCAACGTGTGATCGTCCTTAGATATTCAAGGTTAAAGGTGTGAAAAATTAAATATTTGAGAATATCTAGTATTTTCTTGCTTCTATCGTGTTGAATATACAAATTTTTACATGTATTAGCTAGTCGATATTAACGTTAATCTATTCCCTGACGATGTGCTTCTACTCTACATTAGTATTATTTTGGTAATTGGCTATAATGTAATAAGAACAACTAAGTTTAATATTTATTTGTTTCAGCCTAAGCCTCAGTCTCGACCCCCTCGCTTCTCCTAATCAGAACCTTCCGACCGACGACTCATTCCACACAGCTTCGTCTAGCCCTAAACAATTCCCCCCCACGACGACTCCATCTCCCTCCACCGCGGAGTCAGCCCCCCCGAGTGAGCCCCTACAGCCGAAATTCAAGCTGGGCCCTCCCCCTCCCCCTGACGATAGTGATGACATGTCCAGCACTGAAGACTATCATAATAAGGTAAGCATAAATCAGTCAGTCATTTTGTATTTTTTTTCTCTTATTTAGTGAGCAGCGCAGTGATTTTATCACAAAACCAAAAGCATTTTAGTCAATTCTTCTTTTGAGCTGAGAACGACGCTGGGAACTATTCCGCTAAATGCGTAAGCATAGTTTAAATTGTGTCCTTAATAGAGCTCATAACTCTATTCACAGTTGGCTTGCATTAAATCCTATCGATGCCTGTCTGGCCAGAGTAGCTAGCTAGCAGCGTATCAAGCTCTGTAGTGTCTTCTTGTAGATGTCTCTGACATTCCACTGGGATATCTAACATTTTACCTCTGACTATCACGCGAGCTATCTATTAGCCATATACAATATCACGTGTTAGTTACTCATACTCGTAACTTTGGAAAGTATATAAATAATCGTGTGTATTTTCCGTACAATATGGCATGTCACATAAATAATCTGAATTATTTATGATTATGTATCATAGATTAGTATTGCCAGTAACACATAATTATTAAGTAAATGGTTTCCAATTACCATTTGTTACGTATGTCCTGAGCGTCAATCACGTAGCCGTTTGAAATCCGACGACGTTTAAAGTGTATGCAATAGATAAACTATTGCTTCTGAGCTGTAATTATATATGTTTCTATGGTAAGAAAAAAAAGAGATGTTACATACCCAAAGGCAGACGCTAAAATTTGGGAGCGAACATTTCGCGTCGTCTTTGCAGGAAGGAGCCTTGAGTTATCTACAGCTGCACTAAAAGCGGCATAATCAAATATGATAAGATAACCAAGATAAAAATGTTCATGAAACGATAAAAGAAAAATTATGTTTTTTTACAAATAATCAGCTAACATTTTTTTGAAATTGTTGTTTACGAGGGGTTGACTGGCAACTTGCCGTGCCGCAGAATGCAGTTCATTCGATATTACATAAATTAAAAATTATTTAATCTTAGTACCTCATTTTTGCTGAACGTGTGGAAATCAATGGGGGAAACTTATGTCCAGCTGTGGACGTCATATGGCTGAGATGATGATGAATAAAGATAAGGTTGGCCTAAGGTTCGTTTTAACAATTTAAGAAAACTCCTTTACTAACTTCATCATTACGTAGTCATATGCTTTCTTTGATTAAATATACATTAATTTTAATCAAACTTCAATGATTGTCTTACAATTTACTAATAATGTGTCTGAACGTGTCGAAATACGAATTGTTGTTGTTATTGTAAAATTACCTATGTGTTATTGGTTGGTAGAATTACCTAAATTATGTACAGGTTAAAGTTGACAAAATTCGTTAAATGAAGATAAATTATTCTGTCTAGTTGTATTCTGTAATTTTGGTTTTGGTTCAGTTTTGAAAAAAACTTAGTTATCAAATCGCCGAAAAACTAACACTTGCAGTAACTACCAGATAATGAACTCCAAATCTGTCCTAAACTTACTCATAAAGTATCAATCTAAAGGCAGGCATAATTTAGATTAGTTACACAACTCTTATGGGTTACTGTTCTAGGGGATATTGAATAGTTTGTTAAATCAATGATATCTTAATATTGATACTTATGTTATGTTACTCTGTAATAACAATTCAAATAGGCATGTATAGTCCCCGACACGTAACTTGGCAAGCTTTTAGCGTAGTGGGGGTAAGTTCGCGCATCGTGCACTTATTGGAACAAAAAAGTGGTCACTTTTTTTCGCACAACAACAATTCGTAACAAAAACTCCACAAAAACAAATAAAGGGTACAATGTTCGTGCACGCAAGTGTAATAGGGAGCGAACGGAATGTAGACGCGGTGCGGGAGACAAAGGTCGACTGACGCACGAATCGCGCGCTCGGATTGGCGCTACCCCATACCCCGCGTCCCGCTTGACCACCACAGAGACCTAAAAAACGACTTGTGCCGAGGACTCCTCCTATTTGTATGACGAAATTGTGCTTTACAGCAAAATCACCAAAGTTCGGTACCAAGCATTTATATTTATAGAGTCCGAGTGTAATTATTCACAGCATTAGCGCATATTAATTAATAAATACATAAAAACAATTGTTTCGTCCGTCACGGAACGCTGGCTCTCCTACACGAAATTAATTATTTAACGTAATTATACTTCATTCGAGATCCATAAAATGCCTGTTCACTAAAACATACAGAATAAATAGTATTCAAGAGGCTAAGATATTTCTTGAATTTTCCTCTATATTGTTAAAAGTCAAAATTAACAAATTTAAACAGGGAATTCGTTTTTCATATTTTTCCTTTGTCCCAAAACTAATGTTAGCTTAATGCTCGCTATAAGCTCGAGATTTTGCTTCTGAATCTTTCGCTTCGCTCTGAATTCTAACAAGCCTTACATGTATTATTTTTCTCCGTTGTGACAAGAATCTACTATTTCGAGGTTGTTCTTTATTGGGGTGATACCTTGTTTCTTCGAAATATGTAATTTTCGGTCAACTAGAAGTAGCTTTCATAAATAAGTTTGCGGCCGAAAATACTCGTATCATCTGAAATTACGCTTTGATTACGTTCACTTATACTTATTGATTTTACGCTTCAAGAGATTCTATGATTTTGATTCTCATTCGGCTACACATAATGACAAAGAATAGATGAATACCGTAAACGGTATATTTACGGATTATTTGCACATCAAATTGTTTTTGAAAGAGTTTTGTACATCAAAGTGATCCATATATGGTTTCGTTTTTACCTTTTCATGTTCGGTACCTTAAAATGTATTTCAATTCGTGTGTGCGTGTTGTGTTCACAGCCGAGGATAGTGGAAGGTCAGTCGTCGAGCTCGGTGGAGCGCTCGCCGGAAGAGAGGCATCAGAGAGCGAAGATCAGAAGAAAAATAGCAGGTAGAATTTTATTGTGTTTACACAAATTGTTTACCACGTATACGTTTATTTTGTCCATTCCATTTTTAAACATCATCAAAGATAAATCATTCATATAAAATATGAAATGGCGAATAAATAAATTAATCAATGTATTATATAATTGATTTATTAACAATTAATCCATTGTTGTAGCTTTCTAAGGTTCGAAAAGACGGAAAGAAAGACGAACACTATAGCAATAGTCAAAGCAATATTTTTAGGTGGATGAACCCCCTGATGTGCCCTTTTTTCTGTCACCATTTTATACAGAAGATTTTATTAATTGTTGGTAATCCAGAGATAACATCATTGCCATAAGTACAAGTTTTTCCATATGGCGCTAGATTGCTTTCCCATTTTATTATTCATTCCGATACAAGTTTGCGAAATGTTTCCAAATCACCATATTTTTTATGTGTACCAAGTTAGTAAAAAAGTAATTCCGTTCAAAAGTTTGACAATCGAGCATGATCTATTTTTTATGTAAAAGATGTCAAACGAGCCGCCTGGTAAGCGATCACAGTCGCCTATGAATATCTGTAAAACTGGGGGCGTTACGATACTTTGCCGGCCTTTTAAAACTGGCAACTCTCCTTTAGAAAAGAAGAACTCTCCTTAAAGAATCCAATATTGAAGCTACTCGAGAATACCGAGGGAGGAAGCTAGTTCCACGTTTTGCAGGTGCAAGGCAAAAACGATCGGTATAATTGAACAGTGTGTGAATCCCATAAGTCGTCTATACGTGGAGGAGGTTACAGTAATATATTGTTCTGTAAGGCGAGGGCAAGGGTGCGCGGCGGCAGGTGACGGAGGGCGAGGCGCTGCGCGCGATGCAGCGGCTGTGCTCGCGGATCGCGGCGCAGAAGATGCTCGTCATCTCCTCGCTCGAGAACGACTGCTCCAAGGACGAGCTCGATAGGCAGATCGCTGTGAGTCGCTCTCACTATATTTTATGTGTATACGTTGTAAAATGTCGCCTTTCGGGTCCATCTGTGTGTATATATGTATTTATTACAGGAAAACTACAAGCTAATTAACATTTTTGAAATATAATTATATAAATATCGGAAAGCGAGTTAAAGGTCTATAAAATAGGTTATACAACATCGTATAACTTAACGTGTTGTTCGTATAACTTAATGTAAATGAGATGTTGGTTTTCCAATAAATAAAATACACTCGTGCAAAGCCCAGCCGATAATATAGTGCTATGCTTACCATACCTATAGTTCTTGACAGACAAGGTCTTATCGGGTCCAATTGTGATCCTAAACTATGTAGACCCATTAAAAACTTTGTTATTCAATTTTTATTTTAGACGTGGATTTTTTTTTAAAAAAAGACCTTAATTTTTTGACGGGTATTATATAATTTTTTATCATTTAATAATTATACTGAATAAATTTATTTTACTAAGCGAACTATTGCCAAAAATTGAATGCGCTTAAACCCATAAACCAACTTTTCTTGAAGTTTTTTTTTTTTTTAAAGATTATAAACTTGCGTTTGACCACTGTCTCACCTGATGTTAAGCGACGACGCGGTCTAACCAATTATTTAACCATCCGCCAAGTCCTAATCGTTACCTATCAGTGGTTACCTAATCAAAATATCTAACTGCACATAGAAACTATTTTTCCCACCGGTATACAGAAATAAATCTTTTCACTAGCACATCATATTATGTCTTTCCTTCTTCATCAGCACGCAAGCGTATAGTGAGATCCTTATCAGTGTACTGTTATTTAATTCGTTGATTTGCCCTTATAGATCAACAGGACACATTTATAAAACTTATTTCTTAGAAGTGCACATCTAAGGATACAATACGAATGTACTTCTCAGGTTCTCCAAGACTTGCAGAAGAAATACGTGCGTTTAGAGATGGCGCTCCAATACTCGTTCTTCGACGGTCAGCAAAACAATCGCAAAGCAATGATGGTGACTCCCATACAGGAGACGCCTTCGCTGACTCTTAGTGAGAGCGATATGCAAGTTCAGACGGAGCCGGAACACCCGGCGCCTTGTCAGAATGGACACACGGAGCCGTGCGAGAATGGACACGTTGTTGACCCCTTACTGCAGAGGTGAGTTATATTGTGTTTAGTTTCTTATTAAAATTATTATCTCTGATTTAGTCCGCAAGGACGCACTTATGGATATCCATCAATAATCAAAACTATAACTCCGCGTCTCAAAAGAAATAAGAGCTACTATCGAGAAAAAACTTTCGAAACTATGATAGCCTAGCGGAGGGAGCGTCGGCATTCGATCCGGACCAACGGGTTTAGCGTTCGGAAAAAACAACGCCGTTCTTAAACCACAGTACGGTGACAGCTATTACCCACAAGTTTAAAAAGCTGTCACCATACACACAGCATAGTTCAGGCAGCTGTCCTTGAGAGCCAGTAAATATTCTTTAGGGACCTGTTTGCGCATAACATGTCTTGTTTTTATTCCCAGGTTAAAAGAGAATGAGATCGAAGGTTCAGACAACGTGTCGACGTCTAACGACGAGCTTCCCTCTGAGAGCTGCGACACGTGGGATGACCCGCTGCGCCGCAGACTGCCCCTAGACCACTCAGACACCAGCAGAGACCTGTCTACAGCCGTGAGTGTACGTTACAAGAATAATTAGTAAATCGTCCTGCGTAACTACCTTGCGTCGTTCCGATTATTTTCAGTACCCAAACTTTAGAAACTAGAAACTGGCTAGGATCATACAATATGTGATATTTACCGGAAACATCTTTGACCACTGTCGAAGTGATATTCACTTCTAGTCAGGATTGTGAAGGTAGAAGTAGTAATTTGCTGAAACAAACATTTTTTTAAGTAAATGCCTTCAAAAGAGGCCCGTTTCATTTTAAGTAAAAGTAACTGTTACATAGAACTTAAAAAGACTGATTTTTATGTCTGTTTATTTACACAAAGGTCTTAAATTTGGGGGAACAAGGGACAATCTATAAATAATTTCATATATTCCATTGTTACAGGATCCATCGCCGGGCCTCACACATCCCATAGACTTTAGTAAGTTTATTTTTGATTAAGTACAAATACGACTTATGTGTGCATGTTATGATAGATATCGCTGAATAATTGCAGTTACGTTGTTATAGATTAAGATACTGAGAGACAGGACACATAACTTAGTACACATACTTGAATAATAATTCATTTTGAGCACGATATTGTGTTCAATAAAAATTAAAAAATTATACAAATTTTAATCATTTTCATCTATATATCTATTTATATTGTATCTCTATTTGTCAGTCCATTATGGACTTCACTCAGTTGAGAAACATAGCACGTCATATTTGATACAGTCGATTTTTAGAAAACCCATGTTGGTGAGAAATCAATATTTGCTCTATTATGGTTTGTAAAAAAATGGCATACCCCAGTGATTCGAAGAGTTTGCCCACCAAGGATAAGAGTGATGAGATCAATAAGTTCAATAGTCAGTGTTCCCACTATTAGAAAATATTGTCTAAAATAAGCTAAGTACATCGAAATTAGTTCAAGCGACAATACTCGATAAATAAGACTAGAAAAAAAAAAGGCTGCTTTTCGCCCCATCTTGCCAATTTAGTTCCCAATCTTGACGTATACGTCGGAACGCTGCCGGAGAGTGATTCCCGCGATGATGAGTGTTGTGTGCGTGCTGCAGACTGTGTGGTGAGCATCCCGGGGTGGGTGACGCGCGGCGCGGGCGCGGGCACGCACCACGAGTACGAGGTGCGCATCGCGCTCGGCGACTCGTGCCGCTGGCTGCTGCTGCGGCGCTACCGGCGCTTCCGCGAGCTCTACCTTGCCATGCGCAGGACATACGGACCCAAGGTGGGTAATATGGCTCTCTAATATGCCTTTATTGATGACTCAAATATTAACATTTCAAAGCTTAGTATAATTTATAACAAGTGTATAGAAACTGAAACGTTCCCATTTTTTTTGAAAACTGCTAACGTAATCCCTTTTCCTAAATCTGCTCGCATTAACACAGCCATATTTCTATCTTACCATGTTTAGGAAAAGTAATGCAGAACTTAATCTGTCCAGTTCTCTCCACACAGGGCTCACATCTGGGTCCGATTTCATTCTTACGATTTATAAACGACTTTTTTATGTCAAATGTTCATTATTTGCTGATGACTTAAAAATGTATCATAAAAAAGATAATGATGAAAATTTATAAATATCCTTAGTGGTTGGTGACCAATGATATTTTAAGTTTATATGAGGTAGATGTCGCACAAGCGCGCTGAAACTGAGGCGGCAAAATTAAGTCAATTGTAGTAATTTTCATTGCGAGGCGTATTTCAAGCGCAGGTCTAAACATATAGCTATCCTTTTCTATATTATTTGTAAAGTATTATCTGTCGCAGTAAGCATGTTTATGTCGTATAGAAACAAAATCTGAGCACCCCGCTGTATGAATATACGTCATCTTTAGTAAAACATCATTGTTGCTGACGTATTAATAAACTGCCTCTTAGTGTAACCAAATGTAAGTATATGAACAAAAATTACAGACTGAATTATATTACGCTTCCTACTAAAAGCGTAATATAATTCAGTCCGTAATTTTTATGTCTTCACAAATTAGAAAAAGTTGAAGAAATAAACCATTTTGGTGTCATTTTCGACAGGAAGTTGTCCACTCTACCCTTTTATAACCACATATTTAAGAAAGTTAGTAGAGCTCTTGGGTTCGTTTGGCGGTATAGTAAAAATAATCCCATAGTTAGAACTACTCTATTTAAGTTTCTTGTTGTCATTTGGGATATTGCCCTACCATTTGGAACCCTTATTATGATTGTCACATACAAAGAATTGAGCGTGGACAAAAACGATTTTTTTTCCATAAGTCATAAGTGCAAAAGTAGTGAGTTGCACAATTACAAAAGTAAGTTAATTTATTTCAATCTGACAATATTGGCTGATAGACGTCGTATAACTGGCCTCGCTGTTTTATAGAAACTCTTGAATTGATATATTTTAAGTCCTGATATTTTAGCTTCGATTTATTTTGCTATCCGCGCGCCTTTTGTATCGTCCTGATAAAATATAAGTTCTTCTGCATCAAAGGACATATTTTGACCAGAATTTATAGACTTTTTCTAACCAATTATGCTTAAAACGTCGTATAGATACGTATTTAAAATAAATCTGTACCAGTATTTAAGAAAAAGGTTGTGGATATCCTCGTGCGGCACACAGTCGACTTTTAGTATTAGATGTTTAAACTGTTAGTTAAATTAGAGCTACTTGTGATTCCGTCTGAAGTTTGTATTCATGCTGTGTTTACTTATTATCGGACTTTATTTTGGTTTACTTATTATCATTTATGGAATAAGCGATAATTTCCCAATTGAAATTACTATGATAGATTAGATGAGACACGTCCCAATGTTAACGTTAACACTCGAAAGATTATACGACGCAAATAGAGCGTAGCGGTTTATAAAGGACAGGAGTTTAGTCCGTTTTTGGTTGGAATATCGTACGCAGTGTGTGTAAGTATAGGTGGTGGGTTCCAGGTGGGTTCGATCCCGTTTCCCTCGCGGCAGCTGTGGTCCTCAGAGGCTGTGGCGCGGGCGCGGCGCGGCCAGCTCGAGGCGTTCCTGCGGCGGTTGCTCACCGTGTGCTCCACGGACCGCCGCTGTCCGTTCCACGCCGCGCCGCTCACTAAGGACACTCTCGTTAGCTTCTCGCCCTTCTTCCGGAAGGTACCTACCTCTCTACCACTACCAGTACTACAGCCTCTAGCTATCACATTACTTTTTGAGAGCCAAGTTAGCCTCGACTTTAGGGGAATACCCCGAAAAATGGATACTATACGCGTGGTATCCGGATGATGTATGAGTGATGGATCTCGGGAGCGATTTGGGCCACCTACTGGTCGAAACCGCAGTACCGAATGACGATCATGTTCCGTGCTCGTATATTGATCGTCATTCGGTTCTGCGGTTTCGACCGGTTATTTACCATTATTAGAATAATATCATCATTGGTTCGGCGGTTTTATTTTTGGAGACTTCGCCACTCACGCAATGCTGCCCCGCCAACTCACGAAAAATCTTGGGATGGCTCAGGCGTCCCTACAGATACCAAATTAGATTACATTGTAATAACACATGTAATCTCGATGTTCATTATCTCGATCTGTCTACCGAGCAGACATAGTATAGCCTCGTCCTGCTTTCTACCGGCTACTTCATTCTCATTGCACGTATTTAACATTAGAGGACTGCGTTTAGCCTCTCCGTAACAAATGAAAATTAATAATTATTCTGTTATTATAATAGGTGTTATTTTTACATATGAAGAGTTTTATCCGTTTTTATAATGCATATTCCCATAAAATCTAATTCTTCCTTGAGTCGGTGTTGCATGGAGTCTTTTAGGTTATTAGTAAATCGGTATTACTTTGAGCTCGCATCCTGTATTTTTGGTTATATCATCACTCTACACGAGGCGTTATTCGTTAAGTGCATTCTTATAATGTGAAAAAAATAATATTTAGAGTTCCTCCGCTGTCTAACGGCTCCACTACTGTCAGTAATATAAATTAATAGGTGCTAAATTATGTCGTGTATACTTAGTGTATGTATATATACGTGCGTGTAGGGCGTGTTCGAGAGCGGCAAGTGTGGCACGGGATGACGTGTCGCGGAGCTCGCCGCTGTGCGCGCGCTGGTGGGCGCGGGCACGCGCCTCGTGCGGCTCTCGGCCGCCGCGCTGCTCGCGCTCGCGCACTGCGTGCTGCTGCTGCTACTGTTGCTCTACCTCGCGCTGCGCCGCCAGAGGAGGTAGTCGAGCCAAGGGGCGCCGGGCACCGGGGGTGTAGGGACACTACCTACCAGTGACGAATTTGACACTGTTTCCTATTTGCACGAATCTAGACCAGGGATCGCCAATCTTTTAAAGCCGAACATCCAAAAGTCACAATACACATAACTAGCGTTCTAAAGCCTTTTGACAATTTTGTTTTTATATTTTCGCTCATATATTTGATTTTTGACATCTTCCTGACGCTTTGCCGGGTTGGTGCGCGCGAAACGCGAATATATTGGAAGCGTAACTCGTCATGCAAGCTTCTGACGAGTAGACACGGTACACGCTCATTTTTTCACTGTAAATATGGAACTAAGACTCTCAGCTTATCGAAAACCCGCAGATTGACGACTCCCGATCTAGACTCTATACGAGTAGCCTGATTTTCCTTATTTAACATGTCGTGTGCAAACAAATATTTTCTGTGCTTAATAATCTTGCACTATGAAAATTATTGTATAATTTTCATAGTCATTATAAAAAAATTGTCATTATAAATAAGGCAATTTCAATATTAGTCATTCCGTATGTTCCTGTATGTGTATCTTCAAAAGATGTCCCACCCCCTACCGTTCGAAACCTACCCTCCTTGAGACGGTGATCCCTTATGAAGGGCGTGTGTAGCAGCGCAGTGATGCCGATGCGAGTCGGCGCGACCCAGGGTGCCTTTCGTAAGTAACGTCCTCGTACCGACGCGGGGTTGTCCTTATTTGATGCCGATTTTGACGCATTGATTTGTTCGCGACTGTACTTTGGCGGTAGCCCGATATACACTCAAAAATAAGACCGATTTGACGATATTGAGTGAACTTTAAGGCAGTTTTCAATGTGTGCACTATACGTATGCTTTTTTTATTTCCAGCTATGTTCATTGTGTGTAGCATTGTATGCTTTTCTTGACAATATTTTACATGTATGAAAAGCATCCTGTCAAATCTCTTGTTAAAGCAGCGATGTGCACGTTGAGAATTACTTAATAAACTTAAAAATGATTGAATTGGGCTACAGTCAACGTTCTAGCATTTTTGACATGACAAGACAAATTATTTCCACCTTAATGTATTTTTCGACTGGTCAACGAGACCCAATCACAATAAAGTCGCTGTATTGAGAGTGTAAAGAAGCGTATCGTTTTAAAGTATGTTTCATGAATTATACACCCCAACAATAGTGTCGTGCAATACTCGTGAAAGATATCGTTTATGTTAAACTAATTTTTAGTTATTTTCACCTTAGGCCGAGTCTAGGTTTTAAACGTGTAAATTGATCGACTTTTTACTAAATTTCTAGCCGATCCAAGTTCTAGCGTTTAACTATTATCCACATTTATGGATCAGTCACAACTTGGACGGTGATATACTACTAGACCAACAATGTGTCGTACCAGTCAAGAATAAGTGCCTAAATATATTGGGTGTTTGGTCACTATTTAAAAGAGTAAGGCTGACTTTCAAGTATGGTGTTTCTCAAAGATTCTTTAGTCAATAATTACGGTTTTGATCGATTTAAAAAATAAGGGCATTTTACACGCTTTTCAAATTAATAAATAGACTCGGAAAGACACAGTATTTCGATACGCTTCGTTGCATGAACGCGACTTTATAATAACGTCGTTAAGGACACTTTAAGTTTCCATGTGTATAGACGTCGTAAGATTTGAAATGTAAAGTACTGAGTGTAAGAGATTTGACTTTTTTACCTGTTATGGACTAAACGGTTAAAGAATGAGAAAGAGAGCGATAGTGGTTGGTTCTCTTTCTCTATTGTTCGGTTATGTTATGTTTGGGCTCCGTTCTCTTACGGCGGCTAGTTCGACGAGTTAGCTGTATTCCAGTGTTTCGTGTGAGTTGTGGTTGTTTATGTATATTTTGTGCAATGGTTACTTTAGAGATTTGTTTCGTTTAGGGCTTCCCTTAGTTTTGCATGTTAGATGCTATTGTCATTTGAGGACATTCTCCTTTCGTTTTGCTGATAGATCTATAGTTGAGGACAAATTTGTTTGTACAAAGTATTTAACGTTTTATTATATATTCGTATTGCTGCTATTTCAGTTCTTATTATCAAAAACAGTGTTGGATCCTTTCTTAAAGTAGGACTATAATTATTAAAAATCTATACGATGACCGGTTCTAGAAAAGACATTTTAGAACAATCTGTTCTTAAAATTACTACCCACACACACCCATAAAATCCATGAATGAATCCATGAGGATGGATTTTATGGGTGTGTGTGTGCATAGTCTAAAACGAAATTGTAGTAAACAAGAAATGTTCTAAAAATTGAAATTCTCTTTTGCATTAAGTATTTTATATTTTTTAAATAGTTTACAAATGTAATATAAATGTTTAGGAAGACCTGTACTTCTCTAGTACTGTATATCTATTAGCAAAACGAGTTGTAGCACCCCCGAAAGTATGAATATGAAAGTATACCCCAATGTGGCGAGCTCCATAGTTAAATAAGCTCTCAAGAGCTTTAGGTGTAATAAGTTTAGTTTTAAGTTTATTTACGGGACCTTACACGATCTGATGTGAAAAAAAATAGTGTTGTTAAAGCATGTAAAGTCCGGCTACATTCCGGTCTATCTTCTAATGTATACAATTCTCGTGTCACAATGATTGTAACCAAACTCCTCCGAACTGTTTGTCCGATTTTTATGACATTTTTGTGTAAATGCGCTAGGTCTGGGAATAGGTCGTTAAGTATTTTTCACCATCATATTTTTTATTATGTAACAAACTTGAGTATGTCCAAAAATTGACATCAGTTACCACAGGCCCTTGTAAAGTATTTTTACTGAGGTGGGTTGAACATTTTAGGCGAGAAGTTCAAGTAACATGTATATTTTCCCATCGTATGGTAAGGTCCCGCTAAGTTAGGTTATTTACTCATGTGATATTAGCACCATGAATTCACAATAATTATTTATTCATGTCTCCTCTTATTTTAACACATCATTTATTATAAGTATTAATTATATGAAAGTTTTGTTGTACAAATTTACATTTTTTTTTTGGTATCGTACAAATTTATTATTTGTAGGTATTATATAATTATTTATGCAATTAATTGTTTCTATTCAATTCATTCTATTATTTATACTTCAATTTTATTAAAATATTATTTATAAAATTTATTATTCGATTTATCTCTTGGAATGTAATTAGCTATTTGTAAAGAGCAAAAAGTATTTTGCTAGGAATAAAGTATAGTGTGTTGTGTAAAGTAAGTGCCTTCCCTGTTTTTCTTGTGCTTTACATGGCAACCTGTAGGTACAGCCGATGACCCTGTGCTTACATCGGCATGCTCGCAAACCATCAGCAAAAGAGCCTAGATAATAACTTATGTACCCATGTTGTATCTAGTTTCATATTTATGTATGAAATATATATATATATATATACTGAGAAACGATTCAATTTTCTACTCGTATATATATATAGTATATATATATAGTAGAAAATTGAATCGTTTCTCAAATATTATATTTTTATCTCGTATATTTTTGTACTAACTTATAATGAACTAACTTTTAACGAAGCTTATAATGCGGCCTCATTATACTTTTTTTTTTATTAATGTTGAACTAAAAGGTCGTGGCTACAATGAAAACTACATCACGGTATATATACATATAAGTTTAATACTGGTAACTATTACAGTTTTTTTATGTATTAATATCATAATTATATTACTAATCAATGAAATTATCACTGTAGCCATGACGCAAGCTACAAAAGACAGTTTTATTTCGTAGTTACGGTTGTGATTTTTTATTCCCTTTAGAATTACTATTTGTTTCTTTCTGTAAGTTATTGTTGATTTTATTCAATACCTTTCGGTAGCATAACGTGTATTATACATTCGACAAATATGGTTTGATTCCACCGAACATTTTATTCGAAATATCTGTAATTTTTATTCCAACAACATATTAATACTATAATATGTACAATATAAGTAATTATTTCATTATACCTTGACTATTGATATTTCATTATATTCATATATTCTATGAAGATTTATTGACACGCATTTCGTCAGCGTGAAGCGTGTGTATATGAATTGGTAGCGTAAAGCGCTTCATAAGAAAGGTCGTGCTATACAAAGTATATAATATGCTATTAAGGCCCACTTGCGCCAATAAAATTATCAGATAATTTGGTTAGTGCAAGACGACCTTAAAGTGCTTGAAATAAATAGTCAAGCTATATATATGCCGTATTTCAACGACGGTAACGCTTCTGTGCGCTTTCCATCACTTTCGAAAGCCATCACGCATGCGTACTAGCTCGTACTCCAATATTGTGTTTTTATACTATTTTTATCTATTATTGGCCTTATTATTTATCAGTATAAGCATACACTTTTTGAATTATATTTTGCACAAGATATAGTGTACTTTTTAAAGTGTTTAACGGGTAAGGAGTCGACCCCAGAGTAGAAATCTGGCCTTGTAGATAGACCCCAATAAATATTAGCTAGTTTTATTAAAAATAATTGTAAAGGATTTGAAAGAGTTTAGATAGTTGTTAGAATGAGGATAATATTTTCAATAAATAAATTATTTTAGTACAAATATTTTTTCTTTATTATACGGTATTTGTGACGATTTAGTATTTTCGCCGTTTTTTTTGTTAGGGCACACACATGCGCGTGTCATTTTACGCAACCGATACGCAGATATGATCAGTGTGTTGCGTCTTCATATTTCAATCTATTTTAATAATTTAAAACCATAGGTATTTATAATGTATTTCAATTTATCAATTAGCATACTAATAAATTTAATGTACCTATGAATTCAAGATTATTTATTTTATTTTAATATTAGGATTTTAATTGAGAATGGAATGTCCATGATATAAATAGTTTGTAATTCATCACATGGGCCTCATGTACTACTTCTATGATATACTTAAATAAATGTAATGGCCCCGTATTATAATATTTTAAAATTTGGATTGTGTATTATAATTATTAGTATGATGGCTATTTTATCACAAAATATATGAAATATTTCCATTTGTCAATACTTTAAATGCAGACAATTTGAGAAAAAAATTGACTAAAATGCTTATCAACCATGTGATCATTTTATTGAACTTTTTTCTATATTATTTCAAGTAAAACTTGTGTGATGTTGTCATTTAGAAATATATAGCTATGACTATCAAGTGCAGGGTTAGTTTCTTAGACATTGAATAACTACTCTACATGAGACTACTACTCTCAGACAGCCTTACTAAGGTTATAGGAGGAACCTGGGAGCAGCCTGTTTCCAGCTGATTCTCATGTAGGAGGCCTATGTACGGTAGGACATTCTAAAGGGACACGAAAGTGAAATTACTTGCACAGATTTGGGAAGTATAATTCTAACAATACAGGCATATTTTTTGTTTTATTTTTTTCCGAGTTGCCAGTTTTGTTTTTATATGTTGGTTTCCAACAAATGGGTGGCTCTTCAACTCATTTATTTATCTGTCCAACTAACCCTGTATATTTGATTCAGGCTCAAATTAACCTGTTCACTAGATATAAGTCATCATACTATATTGTTGAATGAATCGTATATTTTAAATGTAGCAGATGTTTATCAATACAAAAGACTAAAAATTTAATAAGAAATGTTAACCAGCGTAATGTAACAAAGTACTAGTTTTGTTAAGAACAATAAAAGTGAAATGTTTTTAAAAATTGTTTTATTTCTCACTTGGACAGTTACAATAAAATAACAGTAGTACGAAAAAAATGTGTTTACAGCTACATTGTATTGAATAGCTTCAATATACATTGTTTCAAAGAACCCACAGATCCTCTATATAATTTTCAGCAATTATGCACTGCGGTTTTTCTGCTAACAGGTTCCTAACTCAGCTATCCAGCCTGGAATCGGAACCCAACATTTTGTACAATAACCTGTGTTGTAATTGGCTGTCACTCCTACATAAACATATTGCTTCACATCTCCCCAGTCATTGCCTCTGTGCAAGTCTGATATATATTAACACATAAGTGACAGAGATAGGCTATAACAGATGAATGTAGGAATTTCTAAATGTTTCGTAACTACTCTAGACTTGATTTCCTTGTTATTTTATCAGCTTAAAATACCATCAAGATCGAAATTGGCATAGCAAGAAAACTCATTGGCCAAATTGTTCCTATGATGCGGTTGGAATGCACACTGCTTCAAATCTAAAAGCTTCTCCACATGATCTTTCATCACAGCACCCGTACAAACTACTATTTTGTCTCTTGCCATCAATCTTATAGTGTCTGATGTCTTTGTTATACATTCTTCAGATAAGAAAGGAGGATCAGCAACAACTATGTCATATGCATTGAGTGCTTCAGGAGGGAGCTTTTCAGGAATATTGTAGTCGTAGAACATGAAGTCAGGAGCGTGAACTTCAAATCTTCGGTCATACTCTAGTAAGGTAACTGAAAGAAATTAACAAATGTACTATACAGTAGTTCTAGGGTTAAACCTAGTGTCCATAATGTGCTTTACTCCCAGTATTACAGTATTTTATGAATGTTTTTTCAAGATAGACCTTGATACCACTATCTGCTGTCACTCAAGATCAGCTGCCTAAATATACTACCTACCTAATCGATTTTAGTACACTCATAATGGGTTCCTATTCTGTGAGACAATCAGACCTAATCACAAAAGAGTATGTGAGGTCATTGTCAGCGCCATATTGGAGTTACAACGATTTTGCTCTCTGACAATATGACTGTAAGCCTAACGTCAAATTTAACATAATGTGTGCTGCGGGAAATAATATAACCAATTTATAAGCGTTCTGTTATAATATGCTCAATTTTATTTCAACATCAAGTTTTTAACTTTAATCTGTAGCATTAGTGATACATACAAAAATTTTTACAAAAAAAAGGAACCAACTTCAACACAAAGTGTGAAATAATCGAAGTCGGTACCACGATAGTTCATAAAAGTATCTATCATCACAATATTGCCCTCATGATACCTACTTCGAAAAGTTATTTCACGCTTTTGTGTTGAAGTCGGTTCCATTTTTGGTAAAAATATTTTTTCCCCTTTTGAGTGACCTTTGCTACTCACGAAATCAATTGTCATTGTGTAGGTTTTCCGATGTCTTCACCCGTAACTATAATATCATCGAGGTATGCATAGCACTTTTCAGTTATTGGGGTGTAACTCAAAACCACTTGTCCAATTTTGATGTAATTTAAACAGGCCCACTCTGGAAGTATACTCTATAAAAAAAAAGAAACTTCTAAATCGGTTCATAAACGACGAAGCGCGAACACTCATAAAAATATATATACACAGTCGAATTGAGTAACCTTTTTTTACTCGGTTAAAAAGAAAAATAATATGACGAGTTTGAGTATTTGAGGTTATGAAATGGCGAAATTACCGTTCCGATTCATTAGACGCGCTGGCAGCCCTGTAGGCGTCGTAATCGTGCTTTTAAAAACGAACACCTGCATATCGCAAAGTTGCTAAAATCAATTCAGAACAGTTTTTAGGTGTTTGGTAATAGATTGTGAAACTTGAGTGGGGTACGTAACCAAGCCAGCAGTAAAGAAATAGATTGCTTTCCACGCAATAACATTTTTTTACAATGGATAAGACATTTAGTATAAAATAATAACTTGCATAACTGGGTATTGTTTGAATTGAATTATAGAAAAACAATAAGGTAATAAGAGTTTGTTACCTATAGCCCTGTCTCCTATTTGTCTCTTAAGAGGTACATAAAGAGTAGGACAAGATATGAGAGCAACTTTTCCTCCATCAGTTACCATTTTATCAATCACCTTCACAAGTGTTTGGACTGTCTTCTCATCATACCAGAATTGGCTGAGTTGCTGAAAAATATAGAATAATTATTTACAAATTGTGTTTATATACAAAGTCCCTAGCACTAACACAACTTTGTTTTACTTATTTTATTAAAAATTTAGCTTAAGACTGCAGATTTTGGGACTATGCACCAATAGAACATTTGAACATTGTTAATCATAAATTAATGCAAGGACATAAAACTAGTATGAGATATATTCATCTTTCTCTAATTGTTAATAGAATCTTGAAATAAAGACATGACATTCCCTGATTATATCAGGAAATTTTACAAATATAAATCTTTAAAATTCAACTAAATATTTGAATTCAGTAGATAGATAGACAGTGGTGGATTTACCAGCAAGCTGAGTAGGCTGGCGCCTACTGTGGCAGTTTTTGGGTGTGGAAACTTTAACCTAATTTTATTTGTAGTTGAAAAATATTATTAGGTTGACATAAACAAGTAAATCATCATAAAAAAACAATGGAAAACCTTCATGGATTAATAAATTTAATTGTTAACATGAAGCTGATTGTTAACATATACATTTTATAAAATGATAGGGATATTATTCATACTTTTTTGAGCTCAGTACAAATTATTACGTGTAAGCTATGTTCATAATGTGTAAGTAGCTTAAAGGTAACCTTATCTGACTTACAGGATTTTTTTAGAAATACACCCAAAAACTAGCCTCCTCGCAGTAAATATGTAAATCCGCCACTGTAGATAAATAATACTTTATTCTACAAGTAAATCAACTTAAAATAATATTTATAAAATAGGACATTAACCAATACAAAAATGTTGCACAATTGGAGGTCTTAACGCTAAGAAGGGATCTGTTTCAAAAACCTTTGTAAAGAGAGGATTACAATTTCTCAGAAGTGATGGTGTAACAAGTGAAAGAAGTATTTAAATAAAAATGATGCACAGTTTTCTTATGTGAAATGGTAAGCTATGAATATAATGACTACCTCACCATAAATGTGTTCCACATCCACAGTGAACACTAGTCAGCTTTCTCCTTCCATGATAGTTTATAAAAAAAAATTTAAGACATCGTCACTGAGAATGCAGTTCATGACATGGAAAACATCTCAAGTTCCATGCCTGAGCATACACGAACCAGAACAACAATGGGCATACACAAGTAATTTTAAATAAACTAACCTATTTTTCTATTGGTATGAATGTCTCACCCAATTTTCGTCAAACAAAATGTTTTCCGTTAATTTATTGTCTGCCTCCAATTTATCAAATATTTCTTGCCTTTTTTGTTGCTCAGTGTAGAATTCCTGTAATGCTGCAAAGGTTTCCGCGGACAACGTCGGTACATCCTCATCTTCTTCCATCTTTAGCTATGAAAAAGAATCATACAAAGCGTGTAATATAGCGTACAGATATGAAACCAGATAGGTACGTAGAATAATAAACATTCTAACAACTCCATAACCTCCGGTTTCATTTCGTGACAGTTAAAAATAGGGTTAGTCCGGCGTTGGCATTCGTCAGTGAGCGATTCATCACACAAATTATGGAGCATATTATTGAACTTATCAAGAAATGAAACGAAATAAACGCACAAGGAATTCGTTCATAACAGTGGTAAGTAATTGTAGTATTTACTTACACAGCAATTTCGTTAGAATTACCAATAAAAACAAAACAAATCAGCTGGATTGGATTGATTATTTTGTGACAGTCTCAAAACTTGTGTAAATTTGTCAATGGCAATTTTAATTAGAGTGCCAACTGTTTTTCTTTTAAGTCAGCTGCTTGTTATTTTGCAAAGCCAAATACATAGATACGTAACTATATAGGTACTGAGCCAAATAGAGATGTGTAACTCAGCTCTGAGTCGGTTCAAAGATCCGAATCGGATCGATTTGAGCTTGAGATCCGTAACTCAATTGTAAAATGCATGACTCACGGATCAGCCGTGACTCACGTTTATCTGTGGATCCGCTAAGTCTTATTTATTAATATTCCTACACGTAAAATATAAAGAACATTTTTAAGGTGTTGACATTTTTCTGACAAATATATTTTCATTTCAGTTAAACATTTAGTAAAATATTAGGTGATTAAAGCGAGGGACTCATTTTGAGTCACAATCAACTCCGTACAAAAAAATTACAAATTGATCTGATCTGTGAACAGACTCAAAGATCCGTCTCAGACACTTGAGCTTTGATCTGAGATAGGGATCCTGATTCTTTAGTGAGCTACCCATGTCTTGAGCCAAATACGTGTGAGTTACAATGGTAGTGATTATACTGGGGCCTTAGCTTTGTAAAATCCATTCAAGTTCCTAGCAGTTCCTAAGCCTGGCTTAAACCGCTTAGTGTAAAGTCATACCATTACCTCGGCATTACGCTCCTTTAAGTGAACGTTTCGAACGTTGATATTCTTAAAGTTTGTTTTAGAACGTTTCAGAACTGTTCAAAACTTGAATGGATTTTACAAAGCTGATAGTAAGGCCCCTATTCTGTCAAACCGACTAAAATTTTGCTAAATAAGATAGTTAGTACATAGTTACGAAGAAGTTCGGATTATTACTACTCTAATGAATATATGAAAATAAGATATTTTTTTAATTAAAGTAGAACTAGCCATGTAGTTTAAGCAAATGAAGTCGTAACGTTATTTGGTGTGAACTAAAACTACCTACCCGCAAATTAATGAAACACTTGTAATATTACAGATGGCGTTGTACGGTGTTAAACATAATTGTTTTAACCGAAATAGAAAAGCTTATATTTTAAAGAATTTTAGAAAATTTCAGCTGGGAACCTAATCTGAGTGATTAATAGAATTACGCCTATTATCAACGAAACTAATGTAATACTACTAAAAAATGTTTTAAGCATTGTAACCTTGCGTTAGACCTTTGTCTTACCTGATGTTAAGTGATGCCGTAGTCTTATATGCAGTACGCAAGCGTAAATTATACCTATTCTTTCGTGACTTGAAGACTCTAGGTCTGTACATATCGGGAAACACAGACTCGGGCTACGAGTTCTATTTCCTGACAGTACCTACGCATTAAGAAATAGAAGCAAAACGCTTCATACGTACGTGGTATTATATGGTGTATTATAATATATATATATACAGCGATGGCGCATTGGTGCAATTAAATTATGTTATTCTAATGCATAGGTACCTATTCCCCAAAAAGTAGGTACCTATCCGTATTGAAAACCGTTAGGCAAACCACTCTGCGGTGTTGAAGGCTCTGCATGGAGCCTATGTTCTACCCAGAGAGTTGATGCCTAAATTATGTTATTCTAATGCATAGGTACCTATTCCCCAAAAAGTAGGTACCTATCCGATTGAAAACCGTTAGGCAAACCACTCTGCGGTGTTGAAGGCTCTGCATGGAGCCTATGTTCTACCCAGAGAGTTGATGCCGATAATGTTATTGAGTCGGTTTTAAATTTCTAGTTATTTTGGCGACCCATCCCAAAGATGGACACCCTAGTTTTTTTTTCAGTTGGCCAGGCAGCCATTACCACTCCACTTTAGCTAGCGGCGCTCGTGCATCAGATCACTACCCTCCGCGATTAGTCACCCCGTATGCCATCCTCGAGATGTCAAAAACCGTTTGCTTTAGCATAGCATCTGATCCCACCTATTTGTTCCAACTGGTGTACCAACCGACATCACCGTTAAAAATTATTGCCATTTGGTACCGCGTCTTTGCCTAGTAGGTAGTCACAAACCGCGACCGAATCCGACCACCTGTAAATCATTCGACTAGCATACCGCCCGAGGGCCACATGTAGGGTTGCAAATGTCTGGGGTGTTCTCCTTCGGACGTGGATGATTCGGCCCCAAGAATTAAGTCAGAGGAGAGCCGTGTGTTACGGAGCTAACAATATTCTATTGTTATTATCATTGAAATCTTCAAGCTATCAATATCATCATCTCAGCTATATGACATCCATTACTGGACATATGATTCCCTGATTGATTACTTCAAGGATCGGTTGGAAGCGGCCCGCATCCAGGCCTTTCCAGCAATCTTAGCCAGGTCTGTCCACCTGGCCGTTCTGTGCTACTATTGCAGTCCGTAGTCGCCATTCGAGAACCTTTCGGTTATTAAGCTAAGTCGGCACTATATTTCACAAAATTAAGTCACTAATATGCCAGATATTATATCATTGAAGCAAGAATTTAATTCGTTTCTTGTTTTAGAATCATGGAACCGCAAAACCTACAAGTATTACCTCTTCACAAACATCCCGAGTATTTACAAGCCTGCTGTGATCTTATAAACGACGAATGGCCTCGACGTGTAGCCCTCAGAATGGCGTCCTTGCAAGCATCTTGCGACGAATTACCGACTAGCCTAATTTTAGTTGATAACAATAAACATATTCTGGGACATTGCAAGCTCACACCAATACCAAGTATACCTGAAAGTTGTTTTGTAGAAACTGTAGTTATAAGCAAATCGATGCGAGGGCAAAGACTGGGAAGTTACCTGATGCATTATGTTGAAGATTTTTGCAGAAACAAACTCGGACTAAAAATGATACATTTATCAACGAAGGGGCAAGAAAATTTTTATGCTAAATTAGGATATGAAGTTTGCGACCCTATATCTATTTATGGCGTCAGATTGCCAAGTAATTTTAAGCCTATTCAAATAAGTGCTAGAGTTGAAATTCCAGTGCCATCTGTGCAAAGTTCAAAGGGACCGGCTCCGCCACCGCCCCCACCGATGCCCGAAGCAGTCGTATCAAATACCAACAATACAATAAAAACAAGTAAGACCTACATGTTCAAATATTTATAATGCAAACAATAAAGGATTTGTACAAACTGAAATATATTTATTTCTTCACTTATAATCATGAATTATATACAAATTAATAATGATTATTCTAAGGAGTAAGACGACACAAAAAACCTGAGTAATCATAACAAAATTCAAGCTATTAATATAATATTTTAAAACTTCGCTTTCTCAATAAACTCCATCGCGCGTTGTCGGATGTTTTCTACCTGAGCTTCATCTCCATATTTCTCTTCAACTTCGACCCACTTCTTGAATAGAATCTTCATTTTACGTGCGGGGAGTTTCTGTGACGTCATACGGTCCATTACTTGCCTGTGGGAAAATGGTATTTGTGACAGTGGCAAGACACTATGCCGAAGCGATGATCTATCTTGAGCCTAGCGGTGGGAGAGTCGGCTGTCAAACTGACGGACGCTGGTTCGATCCCCACCAACGGTTGAGCTTATGGCAGCAAATCACAGCATGGTGGTAAACCCTCAAGTTCGTAAAACTGTCACAAAACACATAGTGTGCTCAGCAGTCATTAAGAGCCAGTAAAAACTTTAGGTGATCACATCTTCGACCACATCGTTATTGACCATCAAGTGAGATAGTGTTCAAACGATAGATATATAAAAAGAAGAAAAAATACTGTGTGCAATCTTTGTACGAAAATGTATTAAGCGCAAGTTTAGGATAATCAGCCCAATACGTCCCCACTGCTTGGACATGGGCGTTCGTCATAGGCAATCTGCTTGCCAATACAGATTGGCGAATAGACTAGTATCCAACCTAATGTCGGAGTTTTAACGTCGCCTAAAGGCCTCCTCTACTGTTATCCTGTGACAACGCCCGGGACCGACGGCTTTACGTGCCCTTCGAAGCACTTACTTTTTTTAATGCGATAAGGTGATTGAACAATCAAAAAGCCCACGGGATGTGAAGTGATAACCTCTGCCCTTAGACCTGGTGCCTGTTATTTCTCCGGACCATACCCTTCAAACCGCAACACAATAATGCGATCATTATTGCCTGGCTGTAGAAATGCAATTAGCGGTCTCCCAACCCAACCAGGTAATGACCGAAAAGAACATTGGATAGTTAATAAATTTGACTGGTTAAGATTGCATGACTATTAGTCATGGACCTTAAAGGTCCACTACGAGCGCCAGTGCAAGTCTACAAGGCTCTCTAATTAAGAGATTGAAAAACAATTAAACCTGATAGTGGTCCTAGTGCACTAGGATACCCTGTGCCGCGGAAAGTACGGGCACACACTATCACAAAATAAACATCAAGACCCAAGAACAAACGTCCATGCTCATCACAGAAATGTTCACCCCAGCCGGGATTCGAACCCAGGAACATATAGTCAGTATCACTGATGACGGCGACCGGGCGACCGTAAATATCTATACTATATTACTATATTTATAATAATAAAGAGGACATGTTTATGTTTGTTTGCATTGAATTGGCTCAAAAATTACCGACCCGATTTGATAAATTCTTTCACTGATGGAAAATTACAGTCTACACTATCCGCGGGTGATATAGGATATATTTCAAAAAATTTGGGATAGTTATAATTTTTATTATTTTTACCCGTGCGAAGCCGGGGCGGAGGGCTCCTGGTATAAAATATATATGAAAATGTGAAATATCTGACCGGACATGTTGTATGTCCCCGCCCTTGAGCAGCATGTCCACGTAGGCAGCGCACACGTCGACCCGGTGCGGGTACACGCCCAGCACCTGCTCGAACAGCGCCTCCGCCCGCTCCCGCGCCCCGCTCGCGCGCTCCAGCAGCGCGAACTGGACCAGCACCGACACATCTGGTGCGCCAATGGAGGTTCACATAAACTCTGTTCAAGCATCAGCGCGAACTCCGTACCTCACGTAGAGTATTATCATAATATAACACCGAAGATTATCATATAAGAACAATTAAATTATTAATTATAGTCCACCAACATTTTTCACTATCATCCAATTAGGCCCCAAAACAACTCATTAACTACCTAACATTACCAGGCACTCCGATAGCTATACATCAAATTGCAAGAAAATATGTTCGGATCATGGACCAGTAAAATGATCTATGGTTCGGGTGTTTCTTACACCCTTCATTGAACCTGATGGTGGACTAAAGGATGTTACAAGGAGACTTAAAAGTATCAGCGCATTCTACAGCGACCAGGGGAAAACACACACGTGTGGTACAGTCTCTACACCGGTAGCACCCTTGTTTTTAAACATGAGATGTCAGTAATAAATAGACATTCGCACTAGCCAAATGTTACCCATTATAATATATAAATTGTTAAAAAGAAAACACAAAGTTAAAATGTAACAAAAAAACAACTATCATTACTTCACCATAGAACATTTTCTTAATTAAAGAGTAATCCTGACCCGTTATTGATGAAGTTTATTGTACGGGGCCAATCCGGAAGTTAATCATATCGATTGAAAAAATAATATTTCAAATTGTTTAACTAACGATGGAGTTGCCCCCTTACAAACATAAAAAAATTAAGATCCAAACTAATAGCCTTTCCATTGTTTTGCAATCGTTTAAACAATATACACTTTCATGTATCCAGCATCAAGACCCTCTTCCAAAAAAAAAAAAGTGATTCAATTTTGTAAAAAAAAGAAGAGCGTTTTGTAATTGAATATTTAGACAACTAATGATAGTACCCATAGGGTCACACGGAGTCCCGGATTATCTCCCCAGCTACGAGAGAAGATTAATTTGTGAACGCATCCCAGAACCGAGGCATCCCAACCAGCTATCGTTCTCTTAACATATCTCATATTTATCTTATAATAGATATTCGGAAATTATGTCGCACAGGACCTGACGATTTTTATCTTCCAGGTCTCGCACTAATCATACAATACATCACTGATGAGATTGATAATTTTTCGATCTTGTAAACTTTCTAAAGTCTAGCAAAGAACAGAAAAGAATAAGATAAACACTTACGTTCTTTCTTCTCTAACACTGTGATAGCCTTCTGCATGACTTGTCGAGCCTTCTCCACCAGCCCCAACTTGTAACACGCGCCACCCACCTATTTACACAAATAACACTATAGAATAGATACCAAGGAGTATATGTAATTTTAAAAGAAAAGAACTCACTTATGAACTTCGATAAAGTTAATCACTACATAGTATAAAACAAAGTCACTTTCTCTGTCCATACATCCCTATCTTTAAAACTAAGCAACGGATTTTGATGCGGTTTTTTTAATAGATAGAGTGATTGAAGAGGAAGGTTTATATGTATAATAACATCTATATATTTATATATATATATATATATATATATATATATATATATATATATATATATATATATATATATCTATATATTTTATACCCGTGCGAAGCCGGGGCGGGGCGCTAGTATATTATAATATGTTAATATAATATTGTGAAGACTCCAAAGACTAACGCCGCGTTGCAAAATGATACTAACGAGAAGGAGTAGCTAGAAATTTGGGGGTCATCTTTTCAAATATATAACATAAATATACATAACAGGTACATTACGGTATACATTCCAATATATTAGTCATACAATAATTTGGCCTAATAGGTTTTTACTTTTTACATGCGTTACATTAAACTCTTTTTTAATTAAAACATTTATAACATATTTTAATTTTACTTCCGCACGCTATGTCTTTAGTATTGTAAAAAAAGATGTATTTTACTTTTTACATATGTTACATCAAATTCTTTTTAAATTGTAACATTTATTTATAATATATTATGATTTTTCCCCCTCACGCTATGATATGTCTTTAGTAATGTAAGAAAGGTAGTTTTTTTTTACCTTTAGTAATGTAAAGGTTGTATATATATTATTTCTATCCAGTTTTATGTACCCATCAAAAAAACATCAACCTCTAATTTCGAGTAAGCTGTACCTACACCATGTTCAGTCGTTTTAAATTGAAATAATAAAATATATATATACTTTTCTGTAACTGTGTTTTGAAATACTCAATTTCGTCACTTATGATTTTTAGTTATAGATTAACTAAAAATCATCTCAGCTGTCATTTCTTCACGACTTTCCCTATGTGGGAAAAAATTGAAAAATTAGTTTTAAATGTTAAGGCTTTCTAAGCATTACATAATATTAGATTCGTTTCTTTGTAAGTTACAGCTTTCAGAACAACATCTAATTTAGTTGTAAGGTTCAAATCAAATCAAAATCATTTATTTGCCAGATATAGGTAGGTACATTGAACAGGTGTAATGTTTATAAGATATGGGGCACTATATCCGAACCTTCAAGGCGTGCAAATTATGGATTCAATACCCATACAAATTACAAAATTAAAATACTATACTATTACTAATTTAATTGTGTCATAAATTATTGAATATAATATTTGAATTACATAATATCATTCTGTCCATACAATTACTTATATTTTATCATTTAAAAACTCATCTATACTATAATATGTCTTGTCAAGGTTGCACATACTGACCCATCTAAATGGTCTATCCTGTATCCTTTACAGCTTAAATTAATCTACTAATCTGAAACTATGTATTATATATATATAGATACATATTTATAATTATTATATTTACACTTATATCAAGTGTTGAAATGCTGACACAAACCAATGAGGTTTATAGGTTGGAAATTCTCGTGAGTTTGACACATATTACATATATGTGGTATCCGGCTTTACTCACGTTTATAGTCGAAGTTTCGACCTAGGTTTCGAGCATGTCCGATGCTCATCCTCAGGTGAGTTTACGCTGCCAGATCGTGGCGACCACTGCTGGCGGCAAGCGTAAACTCACCTGAGGATGAGCATCGGACATGCTCGAAACCTAGTTCGAAACTTCGACTATAAACGTGAGTAAAGCCGGATACCACATATATATAATAAGGTTTATAGGTGTTTTGTTATCCTAAAGACAACATGTGTACTAAATAAAGGAATGTATGAAACCGTAGTAATGTAATAATATTAAGAGTATTATTATCACAACAACTGACCTTGCTGTACATCTCCGGTTGGCGCTTGTATTTCCTGAGCATGAGATCGACCAGCGAGCAGAGTTCCTGTTGCTGCCCGGTCTCCGCCAGGATGTCGACGAGGGCGCTATGAACTTTGTACGGCTCGTTCATCTGTACGGCGTCTTCTAACGTCTTCTGCTGGGACTCCTGACAAAATAATCACCCATTACAGATTATGTGAATTATTTGAAATGATAATGATAACTAGCCTTCTTTACTGACTTCAAGTAATCGTGGGTTCAAGTCCCACTGGTAGCCGAATATTTTCGTTGAAATAATTTGTATATATAAGTAAGCGGTCACATATGCTTTGTCAAAGTGGAGTCAAATGCTCGCACGTGAAAGTACATTTACCGATTTTAAGATTACTTCCATATTATGTGTATGTAACAAAACAGCTGAACCTATTTTGATGATATATTTAAACAATTTGTTCAATTGCCGTGAATGGTGATTCTGTAGTGTAGGCCGATTTCTTTAATGTAATAACCACCAAAAACAATGCATTTCATTTTACCTTCGTGCCAAATCGTTGTTCCAAGTTGATCAACGCCAACCAAACATTCAGTTTCTCCTGCTCTTCGCGGAACGGGATTGTGTTCAAGGCTTTTTTCGCAACAGCGCGGGCCTTCTCCAGTTCTGTCGCCTGAAAATATGATATGACTTCAGTCAACGAGCTTTGTGGGTGTAAACAAAAAGAACCTACCGACCTCCTACGGTCTGTTCACTTTTATAAATTTGTCAAACATGTAATGCTACCGCTGAAGCTAACATGATAGTAAAATACTAGTAGCGCCACGAGGTTTCACCCGCGTAGATTACGGTTTTCCCGCTTCCTCAATTATCCCATGGGCACTATAATTTTTCCGGGACCAAAGTAGCCAATGTGTTATACCAGGGTCTAACCTATCTTCATAACAAATTTCATCTAAATCGGTACAGTCGTTTGAGCGTGAAGGAGTAACAGAGGTTTTGGAATTATTTTCTTACCCCACGGGAACAGCAATTATTTTCGGGATGAAAAGTACACTACCTTCATACCGAATTTAATCGAAATCGGTGCAGCCGTTTGAGCGTGAAGGAGTAACAAACACACACACTAACATTCAAAATAATAATACAAAAATTTCGCCTTTATAATATTAGTGGGATAATTTAAGAAATTACTCGTTATGTTATATACAATAAAATAAGTACTTAGAAACATAAAATATATGTTAAATTTTTTTATATCTAGCGTTTGACTACTATCTCACTTGATGGTCAATGACGATGCGCTTGAAGATTTTAACAAGCTATACTTAGAATGCTTACTAGTACAAGGACTGTTGCCTGAACACGCTATGTGTTTGGTGACAGTTTTTCAAAGTTGAGCGTGGTGGGCGGATACTCAAAAAATCGCAAAAATTACCTCACATTATTTATGGATGCTCTCCTGGTAGCTAACAGCGTAACTAAAGTGCTAACTATCTTAGAATATAATGAGTTGAAATAATTTAGGAGTGTTTTGGAGCAAGACCTGGGTAGCAAGTACCTGGTCCACCGACCAGGTGGACCGACGACCTGACTAAGATCGCAGGCAAGCGGCAATGCGGGCCGCTTCCAACCGGTCCTTGTGGAAATCAATGGGGGAGGCTTATGTCGAGCAGTGGACGTCCTATGGCTGAGAAGATGATGATGATATCAATCAGAATTCTATATTCATAGTTAAACTAAATAATACGTAACCTGCAGATGGAAAGCCATGTACGCTATCCAGAGCTGGCTACTGTTGGGATGAGCCAGCACACTCCTTTCGAACTGATCCACGGAGCGCGGCTGACTCTCGCTCTCGATAGCCGCGCGCTCCATGGTTCTCACTCTTTCTTCTTCTTCGCGGACCTTCGCCAGTTTCTCAGCGACAGTCAGCTTCTTACGCTTCTTCTTGACCTGTTCTTGACACTGAAAATCAAGAGCGTAATAATAGACTTCTTTGAAGCGATGATAACCTGGAGTTCGTGAGCGTTGGTCGTCAATCAGACAGACGCGCTGGAACAAACCCAGCCTCTTCAACTTCAGTAAAAGCAACATCCTTATCAAATCCACAGCACAGTGGAGCGAAAAGTTTGAAAATCTTTCTTAGTAATTAGGCAACTGTCCTTGAGTCCAAATGGATTTACTAGATGTAACACAGTGCCACCATCGACCATATCGTCACTGATGAATAAGTGTAACAAATGTTGGTCAAAAACCAAATCTACAAAGAAATAACGATATTAGGGTTCAGGCTCACAACAACACTACTATACAAATATTTCCAAAATGTATCTAAATGAATTAATAATACCCATAGTAATAATAAAAACGTCTATATATGTAATGCATTGCTAGACTTAAAAAAATAAGGACTAAAAATAACATACACCAGAGATGAGAATGCCAAGATTCATAAGCAAAACAAGAAAAAAAAAACCATGCAGGTAGAACTGAGAACCTCCTTTTTTTGAAGTCGGTTAAAAAGGATAGACATAATAAGAAATTAATATACAAGTCACCGACATACCCTAGCAGACCAGCACATTCAAGTATAACTAGTGATCCAATACGTAATAAGCGCAGGTTAAGACTTTAATAGACAAGATGGAAGGAGAAGTCTGATAATGATTGTAAGACGGAGAATGCTGGCCAATTACAACTGGTCCTTCTTTGGAGATCAATGGTATGAAGGAGGCCTATATCGAAACGTTCACCACTGGGGTGAATGTTTAACTGAAATAATGTTATGAAATGGAATTATGATCATAGCTTATGGTAATAATAAATTCAATGCATACCTCATCTTCACTGCTGCTAGATTCCTCTTCTTGTACAGTCTTTGATAGATTGTCAGCATTGGCCGACCAAAAATCTTTCACACTAGGCATTTCCAACGTGGGCTCTAAACTTTCAACTATTTTGATCTCGTTTATCTTATCGTTTCTCTCGTTATCTACACTCTGCTTTTCCGACTTCTCTATTGTCTTCTCTATTTGCAATTTTTTTTCTAATTTCTTTTCCATCTTTCTTTTCTTCTGCTCTTCTTTGTAATTATCATTCCGTTCGTAGCCCAATTCTTTCAGCTTATCTTGAGCGGTTTTCAAAGCTTCTAACAATAGCTTTGTGCGCTCTTGTATGATTAGTTTTTCAGAATGCATAGCCGTGTGGTATTTTTTGTTTTTAGCTGTCAGTCCCCTCTCTTCTATGGACTCTATTTTAATGTCGATAGAGCCCATTCTCCTAGCTCTCACGTCAATAGCTTTCAGTAAAGACACAACACGTTTTTTGTATTCTTTCAAAGTGCTACAATCTGACATGTCGAGTAATCCTTGTTCATGAGGTGTCAGTATTTCTTCCTCTTCATAAATGTCTGTTTCAATCGCGTCGCTTTCTTCTTCTGTTAAATTGTCTCCCTTCTTTTTAGATTTCTTGACAGTGAGTTCTTGCATTTCAATGTTTTCTTGAGACGATTCTGTGTCGTTTCTTCTTTTCTTCTTTTTACTAGGTACATCGGACTCTTCAAGATCATCTTTATTTTTCTTTTTATGTTTAGTTTCCGTATCGTCTCCAACGCTTTTATATTTTTTGTGAGGTACTTCATCTGTATCTGTGTGTTTTTGCTTACGTTTGTTTGCCGTCCGCCTTGCCTCTCGATTTTCCTGAGAACATAAATTAAATCAATCAACAAAGCATAGGCGCCCGACGCTATAATAAGTTTAGGAAAATTAAAATTATATGAGCGCCCGGACCTCACGGGCTCAATGTCTCGCCATCAAACGGCTAAAACATGTAACCAATACCTAGATTAGGATATATATACAATAATATTATTATTATTTCATTTTTTCACTGCTTCAATTGCTCCGCCAAGCTAGCCGCAGCTCTAGCCTGAGGTCAAACATTGAATACTTACATTATATACGTACGGCGCTGTGATCAGACTGGCTGACATCTTCTTTTCTTCCGGCTTGACTTTCACTATAGTGCATGTAATAATCTGTCCCAAATGGAAGGAATCAGCTATGTTCTGCTGTTCGTCCTGCGATATGAACCAACGCGGTATGAAAGCCGTCACGTTGTTGAAAAATGTCACTAATAGGTAGTCGCGTATTACCTGTGAAGACAAAAAAATATGGTTTTATATTTAGTACCTGGGTGACCTTCATCTTAGTCTTATACTCTAAAACAATTTTGTTTGTAAATTTCAATAATAAATACTATAAGTACGTTCAAATTCATGAAAGAAAAAAATCGGCTACTTGTGGGATTTGAACCCACGACTACATAATAACGTCCTGTCGTTTTGCCATCTAAGCTAAAGTAGAACTTCACTAGCCGCCCGAATTTATTCCTTCGTTGTTTAGTTAACATCTGAAGGCATATTTTTCTTAGCGCCATCTACCTTTAATTCTACGAACTATTAATAGGACTTGATAGACCAACATTGCAGATATTACAGCATAGACAAGAGCGAGTTGTTCATATAAAACGGTAACAAACAAAACGACATCCATCCAAGGTAGTTTCTACCCTATAGGCCTAGACAAAGTAACATTCTACGAGCGATAACGCTGAAAGAAAACATATAAACCGGACAAGTGCGAGTCAGACTTGCCCACCGACGGTTCCATACAAATTTGTAGGTACATATACAATAAATATATATAAACAAAAATTGTTTTTTATTTACTTAAATAAAAAGGTTCTTTTATTCTTCGTCATAAATCGAAACCTATCATAAAAAAATTAAAAATCTGTTTAAGCTTGTACCAATGACGCCTTTCATACGATACGCCATATGACACCGTTAACTCAATTCAAAATTTGGACTGCCGCCGTTTCTTGCTTATAGACCCTGTTTTTAATTATTTAATTACAAATGTATGTATGTACGTTTTTCGGTATACAAATGTATACTACGGGGGGTGGGGTAGGATTTGTATCCACGAAGTTGTCAAATATTCTATAGGTTTAGCACCTGTGTGGGCCGACGCGTTATCCTGACGAGAAAGATTGTTGCAAATAAAACAAGAGTGACAAATTTAATAATGTTTAAACATATTTAAATAAAGAACTCATAATTAGCTAATGATTTTCACCAAAGAGATTTGTATTGAAATTAGCCATAAATACAAAATAGTTTCAGACATAAAGAGGTTGTGTTTAGGCTTAGTTTTTTCTGAACAACCTAGGTACAACAACATAATACAAACTCTTTCTACTTATTAATCAAGGAAGCATAAAATCTTTATTTACTGTTAATATTCATGACACTGACAATGTAAAGTTTTATAAGCGAAAACTGTTAAGCTTTAGTTTTTCAAAATTATGCTAACTATTTATTGTGTGAGATCACTGTTTGTTTTCACACATAATAAAACTCACCCTGACAACTCCGGTGTAAGCCTTCCCGACCTCAGCCTCCTCGTAACTCTTGAGTATCGTCAGATCTGGCGTCAGCAGAGACGGCTTCAGCGTCAGGTTTAAGGATTGCTTCACCGGGTCTACCGCCAGCACTCGAGCTGTCACCGACTGTCCCACCTTTGGGAAACAAAACACATTAATTGTAATTTTTAGACTTTCGCGATTTGAACACATTGTTATTAAATCAAACGGGGCTTAATCGCGAGAAAAACATTTAGTAATTTATTTACCTCGACGTTTCGACCAAGTTGCATTGGTCGTGGTCACGAGAAGACTGACTCAGTCTAACGTCAGTCAGTAACGTCGTAACGTAAGTCAATGCAACTTGGTCGAAACGTCGAGGTAAATAAATTACTAAATGTTTTTCTCGCGATTAAGCCCCGTTTGATTTAACAAAAACACATTAATATTGTAATTGGAAAATGTAGTTTGTGTATTCCCAATAATCAGTTATTTGTATTTATTATCAAATAAGTATTTACTGGACTATTCTTTCAATGATAATAATATATTATCATAGTGTAACATGGGCTACAGTTTAACCGATTTCCGTAAAGGGAGGTTATCTCTGTAGTCGCATTTTTTAATATTTCTTACCTCAGAACTCAGTCACTTACACAATGATTAAAATCTTACTTAATTTTAAAGGTTGTACTTTTCAATAGGCCCCATAGAAGTCTCATCTAAATGAATTCTGTATTTGTTTTAATTTCTTGCAAACATTACACTCTTGGGTAGGGGAAGTTGGTTTTAATCGATTTTAAACTTTGTGATTATATTTTGAAGAAATAGGGTTCCTTAAGATGACTACAATAACATAACCAATTATTATAAATAATGCATAGAATAATACTAATGATAGAACCAAATACTCTACTACAGTATTTGAGATCAAATTCTGCTTTTTGGAAAATTTTGCTGGATAATTACTCTCGATAGTTTTCAAACTCAAATTACTGTGGCATTGTTAATTAATTACTTGTATTAATAAACAAGAGAATTGGGGAAATCCAGGACTGCATTTGCCCTGTCTGGTGTACCGGTGTCAATAATTATATTAAAGTCAAAGAAAAAAATATTAAAATAAGTATCATGGATTTCACTAGCTAAAATTTCTAAATCCACAATCTTTTATTCTATTTATGGTAAAATTAAAAAAAATTGGTTGTCTGTAAAGTCGGTTTACGGACGATAGATTTACGTGATAACGTCATAATCATTTATGACTTTGACTTTGACTTCGACTTTGACTTTGATTATTTTATGTAATACAAAACTCAGGTGGAACGTTACGCGGAACGTTACTATTTTTCAGGAGTGTTGCTGGTATTCATCACATTCACATTCACATTCATACAATTTTATCTACAACATTTAAAGTTTTTATTATTATATACCATGATGCCCATGGCATATTTTAAATAAACAATTTTCGCGTAATTTTGCGTACACTACAGTAGAAAGGCAATGCACAAACATGGTTACAAGAAATCGTACCGTTTTCTTTGATACCGGTTAGGGGCAATTTTCAAGTAATTTTACCTTGAACTTTTTCTGGGGCAACTTTGAAGTGCGAGCCTTCTTAGGGTCGACGAAGAGTCCAGTCTCAGTCAGGTGCGATTGCGGAACAAATCCTAGGACGAAAAATAACCAGAGTCATACATATATAATGGCTTTAATTCTGTTAAACATTCGAACTATCGAAAATTCACTAACATTCTTAAAAATGAAATAGTTCGTATTCCATTTACGCTAAAAATATTTGAATTTTGCTGGCCAATTGCGGGTATTTTTAGTCGGCATCAAATAAGTGGCGGCTAATTTTACTTAAAATAACTTTAATTAAAAACGTATAATTTTAGTGCTGTTATTGATAGGTGTCAGTCCGTCTGTATTTTAATGTAAAAGGATAGTCAAGGAATGTTTAATGGGGCTGTTTAACCTCCAAGTTGAAGATATGAAAATAAGGGTTAACTAGCCAAGAACATTCATACAAAGACAAACAAACATACAAACTCATATAAATCCAATAAACACTCGTTGATTCTGTCCATTCATATAAGACAATAAGTTTACTATTCCGAACATACTCGTATTATATGCAACAGTGAGTGTGTATATTGTAAAAACGAACTAATCTATAGCAAGAAATAAATTTGTATCGTATTGTATTGTAGTATTTAGTGTTAGATGTATAATACTAAATATTATATACAGTGTACTGTACTCTTGTGTACTCTTCCTGTAGATTAAAGTAATTTCTATAAAGTTCTATCCTATAAAGGTCCTCTTAGAAAGCGTTAAATCCAAAAGTTACGTCTAGCAATTACATCTCACCTTTGACCCTGCCCACGGCGAGTTCCACCGTCTTCTCGGAGACACTCTTCACGGTGGCCGGCACAAGGTCCCCTGGAGACAGCTGGTTGAGGCTGAAATACTTCTCGTTGAGTATGTCCGGCTGGTCGGTGACTGAATACACGTAGTCCGATAGGTTGTAGCAGAGAACACGGACCTTGTGAGTACTTCCTGTTGAAACGGTTAAAAGCTATTATTTGTTCTGGTGCCGCTTTTGCATGCGGTTACTAATCATGTTGTATGTATTGCTATCGGGCTGTTTGACCGTGGTCTAAGTGAAACTTGTATTCCAGACGTTTCGTCGATCACTGCGGTCGACATCTTCAGTGGTTCAGGTCCGAGCGGCGACAAGAGCGTAGAACTCTCCTTCGCGGCGTCTTCTCTGTTACTGAGGGTTACTAATCATACATTGTGATGTCACTATATCTGATTCTAGCGATTTAGCTGAAACGTGACGAGTGTGTTCATGAAAACATGAAGAAACATTTATCACTACAAATAAACATTTTACTGATCAGCGAGGTTTTTTCTAATACTTTACGGGGTAATCTTAACCTACTCTCACTTGATGTTTAGTGACGATGTGGTCGAAGATGTGTTCACGTTAGACCCAGAATGTTTACTGGCTCTCGAGGACTGCTGCCTAGACACTATGTGTTAGGTGACAGTTTTCCAAACTTGAGGGTGGTAGCTAGCCAGGCGGGTATTTGAAAGTACCCTACCACCATGCTGGGAATTTGATAACGGTGTTACCTTCACCGGAAACTCAAGCTGTTGTTGGGGATCGAACCAGTGCCCGTCAGTTTGACAGGCGACGCTCACCCCGCTGACCTATCACCGCTTTTAAAATTGGTTACAAAAAATTACAATAATTAAAAACAAATTCAAACCATATTAATCAAAAGATTACAATTTTTTTTTTTTAATATCGGTTTAAATGGTACCATCTTTACTCGCAGGGGTAGTAAAATCTTAGTAAATCTATACTAAGTGGAAAGATTTTATTGTCTGTTTGTTTGCATTGAATAGGCTCCGTAACTAATGAACCGATTAAAACAAATCTTTCACTGTTGAGAAGCTACACTATCCCCGGGGGACATAGGCTATGTTATATTTTAAAAAATAAATTAGGTATCGTTTTATTTTTAATTTTGACATTTTTTTCCCGTGCGAAGCCGTTAGTTAATAAATAGATGAATTTAAATAACAACTGGAATTAATCGTCACACACACAAATGTCTGAACTCACCAAGTGGGTATGACTTGGCTACTACCTCCTCATCGTCCAGGTCTTCATTCACCTGTATCCGACGTAGACTCATTAATCCGGTGCTGCCTCGACTGAGCTTGAAGTGTACAGATCTACCAATTATTTTCAACACCTGTATCAAAAAAAAAAATACTATACTTATTATGATTATCAAGCGCCCATGGCAGAGTTCACCCGATCTGTGATCTTAATTAATCAACTGGGATATCCAATAAAGAAGAAAGCTTTCACAACTGAGAGCCTTCGAAGGCCGTACTGCGGTTACTACCTGAGCAAGACACTCGGGCGGTATGCAAACTATGACATTGGTTTTGTAATAAACTATCAACATCTCTACATTGACCAGCTAATTGGATTTCGACCAATACTAAAGAAATGCCTGTGTTGCTGTGTTAGCTGTGGGCACATATAGGGCTAATAATGGTATGTATTATATTCAAACTAGCTGCGTCCAGAAGTTTTACCCACGTGGTGATGATGATGAAAATAAGACTATGTATTAATTCAGGTTGTATCTACATACCAAATTTCATCCAAATCCATCCAACCGTTTGCCGTGAAGGAGTAACAAACATCCATATATCCATACAAACTTTCGCATTTTTAATATTAGTATGATTAAAGGCACACCTTACCGTACCTGGTAATAAATTTGCGAGCAAATTTTCAAGGATAAAATTCGGCTATTTTTGAAATTTGCACCCACTGCTACAGTCCTTATCACATTGTCAACTAAACTATAGTAGCCATCCACTAGTAGTCCGAATGTATTCCTTGATCAAAAACATTTTACGGAGATTTCTTTATCATATATTCCCTTTTACTTTGAACTTTAGTTTCGCCTATATCTATACAATACTTAGCATGGAGTTATTAGCAAACATGAATAAGTGGTTCCTAGAGAACTGTGATTCTAAAAACTAACCTATTTAATTTAGCATGTATTTCAATGAACACATACTTAGACATATTTGAATAAATGATCCTCTGAGTTCCTTGCTGTCTCTGTCTGTAGTGGCTATTCTCATTTCAGTTTGTGGCGTGAGAGTTTTTCGAGTCTGTTAATTTAGTTTTACTCATGTCCATAAGTTCATTCTCAATATCAACACAACTCGCGGATCGCCCGCACTTGGCATCAGTCGAGTTGACACTAGGAAAGCGGCTAGACAAGCATCATAATGTATGATTACCTGTGCTTCCTCAATAATATCTCCATCCTTGTACTTCTGCTCGTTCTCCAGATCAGGATATGTGGTCTCGAAGATGTTCTTCATGGTGAGGAACGGACAGTTCCTGGTCGGCATCACATACAGGACACGGGCACGAATCTGAAAACAATAATATTATTGTTTAAAATTATAACTATAAGGGCATGCTTTGAGTACCAAAGATTGACTCTGACTTAGAGCATGCCTACTTTTTAAGGGATTACAATTAGTGCTATTAAGACTATTATTTATCTCTATGCCAAATTGTGTCTAGTTCTGGCGTGAAATAGTAGGTAACAACCATCCATACATTTATCGTCCTAAACCCTCGCGTTTATGATATTAATGTAATGGGACAAATTACCTTCTATGTAAGTTTTTAAACTGGCATGGTCACTAATACAAGAATTAATATTGTTATCGGGACATTCACCTTGTATTTTATTTATTTTCTTTGCCCGGTATTTCAGCACAGTTTCGTGCGCCATGTTCACGAGCAAACTGTGAACTTTCTGCGGGTAGGTGTTCTTTAAGAGCAGACAAATCTGTCTACCCCCTTTCTTTCACGTTTGTTGCGTTTAATAGTGTTACCACTGTCACTATCACAAAAGTCACTTAAAACTCGATATTGATCTCGACACATATTATAACTCACGGTATCCGCACGCATATTTTTAGGGTTCCGTACCTCAAAAAGATAAAACAAAACCCTTATAGGAATGATGAAGCAACCCTTCTCAGGAACGCGTGGAGGTATCAAGTTGAAATTCATATCAAATACTCAGGTCTACTGTTCCTTGGAGCTGTGAAAAAATCAAAGTTCTAAGCCAAAGCAATCAAAAGATACAGTCGTTTATGCCGCAAATTTTCGACACTCGCAAGGGAATCAAAACCTACAGGGTACTTTTCGAACTCAGAATCTTGAAATTTGGTTCAAAGCAACGGCTTTGTCGCACAGATAATGGAAAAATTGCGAAAAGCATAAATATTTAGCTACATTTTTACTTATTTACCTACAGGTTTGTACGAAACCGAGTAGCCGACCGTAAAATATCTAAAAAAAACCGGCCAAGTGTGAGTCGGAGCAGTACTTGGCCGATTTTTCTAGATATTTTATGATTTTGGCATAGATGAACTACTGGATTCCAGGTTCACGACAGTAGAAACCCAAGCGAAACAAAAGAAAGAAAAAGATGGTAAATATCCCGATAACAGTATAAAATTACCTTCTGTCCGAGCGCTGGTTTCTTCCCCTTGAATTTGTCAACGTGCTGCCGCTGTATGTAGCAGGTGGTGTCGCCAAATATAGTGCCTTCGATTCCATTGTCTAGCGGCTGAAAATAGGATGATTAAACTATGCAAAATGAACGAGGGGTATGTTTACTTCTAGGTCACTAAATGGCTGATTCAAGAATACTTTTTTTGTCAGTTGGTGGTTTTCAGATTTATTTACCTTTATTATAAGTTTATAACTTAAGTACTGGACGCATTCCTGAGAAAAATGGGCCTGATGGACTGACAAGGAAGCGATGTTTCAAGGGTATTTTTTCTTTGTAAGGCAACTATAATTGTCAGGTATGAAAACTTTAAAAATACGGATTTTTTTCTATAGTTGGCAAAGAATAGGAATGCATTACATACCGTGTCAACAATAAATTCGACCGTAGTCGCCGGTAATAGAGGCGTTTTCTGCTTACGCCGTAATACTCCACCTTGCACGTAGCTAGGAGTGGTGGAGAGAGTGACTATACTGTTTTCAGTAGTCGTGTTTATAGATTTCACGGCGCACCATGTCACCGCGCCTACATCTGTGGATACATTAATATACTTGCTAATAAAATGTATTCGTTTTACAATATTCTATAATTATAATTATCACATTAATATTACAAAGGCCAAAGTGTGACTGCCGTTTGTCTTTTTACGTTACGTTACTCCTTCAAAACGCCAAAAACAGTGAGTGTGTGCGATTTGCGATGTTTCTCCTTGGACGTCCTGCAAACCCTTATTTAAAGAACGAGACGGCAACATCACTTCACATCAAGTGGGAAAGGGGTCAAACGCTTAACTATTCCCAATAAAATTAAACTTAAGTTATTAACTTTCCCCAGCCTATATGTCTATGAGGTGTGTTGCTTTGTCAAAACGCATCTTTACAACTTAACTCTTACTCTTAACTTACTTATTTACTCTTAACAAAGCTGTGAGTAAATTACACGTTTTCCAAAAAAATAGTGCTACCACCAATTAAGATCCAAATTTGCAGCAACAATATGTGCATAGGGATATATAATGAAATTCCTGAATGATTACAAGAATTTCCTTGGCCACCATTTAATTGCAAATTAATACACCATTTCTACCTTATATATAGGACTCGTTAGGTTACTTGCGACCACAATGCCAGAACCAAAGCAATCCCTGTTCATTAATGAATGAATCCTAGTGCGGGGGTCTGACTATGATTAAAAAAAAATTAACCTTGCATTTATGTTCCCAGAAGATTAGCAAATATTTTTTTCGTTTTATTTGATTTCCTGAGTTAATAATGATATGCCTATACCATTTCATCATTATCAGATCAGTTCTTCACCTGTCTATGGAAGACTTATAGATGCAAAACCCATCTACTACATGAATACATATTACCTAATTGCAATTCTGGATTCATTTCATTCTTCGGTAGGAATGCCCTAGTATTTGGAATGCCAATGTCCATAACGAAACCATGGTCCTCTATTGATGACACTGCTGCTTGGAACAATGCACCTGAAATTACACAAATAAAAAAATTTACAAAACTCATGTTCATTTCAATGCATCACTTTCAACCAAGAATTGGACATTTTGTTGAAGCAATGATGGTAGCTTAGTGTTGAGAGAGTCGGCTGTCACAGACACTAGTTTGAATCAACACCGTTATTAAAACCACGAAACTATACTTGGAGATTGCATAGAGAAATAAAGAAGTGAAAATTTCATTCCACTTTCCCATGCTTGTGTGTCCATGAACTCTTAACGGTTGGCAATCCACCATTATAACACAATTATACCTGAAGGAACACAAATTTTGGAGAATAAAATAAAACATAAATTTTCTTTGTCAAAATTTTCCACCACAATCTCACCAACATATTTTTTTTCAATTTACAAACAATAGTGGAATCGAGTCTAGTAGTCATCAGTTCAGACATCAAGAGAGATTTTGGTCGAAAGTAAGCTTATAATGATTAAAAAGTCACAACAAGGATGGAATACAAACAGTACCTTTAACCATATCGCTATGTTGCTTAGCTCCATTGACATGCTGTGGCATGGTGGACAACATGAGACTTTGCTCTTGTGCTTCCAAGACCTTGACAGCAATGTACTGACCCGGCCTGAACAATTTTGAGAGCTCTGTGACTTTTTCTGCCTGCGGGATGGAACACAACAAAAATGGTCATCTATTTTTAAAAAGTGATACATAATTTATTAATACAGTTGAATCCCAATAACTCTAATCGCGTTAAGTCATAATGCTCAGTAAGTTCACAAAAAATGCCGTTCCCTTTCACTGAACCCCTAAATAAATGGTAACTCAAATTATTTAGACTTTGTGACTTAAATAAAATGCTTGGAGGTATTCATAGTACATATTTATACTCAATAACTTAAATTTCCAATTTACAGACTCTGTAAGTCGTAGTTGATAAAATATTGACATTTTATTTGGAATTCTCTAAACTTAAGCAATAAAATCAAAAAGGAAAGTTTGGTGCTTCTAATCAAGTGTTTATGCATTGTACACATACAATGATCTTCATTAAACTCAGAACACAGTTTTATACCTTATGTTTATTCATTGTCCATAAATATTTCATTGCAATACCATAACACTATTTTATATTACTTTACTTCTTAAACTTTACTACCAGAAAAAAATACTTAAGAATCTCAAATCTCTAAGTTAAAATTTTTGCAATTAAATCCTCTGTATCTCGAATTACTTGTTAAGTTGAAATGTTATGAACTCAACTTTTTTGCGTTCCTCTTGATATTAAAGTTATTGAGATTCCACTGTAAAATAATATTTCTAAAGAACCAATTTATTAATCTCTACATAATCAATTAGGCTGATTATTAAGTCATTCACACTACTAGAACATGGGCATTGCTTTCAGGAAGCAATATTGGACAATGTGGGTAAGTAGGTAGCCTAGTGGCCACCTCAATGTTGGAGTTTTTCAGACCATCCAAAGGCGTTCAACATGGCATAAACGGCTAGACAAATACAAGTGACCACAAAGTTTAAATAGTTATTGTGGATATTATTTTGATTATTTTGTATGATTGCAATAACTCTTTTTTATTATTATTGGTTCTCTAAAGATCGTACATGAATGTCATACCTGATCATTGACATAGGCTTCTAATTGCTTATTGTATGGCTCACTGATATGGCACGCCATTATATTCCCAATCATTCTGCACGGCAGCATCACTATCACTTTTGTTTCAAATACTTGACGTACTCTGCCGAGTACAAGGACTCCTTGTTTTATAGTCTGCAACAATATTAAACTTTAAGTTTGAAAACTCTCATGCGTATTACACATTATAAGTAGGTATAAACCTTCTTCATAAGAGAACTCCCACAATTAAAAAAATCCCAAAATGCATTAATTATTATTATGGAGGAAACTAAATCAATTATTGGGAGAGATATAATTAGTTATTATTGTATTTTGTCTATTACTTTTTTTGATTTAACAAATTCCACTCCAATTGATAAAGCTATTTCTCATGTACTAATATTCAAATATAAAAGAAGTAATACATTAAAAGATGTGGCTTCAAAGGCCCACTTGCAGCAATCATGACGAGATTTTCGCGTAAATTAGGATTAAAAAACGATATTTGCCTCGAAGTTTAAGATTTGATCTGGGGATTAGGTAAATATCTCGAACAATTAGGTTGGAGCAAGAGAACCTTAAAAATATATGTATCCATGGATTGACCTTCCCCGAAACTATAAAACTGTATGTGCAATAATAATAAAGATGAATAATGACTTACTTTGTAACTCAGACCTATAGCACAGTTTCGTGCAGATTTATCTGTTTCCCTGATATCTTCGTCTGATAGATAACCATCATCCCCTTCAGATTTTTTCTTCGGCCTTCTCTTCTTTTTTTTCTCAGTCTTTTCAGGGGCTCCTAAGAACTTTAAGAGAAGAAAACATGACAATAAAAAGTTAATACTTTAAAACAAAAGTAATATCTACCGGTTACTCACGTTAGCACTCTTTTTAAATAAAACCGAGGGTTTTTTTCCTCCACGAGGAAAGTATTCTTCTGTGTCTGCCATTTTTAGGGAAGAAATTATGTCAATATTACAATAAAACTCTACATGCAGTTGTAGAATTAAGTTTCGCTTTCTAATCAGTGGAACTAACTAAGCATGAGTTTTTGAGGTTATTAAATTATTTTGGTTTACACAATTGTTCACAGACTAGTATTCTATTCTCTAGAGGCGTGTTCGAGATGTGCCATCAGCGTTTTTAGCAGTGTACAACTGAACAAACGTTCGATTTGGGAATGTGGCATTTGTGGCAAAAACTATCTTACCCAACTCGAAAGACGCATACACGTCATTTACACGTGAGCTGTCAAGTACCACGATTCATTCATTTACACTGGCGCATTATTTCAAGTTTGTTTAATTACTCAAATCAGCTGTAGCTGTCAAAAAACGCTCACAAAAGACCCAGTCTCGGAGGTGGGTAAAAAAAAAAAACACTTTTCTCGCATCTCGAACGGGGAACGTAAACAATTAAAAATACCACCTGTGCCAAAACGAACGCAGAACGAGAGCGTTTTGAGAGTTTTTAGGTCATGAATATTCAAATTTATAAAAATATTTGTATGTCATAAATATTCAAATGAATTGTTGTACTTGACAGCTCTCATGTGCATGACTTGGGAAGGATCGTTTTTACCACAAATGCCACATTTACAAATCGAACGCTTGCTCAGTTGTACACTGCCAAAAACGCTACTTCCCATCTCGAACACACACCTATAGTGTTCCTGAATACTTTTTCTATGGTTCTGATCTTCTGACAACTTTCTAGTATGTATCGTAGTATTGTAATCTCTTTGGTTTTACTTATTACATTCGTGATAAATTTGTGTTGAATTGTAGAAATATTTTCCTTTTGGTGTAATATTGCCGGACCAGTCATTTAATATGTAAGTTTTATGTATATTGTAACCCGTTTCTCTTTATCGAACTACAAAAAAAAGGCGGTCTTAGGTTCATTATTCCTGAAATCATTTTGGAACGCCGTAGAATGTATGAAACATAAGTTTACGGAATAAGTGGACTTGATTAAATATTTTTACGTGTCATTTTTTGTGGTCTTTGAAGACTGTTGATAAAATATCGATATTTATTATTAATACTTTTTTAGACGATATATCGATATCTCGATATTGAAATACAGATATCTACGGTCGTTATTTGTTTCGAAAGTTTCTCTTTTTCTTGTTTTCTCGCCAATTAAATGAACTACAACATCATCGTAAACTTAATCTACTGTACCTACAAATTAATTTTGTACAAATAAAATATAAATCTCGTCTCATAGTGGTTTCAATTGGACTTGTACAATTATATTTGTATGTCTATTCAAACTATACTATTATATTATTTATTTATATACAAATTTAGTAAAAACAACTGACTTGACAACCAGCGCTATAATGAAAGTTCAGCTTGATGGTATCAAATTATTACATTGTCTAATGAATGATATTATTTGCATATAAAATTTCAAATTGATACAATATGCTTTGAATTTTAAGATAATTAGAAGTGCATAGGTCAAAATCAAAATCACAGATTTATTTACATTGTTAGTTACAAGTGACAATAAAAGCATGTTAATAGCTATAGTGTGTAAAAAAATATTAATTTATAGAGAATACAATAATATTAAAAATATCAGCAACCCTACTTTAATTATAATAGGACTCGTTTACACAATGCTAAGAGGGTAAAAGAGAGGAGGCAAGGGCACCCAAGGAAAATTTTTTTGGTTAACTAGATATTTTTGGCAGAGCAAGAGGTTCAGCTTGATTTTAGAGGGGAGAGAGGAGGCAATGGGTACACCTCCCTCTTTGAAGGAAAGTTGCGGCTCAATTTTACTTTACAAATTTAATTAAATCATTCTCTTTCATACTCCATGGACACTATATGAGTCACTTTTGCTGAAAGTTTAAATTGCGTTTATTAAGTTTTGTGGAGGGATTATATATATCGAAATTTCGATTGATTCTCTAAATAACAGTTAGATGATTGACAGAGCTCACACTGCTCTACCTCGTAGTCGTGAGCGTTCTAAGCACAGGATGATGTCATATAAATTTTGTGTGCAGCCGTCAGTGCATTTCAGAATGTCTTTATGTATGCTATCTGTGCTCAAAGCACTTAAAGCGCAAAAAGAAACATACCCATTTTATACAATAAATGATGATACTAAATTATACAAGAAAACTCTTAAATCTGTACTATACTTATGTACATTAACTTATTTAAACTCAAAGTATGTCAAAACTTTTCAAAGAAATGCTAATGTTTGTACATTAAAAGTTTCTAAGCGTCAGGTAAAGAAATATTGGATTAGAAAATGTAGTCTTCAAACAAATTATTTATTTAGTAATAAAATCATGGTCAGTATTTCAGTCTTGAATTCTAAAGCTCATTAGAAGTACATGTGTACCAGGATAATTTATAGAGATAGGACAATACTCCTAACAAACTAAGTAGTAGCAAAAAACTGGCCATCACAAAAATCATGACATGTATCATATATGATATTACTAGTATATAATATATTTAATTTAATAGTTACCTATTACCATAAGCCAATTTATTACGAAATAACAAATATCAAGCAATGAAGCAGTTTATTAAAAATAATACCATTGTTGTCTAAGACCCCACAGCATTGTGTTAAGAGTTATGTAAATATGGATCATGTATGATTAAATTGAACGTAAAACTTGATATACCTGTAAGAGTTGTTATGTTATCATTCATAAATTATCTTTATGTTATGAATAGTTTGGTATTAACATTTATGACAAAGTTTAAATTTAATTTAATTATCAATAGGTATAGAATTCTCTCATTTTTTTTACCAAATTCATCAAGTCTTGCAGGTTCATCATTTATATTATGTTCCCTTTTTTTCAATCTCCTCAAACTGATAAGATTTAAAAGAAGAGAAAGTCCTAGGATTGAATTCTAGAAGCATTCCTTGAACCTGAGCAAGGGGCTCAGGTTTCAATCGAAGCGTTTACGCCTAAAATCAATTTTACTCACAGGTATAACAAATAACTATTTTCTATGTCTATGATTTACTCATATCTCAACAGTGCTCATGTCAACGTGATGCATCTTTATTAGTAGGAGGGATATGTAAAGTTTGTACTTGTATACCTTTTAATTAAGTATGTCAATGCCAATCTAGCAGGTCACTTATATAATTATGAAAACCAGCTTGACTTGTTTGAGTTTTTAGAGTAAGTCTTCTTTTGTTTGCAGATAAAGCATGAATAAAGTTGTGATTTTTGGTGCTACTGGTGTTACTGGTCTCTGTGCATTAGAGGCGGCTGTTAAAAAAGGTAATATATTTACAATTATTATTTAACTAGCTGCGCCCCGCGGTTTCAACGGCGTGGTGGGTTTTCCCGCTACCCTCACCCCACGAGTACTACTTGCTTACTGGGTCAAAAAGTAGCCTTCTATTCTATATAAATCATCATTGGTGCAGCGGTATAGGCGTAAAAACGTAACAAACAGACAGAGTTACTTTCGCATTAATTATAATGTTAAGTGTTTGTTGTAACCCACACACACATTTTTTGATGACACATTTTTTTTTAAAGTAGCCAATATCTTTACCCAATTTATAAGGTGCACATTCCGATACATTCATTCAATTTCATTCAAATCTATCTAGCCGTTGAGGCTTGAAGAGGTAAAAAAACACATGTACACACAATTTTTCGCATTCATGATATTAGTGTAATGAAAAATCACGTTCATAATTACTTTAGACTGTTTTTACGGGTATAACGTGGTACTTAATAATTGTCGATCGTGATATCGACTACGCGTAAGTACCACGTTATACCCGTAGAAACAGTCTAAAGTAATTAGTGTTGTTTTCAACCAACGTTGAACCTTGAAAACAATTGAAAACAAAATTGTTGAGGTTCACATTGTACTTGTGAATAAAGCTTTTGTAACACCAATTGAATCGACGACATATTCATTGTATACGACTTGAGTTGGAACATGACATAAAATAAGTATTTGCCTATTTAAATGCAACAAAAACACATTAAAAGGACTGATGATCGTTAAAGAGAAAATTCTAATTATGAGTATACGCAGGTCCCACTCATTGCTGTGTATGTACCTAATTTTAAATTATGAGCATACTTACGGCCAAAGTATGGAATGGTTCCTTTTTCGAGACTAAAAAAATTGTTTCAATATAATTGCTCCTGCCCCCTCCCATAAAAAAACGACCAGACGGACTTCATTGTTACATCCATATATGGTAGACGTTCCAACCAGTCGCACGAAGCGTTTTGCATCCACATTTAAGTGCGTACAGCTACCGAATGAAATTAATTGCCTAAGTCTGTTTCCACATAGATACAATCTGGGCATCATCAAATCACGAGTGAATAGGCATCTTTTAGGCAGGCTTGATTCATCGTTGACCGTATAGCCACTTAACATTAGATGAGATAGTGATCAAACGCCTGCTTATTCTAAACAAAAAATCGTTGTCCCGAGTTCCGTTAAAACTTGTACACAAGTTCTATAGAACTCAGGACAACGTATTTTTTTTTTTTTTTAATAATTTAAAACGTGTCGTTATCATTTCTGACGACATCTACTGCATCCTACTTTCAGAGAATCACTAACCTAGAAAACTTATTTAAAGCGATCTCCTCCTCCTTAATTCGTACTCCTCATGACTGAGGGTCGTGACCTCCTCCCTCTATGATCCTCCTAGAGCGATCTAAGCACTCCTTATTTTATTTTGCTATATATGGCTGCTGTGCGTTTCACGTAGTGTTGCGCCTTCTAGTTTTCCTTCTAAAAGTATATTTAAGTCATCAAAAAGTATTACAATCTACAAAAAGGTGTTTTACATGTGTAGGTAAGTGTAGTAAGGCATTATGAATAAGGGCTACATTCGTATGGCAACATCTCGAATATGACCATCATAGTTACCAGCCGTGTCAAGGCAAGCCGTCCACTATACATTTACACTTGTTACATAATGACCACGTACATTTAAATTATGGAAATCACTAGTTTTGATAACTATCTTATTAGTTTATTTTGTTGCTCTATTTTTTCCACCAAGAATACTTGTCGTTCGCCTTGAATAATGCCCTCGCGATTTTTAGGTGTACCGATTTTGATGATCCTTTATTTGAAACCTGGTGCTTCTCATGCGGTTTCATTCAAATTTGATCAAGATCTGCCCAGTAGTTTTTTTTTACACATACCCTCACTAGGATGCCCTGTGTCGTGGGAGTCATGGACTCACACAATCACAGCACACAAATTTCCAAGACCCAGGACAAACACCTACAGTCATCGCATAAATGTTTGCCCCTGCCGGGGTTCGAACCCAGGGTCCCGGGGACCCAGAAGGTTCGTGTTTGAGCCACCAATGTGAAACCGACTTGAAGTGATGTTTCATAATGGGTATAGATAGCCGGTAAGACTGCTGTAGGCCTAGACATGATACATCGCTTCATAGCAATTCTCTTTCTCTAACCGCTAGGGCTTCATCGTTAGCGCTTGGAGATTGGTAGACAAAGTCACATGTTCGTGGCGATCGCTCATTCTCTTCGTTCAAAAGATAAATGCTCTCGGGAGAATTGAGACGCTAGCGTTTCGTTTTGTTTAGGTAATGTACATTGTCTACCAAAATTGTATTAGTTTTCCTTGCTCACGTAATATATCGCTGGGAAGTTTGTGCGAGTGCCATGAGATCGCTGATAAATTTTTAATGTTTTCTCCGGATACAAACATTGAAATGTTTGACTATCTTAAACGCATAAACTTTACGAAACACTGGACTAGATGAGGTTACTTTGTGTTCCCGTCTAAGGGGGGGCGTCTATCGCTAAGTATCCTTAGCGGTATTACTTTAGTCCATGTGGGTGAAACTGTTGTGCGCATACAGTGCATGTTGCTTCATATCGATATGTTTGACGTCAGTGAATAAGCCATCCATTTTTTTCTACTATAGGTCTGCAAGTCCGAGCATTCGTTCGCGACCCTGCTAAGATCCCTGAACACCTCAAGGACAAGGTGGAAGTGTTGCAAGGGAACGTCCTCGAGCCCGACTCCGTGCACGATGCAGTCGAGGGTGTGGACGGCGTCGTCATCGCGCTGGGAACTAGGAATGCTTTGGAACCCACCACGGATATGTCTGAGGTATTCCGTGATCAAAACTCACAATCCTCACTTACTGCCCATCGAATTAATCTGTAAAACGTGTAGTATGCCAAATTAGTTAAAGCGTAGCATAATCAACCCAATATCTCGCTGCCTCGACACGAGCCTTCCTCAGAAAGAAAATGTCCGGCTGACTTTGACCAGCGTCAGTATTGCAGCCAATCTTGAACCGAATGGTCTCATGCGTGATGATGTTAAAAGACCTGACGGAATGACACTTATTCCATAGAAGTTTTAAGTTAGGGCGGTCTCGGCTTAGGGCGTTCCAAGCGTTGGCAATAGCGCTGTTACATCTTCCCAAGACACTTCTAGGGAAGATGTAACGGCGCTATTGTCAACGCTTGTAACGTCCCAGACGCCCTTTAGAAGAAAAAACGACGAATAAACAACCCTTACTAGTGAGTTAGGGTTGTTCATTGTTCCTTTTTTTTTCTATATACGACGTGAACCTGACAAAAAAAAATCGTACGACAAGATTTACATATTTTTTTTACCGATTACGTAGTGTTGTTTGTTAAAGATGGCCAAAGTGAAGATATAATGTGCCGTTGTCTCTGCCATTTCAAAACTATGCGAAATACAATCTTATTCATTCCCACGTCGATAGATCTTAATAACGTATTTTAAATATCTTGTCCTTATCCCACTCTACGTGAGGTCGCACATGTTTACCTCTTCCACGCAACGGGCCTAGACAAGATGCATCGCTTCTCTTTTTCTAACCGCTAACGATGAATATTCGTTCTCGTTGATATATCATTTACGTGATATATCATTTGAAAGTTTCAATCTCATACATTTTTTATGTTTTCTCTTAGCGTTAATGCTTGTAGAATGTTAATTTGTCTAGGGCTACTGTCCTAACACCCGTTGTCTAATTAGAACAAAGCTACTTTAATCGGAAAAAAACGGTTTCCAAGGCATAACTGAGGCCATAGGGAAACCATACCTAGTTTACGATAGTAAAACCGTGGAACATCGGTAGAACTATACATAGCATCCAAGCTAAACTTGTTTTAAGTTGTCTCATGATTTGTTTGTTTGGTTACTTTAACCATTGTTCTGAAATAATATACATATATTGTATATATGATATGCATATTGTAATTCGTTTTGTGCGTAACCATGAGCTATGTTGCTCTGTTGACCTGTGATTACACCTATCTACAATTATTGTATCATTGTGTGTTAATTTGGTTACGAATGAACTTTGCACTTACAGCCAAAACCGTAAAAAAAGAAATTAATATTTTAAGAGGGTTGGCTTTAGAATTGAATTGAGCAGAAATTCAGGAAAGGGTAGGGTGTAAGTGGCTATCCATTGGTACCACTCCTCCCCCGCGGAGACACTTGTTTTTGAGATATTGCTTTTTTTAATTTGAGGTTATTTTGTGATAAATTTACAATTGAGACGCAGGAATTAAAAGGGGAAGGGTAAGGTGTGGGGGGTTAAATCCCTTGGTACCACTCCTCACTCGCGGCGGCTTTTACACTAAGAGCTCTATGTGAGAGTTCCCCCGAGGAAGTACTGCCACCATATCTATTTCAACGGCCAAGCGGTACTGTCTACTACTACAAGTCATGTTTGAAGGGCACATGCGCATGAGCACATGAGCATTATGTCTCAGGGTGACGGGCGCAGTGCAGTTCCTTTCGAGTTGTATTTCTCTATAGGCAGAGGTTACCACATAACAGTGGGCCGTTTGCTTGTTCCATCACCTTTTCCATTAAAAAAATAACCACATATCATTGTATATCAAACAACGGAAGTGCGTCAATGCAAATGCATAAAGTGAATCTGTGAACTTAATTATTTCAGGGCACGAAAAACATAGTAGATGCGATGCGTGCGAAGAACGTCAAGACCGTGTCCGCCTGCATCTCTGCATTCTTGTTCTGGGCGCCGGAGAAGGTGCCTCCGCGGTTCGTCGACCTTAATGAGGACCACAAGCGGATGTACGACGCCTTGAAAGAAAGTGGACTCAACTATATCGCGGTCTACCCGCCGCATATTGCTGGTGAGTTTTTATTTGCAATAAAACAGGGCTAAATTAACTTTGACTTATAGATGAGCTCACAAGAAGACAATTGAAATCTGCATAAAACAGGTTTTAATACAATAACATATTATGATTTAAGTCATTATTTAAAAGACAAGGTCATTACTTGCCGAGTCACCATTTTTATGTGTTTTTTAAAAGTTTTTATATGTTATAAAACTAGCGTTGGACCACTATCTCACTTGATGGTCATTGACGATGTGCTCGAAAATGTTACCTAAGATGTGCTCCGAAGCACGGAAGCGCTCAGTTCAAAATGCCGCTAGCGGTCACCCATCCTAGATATTACAGCAGCGAACATTGCTTATCCCGGTTGTTTGGTTAGGATTGCATAGGTAAACTCCGATGCAAGGGTTTCATATGCATTAATTTTATTTATCTAATATATAAAAATCTCGTGTCACAGTGTTTGATTTTGAATTGCTCCAAAACGGATTGCCTGTTTTTTTAGGAAATATTTTTTGTGTATATTTGATAGGTCTGAGAATGGTTCGTAAAGTATTTTTCACCGTACTACCGCCACCTTCCCATTCTTTTATTGCAATTGTTGTTATTTGTATTAACAAATGTTCAAATAATTTAGCCGTCGTTCACTGACTGTATTAAGCCATAATTTAAGAAAACCAATAAGTAACTTAAATGAACCAGATCAGCTAGTATTTATTTGTATAAAACTGTGTTATTTTCAAATGATTAGATTATTGATAGTTTGTTGACATATAAATCCATTCGCTTATAGCTTTAGATAAGAATAACTCAGGTGTGTGAAAATGTCGTACGATATCGCGCACGACCATTACAGAGTGTTTGTGTATTTTGTAACATTTGGACGAAATTAACGCACGCCATATCGATATCTCGATTGCAGTATCTTGACTTGCCTTTTTTAACTGCGCCGACAATAATAGTAAAATTTAACATTTTTAACACTTGAAATAATGATAAAACAATTGTACCTATGTTTACCTTGTGTTCAGTCAGCAGTCTTTGAGAGCTAGTAAACATTCTAGATCTGGTGTGTAACATCTATTCGATCACAACGTAACTGACCATCAAGTGCGATAGTGGTCAAACGCATATATCTATAAGTATTAAAAAATATATTAGCAAAGTCGAATAAATCTTTCCAGGAATCTGCGTATGTTTTTACAATTAGATCCCAAGAAAGCCTTGATTCTTTTGTTCAACTAAACCAAAATTCTGGAAAACAAGATAAGTTCTTATAGTGTTGAGCCACATCTCACTTATCTCTTCAAACACGTCCAGTGCTTAAACAAATATTAAATTCAAATTTTAATTAAGTAATTCGGCAATTTGCATGTTATATTTCAGAGGAGCCAAGCCGCGAAGTCCTGATCACAGTGAACCCCGAGAACGGTCCAGGGCGCACCATCTCCAAGTGGGACCTGGGATCTTTCCTGGTCGACTCTCTAGACGAGCCCAAGTACTACAAGGCCATTATAGGCATCGCTAATGCACCCAAACCACTCTAAACCGTACTGGAATTAAGGGAGGTGTGCTGTCATTCAAAGGGAAATATTTTTGTTTATTTAATAGGATCGCATCTAATATTCGGCCAATATTCAATAATTGGCCATTTTTGACTACACGGCCGTATGCCGAATATCTAGAACAAAAAAATCATAATAAACTGTAAAGGCAAACGCGTATATTTGCAGGTTGTCACCCAGAACGTCTGCAGATAAGACAAGCAGCTATATTACACAGACTACTGCCTACTTAGAAAAAAAAAATAGTTTTAATTCACGATAACACCTAATTATCAGCTACCAATCTTACCCGGATTAAATTGATTTAACCAACCTCTGCATTCCTTGACTATTGTATGAGTCTCATGCTGTGCAATTTATCCAATCGTTTTTGCCATACACCTACTAAATGTGGAATAATCGTTCTCGTTTGGTTTTCCTTTTTTTTCAATATAGGATTCTTCAAAAGGAGAGATAACAGAGTTTTAAAAAGGTCTGCAACCTATAGTAATGCCCCCAGTGTTGGAAATAACCATATACCGCGGCCATTGCTTACCATCAAGCGTTCCGAACTCTTGATTGCCACCTATTGTATAAAATAATAATATAAAAAAAAAATAAAAAAATCACTCTTTTGTAGTTGGTTGAACTAAAAAATAACTTATCCTGGGGATCTTAGTAAGGAAAATGGGACAAACTCGTCTTTTGATAAGTGTGCAAAGATTCAAATTAAAACGTTTTGAAAGGGGTGAAAATGTCGTTCAAAGAATTTCGTGACATTAGATAAATACGGGCGAGGCGAAGAAAAACGTGTTAAAAAGTGCAGGCAGTGGCTTGCGGTTGAGGGGCTTTTCCAAAATCATTTAATGGGTTAAGTGGGTTTTAGGACACTAATTCGGTCCACGATATCACACCGCACTACGTTCGATATCGTTAGAAAGTACAGAATAGGGTGTAAAGGGGAGCAGGGGGGGTACAGGCGAACTTACGGGTAGATTATACACTTCTACGAGGTTGCATAAGTGGTTCTGGCATGTACAGCCTCTAACGGCACACTTTCACTCTTGCGAAGTGATTGTATACAGTGTGATGTCGATATCTTGCCTAATCACAGAGTCAATATTTTTAATAATAAATGATGTAAATTATTAATGAAGTATATAATGCGTATTGTCAAGCGGGAAATTATTTTATACCTATTTATGTCCGTTTGGTCTCTGTATCGGCTGTAACGTTTTCAATGAAAATGCTGTACTTTGACTATGTTTTACTTCACGTTTATATGTGTCTTGTATAGAGAAACGCTCCCAAATTATAAAATTATCTATATTATTATCTAAATTAAAATTTTTATTTATGCGAAAGATAATTGTCATTAGTTGAATGCATATATAACTGTTTATATTCGATAGCAGTATTGTCATTTGCTTGTTTCTATAAGATACATTGTCTTTACTCGTATTAGTGACGGTAGTATATTTTACATTCTAAGAAATATTATAATTCTGGCAGCGAAAAGAGTAATCTATCTAAATGCACGTATAATATGACTCTAATACTTTAAGTGGAATTGTATTTATTAATTTCTCGCCATGCAATTCTAGTGAGTATTCTGGCTAGACATACGCTGCCGCACCTACCTACCGTATAATATAATTATTACCCTACTATATTTAGTTAATTCCACTATTTATAACACATGCCCAGCTGTGGACATACTATCGCTAAAATTATTGATCGCTACGTTCTGGTACGGCACATTCTAGCGCTTGCGTAGCTAAACTTATTCTAATAAACTGGAGGACTACTCTTAGAGGTATTTATAAACTGGAATGATGTTTGGTTTGTCACATGCCATGCATAGGGTAAAATTGTTTCACCTTGCCTCAGTCTGCAAAAATGGCTGTCATATAATTAGGATCTGCAATTGAGTATTTGCTAGGTAATGTTTCCGCCTGTGCCGGCGCACTGGTAAATCAGTTTGTCATCGCCCAGAGTAAGCGAGATAGGGAGATGCAATAAACGTAAGCGAGTGAACGAGGCAGTTATAAACACTATAGTTATAAACATAAACAGCCTCGCCCGCTCGAGTTAACAGCTACTGCGCAATTACTCACTAAGGTGTGTACCATTCGCAATAATTTTCCATCGCACACATTTTCCGTGTCCGCGCCCAATTTTTTACGTACTTCACCGCAATTATCAATAGAACTGACACAGAGAATTTATATTTCATTACAGGTGCGTTATGCAATTTTTTGTGTCACGGCGAATTATAACTGTCGGAAATTATTCGTGCTAAATGTCGATACTTGAATTATTTTATACACATATTATACTAAGTATATAATAAACATTTAAATGACATATACATTACATTGTATAAGAGCATTGTTTAGTCGATTAGGTGTCGTTTATAAATACAGGGAATTATAAACATTTATTTTTTGATAATCAGCACAAAACATCAAAATGTTTCTGGACAGTACCGCCAATGTAATGTAAGTTATATTAGAAAATAAGACAAAATATATTGTTGCGAATAAATATTTTAATTGTTTTTGCTGTTTTTTTTACGCTTCACCTTCTGATCTATCACCCAACAATTGGCCCTCTTGACTAGGATCCAATCTAAGAACGGGTTACATTCTAATTTTGGTGCTCTCAATATGACGTTCATTGGAGTCAGGGTTTCCCGAATGGCATCCATGCTGTACATACCTATGCTTTCTCTGCTCCCTTTCTGTGACACGAAAGTCAAAGAATTTGGGTACGAATCCGTGAGGTCACAATCGCTGACATAAGTGTGGGGACTCCAGGGGTAATTCACCTTAATTTTAGTGATAGGTTCAAGTGCTGGAGATTCTGTCGATACTAATCCGGTACTAGTGAAAGACTCCATTGTCCACGTGCTGACGTCTTCATCTCCTTTGGCCTCAAGATGAATCTGCTTATTGATGGTACGAGAATCCCGTTTAGATGTCAACGTGATATTGCTTGTACTCCTTACATCTGGGCTTTCAATTCCATACGACGAGGTCGACTTCGGCGGTGTAGATGATGAAGTATCTTGGTACGCGGTGTGCATAGGAATCATTTTTGTGTAAACATTTTTGCAATAGTAAGGATTGTCCCAGGACTCGTCGGTACTCCAAGGAGTGCTTATCATACTTAGTGTATTATCTGAACAGGTTGTAATTCTGTGTTGCGACGGATTTGATTCGGAGGATGTTGTGAATGAGTTGCTGCTTATATACTCTATATCGCTTGGGTTAAATTCTGGAATAGGTCTCATCAGCTTATTAGTGGGTTTGGTCTCGAGGGCGTAATGGTGTTTGAGTAGTACCATTTTGTATAGTGTTCAATTTGTAGTGATTTGGGTTATCCCAAAATATTACGTATTATAAATTGAATGTTTCGAGGAATACCTGTGTAGATTTTGCTGTATTGAGGTGAATTGGAGTCATTTATATTTACGTAGTGTGCATTTTGGACATTACAGCGATGGGATAGCAGTGGTCAGCCAGTTCTAATAGCCAGTGATATTGTTGTAGGGAACTTAAGAATGTTTCCAAGTATATAATTGGGTTCATGTTGAGTTACTTCTTTTCTGTTGATGTTTAAAACATTGTATCCTAAAGAATCAAGAGAATAGGCACTTTAGTATTTAAAATTAATTCTTTTGTATCGGTATTGAATTAAGGCAGTAGCAATATTTTTGATTTTTTACGTATCTTTTTCTTGGGCAATAGGGGTTTGACAGTTGAAGGCAGTTGAAGGATATATCAATAGTTACTTATCTAGGAGTATATCGGTTACTTATCTATGGGGTATGTAGTTACTTATCTATGATTGAAGGTGAAAACTTCATGAAATGTCATGTCATGTTAGGCGAAAACCATTTGGTCGTGGATGCAGTACTCTATTTAGTTTGTGGTCGTGGAGAAGTTTAGAATCTGTTAAAGTATTTTTATGCGGCCATTAATTAAAATTAACTAACTAACTATTTTTATGCAATGATCTACCAATAGTCTTGTATTCTCAGCCCTCAACCGTTGTTTTATTATGACAACGATTAGGTACTTATAGTAGATACCTATTAGTGTTAAATATTATTGCACGTGGGTTGTCACAAACTTTAAAGAGATACCTAATTTGCCTAGCTAAATCCCGGAGCGATACTATTAACGGCATTATGTTTTTGACTAACATGCTACATCTTAGACCGCATTATCACTATAACATCAGGTGAAACAAGGGACTACCGCCGTTTTTCTTATCATTTGATAAGAAAAACTTAGTTGAGTTAGTACAAGGCCTGTAAAAAAACGGTAGGTATTTCCCCTAAACTAGCCATACCTATAGACCAGAAATAACATAATGGGGGACGGCTTATCTTCACACTGTTATATGTACATAATATGTAATGTACTAGCCACCCGCCCAGACTTCGCAAGAGTGCAATGTAGGGTTGCGTTCCAAAATACTTAACTGTTTGTCGAGTAAATTTGAGTTGAGAACGGCCACTTGTCAATATCACGTAGGGTAATAATTAACCTAGGACGATTATGAATCATTCATCCAACTCGTAATTAACCCTGATTTGTTGTTAATTTAAAATTCAACTGTCAAATGAAATTATGCTGGTTTTCAAAACCTCACAACTATCAAAATGAATTTTTAACGTTGGGTTTTGAAACGAGACAAGTAACGATTACATTTTGGCGAATTATAATTTCCCGTTTTGGAACACAACCTAAATAGGTTAGCTACTGATTAGTGATGTTCCGGATATCATATTATATCCGTATCCACGGATATTCGATGGAGAGAAAAAACCGCATACGTTATTTTTCTTAATTTTCAATTGATAAGATGTAATGCTATGTATAGGTGATTAGGTAGAATTAAAATAAAAAAAACATGTTGTTTTAAATATCCAGTACTAATTTTTAATTTTGTTTGTATCAAATTCAGATTAAATCTGCGATGATAACAGTCTAAAAGTAGCGTCTACTATCACTATAAGTTATTATCAATAAGATTATATACCTATAGGTAAGCAGGAAGTATACGGGTAGGTACATAACTAAAAAACATTGAAAACAGCTTTATACGTAAGTATAGGTACATTATAGGTATATAGGTCTGAATCTGTACCTATATACAATACAATCACTATATTGCACTATACCAGGGGATCATCCGCCTAAAAATATTACTTTGAATATTGCTATAGCTTTGACTTTATTTCCGTCTTTTCGAACCTAAGAAAGCTTCAGTAGGTAGTGAATTATTCATAAACTAATGATATAATTCTTCTTCTTCTTCTTCTCTCAGCCATGTGCGTCCACTGCTGGACATATGCCTCCCCCATATAGGGGGGATTTGCCAATACTCGCCACGCTTGGCATGCGGGTTGGCAAGCGCAGTATGATTTACAATCCTCAGAAGGCGCTGCTGCCCACCTTCTGGTACGTGATCCCTTAGCCGACTCTTACGGCACCCACGAGAAGAGATGGGGGGGTACTATTCTAGGCCGGTACCACCACGGCACACAAATGCACAAATGCACGGCACACGGCGCACAATGATATAATTGTTTATTAACAATTGATCAATTGTTGTAGCTTTCTTAGGTTCGAAAAGACTAAAAGAAAGTCGAAAGCTATAGCAATATTTTTAGGCGGATGACCCCCAGGGGTGGCCAACCGGTCGATCGCGATCGATCGGTCAATCGCTACTATTAATAAATACATAAAAAAAAAGCCTATTCCTCCTGTAGATCTTACATACCGAAATCCTTCTTATATAACTACTAATTAGATTCTCTATACTAATAATAATCCTGGTTTTTTTTTTTTCATAACTTAGAATACCTACTAACATGAAAATGTATTATGAGGAAAATAGTATTTGTATTCCTATTTTAACTCAGCTATTAAAAATATACAAATAACAATTAAAAATTTTCTTCTAGACAACCTTTAGATAGACGCAATCTTAAAAAGTAGTAGTAATATGTTATACACCACCGATTACTACTACTTTTACGACGACGACTAAATTTTAAATAGCTCGATAAAAATTCTTAAACATAAATAATCAATATGTACGTTCACCCCGTGTTACTTTTATCCCTGGTCTCCCCTATATACTAATACATATTATACAATAAAAATAATTTATTTTAAAGTTATACTAGAGATAAATGATGAGAAACCATGTTTTTCAAGATGTCTAGAGATTTAGCTTGTCTGATATCGAGGGGGAACGCATTCCATAGCTGTACAGCCTGTATACGACTGGCCAATGGCCAGTCGTATACACACGGATGGGAAGTGTGAACAGGTATTTCAAGCTTAAGGGCATTAGAGCGTAAGGGATAGGAAATATGTAAAAACACGAAACGTTCTTTTAGATAGGAAGGTTTAGTAGATAGAGAGAAGAGACAAGGTGTGAGCATTACCTATAATTGACTTAACGACAGGTATCTGCGAAGATAACACAGATAAGATGTGTGCAGGATTCGCTGTGATATTAAATGTGGTGAAATAGGACGGCAATGTTGAGTAACTGCTGATATTTTACACCTTTTTGTGAAATCCAGCCCCCTGCAGTAAAGTATTGGCAGAAATAATATTACTTGGTAAACTGTAAACACAATAAATCTCGAAAATCTAGGGGATTCTTAGCGTATAAGGGGAATAATGGTATGAAACTGAAATCATGATACGTAAGCACGGGTAGTAAGTATTATTTTCGAGTGACAATACCAAACTTTCCTAATTAGTTTTATTTTCATTACTTAGGTATTTAAGGCGTTACCATTTGCTAAATAAACAATTTTACGTCTTTTCAGTTAATTTAGCTGAAAGTGCTACGTGTCTAATATCTGAATCTGAAAAAATACCACTTATGAGAGCGTTTATGAAGATTAACCTTGATTGATCAAAAGTGGTTACTGTCAGTGACATGACATCTGTGTCTTCGGGAGCCTGGGTTCGAATCCCGGCAGGGGCAAACATTTTTGCGGTGAGTATGTTTGTCCCGGGTCTTGGGTGGTTGTGTGTGTCCTTGCCTCCCGTGACACGGCATCCTAGTGCGGGGGTCTGAGTGTGATAAAAAAAAGTTGATTTCATTCATTATTAAACTATCATTTATTAGAAAAAAAAAAATTCGAGCGACCTTAATTTTCCTTTATCGGCAATTCTCGTAACGACACATATATGCGCTTGAAATTACACAAGAACTGTCTTACAAAAGAAGAATGAAAATTAATAAGTCTAAAAATTTGATTAGTTATTTATTTTTGAGCCCATAGTTTGCCCATGCTTCGAAGGAGAGCCCAAAGTAATGTAAACTTTTGGATTGTTTTGATAGTTTTTGTACTGCTATTTTTACGCGTAGCTTTACCTATAAAGCCAAAATAGGCTTTCACTCTGTTCTAACCGAGTAACAGTATACAGAGCGTAAGAGTCGTAGAACTCTATGTGAGAGTTCGCCCGGCGAAATACGGCCACCATATCTATTTCTACGGCCAGGCAGTAGTGTTCGCATTACTGTATTACGGTTTGAAGGGCATGGTTTCCGGTGAAATTACAGGCACATGAGACTTTCTAGTCTCAGTCTAGTAGTCAGTAGTCTCTTACTAGTACTTTGAAGGTAATAGCCCGAGAAAATGAGTCATCGCAAGCTAAGCCGCGAGCGACACAGTCTAGAATAATCTTGATAAAAACGATAGCATTAATTTATATTGTGGCTGATAAGGAGTATACGTAAGCAGCATATCGCCGCCGCCAGTACGTGACACATAAAATTGACAATTATATCTTGAAAGGTAAAAAAAGTATCGGTTTATACTGTGACTCTAATATATTTCTTTCTCCCCGGACACTGTGTGTTTCGAGTCAAAACATAGACCTTCAAAACTATTGACGGTCTCGTCTCTTCGGATACCTATAGCAGTGCGAAGTAATTTCGTATTTGTGAGTGAGTGTTACACTTGTCAGTATAATTTTTTATATAAAATTAGTCACCTAGTTTATTACTAATATTCATCATCATCATATTAATATACTTATACCTAAATACATTATGTAGTGTTTTGAACTATTAGGTATAGCCATCCCAAGAAAATAAAATGAAAGAATATTAACAAAGATGTTTTAGCTGCAAGTATGTTTGCATAATTAAATGCCAAAAAGCAAGAGCACTATGCTGACGCAGGGAAAATTCAAATCGGCTTGAAATACATTTTAAATAATACGTTTACCTACCTAATATGACATTATGAGACAAAATATCTTCATGTTAAGGGCTTTACCCTTTCATTTTGGAATGAAGGGCCACAGTTTTTATAATCTTTGGGACAACCTGTTTATAAATGCGCATAGTTGGTCATGGATGACGCCATGGATGCGTCTTATGATGATGATGATGATGATATAACCACCAAACTATTTTAATTCAGCACGCTAATTAATACTACGTTTATTTTTCACAGAAACACAATGGAAAAAATCGTCATTTTTGGTTCTACAGGGATGACTGGTCTCTGTACAGTCGAGGCTGCAGTGAAAAAAGGTATAGAAATACAATACTCACTATTTATATTTATACACAATTTATACACACTATTTATACACAAACCTGAGTTATTATATACATATGATTACTATCTTACATTACAATACAAAAATTGTATTGTACACAAACAAATCATATTTACAAGAGTAACTAATATATAAAACATAGTACAAGGGGAGGACTTATCGCTTAAAGGCATCGCGTCCACTCAACCTAGGCTGGAAAGAGCTTACAGGATAAGAAAAATTGGGGGTACGGTACGTAAATAATATGATACTTATACCTACAAATATAGTGTATTAGTAGTAATAGCTAACCTAATATAATAATAAAATAAATTAATACACCATCCAAGTAAACGTTTTAAGTCAATTGAAGTAGGTTGTCCCCATTTTTGACAATAAAAGGAATAAATATTCATAATGCAAATAAGTCCGAAACTGGTCGGAGAGTGATTTTCCAGTGTTTACCACGTGAGTCCTAGTCGGTTTGTTACATTACAATATATTCATAGTTTTTATTATTATTAAGAACACAAAACTCGTTAGACCTAGAGTCCGTGCTATTTTTTTACATTTAGATTTACTTATTTTACTACGTATTTGTATGTACCGACATCTTACTATACCTATACATAAACAGTTTGAGTTACATACAAGACGAATTTAGAACGTAATATATTCATAATTCTTCTTTTTTCTACAGGTTTGAAAGTTCGTGCATTCGTCCGTGATCCTGCGAAGGTTCCAAGACATCTCGCGAACAAAGTAGAAATCTTCAAGGGTAACGTTCTTGACCCCGATTCTGTGCACAATGCAGTTGAAGGTATGGATGGCGTCGTCATCGTGCTTGGAACTGGGAATGATTTGGCCCCTACAACAGAAATGTCTGATGTCAGTACTTACATTTTTCCTTCATTCCATCAATAAACTTCAATTTTAAACTCATAATCACACTAATATTATAATATCGAAATTGTTTGTTCGTCGTTTGTCGTTTCAATGTTTGTTACTTCTTCACGCCGAAACGGCTGAAAGAATTTGCATGAAATTTGGAATGAAGATAGCTTATAACCTGGAGTACGCTGCTTTTTATCCCGGAAAAGGAAAAACGGAAAAAATCTCGTGGTATAATTAAGGTAGCGATAAGACTTTAATCCACGCGGGTGAATCCGCGGCTCACAGCTAGTAATTTAATCAGTCTTAGGACGAAGGAGGCTCTTATGAACGTTCAAAAAAATATTAATATTTCAAAGACACACTTTATGGTTAAATCGGGCCTTATATATCTCGAATTTCGAAATCTACAAAAATCCTATTTGATCAAAATCGCGATATTAAGCTCTATTCTAAACTTTTTGAAAAAAAAAAGTGTCTAGAATAACTCACAACTTAAATATATACTAAGAATCCATACGTAAAGAGGATAACATTATTATATGTTTACATGTGTCGATAGACGCGCTTTACGAATCATCGAGCCGAATGAGTGTACTAAAGTCCTTTAGGATTCTAAGTGAATATTTGAAATTCTTTTCACAGGGCACTAAAAACATCATACAAGCGATGCACGCAAAGAACGTTAACACCGTGTCTGCTTGTCTGTCAGTATTCTTGTTCTGGCCAGATGGCACGGTGCCTCCGGAGTTCGCGGATATCAATGATGATCACATCAGAATGCATCAGGCGTTGAAAGAAAGCGGACTTAACTATATTGCGGTTAACGCTCCCCATATTTGCGGTAAGTAGGTTTTTAAAGTGAAAACTTCTTTAGCGGCGTTGTGAACTTTTGTATGGAGAACAATATTAAACTCGCGTCAGATCGTTAGATCGTCAGATCGTGACGTCATCGAAAAGTTATCATGTTAATTTTATGTGTCGCACTAATATTATAAATCTGAAAGTTTGGATGGATGAATAGATGGATGGACTATAGGCGAACCGCGACCGCGACCGCCCCATTCCCCTTGAAAAAGACCACCGAATGTGGTTAAAACTATAGTCGGAACACTAACTCATTACGTGAGTAACTTCCGTGGTTTATACATTCCGGATGCGTGTTTGTTACGCAATCACGCCAGAACGGCTGAACGGATTTGAATGAAATTTGGCATGTTGATCCTACCTAGGTATCTATATATCCAACTTCATTGAAGTACCTACTTCAGGTCCCGGAATTACACATAGGCTACTTTTCATCATCATCAATCATGTTCAAGTTTTCACTTCTTCCGGCACTCCCGGAGTGCAATCTGTTATTTTTTTATACTGTGTGGATGAAGTGTGATAGTGGTCAAACCACTATCTCACTTCATGGTCAGTGATGATGTGATCGAATATGTTATCACGCTAGACTTAATGCTTACTGGCTCTTAAGGACTGCTACCTGAACACACTATGGGTTTGATGACATTTTTTCTAACTTGAGGGCGGTAGGTACCCAGGGTACTCGAAATACCCACCGTGCTGGGAATTTGATAACGGTGCGTTACATTCATGATTCACCGGAAGCTTAAGCTGTTGTTGGGGATCGATCCAGTGTCCGTCAGTTAGACAGCCCGACGACGCTCCCCTCGCTGAGCTATCATCGCTTGAGCTACTTATTGATTACCTATTAGTCGTGGTATGCCAGGATTAGAATAGTACACCTCATTCACCCCCCACACTTGCATTACCTTCAATTTATTAAAAGGAGTTCCGGCGGAATCTGTAAGATGCTTAGTTATAGATTATATGAGATCAATAAGTATTGTAATTATTCTTAACTACTACAAACATGCGAGTGTAGTGAGAGATAAAATATTTTTTACGACACCGCGACTTAGGTGAAGTCAAGATGTAACAATGGATATCATACACTGGATGCATTATGATACTTTGTCAATCAGTTTTATGACTGTACAATTGTTGAACCTGACATTGGAACATACCTAAAGTAAGAGTTCGATTTGTTTTTCAGAGGAGCCAAGTCGTGAGATTGTTGTGACCATCAACCCTGAGCATGGGCCAGGGTTCACTATCTCCAAGTGGGACCTTGGTACCTTCCTCGTGGACTCCCTCGATGAACCCAAGTACTACAAGGCTGATATAGGCATTGCTAATCCTCCAACTATAGAGGGATGGACAAAATTTGGCAAAACTTTGATATAAACATATTATTTAGTTATAGATTGCTTTGATAAAAGCTAATTTATGTATTAAGGGAGTTTACTAACTTTTATACCTCGATATTGTAATGTATTTTACCAACCATATTTTACATTGTGTGAATAGTTGGGTAACATTATAATGTGACCCAACTTTGACTCATTATTTTTGCAATTTAGACTTGAAAAAACTACGTTAATTTTAACTAACTCGTCAAACTTCTTTTGCATGATTTGTGACTGCGATTCGTTAGTCCGCTTATTGAGTACCACATTAGTGAAAAAGACACTATAAAATCGTAAAATTTGTTGTCAGAGGACCTACCGTTACTAGACTAATTATGGTCTCGATTTAACTCTTTTACAAAAATTTTGCCAGTTAAAATTAACGAACTGATGAGGGTTTATTTTATATTTTTCCTGGGACTGGTGTGATCCTCCTCTCTCCTCGTGGTGTCCTGTACATATTATTTATATGTATTGCATCTTTTGTTACATGTTTACATGTCATATTGCATGTTTTGTTATTAAGTTTAAACTGTTTTTGTTGTTATTTTAAAATGTGTTCAATAAAGTGTGCATATCTGACTATCTATATTGTCTAAAGCCCCTGCACGATACACATCTAGAAATGTTAATATCGCTACTAGCTTTTATATCACATCAATTATGTAATGACTTAATAAGCAGATAGTAAAATTTTAAAGTAAAAATTTCTTTTTTTCTTTTACGCGAATTCAAATAAAAGGATATTTTTTAAAAGTTTTCTACTTTTAATTAATGTTGTATTTTGAGTTTGAAAGTAATTGTCGGAAGAAAAAATAAAAGTCGGAGAGTAATTTTCCATTGTTTACCACGTGACCTACGTACCTAGTCCTAACCTAACCTACCTAGTCGGTTTTTTACATTACAATGTTGTATTTAATAAACACATAATTATGTCATACATAATTTATGCACAAACCCCGCTTTTCATACTTTCGATTATCCGAATGGCTGACCTGACGACAACAACAACTTTAGCGGCAGTACATGGCCCACCGCGACAGCGACCGCGAGCGCTCCGTATCTACTCTCCGAATGCGATCAAAATTATAGTTGGAACCTTCTGAATTAATACGTGAGTAATTCCCGTTTTTCATCCATTGATAATATTGAACATCTCAATTCTTTCCACCAATCTTTCCTCTATAAAGAGGTTCGCGTTTGGCCTCTCATATTTAGAACTCGTTTCATATGGCTAAGCGAACATTACGATAACAAATCTTTGCAAAAAAATATATTTCGCAATTCAACCAAAATACACTACAATCCGCGCACTGCCAAAATAAACAGTTTGCTATTTAAATTAGCAGATGGAATATCTTATATCTTATCTGATATATATTATGTAAGTACTTATATTTTTAACCGACTTCAAAAAAAGGAGGAGTTTCTCAATCAACCCGTAATTTTTTTTTAAATCTTTGCTACCGTATAACTTTCGACTGGGTGAACCGATTTCGATCGTTCTTTTTTTATTTGAAAGCTGGTGCTTTCAGCGTCTTCGGTGGTCCCGGTGACATGTCAACGGTGAACATACCTACACCACAATGACAATTGATCCCATGATTAACAAAGGTCACTAAAAACAGTAAAAAAAAATGTTTACCAAAAAATGGAACTGACTTCAACACTCAAAAGTGTGAAATAACATGTCGAAGTCGGTACCATGAGCACAATATTTTCATATTAGTCACTTTTGAAGTATCATGGTACCGACTTCAACAAGTTATTTCATACTTTTGATTGTTGGAGTCGGTTCCATTTTTTGGTAAAAAATTTTTTTGTAACCTATGAAGCGGTACCAGAATCACGCTAGGTACGCGCGTTGCGACTTAAATCGCAAGCGCATCAATCAACTTCTTGTCTTTGAAATCACAGTGCGCGTAGGGACTAAAAAAATCTCTTCAGATAAGCTATATTATTTGACTTAAGAACGTATGGTCTAAAATACGGCTTAAGAAATTATATCCCCTCATCCGTTATATAATTATGAGAGGGCTTAAATGTTAGATAATATGTAGAGGGATAAAGTGCACATGGGTTGCCGAGCTAAGCCCGGGCGGTTGCAATGTATCAATCTTGACTGGTCGGTTGGCGCAGTTGGTAGCACTCTGCCTTCTGAGCCGCTGGTCCCGGGTTCGATTCCCGGACAGGTCAAACATTTACAGTCGTGGTCAACTAATTAGGGACAATCTCTAGTTAAGCCAAATTGTGAATTATTTTTTTATTTTCCAACGAGTCTTAACAATATTCCATATCTTTTACATGTAAGTGTAATTAGTCATTTATGTGCGCGATTATACAAACAATAACAACTTCTTAAATATTAAACCTCTTTACAGTATAGCTTATCATAGTGCTATTTGTTCAAAGAATGCTGGCTGGCCATTTAATTAGGGACACTGAGGTATTGCGTTCTAATTTCAAAATTGGAATTTTAATATTTTTTTGTTTCTTTTCTTATTGTTTCGTGGACGTTTTGGCGGCAATCCAGATTTTTTATTTTAAGTTTTGCTAATTATTTTGAAGAAAAATGGGCAAAAATAAAAGTTGCGATCCAATACTACGAAAAATTATCATGAAGTTTGTCGAGCGTGGTTGGTCATTCCGAAGGATAGCACAACATTTAAATTGTTCAAAAACTACGGTATGCAATGCAGTGCAACATTTCAAGCGCTATAACACAGCTTTAAATGTGTCCAGAACAAAAAGATCAAGAAAACGACTCCGCAAGAAGATAGAATGATAACCAGGTTAGCTAAGAAAGATCCGTTTCTAGGCTCTATTTTAATAAAACACGTAGTGTTTGGGGCAAACGAAAGAGCCGGTGTATCTGCGAGGACCGTTCGACGACGTTTGGTAGAAGCAGGGTTGTTCGGAAGAGTGTCTCGCAAAGTACCGTTGTTGAAGAAAGAACATAGAAATGCTCGTTTGGCGTTTGCACGTAAATATGGACATTGGACCTACGCCCAATGGCAACATGTACTTTTCTCTGATGAGACCAAGGTTAATTTGATTTCTTCATGATGGAAGGCAATATGTACGGCGTCCTGTAAAAGCGAGAAATGAATCCAAGATTCACAAAAAAACAGGGGAAACATGGCGGTGGAAACATTAAAATGTGGGGTTCATTTTCTGGACGTGGAGTGGGACCTGTGAGGAAAGTTCAGGGTAACTTAGACCAACATCAATACAAGGCAATATTGGAAGAAACTATGCTTCCCTATGCTGAGGAGCATCTCCCTATTATATGGACGTTTCAGCAGGATAACGACCCGAAACATACCGCCCATTCAGTCAAGTCGTTTCTTACCAGTCAGTCTGTATCGGTGCTAGATTGGCCAGCAAATAGCCCGGACCTCAACCCAATTGAGCACCTTTGGCACGAAATCAAGAAAAAAGTTGCCACTTATCGTAATACAAATTTGGATGAACTTCATGAAGCTTTTTGTGAGGCATGGGTAAACATTCCTGTCAAAACATGTCAGAAACTGATAATGTCTATGCCACATCGGTGTCAAGCGGTAATTACTAACAAAGGTTTTGCTACTGGGTACTGATTTTACAAGTAATAAAATAGAGCTGTTAAAGATATTATAACACTGCAGATTATAAGTTTTGTTTAACTGTATTTTTCATTATACTTTACTGTCCTTAATTAAATGTCCACTACAGAATTGTACCTTAATATTTAATACATGTTTAATCTTTGATATCAAATACTTTATCTATTTATTTAATCTTTTATTTACAGCCATTTATAGCATAATAATCGGACCACATTATGCAAATAATAGGTGCTGAGAAATCAATAGGGTTTTATATTTATATGTACATAACCGGTTATAGCCCTTCACTATCTTGAATGTCCCTAATTAGTTGACCACGACTGTATGTGTATGAACATCCTAGACAACGTCATCACTTAACATCAGGTGAGACAGTTGTCAAACGCAAAATTATAATAGTAAAAAAAAAAAAAAAAAAAAAAATGTCTGTTTGACCTCTGTGTCTGGGTGTGTATATGTATATAAGTATATAAAAAGTATGTATCTGTCATCAGGTTACCATAGTACAGGCTCTGCCTAGTTTGCGACCTGAAGACCTTGTGTGAATGTTGTCCCATATAAAAAAAAAATCTTCATATTAATTAACATAATCAGTGTCACAAGTAAATAACAGACAAGGGGATATATTTCTTAAGCCGTATCTCGTGCTATTATGGATTTTCGATTTATTATTATCGTTTGATATTTAATTCCTTTACTATAAGAATCGCAATGAATAAATTTAGTAGTGCGCGCTAAGCCTAAAAACATCAGATTCGCAGACAGCCAAGACCCGACAACAAACATTATGCTCATTATTTAACTGTTTGCCCCTGCCAGGATTCGAACCCAGGCCACTGATCATTACCACGACGACTGTCTTTTTGTGGCTGAAGTTCCCATTATCCAGGTATTCTTTTCAGATGATGAAGAAAATAGTAGTTTTTGGGTCCACCGGAATGACTGGCCTCTGCACCGTCGAAGCTGCTATAAAAAAAGGTACCCACGTGTTTTATCATTGTTATAAAACCTATTTTTCTTTATAGTAGTAATTTTATACTATATTATATAGTATATATTAAATAGTATTTTTATATTCAATGTTGTACCACAAGCGGAGTAGGCCACTGGTGACTTGTATATCAAAATGTAGGTAGGTAATATGTGATACAAAATGCTAAAAACAATGTATAAAATAAAAACTGTTGAAAGGCACAACTTAACTAATCAACAAAATACTTAAATAATAATACTTACTGATATTTAGGTTTCTCTATATATTTTCAGTTCATCATTGTGCATCTCTTTGATTGTGCATCATTATACTTGACCAAAGAGATTACTTGTACTTGACATTGTAAGATGCTGTGACAAATTAGGCAAAATATCTGGGAGCCAATCAATAGTTACTTATCTATGGTGCCAATTTTCTTATTTATTAAGACAATCTATTCATAAACAATGCAATAGTGTAGTAGTTCAAATGTTACCATAAATAAACTTGATATTCCGCTAAGATAACAATTGCATTCGATTGCATTGTAGAGAATACCCTATGTATGTGTCTTCCGCGTCTTCGACTGATACCTCTTCCCCATATATCTATCTATAACATTCTGTGACAGGTTTACAAGTTCGTGCATTCGTTCGCGACCCTACTAAGGTCCCAGAGCACCTTCAAGACAAGGTGGAAATCTTCAGAGGAAATGTCCTTGACTACGACTGCGTGAATAAAGCAGTTGAAGGCATGGACGGTGTCATCATTGCCCTTGGAACTAGAGACGTGTTGGACCCTACTACGGAGATGTCCGATGTAAGGCCCCTCATAACATTAACAAAGAAAAACTAAGTAGTAAGGTTCAATAACAAATAATTATCAAAAATTTAAATTAACCCGCTTGCATCGGCAAACAATATTTGAAAAATAATACTCTCGATCAAAGTACCTAGTTATGTTCCCATAACACCTTTCTCGGAACATTCTAGAGTCACGCCACTCTCCCAGACGCATTGTCAGCAGAATGTTATCGCATCCGTCGCTGGGAACGTGACGAGCACCACCGGTGTCTAGAGTCATTCGTATTGTATCCAGCTCTACAAGCGGACGTGTAATTTAGAATTAATATTAATTAATTATTAAATATAATAATTAATAAAGTTAATTTAATTTAATAGTTTTTAAAAATTCATTTCGTCGCTCCCGAAAAGTATCTGGCGCAGCCGGTAGGATAGCCGGCACGTGCCATCGCGAAGTCCGCGTTCGTATAATCCGAACATTTAAGTGAAAGTTCGCGAGTGGCATCCGTTAGTGCGACTATACTTAGACTCAGTGATTCGTGCTACGCGGCTATCCTCGAACCAAACAAATACGATACAGGGAACCGGAAAATTATGGCGAGTTATTCGGCGATTGGACAGTGAGTACAGTAAAATCCTTCTACTTCCTACCTTGCCCTAAACTCCCTGAATTTTGTAAACTGTTATACTTAGTTTGTATGTGAATAAAATTGCACATTAGGTTACGTTAAGGTCGAAAGCGAATCTCATTGCGCTTAGCCTTGTATGTCTATAACTTAGAGTTGTTTTGCTAGGCATATAATAGAATAGTATAAGGAAATATATATAAGTTATAGTGTAGTATCTTAGGGAATACTATTAGGTATAGAATTTGTATAACGTCCGCTAGAATTATATAATTATGGCTAACGAACAAAGGGTACTTGGAGCCCCAGCAGCGCCCGCTGATTTACCGCGGTTGTTGGCAAATCAACAAACTGTGCCACGCGAAATTTTAGGTCTCATCCCCGAGTTTAATGGGGACACCAAAGTTCTAAATTTATTTCTTAGAAAATGTGAGTATGTCATTCAACGTTATCAAGGCACCGAGGAGCGAAATGAGTTCCTAATGCAATATGTGACGAGTAGACTATCGGGCAAAGCTGCGGCTTTAATTAGCGAAAGAAGCGACTTCGTAACATACGATGAATTAAAAGCCCTCCTTCTCCAACATTTCGGTGACCCACGAAGCGAGGAGTGTGTAGCCATCGAATTAGAAACTTTAAAAATTAGGCCTAATGAAACATTCCTAGAATTTTGTGGACGTATACAGGACGTTCGGGCCGTTCTATTATCTAAAGTTAATCAAAATCATTCCGCACAGTTAAAAGAAGCTAAACAAATTATATACAACAATACCTCTCTAAATGTGTTCCTATATAATCTACCAGAGCACATGGTGAGACTTATAAGAATCAAAAACCCCACCACGCTAGAAGATGCACTAAAACACGTGCTAGAAGAAGTAAATTTTCAAGAACAATATAATCAACGCACCAAAATGTTACAGAATCGACCTCAAACGTTTCCATCTCAGTCTAACTTTAGGCCACTTATGGCACCACAACCTCAGACCCAGTTCAAATTTGGTATACCAAACCAGACCAGTCAGCATCTGGTGCGGCAACAATTACCAACCCAACAATTTGCACGCCAACAAGTAGGTACCTTTGGATACCGACCTCCAGCACAAATGGGTTTCAAACCACCGGTAGTTCCAGGTGGGCCCCCTCAACAACAATTTGGACCAAGACCACAAACGGGACAATTCGGTTTCCGACCTCAGGTAGGACAGTTTGGGTATAGACCTCCGCCAAACCAATTTGGATATAGGCCCCCGACAAATCAGTTTGGATATAGGCCTCCGGTAAACCAGTTTGGGTTCCGACCCCAAGCTGGACAGTTTGGCTATAAACCACCACAGCCTCAAGGCTACGTCAGTCATAAATATGACAATGACGTTTCTATGAGGACTGTTCCAGCAGCGAGACCTCAACAGCTACCCATAAACGAAACGTATGCACTGGAAGGTCAGTATGAAGAATATTACCAACCTTATGAGACTTATGATTGTTACTATGACATGACTCCTGACGCATATGACGGTTTTTACACATATGACGAGCCTATAATCGACAACAACCCCACTGATAATAAAATCTGCGAAAGTGATTCACACGATAGTACGCCTTCAGCGCCCCACAATCAAGATGTATGTAGTGCTGTGGAAAATTTTCACATAAGCGTAAACCCAACAAGCACGAAATGATAGAAATAAATTATGATGCTTCCTTAAAACTCCCTTACATATACATATCAGATATCGATGGAAAATTTATGCTAGACTCTGGAAGTACGCGTTCGTTTTTGAGCCCACTGAAAGCGAATGAATATTTCGCCATGTTAAAAAGTTATGAACCTTTTATGGTCACCAGCACCCATGCATCCAGCGTTCACAGTGAAGTCGTTAATATTCCACTCTTCTCCATATTTAAAGTAGATGGTTATCATAAATTCTATGTGTATGATGTGGATAGACGTTACGACGGGGTTATAGGATGTGACCTCATGTCACGGCTCAAAGCTAACATAAACCTTAAAGATAAGACATTAGAAACACAGTGTTCAAAAATACCCATCATTTATAATGACGATCACGTCATCGAAATCCAACCACGCTCTGAACATCGAGTGACATTGCCAGTAAATTTAGAAAACGGAGACGCAATTTTAAACTTTAAGCAGTTCTATGATGGCGTACGTATGCCTACAGCAATAGTCCGGTGTGAAAACTATTTTGCAACCACCGTAATACAAAACCTTACAGAAAACCGCGTCATGCTAACAATAACGGCACCTTTTACAGTAACGAACTTTAATAACGACATATGTGAAGTTAATTACAGTTCTGACTTTAGTGACATACAAATGGACGAACTTTTGACCGACAATTTATCCAAACTACGACTAGACCACCTTAATGATGAAGAAAGCAAGGCCATTCAACAACTTTGCAATGAATATAAGGATATATTTTATTGCGAGAGCTTACCTCTGACCTTTACGAATCAGGTAAAACATCGTATTAGGACAATTAATGAAGACCCAATTTACGTCAAACCCTATAGACAGGCACCGGCCCAAGCCGAAGAGATCAAACGTCAGGTCGAAAAGTTGCTTAAAGATAATGTCATTAGAGAGTCGCATTCGCCTTGGAGTGCACCTGTTCATTTGGTTCCGAAAAAGATGGACGCCTCTGGACAAGTTAAATATAGAATGGTCGTGGACTATCGAAGACTTAACGAGATTACAGTAGATGATAGGTACCCCATCCCAAACATATGTGACTTGTTCGATAAACTCGGAAAGAGTAACTACTATACTACTCTCGATTTAGCATCAGGATACCACCAAATTGAAATAGAAGAGTGCGATAGAGAGAAGACAGGCTTCTCTACACAAAACGAACATTACGAGTTCCTTCGTATGCCCTTTGGACTTAAAACGGCTCCTGCAACTTTCCAGAGAACGATGAATAACGTTTTAAGAGGGCTGCAGGGCATCCACTGCCTAGTCTATTTGGACGACATTTTAATTTACTCAAATGGCTTACAGGAACACCTTCAAAAACTCCGCGCCGTATTTGACAGACTTAGACAAACTAACCTCAAAATACAACTTGACAAATCTGAGTTTTTACGCAAGGAAGTACAGTACTTAGGACATACTTTGACCAAAGACGGACTCCGACCGAACAACGACAAAATACAAGCAGTTCTGAAATATCCCATACCACAAACTCAAACAGAAATCAAACGGTTCTTAGGATTTGTCGGTTACTACCGTAGGTTTGTCAAGGATTTCTCTAAAATCACGCAACCTTTGACCGCTTGCCTTAAGAAGGGCAAAAGAGTAGTGACAGACGATAAGTTCATAGAAGCATTTGAAAAGTGTAAAGAGCTCCTCGTGAATGCTCCTATATTACAATACCCTGACATGACCAAACCATTTATTCTGACGACAGACGCCTCGGAAGTAGCAATCGGCGCCGTACTATCACAAGGACCAGTTGGATCCGACAAACCGGTTGCATACGCTAGCCGGACCTTAACAGACACAGAGAGAAAATACAGTGCAATTGAGCGAGAATTATTAGCCATAGTCTGGTCTACAAAACATTTTAGACCTTACCTATACGGCAAAAAGTTTACAGTATATACGGATCACCAGCCTCTTGCTTGGTTGAATAAATTTAAAGAAGTCAGTAGCAAACTAACTCGCTGGCGCTTACGCTTACTAGAATACGATTTTGATATAATACATAAAAACGGAAAACAAAATGCGAACGCCGATGCTCTATCCCGTATACAATTGAATGCACTAGGAAACGACGACAATGATTCTATGATAGTTAACATTGACGATAGTGAGCACAAGCTACAAGAACATTTAGAACAACTGACAGAACAAATCGCGACTCTGACAAAACGACGTTCAGATGACTCAAGGACTCTAACAGTATCTGATTCTGAAGGTACGGCTTCTGTTAGTCACGAATCTATACACGACACAAATATACCCAACGAGCAAACACAATACCCCGTACGATCCGAATCTGATTCCACAGAGACAATCCATTCCGCTAACGATATGGAATCGCTAGGTATTCCCATATTACACGAAGCGATAGACACCAAACCAAACCAAATTTTAGTATTCAGTTGGTTCCGTAATAATATGCAAGTCAAGGATCTATCAAGAAATAATCAAAGAGTACTTGAAGTGTTCCTACCCATACACAACGAAGATCTAATAAAAGACTTCTTAAAGAAGTACATCAAGCCAAAAACCAAATACTTCATTTACTTCGAAAATGAAGAACATCGCAAAGATTTTAGTAAAGTCATAATTACATTATTTAAGAGAGGAACAGTTAATTTCCACGAGTGCACACAACGAGTCATATATATAGAAGATGAGAAAGAACAAAAGGCGATCGTTAATAAAATACACGAAGGGAAAACATGTCACCGCGGAATCACAGAAACAATTAAACGGATCAGGCGTAGCTATTACTGGCCAAATATGCACGAGACAGTAGCGGCAATGCTTAACGCCTGTGTAAAATGTAGAGCCTCCAAATATGACCGTAAACCAATAAAACCGATGTTACAACTTACACAAACACATGATGCTCCGTTTCAAGAGATCTTCATTGATACATTTTCAATAGAATCCAAACAATATCTTACTCTTATAGACGCATTTAGCAAAATCGGACAAGCTATCGAAGTGCCATCGAGATCCACCCCAGAAATAGTCAGGGCCTTATTAAAATACTTTGCATTCTACGGTATCCCACGCAAAATTAGTTGTGACCCGGGTACTGAGTTCAATAATGAACTACTTAAGGAACTTACGGATTTACATAAGATACAACTGCATATAGGAACACCCAATAATCCCAGTTCAATGGGTATGATTGAACGCTTTCATTCAACAATAATCGAAATTTATCGCTTAGCCAAGTACGAAAGAAAGTACACAGACACAGCATCCGTAATGACATACGCCGTTATGGCTTATAATAACACAATACATAGTGCAACAGACCTAACTCCATTTGAAGTCGTATTCGGCCATACAGAACTTAATTCCGCGTTCGATATTGACTTTGACAAATCTTACAGGCAACAGTTAATAAAAGATCACAAAAAAAGGACACACGAACTATATAAACATCTTTCTGACAAAATGAATACCTTTAAGGAAAAAATAGTGAAGAAACGTGGTGGTGAGACAGGACCAGATTTAAGCATAGGACAAACGGTCTTTGCCAAAGCTGTAAACAAAAGACAATCTAAAGATAAACCAAAGTTCCATAAGGCCATAGTCACTGGACAAATAGAACGCAATATTGTACCAGTCAAAATAAACGAGAGATACACCAAAACTCCTATTAAAAACATTAAACGTCCTCCGCAGGTGGTGCCATGTCCTACTATGGACGACGATGATCAGGATTATCCTCTGCCAAGTTCCCCACAGCCAGGGCCTTCAAGTGGTAAAACTTGAACAAAACCCAGGTATATTACCGGTCAAACAAGGTCGTGCTTTCCTGCAACATAATAAGTGGTCAATCATTAAGGTCACTAACCTCAAAGGCATTATTACAGATACAAATTATAATGTAGAGAAATATTCTGATTTCGTGAGGATCATTAGTCAGAATAGGTCGTATATCAACGAAATTCTAGAATTAACCAACCAGGTTAATTACCTTCGTGACGAAACCCTAAACAAAATAGAACAATTGGTTCCCTCCAAAAGATACAAACGCGGTCTAATCAATCCCCTCGGCTCTATCTTAAAAATTGTTACCGGTAATCTAGATCATGATGACGCAATACGATACGACAACCTTATTTCTGAAATTAAGACTCGAGAACAGGGCATCTCAAACAAAATCACCCTTATATCCGAAATGATGGACCACTTCCTTAACACTACTCAAGTTATCGATGAAAATACTAAAGTTATGAATGAGCGTTTACAACGCATTGAAAGTATTGTGACAGATCTATCTAGAGAAAACATGTATATCTTCGTATCATACTTAACTAACGTCCTGAATATGTTCATTGCAAACTTTAGAACTTTGTATATTAAACTTAACAACTTAGAAACAGCTCTAGCACTTAGCAAGGTATCTGTACTACACAAATCTGTAATCGATTCGAATGAACTCTTAACCATTCTGCATGAAGTGTCAAAGTATGACAATTTAATGTATTCAGTTAGTGAGCAAAACTTAATTAACATTGAAGAAACACTTTCCGTGAGAGCTTACCTTAAAGATGATGAAATAAGGTTTATAATTGATGTTCCATTAGTTATTAATAGTACTTATAATTATTTCAAATTGTACCCCTTACCCGTATCACACGATTCCCAAACCTTCGTCATTATTCCCGAATATCCTTTCCTGCTAGTAGAAGGTAAGAAATATCGTCCAACCGCCCGTCCATGCCAGGAAATAACCGCTAACGAATACTTATGTTCTGAAGATGACCTTAATCCATATGCCCCTGAGACCTGTATCGAGCAGCTGATGGAGTACCAGCGCAACCTGTCCCGGTGCTTTCCGCGTAAGGTCCTATCAGAGGATCTCAAACTCCAGAGAATAGGATCAACCCGTTGGATATTGTACTTTAAATACGACAAGATACTTACTCAGACTTGCAGCCATGATGTCACCCGTAATACCCTGCAAGGAACGTACTTACTAACCACTCTTGAATCATGTGACGTGTCAATAGATGAGATCGTAATATACGGACGTCATTATCACCCACTGGATACGGAATACAATCCCGTTCCGATCATTACCTTACCTGATGTATTCACCCACGAACAGCAGCGAAATAGCCTTATAGCAAACACCGAACCCATCGATCTCAAGGGGATCGACCTAGCCGACGTGCAGCATCTAAACTACCTGTTAAAGAAAAGTGTGAAAAGTGATAAAAGTGATTATGGGCAATATAGTGAAAATCTCAACAGTGTCAGTGTCGCTATTATAGTACTGTATGTGTTAATAATTGTATCATGTGTTAGTTATTTAGTTTACCTTAGATATAAGAATATAATTATAGTAAGGCGTGGAAGAGAGCAGGTTAGTGAATTACATGTCAATCAACATGAGAACCAGCCTCAGCCACCCGTTTTGTTAGTTACTCGTTAGATGTAAGCGAAGTTATTGGAAAACTACGTATTCCCAATAACTTCGAGCTAAGGGGGGAGGAGTTATGTTCCCATAACACCTTTCTCGGAACATTCTAGAGTCACGCCACTCTCCCAGACGCATTGTCAGCAGAATGTTATCGCATCCGTCGCTGGGAACGTGACGAGCACCACCGGTGTCTAGAGTCATTCGTATTGTATCCAGCTCTACAAGCGGACGTGTAATTTAGAATTAATATTAATTAATTATTAAATATAATAATTAATAAAGTTAATTTAATTTAATAGTTTTTAAAAATTCATTTCGTCGCTCCCGAAAAGTATCTACCTTCCAAACAAAAATAACTTCATCAAAATCCGTTCATCCGCTATGTGTGTATGTTTGTTACTCCTTCACACTCAAACGGCTGCACTGATTTCGATAGAATTTGGTATGGACATAGTTCAGTCTAAACTTTAGACCTTTGATTAACACAAAGACTACTTTTCATCCCGAAAAACGTTGCTGTTACCGTGGGATAAGAACATAATACAAAAACTCTGTTACTCCTTCACGCTCAAATGTCTGTACCGATTTCGGTGACATTTGGTATGGAGATAGGTTAGACCCTGGATTAACACATAGTAGGGTACTTTTATTCCGAAAAAAGTATAGTTCCCGTGGCATAATTGAGGTAGGGGTAAAACCGTATTCCACGCGAGTGAATTCGCGGGGCGCTACTAGTAGATTTTTTTTTTTAAAAACAATATTTTCCCAGACACGTTTGAACCTGAAGTAGGTTAATACCCATTATGCGTAAGATCATTACCACAGCTAACAAAAAGTACGGATGATCTTGAAACTCTTGAACAGATCTTCATAAATTGTAGCTAAGAACCGTCTCGATCACATTAGTTATCAAACAAAAAACCCCATCAAAGTCCGCCTTTTCGTTTAGGAGCTACGATGACTCATACAGACACATAGACACGTCAAAACTATAACACCCCTATTTTTGCTTCGGGCGTTAAAATATATACGTTACTCCGGGTTCTGGAGTATCTACATACCAAATTTCATCCAAATCCGTCCAGCCGTTTGAGCGTGAAGAAGTAACAAACATACACACAAACTTTCACCTTTATAATATTAGTAGGAAGGGTAGTTCATTATTTTGAGGTCATGCTCGAAAGGCCTTACGTTCAAATATTTGAATATAGAAATAAAATATGATTTGAATTGCCAACAGCCGAAAACAACTGTGAAATTTAAAAAGATATTTTCGTTTTAGGGCACCAAAAACATAATCAAAGCTATGCAAGTGAATAATGTGTCTACTGTATCGGCCTGTTTATCTGTATTCTTATTTTGGCCGCTGAGCTGTGTGCCGCCAAAATATCTGGACATCAACGATGACCATATCCGGATGTACCAAGCTTTGAAAAACAGCGGGCTAGACTACATTGCAGTTAATGCTCCATTTATTTTTGGTATGTATATGAGGTAATTTTGGCGCAAATTCTCAACACTTCAAACACTCCACGTGTCTGCGAATTCTTATACCTTATGACCATTACATAACCTACAATCTTGTCATTCTGTCCGTGTTGTGATTGGAAGGAACACGCAAGTGAGGAGACTATAATTATTGTTGCCTCCAATGATGTTTTACTAAAGATGACGTATATTCATACTGCGCGGTGCTCAGATTTTGTTCCTTTACGACATAAACATGCATACTGCGACAGATAATACGGTACAAATAATATAGAAAAGATAGCTATATGTTTAGACTTGCGCTTGAAATACGCGTAGTAATGAAAATTACTACAATTGACTTAATTTTGCCGCCTCAGTTACCGCGCGCTTCTGCGACATTTACCTCATATAAACATATAATATCATTGGTTGCCACGTATAAACCTGTACACCGGGTTGCTAGTAGTTCGCTCCTGTAGGATACCTTCCTAACTAGCAATATCACCCCACAAGTCTTAGTATAGCAAAGAGATAGTATAGACTTAGTATGGCAAAGAATCTTAAAGAGTGATGATGCCTAATAATAATGTTATCTACTATCTCTTTCATTTTTCTTTATCCGACGCTAGGTGAGATCGGTTCTCCTCTCTTCTTCTATCAGTAGTTTTCTCATAACTGTGACATCCTTTACATACTTAGATCATTCTTAATCCCCTGTTCATACTCTTAGGCTTGCCTGTACCTCAGAGGTAGGTACTATGTCGTCTACCGCCCACTTTGTGAAAGACTGGGTATACCTAACGTGACCATTTTTTTTTTTTGCCAGTGCGGGACATTTGCAGAGTTATATATTTAAAAAAGAGTTATTAGTGTTTTACAAGATTTTTATTATAAAAGACAGAATAACACAAATTAATCAAAGCACTAAACACAAAATACCTAGTTAAATAAGCACGACTTTCTAAACCCCATTAGTGGCGTGAATTTATTTCCCCCAAAGTTGCAGTTCGTTTTGTCTCTTCGAGCGGGAAAAATACATTTTAAATAATATTTTCAACTGTTTGCAAAAGCGGGGCTATGTCGACCTCGCTGGGGACACCGGGGCAGTCTGCCTGAAAGCGGGACTGCCCCGCTCAAAGCGGGACGTATGGTCACGTTAGGTATACCCTCAATACTATAACGTGTTTAATGCTGACCGGATTTTTATATTTCTGAGCTTTCTAGTTTTTGAATTAGAAATGAATTTACATAGTTGTAATTTAGGTTTTTATAATCAAAAATGTAATATGGTAGCTAATAGTTAGGAAATACCATTCACTGACCATCAACCGATGCAGTGGTTAAACGCTCGATCTATAAATTATTAATAAAACCAAATTATTTTCCAGATGAGCCAAGTCGCGAAATCATCGTGACCATCAACCCTGAGCAGGGGCCAGGATTTACCATTTCCAAGTGGGACCTGGGAACCTTCCTTGTGGACTCACTTGACGAGCCCAAGTACTACAAGGCCGATATAGGAATATCCAATCCACCAACTATGGAGGAATGGAAAAAATTCTGCAGCTCGGTGCCGTAATCACAAAAACAAAGATATCTGAATAATTTGGTAACTCGTAATAGTGCCCATGGTCCATTTTCATGCCACATTCACCATCATCAACATGATGATGAGTGCCCTTGGTACATTTTAGCTTACGGATTTCCACAAAATTAACTTTGAAACAAGCAGAGGCTACAATTTTAATTTTTCTACATATGTACCAATATTAGTTTGCATACGGAACGAAGAAAAAATTGACCAGCTCAGCTTGTAATTAAAAATTTATTTTATTAAATTGAGCTTCTGCGAACCTTGTCTTTTAATTTTATTTCTTTTTTAATTATTCTGCTTACGTTCTGCCGTCATAAGTCAAAAACTTACTTTACATAAGACTTCAACATCGAATCTCTATTATTATTTGTAGTCCGTCAATTATTTTTCTTTCCATATGATTAGGCAGATTGGTCTCATAAAAAAATTTTTAGAAAAAAAAAACATGTTTCTCTTTATTTTCCAGAAAATGTTAAACAGTTTCTACAGATAAGTGGTTGAAGCCAATTTGTTTAGTAACGAATTAAATTATTGAAACTACGTAATTCTTAATAATTAGCTTCGCCCCGCGGTCTCGCCCGCGTGGACTACGGTTTTCCCCTTACTTCAGTTATACGTCGTAGTGTGATGTTATACAGCCTACACGACTGCAACTGATAGTTCCTGAGATTAGCGCGTTCAACTAAACAAACAAACATTACCTACATTAGTAAATATAGATGGTATTAATCTTCTCACCAAGGCCGAGTAAATATAGTGCTGAGTTGTTTTAGTAGAAAGAAAAATATTTATGTATTATACGGTTTTAGTCACGTTTATACTGAAGGTATTTCGACTTGTCAGATGCCGATGCCTGGACCACTAAATTTAGGTGCATGCACCTAATTTTAGACTTTAGTTACTATCGAACTGGCAGTTGTGCAGCACGTATGGTTCACACTAAACATTTTTATAACTAGGCAAAAATGGTGCCTCATATAATTAATTTTAAGTATATAAAGTTTGAGTTTTTCAGTCGCATCGACGCTTTCCGACGAGCGCTGTATGCGGACTTTCAAGAGTAAAAATATATAAGTGTATGACATATGACGTCACAAAGACTTTTCCCACTTCGCGTCACATTTCGCTGACTTCAATTCACCTTACGATATGACATAATTTAAGGACGTTCCCCGTAAAGCCTATATCCTAGCTGATTAGGACATATATATTTTAATTTACAAGGTGAATAAGAATCCTAAATGTGTATAGGTACCTATATCACTATTATAAGTAAATATATTTTTATCTTATCTCATACATAAATATAAAGATTAAAAAATGATAAACAAAACTTGAATATTGTTATTTGTGCTAATATTTAAGGCAATAAATGAAATTTTATCTTTATCATTAATAACAGTGTTTACAGACAAGCCATCTAAATAAATTTAGAAAATTACATTATCATACTGCTCTTCTATGGACAACTGTATTATAATGTAACTTTTTTACCATTGAGATACAACTTCAGCTGGAGCAAGGAGGTTGCAATGCAGTTTTTGTACATAATCTGTGGACGCGGCGCAAAACACGCATGCGCGATCAGCAAATGGATATGGGCGCTAAACGTTTGCAAATAAATGCAAACATCATAGAAATAATATGTACTGTTGTACATAGTACTTATTATTTCTATGGTAAACATATGCTGTAATATTACGTAAATTTAATTATCTATTTCATGACATACATAATTTGCTCTGTACAGCTATAAAAAACTCGCCTACTACGGCTCGATTTTTAAGAACCCTATTATGAGTTTACAAATGTAATTTTAAAATTGTATGATTCTCATAAAAGCGTCGATACGCCCAAGCCTGAAGCAAAAGCAATTGAAATGAATTTAAAAAATGAATTTCCAATTTATTACACGCCGCGCATTGCTCGCGCTTGCGTCGCCTGCGCGTTGTACACTAACTATTCACTTGTGTGAGCTGTTTACAAAAAGTCAGATATCCTGTGTATATACCTACATATATATATTTGACTGACTATTGTAATCTCGCTAACAAAGATAAATTACCTATTTATAATAATGACGCTCCAGTGCAGTCGAGTAGACGCGCAATTCGCGACTTAAACGGACGACCACGACGACGCGAGCAACCAGTATTTCGCGATCCGACCAATTTTGAATAAATAATATATATTTCTTAAAGTGCATCCCATCCACGGAGACCTCTCGTAAGTAAGACCAATGATTTTAGCTACTAATAGTAGACACTAACTAATGCCATTTATTTTGACCGCTCGGTCTTACGAGCTGAACACGGCAGGGCGTTGATGCTAAATGGTTTCAACTGGTCTTTGTAGAGATAAATAGTGGACAATGTGTAGAGACAATGTGGTCATCAAGTAGGTAGGTGTTTCGGGTAGAACATTTCCAAAAGTAGAGAGTCGGTACTAGGTGTACTTCAATCCAATTTCAACCTGTTTAATCATTCACGACATGTCTTCCAAAGGTTTCGAATCCTTTCATATCAGCTTTATTAGAATAAAACAAGATCTTCAGGTCTATAAATAACACTAGCCTTGATAGTGCTAGCCAAAACACCTAGGTGTTTTGACAAGTTCAAGGCCTTTTTCGTAATGGCATAAATTAGCGTATCGCAGGATTTTGGTCACTGTTGACAGTAGGTAAGTACCTATAATGACATATTCTGTGCCATTATAGAAAGAAAGAAAGAAATACGTTTATTCATGACGTGGGTAACACCACAACATTAAAAAATATAAAAACATACAGTAATACAAAGAACCGATGAATACATACAAGTAATAACAAATTTATAGTACTATTAGCTATATTTAAATCTTTGTTGTAGTGTTGCGCGATGCCAGGAATGAGTTCCCACTCAGCATTATGCTAAGGTTGGATCACCGTCGCGCTGATTTTCACGAGGAACTCAGACTGGCATCACGAACGTACAAGTAACTAATAGTTTATTTACCATTAGGCGATAACACACAAATAAAGGCAAATAAAAATTTAGTTTGTTTCAAGTAAGGAGGTACTTTTCTTTTATTTATTTATGTTTTAGTATTAAAGTTAAATGATGTAATAAAATGTTTCAGACAAGTATGGTGAAGAATATAGTTATATTTGGCGCTACCGGCATGACTGGCCTCTGCACCGTCGAGCATGCTGTTAAAAAAGGTAAGAAGAATCATATTTCTCTCCCTAGGTATCAATTGTAACAAACAAATTGCTCATACATTGTTTTTTTTTTCTTTTATTACACTCACACCCCCGCACTAGGATTCCCTGTATCGCGGGAGGCATGGACACACACAAACATGTGCGTGGTGATGATTGACGATGATGATGATGAAAAGTAGACTACGTGTTATTCCAGGACGTAAAGTATCTACATACAAAATTTCATCCAAATCCGTCCAGCCGTTTGAGCGTGATTGAGTAACAAACATCCATCCAAACTTTCACATTTATAATATTATAGTGGGATGGGATATATGACCGCTAGTGACAGTATCAATCGTCAGTCCTAGATAATATACGGTAATACTATCTAGATTTCTAGATTGGGACGTCTTGAATATACGGTGATATTCAAGACGTCACAATACGGGACTAGGACCACGGTAGGTCCTAGTCCCGTATAGGGACGTCTGGAAGCCAAACATGATTGCGTTTACACAGTTGTTTTGTAAATATTTTCACTACACTAAGAACACATCCACATATAATCGACACATGGGATTCACGCACTGTGCGATTCAACCGATCGTTTTTGCCATACACCTGCAAAATGTGGAACGAGCTTCCTCCCTCGGTATTCCCGAGCAGCTATAATATGGGGCTTTTCAAAAGGAGAGTTAGCAGAGTCGTGACAGGATTGGCAACTTATCGTAATGCCCTCAGTGCTACAGATATCTATAGGCGACGGTGATCGCTTACCATCAGGCGGCCTGTCTGCTTGTTTGCTTCCTAGTTCATAAAAAAAATACAAACTTTTCCATCGATAAAATAATAGAGAGGGCGTTATGAAGTATTGTAGGAAGTCTCGATTAAAACAAGAACATGAGCGCAACCCACTAGCTGTTGTCAGCCTATAGCTATTACTCACAAATTTCAAGCCGCTACAATTTGGCAGCTTATCGTTCTGGATAAGCTGCCAGCAGCATTGCGCCGTTGATCTTTTCAAGATTCATAACGACGTAAACAAAGAGGGGAGTGAGATTTATTGTAATAATGTAACCTAAATTTTGCCTACTCATAGGTATAACGTAATAATAATATCTAAGGTTGAAAAGGTTTAAGGTGCTGTACACTCACAAATAGCAACTTAAAAAATATATTATAAATCGTGTGCAATTAATTATCTATGATTCAGTATACAGGGTTGTTCAGGAGTTTAAAATACTTATGATTATAGGTAGAAATAATCCTCTCGATGTTTTTATACTTTCAAAAACATGTTTTTAAAATATTAAAAAACATAAGTATCTTTCAAAATAATACGAGTATTTATATAAAACTTAGTTTGTTGTGTCGGTAATAGCATAGTCAAGAAACGGACAGGTTTTTCAGGTCACTCCATGACTTTTCTTAACAGCTCAATTTGCAAAGCGACTGATGATTTTCTGGAGTCCTGGCTTTATTTTGTACTAGCAGGGGATTATGCAAAGCGGGAAGCATGCACTTCCTACTGTTGTAACTTAAAAACATTTAACATACACCCTAAAAAAACAACTCCTTTTTCCTTTTCCCCCATCATGCATTCTAATAATAATTGCTTTCAATTCCAGGGCACCAAAAACATAATCAAAGCAATGCAAGCGAAGGGCGTGAAGACGGTATCTGTTTGTCTATCATCGTTACTGTTCTGGCCGCCTGATACGGTACCACCAACGTACGCAGGCCTCAATGATGATCACATGAGGATGTACGAAGCGTTGAAAGACAGCAGACTCGACTACATTGGCGTTAATGCACCTCATATTTTTGGTAAATAAATAACCTACTAAATGGGCCCGCGGTTGTACCCGCGTGGTGATGAAAAACGGTGATGATGAAAATAAGCCTATATGTTAATCCAGGGCTTAAACTATCTCCATACCAAAATTTTATCGAAATCGGTGTAGCCGTTTAAGCGTGAAGAAGTAACAAACATACACACATACTTTCGCATTTATAATATTAGTAAGATACTAATACTAGTAGCGTTCCGCGGTTTTACCCGCGTGGATTACGACCGTAATCCACGCCGGCTACCTAAATCTACGGGAACCATACTATTATTCAGGATAAGTTAGCCTATGTGTATTCCAGGGTTTAAACTATCTCCATACCAAGTTTCATCGACATTGATACAGCCAACGGCTCAAACGAGCGTAAAGGAATAACAGAGGTTTTTGAAATATTGGCTTATCCCACGGGAACATCAATTATTTTCGGGATGAAAAGTAGCCTGCCTAATTTGGGACCCGAAAACCTTGTGTGAGTGTGAAAAAAAAATCTAAGTGAATTAATAAAACGTCTATTTATTTATTCACTTAGATATAACCAAGAGCTCGCGCTATTGTTGTGTCATGTTCTCATGACCCTGTTTTGGGAAAAGCATAAATAGTACTCGGTTAATTCCACATGTTGACGTAACGTGTGGGCTGCATATATGCTACATACTTTTTATTTGTAACAAGGGTACCTATCAAGATGTATTTGTACCGAACTAGCGGACCCGACAGACGTCCTGCATGATATTCCGATATGTCCGACTGCAGCGCCATCTGCCGGGCTGATTTATGAATCTAATCCATCTAGGGCGCCACACAAACGCATACGAAAAAAATCATTCTAATCAGTCCAACTGTTTAGGAGTTCAGTGACATACACGCATACAGTAGAATTATATAAATAAAGATAATTTCGAGATAAAAAATTGCGTATCTGACATCACACCAGGGCTGAGGGCTTGCACAAATTTTAATGTGAGTTAATAGTCATAAATTTCGTGTGACATTTTCAGAAGAGCCAAGTCGCGAGTACGTAGTGAGCATCAACCCCGAACAATCCCCAGGATACACCATCTCCAAGTGGGACCTGGGATCTTTCCTGGTCGACTCTCTCGACGAGCCCAAGTACTACAAGGCCATTATAGGCATCGCTAATCCCCCAACCGTTGAATCATGGCTCAAGTTCGGTATCAATCCAGAGATACATAAAAACTAATGGAAAATGTAATTCTAATATTGGTCAAGCTTTTATAACTGAACCAACTGTTTTATGTGTCAAATTCGTTCATTAAAATTGTAGTCTATATTATTGCTTTTTGTCTTATTCACTCGTATGGTTTTATTTCGTTCACCCAAGCTAAAGAATTTATAACCATAGGCCCTAATTCTGTTAATCACTCGAACTAGTTAAAATTAACTAAAATTCTTCAAAATGAAATAGCTCGTATTCTTTTTACGCTTGAATTCAAATTCGTAAACCTCCAAACAACGCTGTCACCTATTTTAGACGAGTTTTATTCAATTGCTGGCCAGTTGCGGCTAGTTTTAGTTGGCACCAAATAAGTGGCGACTTACTTTACGTAAAACTACTTACAATTTAATAAAAAGATCTAATTTTAGTGTTGTCATTAATAAGTGTCACACTAATTTGGAAACCGTACCTATACGAAGTTATCTTATTTCCCAGAATTTTAGTTTAGTTGAATTATTACTAGTATTACTACCATTGCCTTGTCGTAAGTACCTAGATATCTATTAATATGTTAAAAATCCAGCTCTTTTCTGATTCTTGTGTTGTCCTATAACAAATCCAATTTACAAGATCTGCTTTTGTCCCAATGTTCTGTTGAACAATGAGTATTGTTGCCATTGGGCCAAACCCCAACCGAATCGATATATACTCCGTGCAAGCTACCCGTGTTGTATATATTAATAATAATGAATGTATACAACACAGGTAGATTGCATGTGTACCTATATCGTACTGCATGCAATTTATGCGGGAGGGAGAGCGATGCACGCATGATGCAGCACTGCATGATAACCTGGAGTAATAATTTATGTCACGAAATTAACAATTGTGAAAGTATTTACCGTCCAATTTAGCCTGAACAAAAAAGATTGATTTTCACGAATTTGAGGTTTACTTAACATCAGGTAGTCAGCGGACAAACGTAAGCATATTACCTTTAAAAATATATATAGGTACATAGCATAACATTCGAAGCTTTTTTCTTAAATATTATTATCCATAGCTTTTATGATGAATACACACACTTGGCCACCACATTTCGTCTAAGTGGCTTGGCTTATTCGTAGTTTATTAAATCATGATTAGTACTTTATTAGTAATTAAAGTAAATGAAACGAAATATTGAACATTTTTCTGTTTAATTCTTAGATCTCGTAATCCTTGTCTAGTTTTGTACATACTGAACTACACAAACACATATTACATATGATACGAAAAATATGTACGAATATAAATATTAGGAACTTACTGATAAAACATTTTACAAAAAATAAATATATAGATGAAACATTTTTGTTTTTTGTATATTCATTTAACAGCTCTAACTATTTAGATAACATTTTGTACATGGATAATCTTTAATAAGTTTACACACTTAACATACCCAAGTGTGTTGAATGAGAGAGGCGAGTAAAGGTCTGTCGTCCCAATACTACACAACTAATCGTCTCGACTGCCCGCAGTACTATTTTCTTATTAATAGTATTATTATTTTCATACTGAATATTTCCCTTGTCTCGCATTCTTTGGTACACCACCTTAATCCCCGATGCACGCACCTCTTTTTGGCAACAGAATAATTTGCTGGAAGTGGGCTGGTAGGTTCACGTCAAGACATATTTGTTAGAGACCTAGCTGCTTCACAAAGTCAGTCTATGCCAGCACTAGATCCGGATCCAGCTTTCCTCGTCCATCACTCCTATCACTCTTCTCATTCAACAACTCCAAATCCAGCATCATCTTTCCCAGTTCACCGGTTCTGAAGGCTTTGATCATCACCTTGGCAGAATCCAAAAAGTCTGGAACCTGTCTCACGGTGCCGTCGAAGTCTCGCGTTGTTCTGATTCGATTGAAATGCTTCGCACCTGCTAATAGGACCTGATCGGTGAAAGGAAAGTTGGTTAGTGTTATCATTACAGTCTTAGGAGGAGGTTTCAGTTAAATCTAATCTAATTTCTACCGGAATGCAATCGAGATGCAATTGTTATTTTAGCGGAATACCAAGTTTATTTAAGATTACATTTGAGTTAAAGTTGCATTGTTTATAAATTGTTTGTCTTAATAAACAACAGAATTGGCACTCTGCACGTCGTGCGTAGGCGCGTTAACAATAGGCCGCGGCGGCGTGTGCCGTATATAACACACTAGTAGTATAAGGCCTTAGAAGAATCGCATTTCAAACCAAAGTAATTGTACTATATTTAATTCAATTAAGTGAAAATACCTTTATCTATACAAATATTATACAATGGAATCTAGAACAGGCGCAATAACAGCAGCAATTTATTCTTTCATCGTTTTTAATAAGTGTCTTGTGTCTGATAATCATCAAAGCAAATTTTTCACAGAGCCGCGTAGCCGGCGCAAATTGAACATGTCTTAATTGACAAGACATAATAATATATGTGATTATTTGGCCGAAAATCAAAGCACACACTGACTCATAACATTATCAATTAATATTACTAAATTAAATTACATGTAGCTTGGTACTTGACACCTGACTCTCCCACATCTGAGCTATCATCACTTCTAAGATGAGTATCCAAAAGAGTATTTACTTTAACTTTACCGAGAAGTAAATTAATGTCATTATAAAATAAACAAAACAGACAGCAAGTCACACCTCTATTAGCATGCCATGTGTCTTGGGAGGCATGGCCACAGACACAAATCACAGAAAAAATCCAGCATTCAGACATCTATGCTCATGAAATAAATATTTGTAGCCTATAACTCAAATCCACATCTAGAAGATTAGACATAGTGCTCTACACTGACCAATATCTTGACCATTGAATCACAATGAATGTCAAATACAACCAGTGAACAAAAAGGAACACTACAACTGCTGTTAAACCTACACCTACTCAGTACTCACCTTACTGATATCATCACTTGGCTCATCCAAGCCCATATAAGAGACGTAGCTGAACTTTCTATGACTATTCAACCAGTACAGAAGGTAGTCTGCAATGGCCTCTTCGCCTACCAAGTGGTCTTGAAGAGATGCACACAGTGCAAGTTTTAAGCCCATTTCAACATTGGTTACTGAGGGTTCTAGGATACCTGAAATTTAATTTACAAAGATCAACAATCACAGAGATTTTTAGCAATTTTCCATAATGGCATATTTCAAAATATATATGAACATTTCATTAACAATATACACTAATATAAGATACATAAATTTTATTCACCAAGCACAGTAGAATCTAAAAATCATATCATAATAATCATCTATTAAGAACACATTATAAGAATTAACATTAATATGAGGATGTTTACATATTTTATTTGTTTTATTTGCATGCAACTGTGCTAATATATCAGGAAAATGAAAAGCATGGTAAATATTCCGTTAATAATGTTCAAATGGTCACTTACACAATTCTAGTCTTTATTCTCAAGGTATACAAAGAAAACAGATTATAGACTCTAGTAGAACTTTGCAAAAATGTATATCTAAATGATACTATGTACCTGCACAATATCTATCTAATACCTTTAAACAAGCAATTCTTGTATATATGTATAATATAATCTGAATCTGGGAAACGGCTCAAACGATTTTCATGATATTTAGTATGAAGGGGGTTACGGGGGCTATATAGATCTAACTAGGATTCATTTTATTTTATCCGTGTTTTCAGGCAATAAAAAGTGCTATAATATCATTAGAATGTGACTCTTCCTGAGATTTATTGGCGAGTCGTAATACTACTTAAACAACAACTAAACAGTTTTACCACCATAGCAAAACTAAAGCTACTTAACAATAGATGGCGTTGTTAAGCAACACTAAGCGGATCAGTGTTTAGTTTGAGGTTAGACCAAGAAAATTAATTCTTAACATATATTATTGAAAAAGCGAGCAAAGTTCCATCATCCAGATATTTTATTATGAACCATATTTGTATTCATATATCAAACCACTTGAAAAAAGAAGGTTATGTTCCACTGTGTATTTCTTTTATGTATGTTCACCAATTTCCCACAAACTGTTGACTTAGTTTTTTGTATGATATGGTACTCTTCCAAAGTTATCCCATATACACAGATATTTATTACACTCAGACCCTCACACTAGGATTCTCTGTGTCGTGGGAGGCAGGGACATACACACAATCACAGCACACAAACACCCAAGACCTGGGACAAACATCCACAGTCATCACACAAATGTTTGTCCCTGCTGAGATTTGAACCCAGGGTCACGGAGACACAGAAGTCATGTGACTGACACTGACCACTGCGCCACGGTGACTGTCAAATATAGATTTCATCAAAATCAGATTAGTAGCTTTTTTGCATATATGAGCCAATTTTAGTAATTGAGAACCAAGTGCCATTTTATCACAACTTTATAAAATTCTTAAGACATTTGTACTTTATATTGTGTATATTATAATGTTGTACAGCAAATTATATATTTCAATAGATTTGGGTAAAATAAAATTAAACTTTTCCATTCAGTTGCTAATGTATCTATAAAAACATGGTGATAATCTAAATAAAAATTAAAAGAGGCATAACTATGTGACAGCTTACCAGGTGTATCAAACATGAATATTTTAGGATCATTATTGATCCTCATCTTAGTCATTAAACTCCTCGTCACACCAGCGACAGCTCCGACTGGCAATGCATGCCTCACACTCATATTTCTCGACCTTAACATATTTATTAGTGATGATTTACCAACATTCGGAACTCCAATTATCATCACATTGTATTCTAACTCATCACTTCTGTTATATCTATTTGAGTCTTTGATTATATCTACCATTAAAGGTTTAAGAGTCTTTAGACCTCGACAGTGTTGATCCTTACTGTTTGTAAACACTACATTAGTCACTCCCTGTTCCGCTTTCAACTGGTCTTTTATTCGAGGAATTAATGCTGGTATAGTCAAGTCTCGTTTGTTAAGAACTAGTATGTGAGGTTTAGCACCTGTTAAAGTACTGGTAAATATTGGGTTCCGACCTGTGAACGGAATTCTTGCATCGTGAACTTCTATGACACAATCGACGCTCTTCAACTTACGCTGCATCTGCTTAAGGCCTTTGTTCATATGGCCCGGGAACCAACGCAGCAAATCTTTGCCGATATAAGGACATTTTTTTCGGAAGTTATACGCTGCAGCCTCGAACTTAGTTGTCATTGCTAATCTGAAGGTTAGGCCTCTCAATATCTCATACGGACGGGTTAGGATTTACCCGTCGTTTTACGGATTTAGGGGTTCATTAATGTATACCAGAGACTGAATATGACACAAGCATGTTTTGTTTTGACTGCAAGCTACGGATTGAATTTTTGAGGTTAAAACATACAATTAATTACTTCTTTCTTATTGGATCCGCACTTTGGTTTTTAATCATCCATATCACTTACCTGACAAAAAATGTAAACAAACACAACCATAGACAAGATTTAGGGAAGGAGGATAGGGTACCTTCGAATGAATGACAAGTGTAGATATATTGAATGGACATGTAAATCCATTCATTTTAACCAATGGTCCAATGCGATGGCTACCTTTTTTTCTTTTACATATTTACATGACTCCACACATCTGTGTATTTAGCCAGTGTCAAGTTTCAAAGATGTTCAAGTTGATTGTAAATAAATCAAGAATGTTGTGGTCAAGTCAAAGCTGTGTCAGTCATATGTTTGTAAAACGAACCATCTCAGAATCGGCTGAAAACATTTTGATGAAATATTGTATATAGATAGTTGGGCTTTTGTAATTTTTTTGTTTGTCTGTCAAAACGCGACTACATGTTTATTTTATAAAAGTTAAATTTTTGCTACAGCACCATCTATGAAACAGAGAGCGATGCTCGGTCCGCTAGCGACTAGTTAATAATCCACCATAATTACATATCAAAGCTCAAAGGAACATTTATTATTGAAAAACGATACATTATCAGATTTTCACTTTACCGCCTAAAATTCAATGGCTATTAGAGTTTTGTTTATATCTTAAAGAAATTATGTAGCAGGCAAATCTTTGTAAAAGTCGCGTAAATTAAAAATATTTTCTAATTAATTTCTTCGTTTAAGATGTACCTGTTCATTATAATTTTATGCTTCTTACTTGATAAAAAAATCTTGAATTTTTGTTTGATTTTCTACTAAGTTGATTAAACATGTCAATGAATACATTCATTCCCAAAGCTCACATAATCCGTTCATTCTTGAATTACCATTCCCATCACTAAATTTCATAGAGACTGGAAAAGTCTACCTCAATTGTGTGTGTGTGTGTCTGAATTGTGTTTTTCTGCGGGGATTCGTAATTTTTGTGGATGACAGTGGTTTGTTTACCTTTTTTGTAAGGATGAATAGACTGTAGGTACTCTCGACTGCGTCAACACTGAAAATAAAAATTCTAATATTATGTTGCGCACTCAGATAACTGAACCAACCGGGCTGTATACTCAACGCTTCCCCGCTGTAAATGCCGGAAAATATATATATACTCAAAGTTAAAAACTTAAACCCTGTATTAACACAAATAGCCTACTTATTTTATCCCGGAAAAAAAATAGTTCCCGTGGGGTAAAGGAGGTAGCGGGAAAACCGTAATCAACGCGGGTGAAACCGCGGCGCGCTACTAGTTATATAATAATAATAATAAGCCTCTACCTTATTACCACACTAAAATCTGTCACTTTAGATAGTGGCAGTGGGGCAGTGTTCATAAGGTTTGGTTCGTTCCAGTTCGTTTGGTTCGTTCTTCGTGTGATTATTAAAATTCGCTTTCTGATCAGTGACTGACAGTTGTCAATTTTAAATTTTGTAAGTTTCTACAAAACAGTGCTTCTAATAAGATCACAGTCACAAACCACAAACTAAATAGTGTACTGCGAATTCTAAGATCACTGCACTGATTAGAAAGCGAAGTCTAAGTTTAAAACAAATTAAATAAGTATTTGAAATAAATCACACTATTATTTTCAAGTAACAATGTCTCAAACATTCTTACTAGAGCCGGATATAATAGCAGCAACTGAGAATGTGATGCCCGATCTCAACAACGACTTGGTGTTGGCAAAAAACTTCTTGAAACAGCAAAGTGCAGCTACCGGAGACACATTGTAATTAATATTTCATTTAATTAAACGACCTTTATATACGTTGACCTCAGAGAAAAAACGTAGATACCCATTCAAAAAAATCCCTAGCTTTCTCTCAAGCGTACCTACTACGAAATTTATCTTGGGATAATTGCAGCTGTCGTGCGTGTGTAACCGTTATACAATTAGGAGAATTTGTCCGTCTCGTCCTTTCATAATCATCCCGTTCAATCCTCTTCACATGTACACATAATATATATGTTTCCACTAATACAAAATGTGTTGTACCTATTGCATGTGTTGGCCATGTTAGCCTACAAGCCATCCTGCCTGACGTCAGACCTTTTTAACCGACTTCAAAAAAGGAGGAGGTTTAATGTTCGACTGTATGGTGTTTTTTTTATGTTTGTCACCGATTTCTTCCATATATTTGGGCCGATTCTCAAAATTGGGGAGTTGAGTGCCGCAGGAGTAAAAGCTTGAACATTAACGTTGTGCATTTTTGAATATTTTGGAATGGTTAGGGAATCATTTCTCACAATTTTCTTTCTTTATCAGTATACTATTAGGTACTACCATTTATGTGGTAAAATACAATATTCATTTATTGCGCTATCGTACACAAACATGAGAATTGATATTATATAAAAAAATAACACTTCAGAACTACCTATTACAATTATTTTACATCGCCCTGCGCCGCTTAATGAAACAGCAGAAGCAGGTATCTCGCCGCACGGTAGAGATAGGGGGATATTACTTCCTCTCCTAGGCGTAGGCCCTCTGCCCTAGGCGTGGCGCGGCCCTCCGTCTCACGAATTCGATGACGTCACGCGCCTTACGAATTGCGATCATTGTCAAGTGTCCTGACTCGAGGTGTCTTGACGCGAGTTTAACGTTTTTCCCTATTCAAAAGTGCACAACGCCGCTAAATAATAAAAAAAAATCACATCAAAAAATCTTTTACCATAAAATAGAACCTACTAAAATACTCAGAAGTGTGAAATAACTTTTCGAAGTCGGTTTCTTTACTTACCTTTACTATAGTACAGGTACCTACTTCTTTCACTGCAGCTATGTGCCCTAGGCCTAGCGCCCGCACACGATTCAGCGACTTCGTTGGAACGGAAGCTGTGCATGCCGGTAAAAGCAAACAGTATTTATTTCTGAAAAAATGCGTGTTAAATGCTATATTAGCGCACGCAGTGAAATTTGTCTATGTTATTGCAATTGTTCAAGTTGGATATATAAGTTACGTATTTTCCGGCAATTTTAATTAAAGCTGTAGGTAAGTGCGATTTCGGTAACGTCATACTACACTACCTACAGTTTTGATAACACAAGCGTAAAACTGAACGCTGAAAAACTGACTGCAAATCATCCATTATTTTACCTTAGTATTTGACATAGTGTAACCAATGATGTTTTACTAAAGATGAGGTATATTCATACTGCGCAATGCTCAGATTTTGTTCCTTTACGACATAAACATGCTTCCTGCGACAGATAATACGATACAAATAATATAGAAAAGGATAGCTTTATGTTTAGACTTGCGCTTGAAATACCCGTCGTAATGAAAATTACTACAATTGACTTAATTTTGCCGCCTCAGTTTTCGCGCGCTTGTGCGACATCTACCTCATATAAACATATAATATCATTGTAGTGTAACAAATATTCCGAACATCATCAAATATTCTACACCTGGGTAATCCTCAAATTCCTACCACTCTCTGCCAGATATGACCACCTAGTAGACATTGTCCACAAGATCCTATCCCAGAAGCCCCCTGACGTGGTGGACAGCTTTGAGCAGTACTCGTGGGAGGTGAAGCAGGAGAAGTTCCGTCCTAACTTTGATTTCCTCAACGATGTGTATCTCTCTCCACCGCAGCTGGCGCTGGTCAAGCGAGTGGAAGAGATGTTTAGGGTGAGTTCCTAAAATATGACTTCTTTAGTTTGTTATGCGAAATTATTCTTCAAGTAGCAGTAGGTACCTATATTTATATCTACCTATACCTATGTAGGTATGTAAGAAGCAACATTCATTCTTATATCCGAAATAGTGACGATCACCTTTACTGTAATCGGAAATTACGTTATTTAGCCGACAATATAATATAAACTAGCTGCGCCCCGCGGCTTCAGCCGCATGGGATTACGGTTTTCCTTCTACTTCCTATACAGATATCGAACATACAAATTCAGATTCAGATTAGGATTTTATTCTTTGCACCTTTGCCTAAAAGAATTGAACATATGCGGCAACAATGAAAGATTTTGAATTTATAGCTAGTTGCCAGTAAATACGCGACGAAAGAAGACGTGGGAGAAGAAGAGCAGGAACTAGACTTGGAAGAAGATGACTCTAAGCCGAGGATAGCTGACTTAATCGACCATAACTATTATTTTCGAGAGGTTCGTAACTTAGAAGTAATTTCAAAATCAATCAATAATTGCAAAAACATCGTAATGTTTTACGATGTCACGTTTCACGTGTTTATATAAAATGGCGTTTGGATTATACTTAGGTAGGTAAATGAAATTTCATGGTAGGTACTGCGGGAGCTCCAATTAATGGAGATGATTTGAATGTAGTTATGGGTACAGACGGTAAGCCTGAGACTATTCCAGTTCATTGAGAAAAGTAACTACTACTATTAGGACTTGTATCCTGTATAGTCTAATTTTTTTCTAGCATTTTGTTTGACCATGTCTTTATATACAAGGATGTTTAACGCCATCTATAATGAATGCTGTGAACTTTTAAGTGGACCGATAGATCTTTTGGGAGCGTAATAAGGGAGCGATGATATACTTCCAATTTGAATGACTTTTACAGACTGAAACTAGACTAGATTGAACTGACTTGCAGAACTAAATTTTTAATCTAAAAACAAATAGGGACAGAGAAAGAAACGAGAGAATTTTGTATAACAATGATTTGTATAACAGGCTGGCTATGGACTTCCGGACAGCGAAGCTTACGCGGTCTACATCTCACTTAACATGCTTGCCATTAAAGAACCTGTGGCTACTGTCAGGTAACATGACATCAAATAAAGTTTAAAGTACCTTAATTTGTTTCCTGGCTGAGATACGCTTAGTAGGTAAAGTGCTTACCTACTTGATATTCCCTAAGTCGTCACACCCAAGAAAACGTCAGGGCTGATCCGTAAGGAATGCATTGGCAAGTACGCTTCGAGCGTGTTTATGCTTCTTCTCTCAGCCATGTGCGTCCACTGCTGGACATATGCCTCCCCCATATAGGAAGGATTTGCCAATATTCGCCACGCTTGGCAGGCGGGTTGGCGAGCGCAGTATGATTTCCAATCCTCAGAAGGCGCTGCTGCCCACCTTCTGGTACGTGATCCCTTAGCCGACTCTTACGGCACCCGCGGGAAGAGATGGGGGAGTACTATTCTAGGCCGGTACCACCACGGCCACGGTGTTTATGCTTATGCTTATATTATACAAGCCTAACATTATATTTTTACATCAACAGATACGTCGTACAGAGGAACATGTAGGTATATATGTGTACGCAAATATATTTTTTATCTCATGTACATAATAATAAGGACACTTTTCCTATTTTTTCTTAACTGACAATTTATATCATTGGTGTGTGAATATCCTACTATTTATATGTTTATCAATTCCAAATGAACTGAAAACTGTACAGCGACGTCTTTTGAACAATAGTAGGTACAAGGGAATGTGTAACACCCTCAGAGTTTCGGTGAAGCGATGTCACCAAACGCTTTTATTATGGCAGCTTAATTTGATGGTAATGTCAATCAGAATTCCAGATCTTGTGAGCCTCCTAGCATTAGAGATTATGCTCGATTATTACCAAGATATACTACTTAGTTGTTCTTCTTCTTCTCTGTCGTTACACTCTTGGCAGAGTGGACGTGGTCGTCATGACAGGGGTGGTGGCGAGCTTCACAATTCGTCGCCATTCCTCTCGTACTGGTCCTTGCCTCGTGCTTTCGTGGAGTGGACCATGCAGTTTTGATTCGGGCGGTCCAGCGCATTGGCTTCTTGACCTTATTTTGCCCTGAACCACTAGTATTTAGTAGAGTCAAAAGTCCCGTCAAAAAACGTATATCTATCAAAAACGCCTTTTGTTTTATTAAACCTCCTGTATTCGCCAAATACTATATATATATTTATAATTAATATTATACGCTTTATTCTACATCTTTCACACACCGCACACGCAACCCTCTCTTTCCCTCGTCTAATCCCGTCCCTGTCTCTCACCGCCCCGCTCAAATCTCAATGGTCGTCGCAACACAAGAAGAAAAAAGTTCGCCTCCGACCTATATAGCTACGATCAGTGATTAGTGCACAAAAACTAGTGCTTCGCACCTTAGTGCGACATTATCGGGCACCAGTGACCACATCTTAACCCGTAAGTCCCGATCCTTTTATCGCACACCTCCGTTTTATTCATTGTCTCCAGAGGTTCATATGTTTCAGGTTTTTCGGGAAAATATACGGAACAAAAGCAAACTATTACGTGGCGGAAACTGATCTAACTATGGACGAGCTTGACAAGAGAATTAGGGTATGTACGACTGTGTTCCCAGTTTGAGCTCAGCAAAAAATATAAAAGTGTCAACGGGGAAAAGCCGGAGCTTGTCGGCATCGCCCATCCGCCGGTAAAGGCTGGGTATGGCAAGCTCAGCGAGTCCTTGTACTTGGAGTAACGATGAAGTGTGTACCTACTCAACGATGATCATGCTACGTACCTACGATACGTGAAGCGCTTTGTTAAAAATGTCACTAACTGTCGCCCTTTCAAAGTATGACTGCGGCATATACGTTGCTTAATCCAGTAGAATAGTTAAGATTGCATGTATAAACCTGCTGCGAGCACTTCCTGATGCTTGTGTAGAGAAAAAGAGATTCTTGAGAAAGTGCCTTAAATAAAAGTATCAATATTTTTTTTTTCACAACCATATTAGGTAATCAATTATTATCTTTCCTTAACGAAACTGTTGCCATTTTACACAGTCCCGTTGAAGTTTTAGATCCTGAAGCACTGATAGAGCTTCTAATGAGTCTTTATAACTGCGTAATAACAATAAGACCCGGCTCTGACCACGAATGGACAATAATCTAGGTATAATACAAAATGCTAATGCAAAACTATGTGTTTTTGACGTTTTTGTTATAACAGATGAGTATACAAAAAGCAGTCTAATGTTATGTTATTGTATCATAAATAAAAAAGTATATAAAAAATACACACGCATAGAAAACAGTACATCAATCCTTCACACATACCTGCCTTCTTTTGTTAAATACATAGAACGTATTGTGAAGTAAATATGTAGATTGTAGTATATACTTACATCAATTAAAATTATAGATACATAAATAGATCTAAGTATATAATAATATCCATATTTCATGGATTTTGTATTTATGATAAATACAAACATATCAATATATAAATACATACCTTTAATGGCTATAGTTAAATAATGGTTAGCCCCATGGCTCTCTGGCACCGCTCTATTTATGACTGTACCCTGAAATCCCTGAGTGCCGAACAGACCTTAGCATAATGGAATTTGTTTGGTATTTCTTATTTAGGAGTTTGAACTGAAAGACATGCCTGGTGAAGGAGGGGACTTGGAAGAAGCACCGCCTCTAGAAGTGGAAGAGCAGAAAGAGGAAAGTAAGTTACGTTTAGATAAATGTTATCTTATTTTAAATCAGGGCAGGCTAAGATTTTATATTTAATGCCAAAGATAGGGGCGAGTACTGAAGATACTCAGCCGACTTGTTGTGCCGCTGCAGAAGACGCACCGCCTATTGGGGCTAGCGCTGAAGGCACTGTGCCAATAGGAGGAGAGAGGAGGATAAGGCGATTTGTGCCTCAGAACTATACCCGTCATGCAATTCAAAGACGTGATGACGCGGTGCGCATCGCGTCCGCCGGCATCAACTATTAGCTCTGTATCTCATGAGGTGTGCACTAGTCATGCCCATAACACACCGACAGCGACGGCAAAAAAAATAAAAATAAAATAAAACTGTCGGACCTTGTTTAAAGGTCCAATACGCCGATATAGGTACATATTGGTTCTATCTGTACTCTCTATAAGTCTGTATCGTATTACTTATGTAGGTCATGTATAAATTGTATAACAATGTGAGCGCTTTGGCTATATGCTGTAAGTTCATATTTGAAATGTATAAATAAATAGGAAGGTCGACATTAGCGTGATTCTAATTCCATTCCATCTTACATATAATCAGTCACACTAATATTATAAAAGGCGAAAGTTTGTCTTTCGTTTATTTGTTACTCCTTTACGCGGTAACGACTACGGATTAACATGAAATTTGTAATGAAGATCGTTTATGCCCTGAAATAACACATGGGCTACTGTTTATCCTGGAAAAAAGTATAGTTCCCGAGTGGGAATTAAGGTGTGGGGAAAACAGAATCCCCGCGGGTGCAAATGCGGGGCGCAGTTAGTTTAAAATGATTCTACTGAAATCTACCTGAAAGTACAGTATATACATTTAGCTTCAACTAATACCAAATTAAGGTGCTTGTATAATAAAACTTCTCTCACTAATAATCACATAATTTCAGTGGGCGAAGGTGAAGTTAAAGAGGTGAAAACCAAGGAACTCGTACCTCCCAAGCTTCCACCAGAGCCTGTGTCCACGTGGCAGGCTCCACCACCCATACCCTTGGAGAGGCCTGGACAGGGAGTCAATAAGAAGGTACCTAACTACATTGGATTTCATTTATCACGACCTTGGCTGTAGCCACTAGCCACCATTTAGCTGTCGAGACTTAAAACCTACGTCTCTTGAATATAAAGCATACTTTAGTACCACATACACACACTTTAGTGCCACATGAATTTTACAAAATTCATGTGGCAACAGGGTCTTTAGATGTAACGCCTAATTCGGGCGTATCGACTGTTTTTATGAATGTTTCATTTGTAACAATTCTTAGAAATTCCATGCAGATATTGATATATAATAAAATTAGCGGTTGGTAGGTACATGCATTCGCTAGCTTGCTCTTCTGGCACAGATCATTATGGGCCTAAAAAAGATGCATCGCTTCTCTTTCTCTTACCGGTGACGATGAATATTCCTTCTCGTTGATCACGTGATATGTCCAATCTCATACATTTATGTTTTCTTTCAGCGCTAAAGTTTGTAGAATGCTACTTTGCCTAGGCCTACAGGAAGCAAACCTTCTGTCGATTGGCGAAGGATTGCGGGGCGCGGGCGATGGGTAACGTTCCATTCCCAGGGCGTTACAATAGCCACTTCTCGAATTTCAGGCGTTCTGGGTGTGCAACAACCCTGGTGAGACCTGGATCTGTCTGCCTGACGTCACCCCTGACCAGATCAGAGTCGCCCGTCTCACTGTGCGTTGTATGACCGGAGATTTGGATACAGAGGTACATATTTTTCTATTCTAATGCAGATTATATTATATTTCTCACAACAGATTAATACCATACGGTTTTGGCGTGAAAACGGTACAGACAGGCTACCTTTTAATTTATAATATTACTAGTAGCGCCCCGCGGTTGCACCCGCGTGGATTACGGTTTTCCCGCTACCTCAATTATCCCACGGGAACTATATTTTTTCCGAGATAAAATTAGCCTATGTGTTAATCCAGTTAATTAAACTATATCCAAACCAAATTTCATCGAAATCGGTGAAGTCGTTTGAGCGTGAAGAAGTAACAAACATACACAATTATATGTAATATATAAATTGTAATAAATGATGTAATACTGGCTAAAATAATAATGAAAAAATAGGACTTTAACAGGATAGATAAAAATCTTTAACACGTTCTTTCAACAATATTAACGATTGCACGTTTTCATTTCTGTTGGCAAAGCGTTCCACAGCATAACTGCTTGGACAGTAAACGATTTATGGTAGAAAGTAGTGCCATGCAAAGGAGTTCTCAGTGTGTAGATATGTCTATCCAATTTGAAACTTTATTCGTTATAGATCCTAACGTTCCCTCCATTCACTGGGACGGAGCGAAACTATCTCCGTGCTCAAATCGCTCGCATTCAGGCGGGCACTTCCATTTCTCCACAAGGCTTCTTCACCTTCGGATCCGGAGAAGAAGAAGAGGATATTGATTTAGAAGAAGGGATGGGTCAGTACTTTAAAATAATTGATCTTTAAATTTGAATAAATCTGGGTGCCAATTCTCAATATATACCTATTAAGACAAGCAATTCATTAACAATGCAATAGGACTTAGTTCAAATGACGTACTTAATCATAAATAAACATGGTGTTTTGTTTAAATAACAATTGCATATCGATTGCATTGCAGTTAATTTGATATTAAATTGATACCCAGGTGTTCTAGCACCAACAAAAACGAAGTATTTGTTATGTTCAGTAGCATATCTAGGGGTTCTAAGCAGGCGTTCCACCAATTGTATAATTATTTTAAAGCATGGGTTGTAGAACATCAAAAAAATCTCAGTTGTTCCACGGGTTTTTTCCTATGGTTTTAAAAATTGGCCATGGTGACAATTTTGCGTTGGATTGTTTTTTTTATCGTGGACCGTTGTTCCATCTCCCAGGCGACCTGAGCTTCAACCCGAACCCGTTCTACCGGGGCCACACGCTGAAGGATCTCGTCGACCCCAGCCTCACGTACTGGGTGCACCACGGGAGGTACATCCTACCGCAGGGGCGCACGCTCTGGTGGAACCCTAATGCTGGCATGGTTAAATTACAATCACTTAATAATTTCTTATAATATTTATATATATTAATCTATCTTTTTTGTGCCTAGCTGTTGTTTCACACGTGTCGTGTGTTAAAAAGGACATAATTTTCATCGGTGTAGACAATTTGTCGTCCTTGAGAGCGATATTCCTACATATTATTTAAACATTTCAGGCGCCATATCTGTAGGAATGTCGTGCATGACGTTCAGAAAATGGTAAAGGCTAGGTATCATGCTTTGACACTAAAATAAAACCAATCGGAAATAGAAAATTTTAAATAATTCGACCAAATTAGGTAAATGTAAAAAAAATATAATATAATGTTACCTCACTGGGGACGACTTTCCTACATTTCTTTGCCTTGCTGGCTCTTGAAACACAGTTATTCTAGTTCAGGAGCCTATGGACTCGAGAAAATGAATGTAATATTTATGTCAATAAAATATTTTGTATTTGTATTTGCTGAGGGTCCTTTGTGCTGAAATTTTGCGCGGACACAAAACACTAGTGACTCGGTCCGGGTCGCGATGGTGACCAAAGAGATTACAATACGACGTGTATCGGTTACGCACACAAAAACTCAGTGTGCATGTGAACGGATAAACACAACCAAGATCAAACCTTCATCGTAATATAGAATATGACGTGTTTATTCGGATAACGTAACAGGAAGAAGGTGTAGAAGAGGAAGAGGACGAAGGTCCCCCGCCCGCCGAGCCGGAGACCGGCCCTTCTCTGTTCACGTCCCTCTCCGAGGACGAGAAGGCAGAGGGTCTGGGCGCGTGGGTGGCGCGCACCAGCAACACGCTGGCTCCGGACCGCGCCGTGGCCGTCATGCGGAGCACAGTGTGGCCGGGCGCGGTGGCTTACGCTACTAACGGCAAGTGAGTGATACTCTAGGCAGTGGGAGACGCGCATCACACAGTTATGCCCGTATATATTTTTTTCCCACACAGAGCCCCACACTAGGATTCCCTGTGTCGCGGGAGGTATGGACACACGCACAATCACAGCACGCAAACATCCTAGACACGGGACTTACATCTACACTTATCGCACAAATGTTTGCCCCTGCCGGGATTCGAACCCAGGGTCCCCGGAGACACAGAAGTCATGTCACTGACATTGACCACTGCGTCACGGACAATTGCTAAAGGCTTAGGGCAACTGATGAACAGTTGGAGTTTAGGTACAAATGTTATAGGTACGCATTTTAGATGTAAGTAATTAGAATAAACTCGATTGAGATAGAAAAAGTACAAGGTGTTAAAAATATATATTTTGACAAGAGTTTTTAATTTCGCAAAGTATACGTGGGCTGATCCAAAAATAGTAAAATGAAAAATATCTAGTTTAAACATGCAAAAAAGTTTATATACAGCTTTTCAAAATATTCCCCGTCAACCCATATGCACTTACCTATGCATTCGGGGAACCAGCCTTGAAAACATTTGAAAAACGTATATTGCGGGAAGTGGAAAAATATCCGCCGCAAATCTTTGACGGGCTCGTTCGTCTGCAGTGTTGAAATAGAAATATGGCATGGAGCTAAATCAGGGGTGTGCGAAGGATGAGGACAGATTACCCCCGAAGCAGTCAAATATGGTCTATGGTGTTAGCTGCAGCGTGAGCGGATGCGTTTCCCGCGAGACGTCCATTGTTGCAAACAAAAGAAGAGTGTCAGACAATATTTAAAAAAATAACTACGAGTATCTACCCATAAGTGGGCAATGAATTTTACCAAGGAGTTTGTATTGAAATTAGCCGTAAATTCCACTAATATTATAAAAGTGAAAGTATGTGTGTATGTTTGTTACGTCTTCACACTCAAACGGCTGCACCGATTTTGATGAAATTTGGTATGGAGATAAGTTAGACCTTTGATTAACGCATAAGGTACATTTCATACCGAAAATAATTGCTGTTCCTGTTGGATAAGCAATAACCTCTAAACCCTGGAAAATAACATAGGCTACTTTTATCCCGGAAAAAGTATACTTAGTTCCTGTGGGATAGATGAGGTAGCGGAAAACCGTAATCCGCGCGGGTGAAACCGCGGGGTGTAAACTAGTATACTATATGCAAGCTGCGTTATTTGTACCTAAGTTAATGTCGATAGTCTTCCTAATAATAAATAAAAAAGTAAAAACTACTCCGTTTTATTGTGGTGTACCGTGTAACATTATAGTTACCTAGGCTGTTTCGAAAATTGTAAGCCACAGAATAAATACACTGGTAAGATTTTACATATTTTAAACAAACTATTTAAAATGTGTAAAATCTTACCAGTACTTATGCGGTAATCAAAGGTGTAACTTATCTCCATACCAAATTTCATCAAAATCGGTGCAGCCGTTCGAGTGTGAAGACGTAACAAACATACACACATACTTTTGCTTTTATAAAGTAAGATTTTACATATTTTAAACAAATTGTTTAAAATCTTACCAGTAGTTAAATTTATGAGCATATTATACTCTGGGGCCATTTTTCACCTTTCTCTGTCTTTCACCAACCAAATGAACCGAGAATTTCGGATCAAATTACATTTTTTTCCTGCAAGTTATTATGATTTAACCTTTATTGGCGAAAATCTAGCATAATTTGGTTGGGCAAGTGGGCATAAAAAGTAAAACAAGAAATGTTGCCATCCAACCATGTCCAAAAATTTTAATTGATAACTTGCCTTTTTAGATCTGCTTTTCCAAGAATTCACATTAAACCTGTTTGTAATGTTAAATACTTTCAGAAAGTCTGAATGCTTGTACGTGGGTTGGGGTTTGAAGAACATAATTCCGAACTACAGCCCGATGCAGCTGCCGCGGCCGCAGGACGAATACCTTATCGGGCCGGAGGTCATGGAGATGGCCGATCCTACGTTCGCAGACGAGGAGGTGAGGGTTACCTTTGGTGCAAAACTTTCACAGGCAATTTTAGCGTAGCGGTGGGAGCACTTTGGGCCGAGACATCTCTAGATCTCTAAACAGAGATAGGCCACTCATTTCCTCCCGAGGGGAAGGTATACCGTTAGTCAACAGGTTTTAATCATTGGATATATCACAAGAACAACGAGAACAAACATTCAACGGCTAGAGAAAGAGAATTGCTATGTAGCGATGCATGTTGTCTCGGCCCACTGGCTCTCAATCTGACGGACGCTGGTTCGATCCGCACCTACGGCTTGTGCTCTGGTGCATGTAATATTACCAAATTCCCAGCATGATGGTAGGGTACTTTCTAATACTTGCCTGGCCTTTTTAATAAAAATGCGATTGTTATTGTGATTTCAATCGCTTTTAAAGCGAGTTGCCCACCTTGCAAGTCTAAACACTCATGTGCATCCAGGCTTACCGCATCGCGCACTTGCCGCCGCCGCCTCCGCCCGAACTTCCCGGAGAAGGAGAAGGGTTCGGCGCAGAAGAGGAAGAAGAAGACGAATAAACAGAAGAAGACTAAATGTATGAAGATTAAAGTGTATTTGTTACGTTAGAAATATATTGGTATGTACATGTTACATAGTATTAATTGTTGAGTGATTTTAATAAAACTTACTATTACAATATTCATCTATTTATTATTATATTGACATTCTTTTGGATGTGCATTACAGTTAACAAGCGTAACATCCAAGGTTCAAAAAACTATAAAGTACAATATATACACATACAACTTAATCATTTTTATTTTATTTATTTATTAACATCTACGCAAGGTCTTCAGGTCCCAAACTAGGCAGAGCCTGTGCTATGGTAACCTGATAACTGATATATATACTTATATACATATACACACCCAGACATGTTCATACACACAAATGTTTGACCTGTCCAGGAATCGAACCCGGGACCAGCGGCTCAGAAGGCAGAGTGGTACCAACTGCGCCAACCGGCCAATCATTATATTATAAATATCTTTTCATTCATTTCCTACTAACGACCCGCTTCGCAGGGTAATTAAGAGAAAACTGTGAACTTCTTCTTCTTAAATTATGGTGTAGCTGCTTGTCACAATTCTACCAAATATACTTTGCAGATTTTTTTATTTATTAACATTCACACAAGGTCTTCACCTTCTCGCAAATTTGTACACTTTTTACTTTTAGTATGTCGCGCTGAAAAACACGGTACCTATGTTCGTCGTTTTTGGTACGTAACCATGGTTACGCGACAGGGTCATCGGGTATAGCCTATGTAATTAAATGATCGGTAGCATAAAATCATTTTCTCTACACGCCACAAACTAAATTGTTACACACATAAAAACTTAAGCTGATTGTGCGTGTCTATGCCTAAAGAAATCCTAGTGCGGGGTTTTGAGGGTGTTAAAAAATATATATGATATTCTAATATAGTGGTAATTGTAATAAAATAACGGTTTTGGTCCTTATCTCTAATATATTTTATAATAAATATATTGGTGAAGAAACAGTATTGAATTAATTAATAATTGAAATAAGACACTTAATGTATGCCTAATGAATAAAATAATCTTAATCACATAATCATATTTTAATTACTTTTTATTCCTGCGTAAGGACAGAAGATTCTACAACAATGATTTTTTAGCAACAATTTTGTAATACAATATAACTAATTATATCTATTAATGGCCATAATTCTGTTAATCACTCGAACTAACTAAAATTCGTGAAAATAAAATAGCTTGTATTATAATTTACGCTAAAATTCAAACTCGTATAATTCTGTACAACGCTATCTTTAATATTAGACGAGTTTTATTCAATTGATGGCCAAAAGCGGGTAGTTTTAGTCGGCAACAAATAAGTGGCGACTTACTTGACCTAAGACTACCCGCAATTTGAATAAAGAGATCTAATTTTAGTGTTTTTATTGATAAGTGTCATACTAATTTGGACTGTATCGTAACCATATAAGAACTTATCTTAATTTCCAGAATTTAAGTATACTTGAATAAGGGAATCACAACCATTATGTATTGGTAGGTCGCTTTCTTTTTTACGAAGATAGTTTAAATTAGAAATCACAAGAAAATCGCTCACAGCACTCACATTACGATATTAATAAACGAACTGGCAAACAGATTTAAGTCGTAACCTAAACTTTAAAGTTTTGGAATAAATGTCGTACTTTGATAAAGTCTCACTTTTCAAGTTTATATTAGTTTCTTCAAGTGCATGCACATGAAATTCCCTGTAAAATCAAATTTTACAAATATAAAATAAAAAGACGCCGAACTAAGCTTAGGTAGGTAGGTCTATATCTAGGTCCCCGGGTACTATGTATAAATTATGCTTCATTTCTTGTGTTTGTGCAGTTGGGGCGCGGACAGTTTCACTTTCCCGGGGAAATTCCGCGCCACGTTTTCTTCCTGAAACAATTAAATTCTGATCAATAATAGAACAATCTCGAGAGTGAAAAATTATGATAAATACAAGGTTTTATGTTGCTCAATCACGATGGAACGTCTAAACTGATATGAATAAAATTTGCTACAGATGTAGATTATAGGGAAAAGGCTGGATGCAGGTTTCCAACCCATCCATGTGGAAATCAATGGCTTATGTCCAGCATTGAATGTCATATGGCTGAGACGATAATGACACATAATTAGTGTAAGAATTATATAAAACACAAGTGATTTTCGTAAAAAGATATAAAACAACTTACAATTTTTAAGGAAAAAGGAATTAAATGAAAACCATATCAGCTTTATGGCGGGTACGTAAGATGTCACGATTGCAATTTCGGTTTATTTAACAATATTATTTTTTCCATAGTCAAACACTGCCAGAACCTGTCCTCGAGATCCAGTTAATATCCTAGGTCCACCGTGATTCCACCTTTGACCATATTGTCACCTACTAGCAAGTGGTATAGTAGTCTAGCGATAATCCTATATATTAAAGAAATATAATGGCCAAGAACGCATTGTGGATACCTTAACAGCCTTGAGTAAGTCTCTTTCCCTTGCTGTAGCGGCCTTATCTCTCAGGAACACTTGTACAGCCGTCTTGGCCGCTTTTCCACGCTTGCTGTTACCGGGGGTCAGTTTCACTTTGAATCTGGCACAAAAAAAAAACATATTTTTAAAAATACCACTACCGATCACGCACCCAAGTTAAAACTACAGTGAACGTGGCTCAACTTAGTTTAATGATTAAGACAACATAGACAAGATTTCAAATTTTTGAAGAAAATCTACCTATTAGTGGTACTTGAACCCCGCCTATAGCATACCATCCTATCGCTTTGCCAACTATAAGCTATAGTAGCATTCATATGCCATTTACTAAATAGACAATTTTGAGTAAATATCAGCTTAATTTGTTGCAAGTCCTACATGTTTAATAAACTTAAAAAATACCCTTTATAAGAACAATTAGAAGAAGGTTAAGTCTGATTGAAGAAAATTTGATTTCATTTACTAATTTACCAGTGAAAAATTATTTTGTGCTGCTCCAGATGTACATACAAATGTGTCTGTACAACGAAAATATTTTTAGGCCTTTTCCCGCTTGAACTACGTCTTACAGCAGAAAAAAGGAATTTATCATCTGTAAAGTACATTTTTGTTATAATATATAACAACACGCATCAGGATTTGTCCCGCCCCTTCTGCCTGTAAACACCCGCGAGCCTCTGTAATGTCATCGGCACCTTTAAACAAATCTTACATAGAAAAACGAGGGGAAGCCTATTAGGGAGCAATGTCGGTTGGTGTTGACTGGTCGGTTGGCGCAGTTGGTAACACTCCTTCTGAGCCGCTGGTCCCGGTTCGATTCCCGGACAGGTCAAACATTTGTGTGTATGAACATGTCTGTTTGACCTGTGTCTGGGTGTGTATATGTATATAAGTGTATCAGTCATCAGGTTACCATAGTACAGGCTCTGCCTAGTTTGGGACCTGAAGACCTTGTGTGAATGTTGTCCCATATTATTGTTATTATTATAATGTAATACTGACTTGTAGTTATGGAGGGCGGAGTAGGGCGCTACGACGGGCACTGCGAACAATAGCTCGTCTTCAGCGAACGGACTCCCGCTCAGTTGGGAGAGCATTTCCGTATCCGCATCCGGACCTTGCTGTTCCGTTTGCTCCACCTGTAAATCAGGAAAGTAGACAAAGAATTAAATGATGAATTTAAATTGTTTCAAATCAAACTACAGTAACAGTAGCATAATAATCAATTGCTATTGCTGGGACCTGGGCCTTACTATCAGATCTGAGTAAGAATAATCATCTCAGCCATAGGACGTCCACCGGGGACCGGATGGAAGTAGCGGGAACCAGCCCTTATCTGCGATAATCAGGTCGTCTGCCCACCTTGTCGGTGGCCATCCTATGCTGCGCTTCCCAGTTCGTGGTCTCCAACGGCCATCAGTTCTTCGTGATATGTGCTCTGCTTACTGCCACTTCAACTTACTAGTCCGATAAAGAAAATTAAAGTTTATAATACGATTAGTACTTTTTTTTACAATATATAAATCTTTTTTAAACTGACGTGGTTTTGACACATTATCTTTTATATTTATAATTCTAATGTACGTGTGTGTCCTCCTAAATGGCTGGACCGATTTGAATGAATTTTTTGTTTGCGAGTGGCGCCCTGGATGGTTTAGATTCACAAATCAGCCCAGCAGATGGCGGTGCAGTCGTAAAAAAAAATTACCTGTGCGAAGCCGGGACAGACCGCTAGTATATGTATAAAACACGGGAATTACACACGTAGTAAGTCTGAGTCAACCTCTGACTGTTTTATAGATTCAAAATATATCAATCGGAATACCTCAGGATCAGGTTCCTCCGGGTCTGAGTCAGCTTCGAGTATGAGGGGGGCAGGTTGCGGTATTTTCGGCCCTCGTTGGCTTGCTTTCGACTTTGTATTTTTGTTAGCTGCCTTCTTTTGAGCTTTCTTCGAATCCTTTTCAGCTTTTGCAGACTGAAAAATAGAGGACGACACATAGTTAATTCTAAAAAAGAATATCACTGTGGTGATAATCTAAAAGTTTAAGCCTTTTGAACCAGAAAGGCCGCTTCCAACCGGTCCTTGAGGAGATGAGGATGTCCAGAGAATGTCCTAATGCTTTAAGGATGAAAGGTATAGTATTAATATACTCCCAAAGATTTCACCCATCAATATACAGATAGGCAGATTTAGAAGAACTTAGCGATCTATGCGATTGCATAAGACTGGACAAGATCACAACCAGTAGTTTGTTCGGATATTGGAGCCATCGAAGACCAAGACTGACTTTGCATCACTGAGCCAGTGGAGAGTCAATAGTCTTGGTCTTGGATCTCACTTGCTCAGTACAGAACTTTTCAATCTTGACTGTAGCTTGCTAAGACGGACTCGTACTGTAGAGTACTATCAGTTAGACTTACGTAAAATGCTTACTTGTAACATGAGCAGAGCAAACTCCCGATCTTCTTCGTCCTGATCTTTATACTTTTCTTTGATTTTCTTCATTTTGCCGTGCTGCCCGCGCTTGCTTTGCTTTTTCTCATCTTCTTGGATTTTCTTCTTCTGTTCTTGTTTCTTTGCCGGTTTCTTCCCGGGTCTTTTGGGTAGAGATGGGAAGGATAGAGGCTTGTCGTCGCCTATTGAGTGTCACATGTATATATAATTAAATCGGTTTGGGCCAAGCCATTATTGCTTCTCTTAGTGGTTACACTTGTTTGAATGGCTATGTTATCTTTAGAGTTTGCTATCAAAGTTGATCAGTTGAACCGATGATGGCTCAGCAGTGTGAGCGTCGGCTGTCAAACTGACGGACACTGGTTCAATCCCCAACAACGGCTCGAGCTTCCGGTGAAGGTAACACGGTTATCAAACTCATACCGGTGGTAGGATACTTTCGAGTACCAGCCTAGCTGACAACCACCCTCAAGTTTGAAAAACTGTCACTAAACACATTGTGTGTTCAGACAGCAGTTGTGAGAGCCAGTAAGTACTCTAGATCTAGCGTGATAACACTTTCAACCAGATTGTGACTGACCATCAAGCGAGATAGTGGTCAAAAGCTCTAAATCTAAACAGAATAAAAAAAAATAAAAAATAAACGAAACAGAATGCATCGCCATTGGCCATTCAGTGCACTCATACCTTTATTACATAAACAACTTAAATCCCCATTCTATCAGTCGACTGAAAAGTGGACGTACGGCATAGCGCCACCGCTAAGTGGAGGATATACGACCTACACGTATGGAACGTTTTGCTTCCACTTTCTTAATGTCTACTGGCAAAGAATGTACTTCTTTGCCCGAGTTGCTGAGACTAAGTTTACACTTAGCACCAGGTGAGACAGTGGTCAAACGCAAAGAAAAGACGATTTTTAATCGGGCACATTTTATTTATAAAAATAAATGCGCCCGATTAAAATAAAAATCCGACTTTTCAAGCACATTTTAGTGGTTTCGGGTACACTGGAACTGATGAAATTTGTCTTTGTAAAAGTTCTGAGGAAATTATTTTTATCTAATACTAGCTGACCTGGCAAACGTTGTTCTGTCATATGAATTATCGAAAAAAGAGGAAAGAAAATTCATTTACATTACTTCGCGTCAATGATTGACGGTTGAATTATTTGAATATTTGATCATACAAAAATAATGGCGATGAACAAATGGCGGATTAGGTAGGTAGGAGCGTGAAAATACTTTACGACTTGCTGCAGGTGCATGCTTGGTGTTTTATTTCCGGATCGAATCAGAATGAGGAGATCCGTAGAAGAACAAAAGTCAGCGACATATCCCAGCCAATTACCAAGTTGAAGTGGCAGTGGACAGGGAATATAGCTCGAAGAGCTGATGGTTGTTAGGGTGAAAAGGTTCTCAAATTGAGACCACGAGCTGGCAAGCGCATCATAGTACGGCCACCTACAAGGTATATAGACGACCTAAGATCGCAGGAAAGGGCTGGATGCGGGCCGCTTCCATCCCTTCCTTATGGAAATCAACCGAGGAGGCCTATATCCAGCAGAGGACGTCCTATGGCTAAGATGATGATGATGACTTTCAAACGTTCAGTTTCTAATACTTACTTTTATCAGATGCTTCAGATATAGTCCTAACTTTCGTCTGCATTATCACCTCGCCCGTACCATGATCCACCTTAATGTGTGTATCTGGGAACCCATCTTCAGAAGAATCACTTTCTTGGTCTGCCTCATTCTCTTCTCCTTCCTCGTTTTTATCTTCTTCGTCGTTCTGTGTATCTTCTTGCATTATTTTTTTCGGTGATTGAGAATTTTTATGATTTTGTATTTGGACTTCTTTTGATACACTTTCTGTGTTTTGTGTCGACTCTTCTGCTATTGTTTGTAGTGATATAGGTTTATTGTCTTCTTTGTCGGATTCGTCTGTGGAATGAAAAGATATCCATATTTATTCACAAAATAATTATAATTTTTACTCATTTGTGACATTAAATAATCAGATTTGCAACTCTAGAAACTAACAAAGTGCCGAGTAAAACCACCAGAAATTGACTAGCAATTGAATAAAACTCATCTAATATTAGAGACAGTGTAAGCAGTTATACGAATTTGAATTTTGGTGCAACTAAAATAAGAAACATCATTCTAAAGAATTTCAGTTAGTTTGTGCGATTAACAGATTTAGTCATTATCTCCAAGTATCTTAGACACTTCTGGAGTTAGCCTTAATCAGTCACCAGTGAGTGAGAAGCCTGCGAGATAGTAGAAACTATTCCATAAAATTGCCATACTGATTCGTTGAGCCTAAATCGTGTCGAACACTTTTGTCACGATGGAATTTCATGAAACATTTGTGAATTGTAATATTACCATCATCAGAGACAATTATCTCCTGATCTTCCTCTTGTTCCTGTACGGAAGTGACGTCAGACACGGAGTCTTCAACTGCGATCGGTTTCCGTTCGTCACGATGTTTGTCTATGCAGCTGTCTTCTAGCTGAAACACGAGTACATGGTTAATGGACTAGAAATGTGCAAGTATTTAATAACAATGATTCTACTACCAATTATTTATTTTCAACTACACACATACATTTATATATTCACGGCTCTCTCCCGTAGGAGTAGACAGAGACCACAGCCTTCCAACTTCCAAATGCTATGATCCCTACACACTTCTTCCGCTTCACACAAGAGCGTCGGTTTAGGTTGCTCTTGACCTGGTCCTTTCATAGAACTGCCTCAATCCGATTCCAATAGTATCATTCATTTCACCCATGTATACCTGCTTAGTCAATCTCCTTTCGTTCATTCTCTACACATCAATAAACCAAAAACCAAAGAAAAGTTTGTTAAGATGTTAACATACTTTTCTCAATCTTAAGCACTACATCTCCGTTTATACCACAAGATTATTAATTATCAACTAATGCCTTCTACTTTCAACTATTATTATGGAAAAAATGAAACATAATGCAACTCACATAACATCTATTTCCAAGCGATAGAGGAGCCTAGCAGGGTTATCATCGCCTTCAATCTGACGGGCGCTAGTTCGATGCCCAACAAAGGCTTGAGCTTCCGGTGAAGGCGACACCGTTATTCTGCAGGTACTGGGGACCTTGCCACCACAGCATAACTAGTGGTAAGGTTCCCACTACCGGCCTAGCTATCTGCCACCCTCAAGTTTGAAAGACTGTCTACCAAACACATAGTGTGCTGGAAAATGACTCTGACCAGCTTTCGAACTGAGGGTGGAAACACGGTGATGATAAAGAATAAGAAATTAAATTATGGAATCAGCTTTAAGCAAGCTGATTCTACCTTTACTTAACTACTACTACTACTACTTAATTTACCAGCAGAATGTATAGTTATCATGAAGTAACATATGTTAAGGGATCCCGTATTTTTATTTTTTATTTTCTCTGTATTTCCGAAAAAATACGACCTGGGTATCTTCAAGTCACGAGTGAATAGGTATCTTCTAGGCAGGCGTGCTCCATCGTAGACTGCATCTTCACTTAACATCAGGTGAGATAGTGGTCAAACGCTTGCCTATACCAAATAAAAAAAAATCCCCTTTTTAAAATTATCCATATAAAAATTAAGAGTAACCCAAGGTGTACTTAGATATTTAATTTGGGATTATTTTCTGCTCAATGCCATTTAACTTGCTAATCCGCTGGGACATATTAAAGACTTTAATTCTTCTACGGGTTTCCTCTTAACGAGATCTCCTCTCAATAGCTCGTAGTTTGCTTGAAACTGCTAGCTTGCCTAAAAGGTCCATAGTAAGAGATCACGTCTCAGTTTCATATACTTAGTAAGGAAGACATCGGTAAGTTCACAACACTTTCGGTAGATGCGCAAACGCAGAATCGCAAAGCCTAACTCTAAAATTACAAAAATGAATAATCAAGTCGATACATCCCACTACTGGACACAGGCCGCTCAGAAAGAAGTGTTGCCATATTCCAGCATGTTATACAATGCGGGTTGGCGAATAGGATAGTAAGAAGCCCAATGTCAGGAGTTTTCAGAGGGCACAAGAGCTTCAAATTATTATTTTAGAATTCGGACGGCACACTATGTTTCTGGCTAAGACTGATCCTGTGGACTGAAATACTGACGTGACTCACCCGGAACATGAAACTGAAGCCGAAGTTCAGCTGGTCACAGAGCAGGTAGTTCTTCTTCCCTCGGATCATGAACGAACCCGTAGTCAAGTACTCTCCGGTGGGAGCGGACTTGGACACTTGGTGCGCTTGGACCCACCACGCTCGAGTCAGGACCTTGGCTTCCCACGCCACGCTGCGATACGGGACAACGTGTCAAGTTTATATGGGTAGAGAATGGAAAATAATTGCACGCCAGCTATCCGCTTGCTGCTTTCTTTTTTTACCAATACATCAATTTCAATTAGGAATAAATATTACTAAATAATTTTGAATGAATGATAATTATGTTGATATAATATGGTACCAGTTGTGAGCATTTTTTTCATTGGTAATCTATATTAATATAAATTAATATTTAAAGTTTGTGAGTTTGTAAGGTTGTAGGGTAATCTATGGATCTTACAAACCCTGTTGAAAATTCTTTTAGCAATCGAAAGTATTTGTGAGTGTCAGAGGCTCATCATCATCCTCATCACGACCGTTTTTCACCACCACGCGAGTGAAACCGCGGGGCGCAGCTAGTAGGTAATGTTTTGATTACTATCTCACCTGATGTTAAGTGATGGTGCGGTCTACGGCGGTGCAAGTTTCCCTAGGAGATACCTATTCACTCGTGATTTGAGTACAATGATGAATGGATGATAATTTTGGTACCAGGTAGACAGGTTTACGAATTAAAAAACTATCGTCCACGGTAGAAAACCGGCCTCATATCAGCGATGTGCTGATCGTGCGATCAACGCTGGTCTTCAGTTAGAGCTTTTTTTATACTGTATAGGTCTAGCTTTTCACTACTGTCTCACTTGACGATGAGGTCAAAGATGGTATCAAGCTAGACCTAGAATGCTTACTGGCGACAGTTTTTCAAACTTGTGTGTAATAGGTAGCCAGGCACCTACTCAAAAGTAACCTACCACCATGCGGACAACTTGGTAACTGTGTTAACTTCACCGAAAGCTCAAGCCGTTCGCGTTCGTGGCGATCGAACCAGCATCCGTCAATTTAACAGCAGACGCTCCCACCGCTGAGCCATCATCACTTCAAAAAAGCTTATGCTTACATTTTTTTCAGTTGATTATCCAATTTGTAAACCTGATTTGTTCCGGCTTTTCTTTCATTTTCTCTTTCAAATACAAATATATATTTTTTTTTTTTTTTTTTTTTTTTTTTCTCAGCCATGTGAGTCCACTGCTGGACGTATGCCTCCCCCATATAGGGGGGATTTGCCAATACTCGCCACGCTTGGCAGGCGGGTTGGCGAGCGCAGAATGATTTCAGATCCTCAGAAGGCGCTGCTGCCCACCTCCTGGTACGTTATCCCTTAGCCGACTCTTACGGCACCCACGGGAAGAGATAGGGGAGTACTATTCTAGGCCGGTACCACCACGGCCAAATATATATGATACAGTACAAATCATAAAAACCTTCAAAATATTGCCAAAAATTATATCATTTAATTCGAGGTATACCTGTACGCTACAGCAGCCTGTCCAGCTTCGTTTAAAGTTCTGGGATGGATAGTCCCACCGCTGGGATTCTTGACAATAACAGACGAGGCTCCCGATACGTCCGCGTGGACGTACACGTCGGCATTGCGCATGTACCGCTTCACTAGGAGCTCGTTTTGTTGTTGGTCCCGACCGGCTATCACCTGCAATTATTCCAATTCTAATTAAGTCAAAATTCAGTGATTTGTGATAACAATAAACTACTAATGATTCGGGACTGTCAGCTAAACAGTAACTTAATGGCGGCAGAATTCGCACTTATATCTTTTTTATTCAAGTAGCAAGCGGGCTTTATTATTATTAATATTTCAGTTACCTGAAATATTTGATTTGTTATTGCGCGCTTATCAATATCAATTCTACTAAACACATTGATCATAGATTTTTATGGTTTATTGCATTAACAATTTGTTAGGCGGAACTTACGTTCAAATTATTTGAAAGAAAACATTCGGCTACTGGTGGGACTTTAACCCACGACTACAGAATATACCGTAGATGGCGCTAAGAACAACATCCCCTCAGATGTTAAAAGAAGCAAGAAATTCGGACGCTAGTGAAGTGATACTATAGCTTAGATAGACAAAGCGACAGGACGGTATTCTGTAGTCGTAGGTTAAAATCCCACTAGTAGCCGAATTTTTTTCTTCGAATAATTTGAACGTTCATCATAGATAATGAATTCTTTTTTGCCAGTTTTTCTTGCTACTAGAAGTATAATTGTAATGGCTACACAAATCTAATGTCTACCGCAATGCAATTACGTACAGTGTAATCGAGATGCAATTGTGATGTAAGCGGAATACCAAGTTTATTTATGATTACATTTGAATCACTATTGCATTGTTTATTAATTGCTTGTCATAATAAATAAATGGATATAAAATGTAAAAATAAGGAAATATAAAAAGGAAAATAAAAAGATTATGTATAGTGTACTACTTTACTAAATGAAAGGGAAAATGGGGAGGGACTTCCGGGCTAGGCTGTTCACTTATGCCTACACATAATGCAACTCAACATAAACATTTATGTACTTTTATCATTGGAAATTCTCGCGAGTTCCACACATTATTTTATATATTTGTCAGTCATATCAGTGGTCGCCGCGATCTGGCAGCGTAAACTCACATGAGGATGGGCGTCGAACATGCCCGAAACCTAGGTAAAAACTTCGACTATAAACGTGAGTAAACCCGGATAATAAATATATATAATAATATTTATGTAAGTGCTTAACATTCGCTAAAAACATACCTATGAAATATCTTACTCACCAGATAGTTATCTGACGATATGAACCAGAAGAATTTCTCGAACCAGTACGTCCGTCTCGCTTTGATAATACTGCTGACTGTGTGAGCCTCTTTCAAAGTCTGTTTGGTCTTGCGTTCCGCACTTTTTAGAGCTTTATCAGCGGATTCCAAAGTCTTTTGCTGCTTTTTGGCCGCGCTACGTTTTTGGTCATAATATCTGCAAAAAATTAGAAAGTTAGAGACCAAGATTTTTAGATGCGAGCTTGGCTTTGGATGTTTTATGCTTGCGGAGCAGCAAATTTCAACACCCACAATACTCCCCGAATCGAGTATCCTGGAATCGAGGTCCTACAGCAAATAAGATTATTTTTGAATTTTTAAATATTTCTATTTATTATGAGCCTGCGTTTGACCACTGTCCCACCTGATACCAGCCTAGCCAGAAACAACCATCATGTTCGAAAATCTGTAACCAATAACACAGTGTGTTCAGGCAGCTTCCATGAGAGCTATCAGTATCTAAATTACCAGAAAGTATCAGACCTTCTCGACGACGCGACATACAGTCGACAAAAAAAAAAGGTGTACCAATTTTAACAAAAGTCTCTGTGTAATCACAATAGCCATAAGGTCGAACCTATCTATCAGAATAGAAAACAACCTTGTTGTTTTATGATGTCAAATGATCTTCAACCATAGGACGGCCATATTTTGTTGGGCCGACTGTACATAACGAGCCCATATTCTTCATAATTATAATAATTTCTTCCTAAATAGATACATCATTTATTACAGTAACTAACATAAATCTAAACTTACCTTCGAGCATTAGCAAATGCCGTTAAGGAGAGGTCGATATCCACCATCATCGGCTCCAGTTTTTCAGTTCCTTCATCATCATCACTACCGTCATCATCATGCGTGTAAGGGTCGTGCAGCAGCAGAGTGATGTGATTGGTGCTGAGTTTAAGATGTTTAATGCACGACGCTACTGGGTCGTTGTTATCTTGAGCTGTCTTTACTAGGAGACTGATGTCGTCCCAGGACATCTGGGGAGTGGAAAAGCATTTTTATTTATTTTATTTATAGCTAGTACAGGTAGCTGTTCGTGAGACATCGATCAAATATTGGTCGATTTATATTTGGCAAAGATTATGGTCTCGTCGAGCATAATTTGCTGTGACAGGTTGACGTGAACGGTCATGATCAAATATTGGGTGGAGCAAATAATGCTCTAGTTGAATTCGAGAACGCCGCACATCCGCTGTCAGAGCAAGATATGGCTTGGCCGATGGAGCTGCTGAACGCACGCCAGACGTATTATATATCATAACAGTACAATATGAGACGCATTATTAATATAATTCCTTGTATGTTATGGTTAAATAATTAAGTATTGTTGAGCAATTAAGTGTACATTTCAAAATAGACTCTAGATAAAATGACATCGCTTAGCAGTTCTCACTAAGATATCCCGTATCAAGAACTACTTCAGTCGATCCAGAATTATCCATTACAAAAAGTCTAATAGGCTTCAAGAGTTGGGCAGTGCGTGTCGACCATCAATAAAAAAGTCACTGCTAGAAATGCCTCCAAAACTTGTTATACCGAATAGTCCTGTACCGATTAATCGCCATTCCCTACGGCAAATAGTTGAATAATTCGCCATTATTATTCGAAGTAAAATCGGAATTTATAATAGTAGTTTATGAAACTAACTATCATAATGAGGGTTCTTAAAACACGAGTGTAAGTAAAAAAAAAAGAGCTGTAGGTAAGTATTTATAGTATTACACAAGTGTTCTTCCTATTCTTATTTATGTTATACAGCCTTTATCCATCCTCGATAATTGGACTATCCAGAAAATCCAGATCCAGAAAAATATTTATCAAATCCAACCAGTAGCACCTGAGATTAGCGCATTCAACCAAACAAACAAACTCTCCAGCTTCATAATATTAGTATAGATAAGATATGTTGGTGAACTCTACCCTTAGGCTGCTGTTCACCAAATAAAACGTCGTGCCTCGATTTAGCACGCAAACCTAGAAGGTAATAATAATAATATTGATAAATAATACCTAATAGTAATAATACCTAGTGTAATTCTAAAGTAAGTGTAACCAACTGACCTGGTTGGCTATGGCGGCCTGAATGGCAATCCTGGCCTGTTCTATGAGCGGTTCATTCCGCGCAATCAGTTCTGCGGCACGACGATCCTTCACTTGCACTTGGGACAGTTCCGTCACGCGCTTGTCGTGGTCTTTCCGGACATTTGATAGCTTCTTCATTGCTTCTCTTTCCACTTGAACGGTCTGGAATAACGTGAAAAGATGGTCTATTACATTTTATTTAAAGTACTAACGTCTGCAACTGCGCACCAGTGGAAAATAAACTTCGCCATGACAGAAAAATATAACCAAGAGCATCCTAATAATATGATGAAAGAATATATTTACGCTAATAGTCATCAGGTTACCATAGCACAGGCTCTGCCTAGTTTGGGACCTGATGACCTTGTGTGAATGTTAAAAAAATAATAATTATTATTATAATTATAAAGACGAAAGATTATCTGTCGTTTGTATATTTGTTACTCCTTTACGCTGAAACGACTATACGGATTTACATCAAATTTGGAACGAAGATAGCTTATACTCTGGAATGACACATATGCTACAAGTAATCCCGGAAAAAGTATAGTTCCCGTGAGATAATTGAAATAGCGTGAAAACCGTAATCCACGCGGGTGAAACTGCGAGGAGCAGCTGAGGTGGAAACCCAGAAACTGCAGGCTTTGGTTTTGTGAGTAGATTTGTTCGTACTATTTGTAGATGGTATATATATGCCATCTACAAATAGTACGATAGGACGAAAAGGTTATATATACCGCTTAAGTTTGGGTCGTCACTTAACATCAGGTGAGACAACGGTAATACGTCAGCTTATAACATTAAAAAAAAAAAAAAAAAATGGGTAACTAGTAGTTCTTTTTTTTTAAAAAAAATAATAATAATTCTTTATTGGAACTTAAACAATTGAACAAAAATAAAGAAAGCACGATGGTAGCTGCGAAAGTTTTTTTTTTTTAAACTGTGTTGCAAACACCAACGCCCTCCTTCGCCCTCTCTATATGTTATAGATACAAATACGTTTATTATAGCCAAGTTTACAGTGCACAATTAACGTAACTATACCTGCTACATAACTTAAGAGAACATTTACAAAAAAGAGAAAAAATACTATGTTGACAAACATTTGGTGCAAATAAAAAGCAGTGAACCCAAAGGCTCTCGAACTAGTAAGATTGTGTTTCAAGAGCCTATGCGTAATGTATGGATCTGAATATAGGTTGCAGCAAAAGGGGTAGATGAAAGAACAGTGCATGCGGCAGAAATGAAAATTATGTGGTGTGACTAGAATGAACAAGATAAGGAATGAGTACATCAGTGGAACCTTGAAAGTAGCACCAGTGAATGATAAGTTGAAAGGGCTTGGTATGGACATGTCATGAGGAGGGATGAAAATTAATATAACAAAAAAAGTACTTAGCATGAATGTGGATGGATATAGAGGTAGAGCAAGGCCGAAGAAGGTATGGATGGACTGTGTGAAGAATGATATGTTAAAGAAAGGTATGAGCACTGAGATGACTAGTGATAGAATAGAGTGAAGAGAAATAAATATTCATGTATCTCTATCAGATGAAGAGTTTACAGAGATGTCGTTAGATTGAGAAATATGGTAAAAGTAGAATCAGCTACACCGACAAGAGCAAGGCTCTTAAATAAAAAATGTATGTATTTATGCTTATGCTATAGACTGACTTTTCCTTTGTTAGCTTCAATACTACATGTATGAAGAATGTTATCAAAAGGCCTTAGAATTAAAATACAATCCGAATGGTAAACAAGTTGGTTAGTTGTTATACAGTATCATACCTTCGTAAATAGATACACATAATATAGGATACCTTCATATCAATTTTCTGCCCTTCCAAAGCAGAAAAGAACTCATCCACGGCTCGATCAAAACTGGGATACTCTACATAGGGTACGTCTTTAAGCTGTTGGTACAGCATCGGATGGAAGTCTGTGTTTGTGAGGAGGTAAGTGGGATCACCACCTTCCGGGTTAGGGCGTTCCTCTTTCTTTTGAGTTATGTAGCCCTGAAGAAAACAAGTAATTGATTAGTTGTTTTAGTAAAATGAAAAACGCACGCCGAGGTAGTACCATAAAAGAGTGCTCCGAGTCGGTCCCAGTTTTTGAGTTACACTCCAATAACTGAACGCATAAGTGGATAAAACATAATAGTTGCGGGAAGAGAAATCGGTGAACATACAGAATGACAATTAATCCCGTAAATTTTTCACCAAAAAATGGAACCGACTTCAACACTCAAAACAAAAGTGTGAAATAACTTTTCGAAGTCGGGTACCATGCTCACAATATTGTAATGATAGTTACTTTTGTGAACTATCATGGTTCACAAAAGATGAACCATGATAGTTCACAAGTCGAAGTCTTCTTGTTGAAGTCATTTTCTGATGACTTCAACAAGTTATCAGAAAATATTTTCGTTAAGTTTACGTAACTTTAAATTGAATATTTATAAATTTTACCTTGGCAACTTGATTTCTGGCATCATCAAGCAGCTTTTCAGCCTGTTTCAACGCTGTGGCCAGCTTTTCTATATCATGTTCTATGTTGAAGCCTTTCCCCGTCTCTTTGACTACTTTCATGTTGCCCGTCAGACCGTTCTCTAGCAGGACATGATCTATTATTGACGAACCATATTCTGTAATAATAGTTTAAGCCGTTTTATTCAAAGGGTTAAGTAACAGTAAAAAAACCGGACAAGAGCGAGTCGGATTCGCCCACCGAGGGTTCGTTTCCACAATTTGTAGGTACATATTATAAAAACCATTTTAGGTACGTATTATAAAAAATAGTATCAATTTACTTTAAAACAAAGGTATTTTTTTTCATTCTTTGTCATAAATCGAAAACTATACATTATAAAAAATTCTTAAAAATCTGTTTAAGCATGTGTCAATGATGAAGTGTAATGGTGAAGCCCTTTCACACGATACCCCACATGACACGGTGAATTCAATTCAAAATATGGACCACCGCCGTTCGTTGCATAAAGAACCAGTTTTTTATGATTTAACTACAAATGTATAGTTTTCAGATTGTTCCCTATACTTGTAGTAGAAGACGGTTTTACTTCCCAAAGTTCATAGTGTTAGGTGAACGGAAAATGCCCTATACATTTTTATTCCCTTGAGAGTGTCGAAATATACGTTTCTTTCGGCATAGACGGCCGTATCTTTTTTTTACGTTAACTTAGAAGTTTGATTTTTTTACATCTTCAAGCGACCAAAGAGCTAAGTCCTATAAGTCTTTACCTCCACGCGTTACCGAGATAAAGGGTCTTGACAGACGGACGGACGGACAACAAAGTGATCCTATAAGGATTCCTTTTGAAGAACGGAACCCTAAAAACGGTGAATTAATAAAAATCACATATCTGGAAAGGATAAAGATCAAAGGATTATTTCAGGAAGTTGTACGCATGTGTGCATCCTTTGATATTATATTATCCAATTAGCAATTGCAACTTTTTAAATTAATTTTTCACCAATGGAAACCTCAAAGATATAGTATATATAATAGTTATAATATATTCTGCAAATTATTCTAGTATTATTTTCAGAGTTCCGTTGAATAACATTCTTGTGGTTAGTCAAATTGGAATCTAATGAGCACGTTAGATAATTCTATCTATCTATATGCTATCCATGTAGACAGAATTAGGGGAAGATGGCGTACATTCATAAGAAAAATGGAGACATGCATGACCCTCAGTCATGAGGAATAGAAATCAAGCAGTGGGAGTAGGTTAGTCAAATTAATGCACTTTTTCAGAAAAGATTGTCACAAACATAATATATACTTTTTGAACACAACGTGTCGCCTAAAATATCAAACCTTACATACACTAAGGACCAAACTAGGTATCAACCATAGCGTATTCTCGAAAATCCCGACATGCACGACCTCCGATATTTTATCGGATAAGTTGACGGAACAAGCAAAAAGTCCACATGACAATAAGTGGTAACCTATGCCTATAGAGAGATGCACTGCGCCCGTCACTCTAAGACATTGTAAAGTGCACTTTTAAGTGCCTGTAATTTCACCGGAAACCATACCCTTCAAACCGGAACACAGTAACACTGGAACTCTACTGCCTGGCGGTAGTTCGGTAGGTAGGCGCTTCTTTTAGCATGAATCAGTATGGCAATCGTATAGCAGCATAAATATATTTTGTATAGCACATCTGTATAATGCACAGAGAATTGATAAATTCTCTGTGCATTATACAGATGTGCTATACAAAATATAACATGAGCGTTTACTCAATTCAATAATTTTACGCTATTTAGTTTTCTATAGACTATCGTCTATTCTTGCAATGATGCGTTCAATTGTTTATAGAAGATGACTGCCTTGGCTTCAGTTTGTTGTGCTGCAGGTACAAGGGCACATAACTCCACATATTATGTCTGTCGTGGATCTCTTACCTAAATTAGGATTAAGTATCTTTTTAAGATTATCTCCGGGTCTGCCTTTTGAGAGCATATCCTTGATAGCATCACTGGAAGGAGCCTGGTAGCTTGTCTTTGCCCGGTCTAATGGATACTTCTCTTTAACGGCAAACCTGTAAAGTATTGAAACACCAGCTGTACCGGCTATCTATATTCATAATTAAATTCACTTCATGTTGGTTCTCATTGGTGGTTCAAATACGAACGACCAATGAGAATAAAGATGATCATTTGATAGGATTTGTTAGATAAAAGCACCAATAAGAATGAAGACGAAGAGACATTTCATAATGTGTAATGTTCTCCGGTAAGGCCGCAGATTTGTAGCTCACAAATTCGTTAAGAAACATAATAAATTGAAATCGTAATGTTACCGTAGTATTATACCAGTTACCAATATTTATGAGAACTGGAAATAACCGACGAATCAATTTTATGACTTGAAAACAAGTGCAATAAAATTAAGCGACACACAGCTTGATATAAGTAATGGATTTTGGAATCATTTTATTGTTGGCGGAAGGTTGAGCCAGCAGAGATTCGCTGATGATGCACATTGATGACTCTCCCTGGAATTTCTAAAGAAAAAGCTGTTATGCTCATACAAGCTAGTGATGTGAAAAGGTCCAGATGACATTGCCCAATTTTCGTGCAAATTGTCGATTGCATATGGTCAACAAAAGATTGGGATCTGAATTGGGTACTCGCACAACTCGTACAAATATGATGAATTTAATAATCGTTAAATTTAAAAACGAGTTCGGTGCTTGCATTGCTGGTCGAACGCTAGCTTATAATACTTAAAAAAAACATTGTTACCTAATTTTGTCCCCTTCAACATGCGGCCTGAGTACATTCAATATAATCCAGTCACAGTCGGTGAGCACAATGTTCCCTCTATCATACAGCTCCAGGATGACATGGTATGCTGCCTCGCCACTGCCAAATTGTAAGTCTATGATACGGTCGATGCCAAGCTGTGAGAGCTTCTCCAGACGTTTGTTTTTAAGGTGCTTGCGGAGCTAGAATACAAAATAATTTTACAATTTTTCAAACAAAATTTGTACAATATGAATGTATACATAGGCTCCTAGTCTTTGCCATCAGGTAGAATGATTCAATTCTTCTACAAATTTTGTAGTACATTTTTTGTTTTACCTTAGAAATTGATAATTCATAGACCCATTTGGAAAAATCTTTTTGTGTCCGAAAGGGTACATGTGGTTTCAGATTCATACCATTAAAACCATCTAAATTAGATGTGTACTTTCCTCTATTACACTAATATTATAAAGGCGAAACTTTGTCTGTCTGTTTGTCATTTGTAACACCTAAATAACTGATTTGCATGACATTTGGAATGAACGTAGCTTATACCCAGGAATATACATTATACCATAGGCTACTTTTATCCTGAAAATATTGACTGTTTCCATGGGATAATGGGAAGACACAAAAACCGTCAGTACCACATACAATTTCACCGAAGGTAACACCGGGAGGCACAGCTTATTTTCAACAAAATTAGTCAGATTTATTACTGTTTATAGATTTAAATCTCCTTTTTAAATTACAGATATTTATATATTGGCTCTTTATTCTTCTCATTACTTACAACTAGTTTTTGATAGTTAGCGAGTTTTGATTTCACACAAATTGTTAAAGAAATAATAATAAAAATCCACATTAACTATATTTTGAGCATGTTATTTCTCAAAAACAACAACAATTTAATACAAATCATTAGTTTAGTTAAGGCATTGGAGGATCACTTATGTAAATAAATTCATTAACACCATCATCACTTAACATCAGGTAAAACAGTGGTCACATGGAAGCTTATAATATATTTTTTAAAACCTACTGTTAACCTAAAGTTACCACTGATTTATCCTAAGACCTCTGTTAATAATATATTTACTAAAAATTTATTATGGTATTGTGTCAATAAACATATGTACTGTCTTCAAATTAATATTTACAAGACTCTTAAACCATTCAAATGAACACATTACACATTCCAAAGCAAATAGTTTGAATTAAAAAAAAACTAAAAAGGCATTAATTAGTTGCAAGAAACTTGGACACCATTCTTTGCAGATAGGTTTGAATTGAACGAGACTGCTCCCATCCCTATCGATTTTAAAGAAATATCACAGAAAAGTCACATCCTCCCCATTCATTTTCATTTTGTAGGTACTTTATCCGTCCATATTTAGATGTCAAAATATAATACTTTGACATCTAAATAATGAAATTTGACTATTGGGTGGTAGTCAAATTACAAACCAGTCACAAAATAAATATGGTTGGAAGGAAATTTAAGTGTCACTTCTATCACAGCTACCAAGTACCAACTTTAAAACATTCCTTTATGTAATGATTACTTTTTTAAAACAACTTTTTAATACTTAGAACTAAAAGATAACTTATTACCTTCATAGTAAAACCTGAAGGGGCAACATTTTTCGGCCACTCAAAGTGTGTGGTATGAAATCTGTTCCCTGATTCGAGCAACAATATACATTTTTCCTCAGATTGCTGCAGTCGAATGACATATGTCCGGTTGTCAATGTCGTAGACTTGGTTTACTCGCATACCAATCAGTCTACAAAATGAAAAAAAAAACATTTTTTGATTTTAACATCTTCATTCAATGTATTATATATATTCTACAATAATAATAGTTATCAAACATCCAAATTTTGTAGGAAAAAATTCAGTTACTAATGGATTTGGAACCATGTCTACAGAATACTGTCTTGTCACTTTACCATCTAAGCTATATATCACCCTACTAGTCAATTTAATTTATTACTTCCTTGAACAGTTAATATCTAAAGGGGTGTTTTTTCTTCTCCTGTGGGTTCAAGTCTCATTTGTAGTTCAAAATAGTTCCACCAAGCATGATGCAATGAAAAAAAAACTCTTTGTTATTTCTCATGTTAAATATAGTTTTAGTCAATGATGTTTTACTAAAGATGACGTATATTCATACTGGGTGGTGCTCAGATTTTGTTACTTTACGACATAAACATGCTTACTGCGACAGATAATATGGTACAAATAATATAGAAAAGGATAGCTATATGTTTAGACTTGCGCTTGAATTGTGCGACTTCTACCTCATATAAACATATAATATCATTGGTTTTAGTCACCTGAATTTTTGCACACTAATTTAAAATTAACAATAAAATTCATTCACACTATATGTGGTAGAAGAAATTAGTAAGAGAAAATAATGGACTATACTATACATTACTTCAGTTTCATATTACATCTTAAACCGACTTGAAAAAAAGGAGGAGTTTCTCATTCGACCCGTATGTTCTTTCTAAAATACATTATAGAAAAAATAATAATTTCAAATTTGATAACATATTATGCATCCCACTAACATTATGAGTTATGGGAACTTAAATGTCTATAAATTAATTGTGTTGTATGTTCAGTTTAAATAATAACCAAACATATGCACGTAATTCGTAAATTTAAGGTCGTGATAAATTCTTTAGAACTTTAGTTCATGTTAGACATATTTTTGAATCTTACCTTTGTAGTTCTGTGACCATACATACTATATCGTACGTGTTGAATCGGGTCTTCATCTTGTTTTCTTCGGAAGCTGTAGAACAGTATTTTTATTTCGCCAAATAACTTTCGACAAATTGACCAAAAACAAATACGATGATGAAAATCTGATCACAGATTACATATAGTATTTTTTATTTTTTGGAGTATTTGAATACAGCGCTCACAGTGAATACGCCCGTTTTAAAATTGTATTCAGTATTCACAGACATAACGTTATAATACACGCTACCAAAAATAAACAGCAAATTGTACGCTTGTGTGTGCTAATGTCAGAGAAATCGGCTGATTGTAATTGTTTTGCTGACAACTATAAGTATTTTGATGAAGTTTGAAATCGTGATTTATGTTTAAATCGCTAAGTGCAACTTAGAATGTTTGTGGTGTGACGTCATTTGTAGCATTCTTTGCGTATATTATACGGACATTGTCATATTTTGAACCGACTTGTAGCGTGAATAATTCAAATATAGTGAATAATCTGAATTTTAAACCACAACACACAACCACAACCACAAACTGCCGAACGACTGGGGAGCGACCAGCTCCTGGTCGCTTTTATATAGAGAAAAAGTATAAATCAGCGCTCACACTGCTCTACGTCGTACTCCTGAGCGTTCTAAGCACAAGATGATGACGTTATGGATGACGTCATATAAATTTTGTGTGCAGTTGTCAGTGCATTTCGGAATGACTAAGCACGTTATCTGTGCTCAAAGCTCAAATGGAAACCGTACACCCGTAATTGCTGCCTTTTGTCTATGGTTGTTTTGTTTACAAACATTTACAAAGCACAGATTAATCAACAAATATAGTATAGTCCAGGTAATTAAGATAAATCAGTACTCTATTTAGTTTGTGATAATAAGAAAACGTCTGCCAACCCCTACTCCTTTCTGATCAGTGCCATACTCTACCTGGTACTTGTCTGCCCTACCCCTAGAGTGTATGTAAAAAGTCGGAGGCGCGGAGGTAGAGCAGCTCCCGCCCGCCGACATCAATGTTCGCCTCAGCGGCTACGGCTCACTTGATGTCTGCGCTTTGTTACGCAAGGGCGGAGGGGCTGCACTTCCCGCAGCGCCGTGCCGGAGCAGTCACAAAATATAAACTCAATGCATATAACCTCAAAAATGTTTCCCAAATGTTTAAAACTAAGGCAGAAAAGGGGTGTTATCGTTCATAAGAAAGGGTAAACCCTCCCACCCTATCGCCCCCTCCCCCCTCCGCCCTTTTACCATCCCCAAAATCAGTGTTTGAAAGTAGTGAGGGTAGAAATTAAAAAAATAATATCTCTGAAAGGGGGGGGGGATTCTGCAACTTTTCCTTCACAGGGGAGGTCTACACAGGTCCCCCTCCCTCACCCACCCCACCCCTCCCCCCACCCTTCCCTTCCCTCTTCCACACCTCCGCCTCCCTCGCTCACCCCCCTTAAAATCGATGTTTTACAACTAAAGTTGAACCTTGTTGCTTGCTATTTTTTTCGAAATTTATTACAAAAATCACTGATCAGAAGAAAACCAATCACCTATCTAAATTTCTAGGTTTCTGTTCGTTTAACACACACACAAGCAGACAATTCATCGCTAAATAATGGTGGTCGAAGAAGATTCAAAAGATTTTAAGCTAAAGCCGATGAGATGTGAATTGAATTTCCTGAGCAAATCTGATGGATCAGCACTGCTGTCACAAGGTAGGTATGAAATACTTATGGACAACCTATGGAAAATGTTACTTGCAAAGTTTAATTAATGAATGAATCCATTCATTGCACATATACAAGGCATAAACAATAGAGTAGAAGCACCAAACTTTCCTTTTTGATTTTATTGCCATGACTTCAGGGAATTCCAAGTAACATGTCACTACTAAGACTCATGAAGTATGCTCTTGGAAATTTGAGTTACAGAGTATAAAAATAAACTGTCAATAACATATAGAAATAGCATTTTTTTGAGTTATAAAGTGTAAATAATTCAAGTTACTGCATATGCAGGGGTTCAGCAGAAGTGAACAGCATTTTTTTTCGACTTACTGAAGATTATGACATAATAAAGTTCAAGTTTTAAATATTCCACTGTAATATCATATTTAAATATTGGGCAAAACGCATTGGTTTACCTTTACATATATACAGTAATCATTTTTGACAAATAGAAATGTAGAAATGTAATCTTGATATAGTATTTCAACTCATTCATCTAATAAGCAAGAATATCAATATTGTGGGACTTGCTTATGAATGAACCTAATTTATCCCAAGACATTTGGACACAGAGACATATTTTCTGAATATTTATTTCAGGAGACACAGTCACACTGGTCAGTGTGAATGGCCCTTTAGACATTAAGATGGGGAGTCAAAGCATTGAGAAGACCACATTAGAAGTACTATTCAGCCCCAAGAGTGGCAAACCTTCAGTCTCTGACAGGTAAATAAATTATTCAATAATAAATAAGAAATAATTTATATACTCAAAATGTATAACAGTCATAACTGCCACAGGCATGAACATGAACAGATTTTTTGAAATTAGGTTTCAAAAATATATTAAAATTCAAATATGTATTATGAGATTAATATCTCATAAAGAATTTGTTTAGTTCCCACAATTCCAACTCCATACGCACTGAGCGTTCTTACTTGTGTTGCTACATGCTCTGGGAAATTTTCAGCTCTTATAAAATAACGAAGGTCTGGCCATCATGGGCTCTTGGCATATTACGACTAATGCGCTGTCAAAGATTTTGTGCAAATCCATTCAGCCATTCCAGAGTGAAGGAGTAACAAATATAAAAGCCACAAATGACAAAAAAACTAGCCTTTATAATATTGTGATCAAAAGTTAATCTGAGCACATCTGGCACAGTGTCAAATTTTAAAAAAACAAAATATGTTTTACGCTATAATAATGTTAAGAATATAATAATGTACTAAGTCTCAAATTTCTGGTCTATTGTTATTTCTTAATATCACATCATTGTTTGGTGATTGAATCCTAAGCAATACCTGCATTGCCTAACAACTACCATCAAGTTTGAAAAACTGATACATAGCTAGATAATCATACATTTTACTCAGGCAGCAAATGGTTACTGTGGCTGAGTCGTCAGTTGCATGATTTCCGGTCCCTGGTGCCCTGGGTTGGTATCCGGCAGGGGCAAACATTTATGTGATCAGCATGGATGTTTGTCCCGGTCCTGTATGTTTTTTGTTATGATGTTTTTGTATTGTACATTGTGTATCCCTATGCCTCCCGCGATACAGGGGATCCTAGTGAGGGGGTGTATGATTGTGATAAAAAAAAGCTATCCTTGAAACTGTCACTGACCATTTAGTAATATAGTCAAACGGTAGACCAGTAGATAAATTTAAAAAACCCTGATCAGATTGCAATCGTTATGAGTATTCATAATCTATAATTTCATGGTCATTTCTGTTTCCAGGTACAAAGAGCATGTAATGAAACAAAACTGCGAGACATCGATATTGAGTAGCTTGTATCCTCGCTCTGGGATCACTGTTACAATACAGGAGCTAGAAGATTTTGGAGGGGTATGTATCTTTAATGGCTATTACGCAAAGCCGTCTTAAACTATGCTAGGGCCCTTGAAAGTGAAGTATTTTACGCCTCAGCTCTTAAACAAGATAAACATTTATTCAGGTAAAGGCATTTAGAAAAACATGATTTCACATCATGTTTTTCCTTAGTTTTCTTAGATTTCACAACTAAGGCAGCAAGATGGTTTTTAGAGCTCTTTGTTACCACCTTAGGATCCTGGGCAGAAGAGAGAGAGAGAGAGAGAGAGAGGTAGAAACCGCCGTATTTATATCAGAAGGCACAGCTGTTCTTTCGAAGGGGATTTATATTTATAGCATCATTAAAGCCAATCTTATGAATTTGAAAATATCATTCATTAGTGCTACTTTCAAGCTTCCTCTGATATACTAATCCCTTACACTAGTCCAATTACAAATACAAATACAAATATGTTTATTTGGACAGTAAATACAGGATACAAAAGCAACTTAAATATAATATGGTAACGAAAACATTGAAACATTACAAAACTATGGCGACTAATGTTGCTATCTATTGTGTCGTGCAAAACCTACACTAAGAAAACATATTTCTTGTGTCGTAGATTCTGCGTTTCCTTCAGTTATATTACAATGTGTAGTAGCCTAAACTGGATAAGGGAGATCTGACTAAAGGTGTAACTCAGGTTACCCTACACATCCATCGTAACATTCGCATCTACGCCACATGCACATTTCTTTCATCCACCAATGGCTGCCCAACACTCAGATCCATACATTACGTAAGGTCTCACTATACGTTTAAAAACTTTGCCCTTGAGTTTCATGGGCATTCGTGGATCGCATATTGGTCTCTGAAACCTCCATTTCATTCAGATTATCATATTATTCACCAATCATTTAGTTTCATTGTGATCAAATGGTATAAATAATAAACCAAACTATCATCCCCTGTCTATCCTCACAAACAGCTACTCTACACATTGTCACCAACCTTCTCTTGATCTATTAACAATTTCATTCATCTTACCCAATACTTTTATCCTCTTCAGCTGCTATCATGTGCTATAAACTGCTGCTGCCTGGCCCTGCTCAACTGCGGCGTGATGATGCGGAGCACGTTCGCGGCCGTCTCCTGCGCTATCGACGACCAGGGGAATGTGGTGCTGGAGCCCGCGGGGAAGTCCCTAGAGAAGGCGCGAGCTCTCATGACCTTCGTGTTCGACAGTCGGGACTTGACTCTCGTCACAGGTGCTCATCTCACTTGAACAGCTGTAGTCTGGTCTTGGTCTCAGCATGTGTAATTGTCGTAATCGTATGGTAGCCATAATGCAAAAAGTTGAAAGGAATATGAAGTAGCTAATGTTTTTTTTATCCGACAGCGGGATGCAGAGGCAGGTGATGTTTATCAATTTCTTCTCTCGTATATAGTCAGAAGATTTGATTGGTAAAATTGGAATGGGTTGAAACTGTTGTTTGTTCTGTTCAGCATTCGAAATGAGTGCAAAACTATTTCAATAATTAAGTTATTACTTCTTTGTTTTTAGTTTTTATTTAAAATTTATGTTTTGACACGTCTTTAAAATTAATCTATATGTAGTCACCCCTATTGTTTTTTTTTTATTATTAGCAGGTTTAGTTCAGACTGTTGTGCTCGGAATTTAGGACATCAAGCAAGTAATCCAAAGAGGTTACGGTGCTGGTACGCAGGGTTTTGTAACAATTATTATGATGTTCTACTCTACTGACTTGATGGTCAGTGACGATGTGGTCTAAGATGTATTCACGCTAGACCTAGAACGCTTACTGGCTCTCAAGGAGTGCCGCCTGAACACACTGCATATATTGTTTGGGGACAAGTTTTCAAACTTGAGGGTCGTAGCTAGCCAGGCGGATACGCGAAAGTACCCTGCCACCATCCTGGAAATTTGATAACGGCGTTACCTTCACAGGGAGCTCAAGCCGTTGGTGGGGATCGAACCAGCGTCTGTCAGTTTGACGCTGTGCTCAGCTGAGCTGTGTCCTTGTAGACAACTTTATCATTTTTGTGTATCATGGTGTCTCTAGTTATAGTTGTTCAAAAATAAATGTGTTTTCTTTCTTTCTAAAAATCATTAGTACTATAGGTGTATTGATACAAATCTTGATTCAAAATATCTTTTAATTTAGTGATGTAATGGTTTCAGGTTTCACAGAAGGCAGTTTCAGCGAAGACGCGTACAAAGAAGCCCTTGAGAAGTGCAGATCGGCCAGCGATCTCATATTCGCCTTCTATAGAGATATCGTTCGAAAATACTCTAATGTCTTATGATGAAAATAAAAAAATATTCACAAAAGAATACCATAGTTTTATTAAATGTACTTTTAAAAGTACTACATGATATATTAAGAATTGGCAATATTTTGAGATATTATTTTAGCTAGCTTCTGGACTAGGTTACGAATGGTCTCAAAACTGTACCCTAATAAATAACAAAAATAGCGTGTCAAATCTCTCATTGACACCATTTCCCTTTCTTTCTGTCTGTCTTGGTTTCGATAATATTAAAATAATTAGAAAGAAAGAAATACTTTTATACGTGACATAAGCAACACCACAACAGTAACAAATATAAAAACACAGTAATACTAAGAACATATAAATACATACAAGTAATAACATATAATATATAGCTTTAATTAAATCTTTGTTGTAGTGTTGCGCGATGCCAGGAATGAGTTCCCACTCAGCATTATGCTAAGGTTGGATCACCGTCGCGCTGCTTTTCACGAGGAACTCAGACTGGCATCACGAACGTACATGTTACTAATAGTTTATTTACCATTAGGTGATTATATAATCACATTATATAATTCACGTGAATATATAATTACTTTTTTATGATTTCTTAGGCCTAGGTCTTAAAGAAAGTTTTTTATATTTTTTATTGGGAATAGGCAAGCGTTTGACCACTATCTCACCTGATGTTAAGTGATGATACGGTCTACGGTGGAGCACGCCAGCCTAGAAGATACCTATTCACTCGTGACTTGAAGATACTCAGATTGTATTCATGCGGAAACACAGATTTAGGCAATGGGCTTCACTCACTAGCTGGACGCACTATGAATGTGGAAGCAAAACGCTTCGTGCGCTGTACAAGCTGGAACGTCCACAATGTATGGATGTCGTATTTCCGTCATGCCGTCCCTTAACGTAGAGCTCTCTCTCTTTTCTACGCAAGTTGTCTCGCCCTATAATAATAATAATTATAGAAACACTTATAGCATATATTATTTTTTAAACAGTTTTTTTAGAGTATTATATCAGTGTACGTGCCGTGGCGCATGGTACGGGCCTAGATTAGTACTCCCCCATCTCTTCCCGCCGGTGTCGTATACCAATAATTTTACGAGAATAGGTACATACTAGTATAGGTACCACACTTTTATAATATGAAAATGTATGAGACCAAACATGCCTCTGAGTCCTAGCTATAAGGGTCGACCACTTCTAACTGTTAATGATTGGATGTATTCCAAGAATCAAAATAATAAGTAATGTAGGTAAAAGTGATAATAAATACACATGAAGTAATGATATTTATTACGAAGGGAAGTAGGTACCTATCTAGGTACGCTCTAAGATTACGTAGGGAACTAAAAACTGGACCTACAAGCAAACGCACACACAGTTGTTAGGGGGCGTCCATTAATTAGGTGCGTGAGGTGCTTAGGGGAAGAGGGGAGTGTCAAGCTGAACCTCACCCAATCTCACGTGGGGGAGAGGGTGGCCTCGACAAATATCACGTATTTTATTCCCGCAACGAAATTGTAAAGCTGCGAGAAAACTGGCTCCAAGTAAAAACATTTTGTGTTATACATTTATAGGTAATTCCTATAAGTAGGTACACAGTTAGTTACCTAAAATAAAAATATATAAGCGAATTATTGTATTAAATAATTCCTACACAATCAAGCACGTATTAATTTATTTACATAAAAATATGCTTTTCCAAAAACTCACGTGAGATTAAGGGAGTCAAGCTAAATTTCACGACATCTCACCAAAGGGATGTCGGGAGACGATTGAGACGAAAATTACCTCACGTAATGTATATGGAAGCTCCCTTAGTTTCACAGGAGCTTACGTTCATATTTAGGTACTCTTTTCCATGCATAGGTAAGGTTAATGCAATGAACTATTACTCATCACGGGAGCTACCTATTTGTGCATTTTGTGAAAGCATAGAAACGCGTTATTCCTGCATCATTATAAAATATTTGGTGAGAACTACACGTTCTACGCAACTTGTGCCCAACTGTCAGCCCGATAGACCTATAAAACAAGTTAGGTGTGCATGAACCTAATTTATGCGGTCCACACTCAAGGAACTAGTGCCACATCTCCCTTTAAAAAAAATATCATTGATAGTTTATTAATAACTAGTTGCGTCCTGCAGTTTCATCCGCGTTGTAATAATGATAATGATGATGAAAAGTAGCCTATGACACTCACAAAAAACGTGGCTTTCTATTGCCATAACATTTTAATTTGAGATAGCCATGTTGCTCGTAAAAAAGCTGATCTTGGAGCCGGCTCTTAACTACTTAATCTGGTTTTGAAAAAGGTGGTGGAGAACAGTCTTAAAAAGGTAAAACGTATCGTAATGTCCTCACTGTTACAGATATCCATAGGTGACAGGGATCGCTTACCATCAGGCGGCCCGTCTGCTTGTTTGCCATATATTGCATAAAAAAATATAATCACATCGAAAAAGGATCTATCTTCTGAAACAGGTTGTCCGTCAGACTCCTCAGAGGTAGGTAATTACGGCGTCTTTATCTGTACCGAGTAGGTACCAATTAGGCACATATTTGGCCGCATGATAGCCATCACTCGAACCAGACGTGACTACATAAACAAAAAAATATATAACATGAGGAATAATTGAATGCACTCCTTTGCCGAGCCGCTACCGAATATAAACGTAAAAAGTAAAATGGTTTTTCTTGTTAGGCTGGGGGTGTACTGAGAGAATAAAATAATCAGGACGAATATTAAATGACAACATAATTATTATAGGTAGGTATACCTTTAATATATATATTTTTTAATTATTTACATTTTGGTTTATAACTAGGTACTTTATAACTTTTGATTGGAAATTCTCGTGAGTTTGACACATTTCTATAATTATATATGTAGGTATTATCCGGCTTTACTCGGGTTTATAGTTGAAGTTTTCAGCTAAGGTTTCGGGCATGTCCGATGCCCATCCTCAGGTGAGTTATTAAATTAACGTTCCATTTGATTTAACCGGATTAATTGATCATGAGATATTTATAGTAATACACTCGCCCGCAGAAAGAAAAGTTATTTAGAACTATCTGAATGACCCCATTTAGTTAACTCTAAATAACTTTGAAACCACCTGTTGAAAATAAAAAGTATGTGAAAAAAATAAATAATTACGCATGAAATAAATTACAGTACTATTCAAAATTGTCATTTATTACTTTGAAAATGGAAAGAAAACGTAAATTGAGAAATATTTTCAAATTAACATAATTAACTTCTTGTCAGTTTCGTAGGAAAAGACGTGGCCCCTTCATACTTGCGTAGGTACCTTGTGTTGCCTCCATGGGTTCTTCTCGAGGTTGTAAGTATGCGAACAGGCATACTAAAAACTAAGTTCCTCAAGCGGTGTTGAAATCAATTCTCCTATTCTTCTATAAGGGCTGTTTTAAGGCAGGAAGTATCAAGGATGGTGGAATTCGTTTCCTGACTAACTTTCCCAGCTCGTCCCATGCATGCTTGATAGGGTTTATGTCAAGACTCCTCGCTGGCCAGACCGAAATCGATACTGACTTCTTCAATGTTTCGTTTCACAGATAATGCAATCAAAATCAAAGAAGTCGAAATTGAAAAATGAATCACAATTTGAAAACAGGTCGTTTTTGCTTAGTTACAAAGAATTTTTATGCCATTACCATCTTAATATATCTCGATCATTGTTGGAAGATATGCTGTTTTCAAAGGTGACCATTTATTTTTGCGAGGCGATTTACTTATAGGTAGGTACCTACCTACCTATGCACTGTCAACTCAAGTAGGTATTCACATGTAACTATTTTAACATTATATAATTACATATGATGAAAACCGGCTACAAGAACTCACGTTTGCTACCGTTCGTCGTCGGCCTTAAATCGATACGAAACGAATAGTGAGTGCTGCCAGTTTTCTTATATTTTAATAGGTATTCTTTATATGAGACAAACAAGTTACTCGGTCTGAACCAGAACTATTTATAGTTGATATAATACATAACTGATGTATTTGACTGCAAGTACCTACCTATCCACTTATTGACCGGCCTAAATCCTCAATCAGCGACTATTTATTAACTACGAAGGTGCGGGCTTGGATGCCGTAACAGATACATTTTTTGTAATAGACACCAAGTAGGTAAGTAACATTGTAATATAGGTAGGTATGTAAGTACCTAAGGAAAGTTTCATTTTGATTAATTACTTAGCAGACTTTAGTGGCTTAAGAATGTTTCTAAATACTTAAATGTTTAATATTGCCTTTTTATCTGCACTCACAGTGCCCGCACCTTAGCATTGGCGCCAAAAAAACCAAGATGGCCGATCAACGCGATCTCATGCAAATGGCGGCAGCCAAAGCACCGCCGGCACATTTAAATGTCGCGAGATGTGATCCCAAGACGAAGTCTGCATCACTTTTTGTTCTATTTACCGGGCACACCATTGTGAACGAACTATGGGAGCGTAAATAGCGCAGTTTGAATGCTAGTTACACGTTGAAGAGATGCATTTATTGATATGCTTGTCTAGGTACTCGAATGCAAAACTGACAGACTTGACTTGTAGGTACCTAAGTAGTTGGTAGATGTACAGATTACGCAAACCGATTTATTCTTAATATACTGACACAAAGGAAAAAGTCCCTTTGCGTTCTATGAATTAAAGAAACTTATTTATATAGGTAGGTACCTAACCTTAATTACAAACAGTAGGTAAGTTACCTAAAAACGCAAACCCTTCCCTCCAAATATAAATTTTATGATTTGTTCTAATATGGTAATGATGAATGTTGGTGCACAGAAAGATGGAACCTTGGAGAAGGGCATACCTATTATGCTACTTGCTACTGTGTTTGCTATTTTTTAGTAAAAAATAAATAATACAGGCACTACTAGTAATAAGTAGTATAGGTATCCATCATGAAATATTTAATATCAACAGATTCCACGAAAACAAAAGTTGGCGGCAACCAAAAAGGTTAACCATTCTAAAATATAAATCGTGCTAATCATAATCTTATGACAACTATGTAAGAAACAACCATTGCATGCTCATTTGCTCAATGTGAAAGTTAAGTAGGTATATAGATATAAGCTCTATAGGTAGTCTTGTGAGTGAAATTTTGTATTTCTTAAGATAATTAATTTCTTTAAATCGAAAATGTCATAATATAGTAACATACTGATTAGGTACTCACCTTGAAGTGCTCACCTGACTATGTTGCTGTGACCACTCCATTGAGTGCCACTCGACATTCAAAGCCAATGCCTCTTAGCCTTAAAATTTAAAAGTTTTAAAGCAAATTTATTAAGGTTGATTATTTATGTACCATATATATATTTTTTTGAATATACTAGATATAAGGAAAATTAAATAATTGTTAAATGATACCCCAATTAAACTTTGAGTATCCGGGGTTGGTTCATTTATCTGAGTCATTAAACATAGGGGTAGAAAATTGTAAATATACCTTTAGATACAAATTCTATATGAATGATCATGTTTAAGAACGGTATCAATTCTGCGAACCGCGATTGCGTCCGCGAGCGCCCCGTACTCTACTTGAAAAGAACCACCGAATGTGGTTGAAACTATAGTCGGAACCCTCTGACTTATTACGTGAGTAATTCCCGTGTTTCATACATTCATAATATATTATATCAAAACCACGTCAGCTTTAATAACAACATTGCTCATAGATTATTAATGAATTGTCGTTTTTGCCAAATTTGCTATTATTCTTGGAGTGGAGCAGATACAATTGTAATGGATACAGAGATCTAATTTCTACCGCAATGCAATCGAAATGCATATTTTATTTCAGCAGAACTCCATGTCTATTTGAAATAAGTACTAGTATTGAATTGTTTATGAATTGCTTGTCGAGTAAATTGTAAATGAGATAATTGGCACCTCACTTGCATTCAAGTGTGATATAGAGATCGCACCTCCATAAGAAAAAATGAATTTGCAAGTAATTACACAAGGTATATTTTGGCCGTAAAAATAACGCCCATCTCTCCACTCGTCTGTATGATTATCTTTATGTTGGTAGTTATGTGGGCAGTTGCGGTTTAGAAAAACATAATTTTGAAATTGGAACGAGCCGTTCGATTTACGAGCGCGGAGGCCAGTAGGCGCACGTCTCCGCCCACCTATTATCCCAAGTTTTTACGAACATGTTTGTAACACTGACCGTCGAAGTAGGTACCTATTAAAAAGCTATAAATAAATAGAAAGATTATTAAGTACCTCCTTTTGATAGACTATCTATGAAATTTAAAGTAGGTACCTACCTACATTATCCTCTCTCAAGTAAATAAATGTTATATCTGTCAGACTTCTCTGTTTTTCATTTAATCACTTGTCTAACGTTCATATTTATTCTAGCTTCAGCTACATAGTTATAATATATTATAGCCTAAAATTGAATTCACCGACTGGTACGTTTTTCTTTCGTAGACTTTTGCGAAGAACATGTACCTACTTACATGAAATCTTTTCTTAGCAATGATCGAAATGTAAACAGCGTCGAGTAGATTTTGAGTCTAACCTAACTTATCTTTAATAATGCCTATGTAATTGACATCGACTACATTAATAATATTATTAATAAAAATCACGCTCATTAATCTCATTATTATTCTTAACTATTTCTACGGGTATAACGTGAAACTTATGCGTGGGTAGTCGATATCTCGATCGACAATTGTTTCGGCTTCTTCCGGAAGCCTTCATCAGGATCTTGAGTGCGGTGGGTTCGTCGTACCGTCCCATCTCGCACTGTGAACCCGAACCTTATAATAAGGGTATTTATGTATACTTATTTTGAGTAATAATATTATCCTTTGTTTATTTTTCTTCTCAGATTTTAAATCAAACTTGCATGCTGTAGGTATGTATCTTGATAAAGAATAAATCTAGTTTCAGATCGTAAAATATAAGAATCCTACTCATATTATAAATCTCAAAGTATGGATGGTTGGATGTTTGTTACTTAATCACGCCAAAACGGCTGAACGGATCTAATGTGGCACAGATATAGATTAGGTATAGTCTGGAATAGCGCATATATGCTATTATATATATTTATCCCGGTAAAATGTATGATTCCCGTAGAATACTTGATGTAGAGGGAAAACCGAAATCTACGCGGGTGAAACCGCGGGGAGCTACTAGTTTAGTATAAATGTAATAGTGTACTTAATTGTTACAGATAATCTCTAAATAAGGGGTGTTGCGGTTAAGACTCTGAAGAATGATATAATTAATTAAAAACAACTTTACCAAAAAATGGAACAGACTACAACACTCAAAAGTGTGAAATAACTTGTTGAAGTTGGTACCATGATAGTTCAAAAGTAACTATTATGAAAATATTGTGCGCATGGTACCGACTTCGACAAGTTATTTCACACTTTTGAGTGTTCAAGTGGTTCCATTTTTTGGGTATTTTTTTTACCCTTTTCAGTTACCTTTGCTACTCACGGGATCGATAATTGTCATTGTGTACGTTCTCCGATTTCTTCACCCTCAATTAGGAAGTCGTCCAAGTAGACGTAACACTTTTTAGCTATTGGAGTGTAACTCAAAAACCTCTTGACCTGAATGGGAAGAAATTTTCATGTAATGGGAACCACACCAGCTTTCAAATAAAAAAAACAACCATCAAAATCGGTTCACCCAGTCGAAAGTTCTGAGGTAACACACATAAAAAAACATAGGTACGCGGGGTCGAATTGAGAACCTCCTCCTTTTTTGAAGTTGGTTATACATTTGAATTAATTATAAGCTTGTGTGACATTAATAAAAAGTAATAATTTAATAAATGGGCAGGTACGCAGTTTTAGTATTTTATAAAAGTCTGACTACCTTCTTACGTAATTTATTACGTTATCGTACACAACCCGGCTTTCGTAATTGTTATCGAAATATTGCAACTTAATTGCTTTCACGTTTTAATTAATGCCTTTCCTTAGATAAGCCACATGCAAACTGTGAATAAGTCGATTCGACAAAGAAAGATGGGGAAATGGACGATCACTATATAATTAGTTACCTATTTATGTATGTGGACGAAATCAATATTATGGTGCGAAAAAAGACAGTTTGTATTTTTTTTAACGGACTTCCTTGTTTATAAGGAGGTGGTTAGTAATTAGGTTGTATTTTTATTCAAATATTTCATTCCTTATTTACATCTGAGGAGATGTCTTAGCGCCATCTATATTTAATTATATGAACTATTAACAGGACAGAACTATTAATATGAATGGATTTAATTGTTTATTTGTTTGCATTGAATAGGCTCCGAAACTACTGAACTGATTTGAAAAATTCTTTCAGTGTTGGGAAGGTACAAGATCCCCGTGGTGTAGGCAATATTATATTTTCAAACAAATTAGGGATCCCTGTAATTTTTAATTTTTAATTTTTGTACCCTTGCGTAGCCGGGGCGGACCGAGTATAGGCAATATTTTAGTTATTTTCAAATAAATTACGGATCCCTATAATTTTAAATTTTGAATTTTTTTACCCTTGCGAAACCGGGCCGGACCGAGTAATAAAAATCTTTTACTTTTTTACTTTTGTACAATCTTTCTCACAGTGGGCGATAATGCCCCCTTATGGCCGCTGGAGGCCTAGAAGGGAGCGGCAACAGCCCCAGGAGTTATAGCATACTGACTATAATTAAATTAATTGAAATATCATTGTAATCAATTTGCAGATGTAGTAAAGTAAAAAAATATCCTTAAAACTTAATCCAAATGCATGAATTTCTGATGTCTTTGAAGTTCTTCGGTTAAACTGTTTAAGTTTTTTTCGATTTTTTTATCACGTTTTTTAAATTTTTTTTAAATTAATTTTTATGGATAAATGAAGATATCAAAGTAAAACGGCGTGCTGGAATGAGAAAAAAATCGTGGCTATGGACGGAAGAACTCGAAGCTAAGTAGCCGCTGCCAGTCGACTTGACCGCCAACGCATATGTACCTACCCACGACTCAGAGTACAAAGTATAAATAAGTATAAATTCTGTCGCTAAGCGTACTTCTCTTTTCTTTCTCCTCATAGCTTATCTTAGCTCTAACTTGCTCCCTTTCGGGCTGATCCCGAGAGAACTGCGCCACAGCATCCAGTAGTGGACTAATATTAGATGATATAAGGTCTTTTACACTGATAGTGCTGAAGACGTTTTCGCGTGGCACAAGAAATGGCAAAGTTCGTCGGCCAACCTCTGGTAAGAGAAGCACCTACCGGTGATGAATTATCAAAATGTAAAAGGAACTAGGTAAATCGAACAGCAGATTTAATTTACATACAAATCATGCGTTTCTGTTAACAACATCAATTTTAATTATTTTAGTTTTCTACGGTTCTCCGGGTAATTTAATTCGTTCGTTTGCGATTCAAAATTTAAATTTCAGCGGAAGTGACATGCCCCGATAATGGGAGATGCGAGCGCGGGAACGACGCGGACGCGACGTGCGATCGGAAACATGCTGCATTGACCCGCGTGACATTTCGCCAAGTTGGTACTACGGAAATAATTGTAATTTGAAGCTATTTGATTTCATTTCTTCTTTTGATATATTTTATTCTGTAATATTTCATCACGGGTCAATGATAATTTATGTGAAATATCTTTCACATTTTACATAGTTATGTTTTTATTTATGAGCGCATCAGTAGGATCGCAATATCCTCTTTACAACTTTACCTATTTATGTATCAAGTGACATATTACATACGTGACATATTACATACATTTAATGTGTTGTATATTAACTTCTGAGGTCCTATGGTTCTATGTTTATACCCGGAAGGTGCTCGATTTCAAATGCATATAACACTGGATGGGACCAACAGGAAAAAGAAGAGAAGGTACACCGAAAAAAGGTGGGCTGACGAGATAACGGAAACAACAGGAAATTATTGGCGGAATATTGAAAATGATGACAAATGGAAGACACTGGTCTACTCCGAGATGGGACCCATAAGCTAATGAACCAAATATACCTACTACTAACTCTAAGATAGTAAAACATCACTAACAATTATTTCTTATTTATATTTTTAAATGCTCTCCGCCGCTGTTTCACCCGCGTGGATTCAAACATCCCGTTACTGTATTTTTTTCTAGAATTTTCCAATTTTTTGCACACTTCTCAATTTGTCTTTTCTTAAGAACCTTTTACAAAGTGTTTATATCTTCTTCTTCTCAGCAATAGGACATCCACTGCTGGACATATGCCTCCCCCATATAGGGGGGATTTGCCAATTCTCGCCACGCTTGGCAGGCGGGTTGGCGAGCGCAGTATGATTTCCGATCCTCAGAAGGCGCTGCTGCCCACCTTCTGGTACGTGATCCCTTAACCGACTCTTACGGCACCCACGGGAAGAGATGGGGGAGTACTATTCTAGGCCGGTACCACCACGGCATAAGTGTTTATATAAATAACTTAATTCTTCTATAATAAAAAATAAAGGGAATCGGTGTTGTCGTTCTTAGTTTCTTATGTATAGTGTTCATTTCTTCATTCATTCATTACAGATGAATTGAATGAAAACGTGAAAGAAATCCCGTTGAATATTATTTTTTATGTTTTGTATATTTTTAATTATTTATTCTCCATTATAATCTTAATTCTTAGATAAGTTTATTGCAGTGAAATGTTCCGATTATGTACCGAACTCATACAAAAACTTCAGTGGGTGCTGTAAACTTATTATTAAAACCTCATTTACAAGGTTGTGAAATTGACATTAAATTTTATTCCTCGGAAATATCATACACTACATTTACCCATAGAATAAATAATAATTATTACTGATCAGAAAGCGAAAATTATTATCCTAGATTATTATAATATTAATAATGGCCAATATTGATCATTATTGTAGATAACCCGCAGGCAAGGCTTACAAATTTCGTGTCAGGGTGTGTACCCTATTTTATCGGTCTTAAAAATTAAACATAGTGTTATGTAATTACCGAAAATAATGCACAAGAACTTTGCACATACTTTTGTGAGGTGTTTGCAGATACCAAATTACATTAGTGGGAAGGAAAAACAGTTTAATTTGCAGACAACTTGCCTTGTCAAATCACAGTGAGTTTTACGAAATTTTTACAACCAGAATAAGCAAGTGTTAAGTGAAAAGGTTGTGATTACAGCCCATTACCATGAGCAAGTGACTTCGTGGGAATCCGTTATCCTCAAAGGTGCCAGTGGAAGATTTTAAATCTGCATTATCATGAACGAGTAGCGCCCCGCGATTTTTACCGGATAAAAGTAGCCTGTTTAAATTCCAGGGTTTAACCTATCTCCATATCAAAATTCATCGAAATCGGTATAGCAGTTTGAGCGTGAAGGAGTAACAGTGGCTTTTGTATTATGGCTTTTGTATTATTTGCGTATCGCACGGCAACAGCAATTATTTTCGGGATGAAAAGTAGCCTATGTGTTAATTCATGGTCTTACCTATCTCCATACTAAATTTCATCGAAATCTGTGTAGCCGTTTGAGCGTGAAGGAGTAACAAAGATACTTTCTACATATACATCCATACTTTCGCCTGTATAATATTAGTTTAAGTGTGATAAAATGCACCGCATACTTATACTATTATATTGCTATATACCTACTACCTACTTAGTTACTGAAATTAAGGCTCTGGTATGTTATGTGGACACTACCGTACCAATGTAATTAGGATTACTAAGTACCTTAATTAATTTGTACCCATGTACTGCTGTAAAAATACAATCGTACAGGTTTCATAGAACTTGGGGTCCTGGCACAGGCCGGCGTGAGGAGCTGGACTGGCGCGATGTGGTCTCCGAGGCAGAGCAGATTGTGGGCTACCCACCGTCATTCCTCAGTTTGCGCTGGCTGTTCAACGATGAGATCGCCAATACTGCTATACATCTTCGGAAGTTGGTTAGAATTTTTGAACTCCTCGCAATATGAAAAAAAATATTAGTTAACAATTGAATAACTTTTAGAAATATGGTGATAAAACTTTTTGCCAACTGGAAAAAAGATAAGTACTAGAGTTTTTTCAAAGTTTTATAAATGACATTTTATGCTATAACAAATATTTTATCTGATGAACTCACTTTAGCGGCGGCGCGGCGCGTGCATGCCGTAACAGCCGCGCGGAGCCTATTTTCAACGTCAAATTAAAATTATAAATAATGGAGATAGAGTTCCGAAAGTTGCGACTTTTTTATCGGCAATTTCCTCTTCTTTAACGAGCTTTTGTCAAAATTGCTTAAATATTAATATTTTTTGAGTTATTTACGGAAAACAAAAACATTTCTTTTTCGTCTTATTTTGTTAACAATTGCAATTTTTCTCCTGCACCAAAATCCTTCAAACACATTTTTCTAAAGGTGATTCCGAAGCCAATGATGTATCGCTTATATTTTTAGGATTTTTATTTCTACGTTTTTGAACTTGTTGACTAGACTACCTAACCTCCTATCAGGAATAGGTTCAATGACCAACAACTCACATACAATGCCTAATACACAAGGTAACACAATAATATTAATTTGTGGTAGGTGCATATTTATTCCATCATACCAGGTCGGCACCAACCATCCCCTCCTGAAATCTGCTAAGAATCTCCTCATCGGCTCCAAGAGTACCCTCCAATCAGTTGGCCTCATAGTCCTCCTTGTCTCCAAAGCGGCCGGCTTCAGCAAAACCCAGTTCACCAGGGACCAGTATGATTCAGGAGTTCTCCACAGCCAAAGAGCTTTAGCAGAGATTGTGGAAATGAAACGAACAGGGCATATGGTCCATAAGACCATGGTGGACCTTAGAGACGAAGAGAAGAAGGGAAACAAATACAAGGACCTGCTTTATGGAAATAAGATTGCTTTGTTAACGGGTGAGCTTAAAAATGTATACAACATTACATAGAGGTGATACGTAGAGATAGTTGGAAGGGAATTCAGTAACATCAATTTCCTTCCATGATCTCTACAATATCTCTCTCCTCACAACATGCCATATCTCTACAATATATTCTCCTCACAACATGCCATGCCATATCTCTACAATATATTCTCCTCACAACATGCCATGCCATTCTCGTAACAGCGTTTTAAGTACGGTTGTCTGTACAGGGTTCAACAAAGAATTTGTGACTTAGAAGTGGTAGATATTAGTAAATAATATCTTCTGTTAAACATATACGTTCGACAAAACTCAACACTTTGTTTTGGGACGTCAATTCTGCCATGAAGAATCTAACAAGCAGTTAGAATTTGATTCGATCATAGCCAGGCCGGCCTGAACTAGAAAGTATTCTATCACATTTTTATCGATTTTATAACGATGCTACCTACGCTTGAGGTTGGATGCGATCCAGAAACCATCCGATTTTAAAGACCCTCTAGAATTCATTCGCATCGAAATGCTATTGTGATTAGGTTTAACCGCCAATGACTGGGTGAGCCAAATTCCTAAATAGTAAAGCAATTTGAATGGTTATTGTCAAAGAGATCTAAAAAACTTTGTCATTTCATGAGCCTGACGTAGTGATGAGTCCCTAGCCCTGACATTAGCCTGGTGTTCCGATTTTAACAAGGAACTTGCGTGTATATAATTGTTACTATAACTTCTGTAGTTCATACTACCTAATAAATTGATTTATAATATTCAGGCGATTTCCTTCTGGCCACTTGTCTGCAGCATCTCGGAGGTTTGCGTAACAACGAAGTGACGGAACTTATCTCCACCGGCCTTAGAGACCTAGTAGAAGGAGACTTTGTTGGCGAGCACGATAAAGACAACAAGCCGCTTCCTTCGAAACCAAAAGGTTTGACTCTATTTCAGCCTTATTCTCCATCGTAAACTCATTTCCAATCAAATCAGTAGGTAAAAACCTACGTATACCAAAATCCAAGTGGTGCTTACCTACACATTTTTACAGACATAAATCTTGCTAATTAAGCTGTGAGTCTTTAAAAACTACAGCTTTAAATTTCGACACATTCGTGTCAAGCTGAAACCAGAATACATAAATATCAGAATAAAATAATATTGTGCTTAAAGTTTACAATCTGATAGTACCTATTCAATGCTATTTTTACTGTAGAAGACCCAAGCTGCTAGGACTCATATTTTGTAACGTTTCGTATTGAACAGGTGAAAACACTGTCGAGAGGCATTACGACTGGGAGAACGAAGACAACCTCAGGAAACTAGGCTCTGACGAGTTTCTTGGACAAGGAAAAGACGAATGGATACTCCGCACTATTCTTCAGTCAGGCAGCATGCTTGGGAAAGGATGCCAAGGGGCAATGAAACTCGCGAACCGAGGAGAAGACATGGAGATAGATGCCTACAAGCTTGGCGGACATCTAGCATTACTATGGCAACTGTATCTAGATATAAAGGACTTCTTCACACACCCGTATTCTTACTCCCTAGTCGGCGCTCCCGTCATCATAGCTTTGTGGGAGTACCCTCAAATATACGGCCATATCTTGGAGGCGAAATTAGAAAATAAACCAGTTGAATACAAACAGTTGTACTACGCTGTTAGGGGTACAAGGTCTATTGAATACTTGACCCTATTTTTGGACCAGGAGTTGACCGCAGTATTGAAGTGTATTGAGAGATTTCCAGAGGGCGACGCCAGGTCAGCGCTGCAGAAGATGGCGTTGACTATCCATGATGAAGCTGTACAGTATATTGAGAAATAAATACTGCACATTTTATGATTTTGGTTTTTGTTCCTTCGGCTGTAGGTACGCTAACGGCGCTAAAAATACGCAACAAAGTTTTAGTCTTTGTTAGTTCAAGCGCCTAGGGCCAGTGGCGGATTCACAAATACAGGGTGGAATTTTATGATCCCACCCAGAGGGAAAGTATAACTCTCTAAATACCGGAGATAGCATAGTGTTATTCCGGGACCTAAAGTATCTATATATCAAATTTCATCGAAATCGGTGTAGCCGTTTGAGCGTGAAGAAGTAACAAATATACACACAAAATTTCACCTTTTTAATATTAGTAGGATGTGTAAAAAACAACCCTTTCATTGTTTGTGTACAATATATAACAATCCACTATTTAGAGGGTAAATAAGGTAAACTGCCTATATGAACATCGCAATATTTTTTTATTTAATATAACAACATGTAGGTACCTGTAGGAAAGTTCACTTACAAAAGCAAATACCATGTACAAAATCTGATTTTTTATTGTTTACAGTAGATAGATATGTACACACATAATATTTTGTTTTATGATCGTAGTGACGATGATAGGCTTAGTGTTTACAACCCTGTGTGGAGGCTGTAAATCTAACCGTTCATTCCCCACAGGATTGGCTTGGTACAAGTTGTTAACAAATCTAAATGGTGGCATGGTACTTTCTAGCACTCGGCTACCACCCTTTAGTTTGAAAACTGTCACCAAGTACAGTATATTTAGGTAGATGTCCTTGAGAGCTGGTCATAATTCTAATGTGATTCAACATTCTTTGATGACCACACATCGTACAACATAGACCAAATGAGATAGGCAAATAATGGTCAAAAACTCAAAATGTTAAATTATTACCGCTGAGAGTTATTTGCGTATTTACACCATAGATGTTGGACATTAAGTGTGTTACTAGTAATGACATACTTTTAAATATATATAGAGTAAATAATAAGTTATCTTTATGGCTGCACTACTGTAAATAATATTGTACTTTGCTTATCACATTTGAAATACGTAAAAAATAATAAGATGCTTAACAGCCTATGAGACGAGACAGTTTCTGTCTGCAGAAAGAGGGTAGCATGCCTTGGAGGCAGCAGCAAGATGAGCCTTAAACAATATGCACATAAATGGGGACATGCTCCCAATTTTTAAATATTAGTCTCACTAATCCAGCACTTCAATAGTCCAGTATTTCAAATAATCTGGCACCCTGACCTACTCTCGTTCTGCCCTTGTGCATCTGCATCAGTATATGTTTATCTGTTAGTTAGACATTGAAAATAGTTTAGTTAATGCATGACAAGCAAACGACAACATAGGACTTAATTTCTTGAAATATAATACTACGATTTCTTTGATACGTTCCGGTAATCCTGCACCCCCTAGTTTTTAATAGTGCCAGTTTAGTGAGACTTGTGATTTGACTTGTGATTTTTATATTGTTATTAAAAAATCATGTCTGATTATAATTTAATTAGAAATGGATTACCTACATAATGATGGTATGTGGGTATAAGCAGTGTATTAACTTATCATGCTAACATTTTTTCTTCTCTAAATAGGTAAGCATTATTAATTTATTACACTAAAAAGTTTTTATCAATCTTTTTATGGTCTCTATTGGTTGACCTTCACCAAACATTTCTACATAATTTCTGGCTTTACTTGCATTATCTACATATAATAACCTAGTCTTTTCTACTGCGTCTGTCTTTAAAATATCTAACCTTAACTGATCTAAGTCTAAATCGCCAACATTTTGTGTATTTTTAATAACATCATACAAGTATGGGTTATCATTAACTGCAAACAAAACAGGAGCACTGACTAATGAATATGTTTCCTTATTTTCTGATGAGAATTTTTGGTACTCTGCTGCAGCTTGCCATGCTAAGCATAAATGACAGCCAAATTTGTATGCATTTTCTTGTTCTCCTTGCCCTAAACCAGCGAGCAATGCAGCTCCTTGACATCCTCGACCAAATAAAGACCCTCCACTGTACATAGTCCGTAATGTCCACTCTCGCACTGGCAACCCTAATGTATTTAACACTTCCAACGGCAATGTGTCACTGTTTATGGTATACACATCAGGTGATTTCTCTCCTGGCATCCCAGGTATTGCCATGTTTTGAACATCTCTCGGCCCAAAGAACTCACCTTCACTTAAATCTCTCAATGCTGTAGATATTAAATATGATAAGTTTTGATTCTTTAATCGTGCAAGCATGCCGTTTGCGGTAACTAATAAATAGTCACCAATGAGTATGGCAATTTTATTTGCGAACATAGATGTGTCACTATTATTTCGATCGCTTAATGGTATGTTGAGTAGCCCTCTGTGTACGTAATGTCCAGTTCGGATCATTTCAGTTAGTTCTGCCAGTATACGCTGGTTCTCTACTATTCTATTTGTATGTAGAAGAGAATTCTGTGGTGTGATAGCCTTGGATAGGAGAAGGATCACTAAGCCCCAGGGTTGTAGGTTGTTATGCTCGTTGTATAGAAGCGTCTTGACCGTTTTTACAATTGGATGATTACTATCAACCTAAAATAAATAATTATATTATTAAAACTCACAATGCCTATTATGTTTTAATAGATGGGATTTACAGAATTTTTTTAGGAATGTTATGTGTCTTTACTGGATCTCAGATAAAAATAATGAACAATATTTATGACAGAGTTTAAACCGAGAATCTGATTTTTCAAAATCTAGAGATAAACTGATATAATTCACTCAATCTACAAATAGTTAGAGTGAACTACCAGTGCTGAGATTTTAACTCGAGACAGTTACAATCATTTATATAAATCACGATAACCATGATTTTCCTAGTCACATGGCACCCTGCTTCTTATCTATTATATAATATTTATAATTAGGTACTTGCCAAGAATAGTTTTCGTAATAAAAGTTATGATACAATAGAATTATAAACCTCTAAAAAGACAAGGGCATTGCAATAATTAGGTATAAAATGAAAAATAAACGCGGAAGTAATTGCTTCCGTACTTACAACTTTGCGCAAATGCATGGCCAAATTAGCGAATTCGTCACTCAAGAGCCATCTCAGGTTCATGAAAGAGGTGGGATAGCCAACTATCTTTTCAGCTTCCCTGATGACTTTACTCCACTGAGGCACGGGAGAACGAAAAACGAAGTCTTCCTGAGTAAGGATGTTCATGGTTGTCTCCGACCGATTTTGCATGGATAACACAGCCGAATGCCGTAAATGTCTCAACAGGGCGTATGACATGGCTTCTAATTTACACAGTTTTACAAGCTTATAAGCCTGCCACATTTAATTTCACAGAGAATTTGGAATAATTGTTGAAAAACACTGCTAGTTCAGTTTGATTCAGTCCACTTTCAGTGTTATGGTCAGTATTGCCAGTAGCAGATAGTGAAAAGTAACATGATGAGACCTCTCAAAATGTAACATTTTCACGAATTATGTAACATCATCTCATTTTATGCAAAAGATTATAATGTATTAGTGTAGTTATACTAGAATTCATAAGCGTTTCCTTGAAGGCCACTTCACTGAGCTTCCATTGATATCACTATTCAACAACTTATATGTGTCTGCAATTTTCATCTTTTTAAATTTCATTCTAGGGTCGAGATTTGTCTTATCCCCATATTGTAAGATAAAACTCCACCTTCGCAATGTTCTCCAGTCAAGAAAATGGAATAAAAAACGAAGTGGAATCAAATTTTCACCCCAATTTGTGTCTAATCAAGTCGACAACACGATGAATGAAAACTCTCTTGGATGCGTTCCATTTCACGATTATTTTTTGTTAGTTTTTAGTTGCTTCAACTGTGGCATTTTAAGTAACGTAAAATTAACATTCTGAGTCGTGTAACATGGGTTAAAATTAACGTAAAATGTTACAAAAGTAACATTCTGGCAACGCTGGCTAAGGTAGTTATGTCATAGATATTTTGACGTTTAAGCAGGTTCGGAAACGTTGTTCTTTTTTTTGTCTCCGAATTTCACCTGTCGTCAATTTTATTTATTAATTACCTTATTTTATTTAACCTATGATTTTCACGTAACGGTCTAAGATCCGGCTTAAGAAACATCATCTGTTATTTAATTACGAGAATGCTTAAATGTTAAATAATATGTAGTGTGATGAAGTGCACATGGGTTGCCGAGCTGAGCCCGGGCCTATACTGACGAATAACCCAATGTTATAAAAAATCACTTTGCTTTCTTGTCTCTCACATGAGTAGCGCGCACAACGCTTCTCTATCACTCTTCATACTCGCGCTTCAATCTGAACTTTAATAAAATCTAAGCATACCTACCTACATGAATTTAGCAAAGTTTTAAATAGCCAACCTCATACTGTTGGATAGGCAATAAAATAAGCTTTAATTTATAAATAAATCCAGTCATTTAGTTTAGAAGCGATGATAGCTCAGCGGGAGGACTGTTAAGCTGACAGATACTGGTTCGATCCCCAACAACAGCTTGAGCTTCCGGTGAAGGTAACACCGTTATCAAATCCCCAGCATGGTGGTAGGGTACTTTCGAGTACCCGCCTGGCTAGCTACCACCCTCAAGTTTGAGAACTGTCACCAAACACATCATAATATGTTCAGGCAGCAGCCCTTGACAGCCAGGGAGTATTCTAGGTCTAGATAACATCTTCGACCACATCGTCACTGACCATCAAGTGAGATAGTGGTCAAACTCTATTAACTAATATTACTTAATTAACATATAATCAAAGTCACAAATAAATAACAGATGAGGGGATATATTTCTTAAGCCGTAGGTATCTCGTACTAGGTATAAGTTAAATGCTCTTCCAATATTTTTTGTGTCATATTGCTGTATATTATTTATGTATTGTGTAGTAATGGTGCCATCGTTCACTGAACGTTCGTTAGGTGGACTGTTATTGAATCTCACCTTATTAATAAACTAACTGCATCATTTACTTCTTAGAAATTTCAATAGAAAGTGCTATACGTATTTGATGTGTGATCCCAACATTTAAATTTCAGTTAAGGCTTGACCATTCGCTAAATAGACAGTTTTGAGGTATTTCAGCTTATTTGTTGACTTATGTAATAACACATTTACATTTACATGACTAACAAACTTTTAAAAAATACTACTTAATTATAAAAACAGTTCATGACGGAAACTCCTGCTAGAACAAAACTTGATTTCATTGCTTAATTTATCAGTGAAAAAATATTCACGACCAATCATATTTTGCCTTTATCAAAAAGTCTTGATTAATGGGCTTAAGCTGTGTCTTACCTACACCAGGAAAAAGGAAATAAAAAAAGGCAAAACATTTTACTAGAGATTTTTTTTAGAGTCCATAGGTAAAGTAAATCTTTAAAGTACATAATATCTGTAATATTTAAAATCAGATAAGATCTGTCCCGTCCGCCTTGTGCCTGTATACACTCGCAAGCCTCTGTAATAACATCGGCATCTGTTAAGCCCTTAAAATTTCGATTGTTTGTTTGTTTTAAAAGATCTTTATTAATCATTAACTTAAAAATATATACAAAACAAGACACAGTCAAGATATTATATATAAATTTAATTTTATGATGACTACTCAGGCTAACGCGCCTTTTTTAGTCTAGTGACAAAATTACAAATTTATGTTATTTTTCAACTTTTTTAAATTCGTTTTTTGTCTCATTTACTAGAGAACAGATAAAAAAAAATGTATGCACATTTTGTACAGTGAGCAGAGTAAAAGTAAAGTGAATATCGTAGCTTATAATAAGCTACGATATTCACTTTACTTAATAATACTTCTGCAAGTAACAAATGGTTTTAGAAGGTACCTAGGTATATTTACATTTTGCTATATAATATTGATATATACGTACCTATACAAACATGGTCATAGTACCTATATAGAAATGAACACCAAATAAGGAAGTTCAACATCAATTACAATAAAAGTAGCATGTTTTTTAAAGAGTTTTCGGACGGCATAGTAAATAAAAAATACCCACATTAGCTCTCGTTAACATTACAAAACAAAACAGCTCGCTCATCGCTTACGCTTACGCGAAAATTTCGATTGCGTACGTAGACGCACCCTAGAAGTATATGATAGACACATATAGACAAGCCACCAAGTTCAGATGGTAGCGGTTATAAATAAAAGCAATGCGTATTAATTTGCAGGCAAGAAAGGCAGCTTCGTTGCTAGCGGCCGTAAAACGAACAAAACCTGTCATTTGCATTTTAATCGGCCCTTTTTTGATTGAGCGAGGTCTAGTTCAACTTGTGTTGAATTATATTTAGATACTTTATGTATTCTATCGCTAAGCTAGTGAACAGCTCTGACGTCATATGACGTGCCCCCTAAGACATTGAAAATTCCACTAGCGGTCTAGCTTTCAAGTTGTATCCGTAGAGCATAGACAAGTAACTTTATACTCCGTAGAGAGAGAGGCGCAAAACTATAACCTAGATGATTGCTCTTCGACAGTGGGTTTTTTACAAAAACAAACGGGCTGCCCGATGGTAAGCAATCAGCGTTTCCTACGGATATCTGTAGCAGAAGCATTATCATCGTCTCATCTCAGCCATAGGATGTCCACTGCTGGACATAAGCCTCCCCATTGATTTCCACAAGGACCTGTTGGAAGCGGCCCGCATCCTGTGTTGGTAGGCCCGCGGCCTGCGATCTTAGTCAGGTCGTCATTGTTTTTTTCCACGTTGTATGCACGTAATGCAAAACAACTGTGTAAATGTTGTAATTTTAAAATTGTAAGAGTTATGTTAAGCGGTTCCTGAGTTAAAATACACTTAGAGAGTAACAAGAGCTCTCTGATATCACATTGAAGTAAAATATCTCAAAGATGACGAATAGGTGCCTACAGCTGTTAAATTTTTCATGGGTTACGAGTCGCTGCTATCTGTAAATCCTATAAAAATTTCCATGCTTTCATTCCACCTGTGCTTGGCTGAATTCTTACTTACACGATCAATAACAGCACAGGGTAAAAAAATTGAAAACGGGATCAATATACTTATCCCACCTATTAATTACCTAATCCTTCCACTGCAAGAAACAAACTGTATCTCCAAAAATCATTATACACATTCGAGGTAGATGAGAACCTTTGCTGTAAAAAGGGTGGACGTTGGTTCGATTCCCACCAACTGCTTGAGCTTCCGGTGAAGGCAATGTGATCAAATTCCTACCAAAGTGGTGGGATACTTTTGAGCACCTGCTTGTCTAGGTCAAATTTGCAAACCTGTCACTTACCACAATATACTGTTCAGGCAGCAGTCTTTGAGAGCCAGTAAGCATTCTAGGTTTAGCGTAATTACCCCTTCAACCACATCGTTGCTGACTATCAAGTGAGACAGTGGTCAAACGCTAGTTTTATGTTTAAAGTAAAAAGAAGTTAAAATAAAAAGCCACTGGTTTAATATTAAAATAACTTGATTAATATGATTTCAAATACAACAACAACTAACAAAAACAATACTAGTTTTATTTATTCTGCGGCTATATATAATACTAGCTGCGCCCCGCGGTTTCCCTGCGTGGTGATGACTAACTTGTGAAGTAACTTGAAGAAAGTTCTTCATTCGGTTGTATTTTTTTCTATGCTTGTTACGTAACTCCTTTTTTTCATACGGAATAGTATACTTTTATTTTAGGCCTATAGAAGGTAGAGATGTTTTTTCTCTATTTATTTGGAAAAAAAGTTTAAATTTATGGCGAATTAGTAGTTTTTAAAGTAGGTACACTTAATTATTCTATGAGTAGCTTTTTAAACCTTTACGTTCATTTACAATAAAAATAAATAAACATAAAGGTTAATAATTGAACATTTTTACACAAGAACTGAATAATTAATAATAATAGATAACATATAGGAAAATAAAACTAACTAGATTTATGTAGATCTGGTATTTATATTTTCCGCCACAATCTCACCCCTGCGTTTGCGAACTGTATTTGTCAAAATGTTGGGCAAAACTTTCAAATGTTTCGCCAGATATTCATTTTTTAATAATCTGTAACAAAAATGTACACCCAAAACCAAAAAAAATAACTAAAAGCAACCAAACATCTTAGATAATATCCCTACATCAATCGCCGAAAAACGCTGTTAGTCGAAAACGCGTTAATACATAAATAATTAAGGTACGTAAATAAAAGCAATTTCCATAAAGGCTGTTAGCACAACCACCATTACGCTGATAAAAATTAAGCTCTCGTCTATGGTCACCAAAATGATCGCTTATAAATATGCATAGAGTATTTTTTGAAAAGGGAACCTTAATAAGTGAGGTACGCTCCTCGGGCCGACGGCAAATTGCTTCTTCGGTTATTATTCGCCCCATCGCCAATCCTATACATTTAAAACCAATTATGTTTTATTACAGGTTGAAGAGGAAAGAAAATGAACGACATCAAGTGGGAAAAGGATAGCAGGCTGACCACAGACAGCGTAGTAACCTCGCGCTTGTTCTTTTTTTCTTATTCTTTTTTTAGGCACGGGCACGCTGTCTTGATGCCTGGCCGTGAATGGAGGTGTAATGGACGTTTGGAAATATAAAATTAAATCGAATATAATGAGTTACATAGGCTATCACGATCGTGAGGGTTCGACGGGTCGTGAAGGCTTTTGTCTTGAGTTCGTCGACCCGACTCGCTTCAGTAATTAAAATGGCATGCCTTTTGAGTTTGTTTGCGTTGATGCTAATAGGAATTATAAAACGCTTTTGTGACTCATTGGTGCTCATTTATTCGCTTTGAAACTTGAACTTTAATATCTCCTCGACAGTTAACCGAATTAAATCAATATAAATACCGGATTTTTCACTCTATAATCAGATTTTACGCGAAGGAGAGTTCTACGCTCTTGTCGCCGCTCGGACCTGAACCACTGAAGATGTCGACTGCAGTGATCGACGAAACGTCTGGAACACAAGTTTTACTTAGACCACGGTCAAACAGCCCGGAAGCAATACATACAACATGCAACGCCGGCCGTGAAAGCTTTAGAGTTTACATACAATCTTATTGTTTAAAAATGCACCTTAGTCACCTTAGTTTCACACTCAAAAACGTGTGTGTGTGTTTGTAGATAAGTGTGCTCGTCACTATCACTCGATGGGCTTGGTTTTTTCATATCCCGGTCGGATGATATCCTACTAATATAATAAACGCGAAAGCAAGAAAGAAAGAAAGAAACCACATTTATTCAAGACACTCACAACACACATTACACAAGAGATACATACAAAAACAATATAGAAAGAAAAGAATGGGCCCCGACTCAGCATGAAAGTTTGTATAGAGAAATCTTTGGATGTTCGTTAGTCTTTCACGCTCAAACGGATTTAGCTGATGGACTGAATTATCACTAACAAGGTGCGACCCGCGTATTCACCCGAGTGGACTACAGTTTTCCCGCTACCTCAGCTATCCCACGGGAACCATACTTTTTCCAGCTCAAAAAGTAGTCTGCGACTTAGTCATGAAAACTTAACAGACAAAGTTACTTTTACATTTGCGGTATTATTAGGTTTTTGTTGTATTCCAGAGGATGCATCAATTTTTTCGGAATATATTATAAGATGTCTTTAGAACTAAGATACATTCCAAATTTCGTTCAAATCTTTGAAGACGTTAAGGCGTGCCGAGGTAACAAACATGCATAGGTACCAATGATGTTTTACTAAAGATGACGTATATTCATACTGCGCGGTGCTCAGATTTTGTTCCTTTACGACATAAACATGCGACAGATAATACGGTACAAATAATACAGAAAAGGATAGCTATATGTTTAGACTTGCGCTTGAAATACGCGTCGTCATCAAAATTACTACAATTGACTTAATTTTGCCGCCTCAGTTTCCGCGCGCTTGTGCAACATCTACCTCATATAAACATATAATATCATTGATAGGTACACAATCTTTCGCGTTGATAATATTAGTGTGATAGATAATAAGTTAGATTTTTTTTTCACTCTAGGTCTAGTTATAACATCTTCGACAACATCGTCACTGACCATGAAGTGAGATAGTGAGTTAAAAATTGTTACCTATACAGTATAAAAAAGTCTTTTTAAAATCCATTCTACATAAAACCAATTCATTTTTTAAGAGTAAATGCCAAACAACAAAACATTCAAATTTTAACATCTGCTTCTCCACATACTTAATTATAGATAGAACAAAAAAGGTTTTATTTAAGTTTAATATTTCAACATCTATAATTAGAATACTTTTTATGCTCAAATTATAGTTAGTAATTAACATTTCACCTCGAGCCATCGTAGCGTATGAACCGTGAATTGGAGATGAGGTAGATTAAGGAAATAATGAATTTTTGAATATGTTTTGTCAAGCATTAACATTGTTATTGGTATGCTAGCTTCGCCCCGCGGTGCCGCCTGCGGAGAAGTGGTGACATGGTATATTGACGATTTGTGTGGCTTCCCGTCATCCCAACGGAACAGACGATATTTTCGGATTTTTTTAATCCCAAAAATATCGTCTGTCTACTGTCTGTATCTATCCCGAAAAAAACACACTCAACTTTTGTTGCGTGTGTTTTTTTCATTTTAGCCTATTCAGCTAAAATGAAATCATTTGAAAAATTCTTTCACTGTTGGGAAGCTACACTATCCCCGGGTGCCGTAGGCATAGGTATATTATATTCTCAATAAAAATAGGAATCCTTATAATTTTTAATTTTGGCGCTTCAGTCCTTCCTTCAAGAACTGACATATTTTTATGATTTTAATATAGTATATTTATTAAACCCGTTCCGCATGGTACAGACTACAACGACAAAGTTCTTCAATGTCTCACAGTTTACATATTTTTCCTTTAGGCGGTGAGATGAAAGCCAGTATTGTTACATTGTACGCTAATGCGCCCATTGAGCACACGTACGGACAGACAGACTGTTTATATGTAGACCTGTGATGGTTCGATGATATCTCCCTTTTGTGCTTGGCAGTCATTTTATAAAAGCTGCTTTGATGCTCTGACTGACATGTCTACTTGAAAATTTGTATCATATAGTGCCAGTTATTCAACGTCCGTAAATGCCAGAATCACGTAAACGTATTACAGGAAATATGTACCTACATCACAGCAGGCCTAGGATGAGTTTGCGTTGTGATGCGCTTACGTAATGTCACAGAAAGTATAATAGTTTGTATAAAATATCTAAAAAAGCTGTAGCTGTTTTGAAGTTTTCATAGAAATTGTTATCTACTCGTATATGGCTGTGATTCTCTTTGTAGCAAACCGACTAGGACTCACGTGTACATTTACATATGTTAAATAACTCATTTAGGTAAATAGTTTCTATGCCAAAATCAATCCACAACGCTGGCATTATACTGCCAGCGTTGTGGATTGAGATCAACACTCCTCACTGTGCTTCACTGTGAGGAAGGCATGTGTCCCAGCATTGGGACTTACTGGGCGGATTATGCATGCATGTAATAATAATCGGATTACCCGGTCGCGGCTTCTCTAGCCTTGACTACAGTGTTAGAAAAATAATTACGAATTTTAATTAATTACATTACTAAAGGATCATCTTGATCATTATCATCATCTGAGTAATAGGACGTCCACTGCTGGAAATATGTCTCCCCCATTGACTTCCACAGGGACCCGTTGGAAGAGACCCGCATCTAGCCCTTGCCTGCGATCTTAGCCATAGGTCGTCTGTCCACCTGGTCGGTGGTCGTCCTATGCTGCGCTTGCCAGTCCGTGGTCTCCATTCGAGAACCTTTCGGCCTCAACGGCCATCGGTTCTTCGAGCTATATACCCTGCCCACTGCCACTTAAACTTGCTAATCCGCTGGGCTATATCGGTGACTAAAGTGATATCTTCCGTTAATTCGAATCTCGACACATCTACACGTGGGTGTGTTCGAGATTCGGTGTACAAATGGCGTTTTTGACAGTTTAAAACTGAACAAACGTTCGATTTGGGAATGTGGCGATTGTGACGAAAACGTTTTTTCCCAAATCTAACGACACAAAATGTCATTCACACGAGGCAAATACAACAATCCTTTTAAATATTATTCACTTATAAATGTTTAAATACAGAGGTATCTCCCTATAGTAATATTAGAGAATATTGAGAGTAACATTTAGTAAAGAAATAAGAAAGAAAACGTTACACTAGCGTATTTCTTCAATGTATGTATTACTCACATAAGTTGTAACAGTCAAACCCCGCAATATGTAGTCAAAAATCGATCACAAAAGACCCTGCCTCGGAGGTGGGTCAAAAGTCGCAGTTCACGGTGGCGTTTTTAACAGTTTTCATTCATTAACAGGTTTCATGCATTTCGAACGGTGAACGAAAACAGTTCACAACGCCAGCTGTGTCAAAACGAACGCCAAAACGTGATCGTTTTAGGCATTTTTAACTGTTTTATAGCCTATCTCGAACGCACTATATGTACTTACTGTTCCATTGAAATTATGCACGCTGTATTAGGTAAAAGTATTCAGCTCCCAAAATCAAAATAAATTTAAGTGCAACTGACATCTAAAATTAAACACATTAAAATATATATTAACTTATACACTAAAGTTTTATTGTACATACGTCATTTCTTGAATTTGAACGTTTTACTGGTCTACCTACGTCAAAGAACTAATATTAGAGAATAATGTTGAAAAGAAACAGTGAAAAAAAAGTTTATTTTTCAACTATTTTCACATTATGCTTTCTACATAATCTAAGTACCTAAATATGCGATTTTGTACAAAAACCTATAATTAGTTAATATTTGTTATTGGTTACAATATTATGATGAAGTCCGAAGAGTCCGAAATGGAGTCGGATTAATAAATAAATGATACATAACAGTATGAATAAAATCTTGGCCTAATAGAATAGTAAACAGTGTAAAAGACTGTTAATAATACATAGTTAGATGACTACTTTGTACACATAAATAGTCAGCCTCGTTTTGCTTTCTTCACTTTTCATCTTTAAACCATTGAAGTAAATGATATCTGTGCCATAGAACCCATGATTAATGGTTCTAATTCTAAGTTAGACAGTTCTGCTACCTAATACTAGGTGGCGCTACTTGTATCAATAGTATAAGAATCCTACCATAATCATATGTTGAGAGATATGTATCTATCGCAAATACATTTTAGGTGAGCTATTTTATTGAACTTATAGACTTACAATTATATTTAGCAATTCGCGCTATATTTAAGGTAGTGTTGCTAGAATCTTATTGTGAGTGGTCAAACGCTTGCTTATTACCAATAAAAAAAAGGGCAGTTACAGCTCCACCGGGTGGGCGGATTTCGGAGACGAAATACGGCACAGAAAGCTGATTGCCAAAGCAAGCACTCAAGACGGTTCTCTGCAAGAAGAGAAGTGGGGAGATAGGGCAAGAGCATCACTATAGTACGGACATCGGACATTACTCGAACACAGAAACATCGGAACGAAGTGCCCCAGTATACCTACGATAATGTATAACGTAAGCGTAAAATGTTTGCTGTTTGACTTCGATCAAGAATCCACAATGTATTCTTGATCGAAGCTGTTTGACTATTTGGAGAGAATTTAACAGGGTTGTATTACTTTTGGTTTGATGGCTTTCTGTCAAACTTTGCGGTTCTCAAAAAGGTAATAAAGAAGCAGACATACTTTTTATATATAATTTGCGGTTAAATAGTGTAGTAAATGATATAAAATTATAAACTATCGATTTTACTTAACTATCGACGAAATTACTATTATATACGGAAAAGACACTGTTTCGACAAAAATATGTACTCAAATACCTACACTAATCTGAAGGCTTACTTTTGATACGTTTCTCTCGATTCCGATCGTAAATTGTGATTTCGATCGACTTCGCGCAGATTGATACTTTTGAACGCATCACAAGCGCACGATTGGAATCGAGTTCTATGGAATTTTTCGGAACTAAATGAAACCAAAGGCATTATTTTATACGTGATTTTGACATGACGTATCGACTTTGGTTGGAGTCGTGTATTGGATCGACTTCACCACCATTGGAGAACAAACTGTGTTCGAGTGTGTTATTTTTACTTCATTTCTTGTTCCAGTGTCATAATGACGTTGGATGAGCTTGGAACTGATTTGGGTTAGAATTGGATTGAGATTGAAACTGAGTTCAAGAGTTTAAAATCAAATTCGCATTTTATATTAACACTGATTACTTCGAATGACTAGATACACTGTACCTATGTACCTTGCGCCAATATTAAAATCAATTCGCCAGATTTGTTTTACTACTTTTATTGTTGTTAGAAGTAACTATTTCGAGCTACTCGATACATGTAGCTAATAATTAATTAAATCCAGGTAAATACATTTATGCACAGTGCCGTGGTGGTACCGACCTAGAATACCTAGTACTCCCCCATTTCTGCCCGCGGGTGTCGTAACAATCGGTTAAGGGATCACATACCAGAAGGTGGGCAGCAGCGCCTTCTGAGGATAGGAAATGATACTGCGCTCGCCGACCCGCCTGCCAAGCGTGGCGAGTATTGGCATCCCCCCTATATAGGGGAGGCAGGTCCAGCAGTGGATGACCAATTGCTGAGAAGAAGAAGAAGAAATACATTTATTTTATTTTTTATTGATAGATTTACAAAACTGGATGTATCACTAAACTTACAATAGACACTAACTTAATAATCTAACCGGTGAACAACCTACTACATGTAGGTCAACACAATGTGGATAATATAATAACATCTATTATAAAATAATTATTATAGTATACTGACTGACCTTCTGAACAGGCTAAGAGTCGCACACGAGCTATGGAGATGGCTATGCTCAGGGTTTTTCTACGCGATCGAATCAGAAATGAGATCCGTAGAAGAACGGAAGTCGCTGATATAGCCCAGCGGATCAGCAAGTTGAAAAGTGGCAGCGGGCAGAGCACATGGCTAACAGAACTGATGGCCGTTGGGGTCGAAATGTTCTCGAATAGAGAACACGGACTGGCAAGCGCAGCATAGGACGGCCACCGACAAGGCCCGCATCCAGCCGTCAGATCGTCTGTCCAAGACCACCTGGGCTGGATGCGGGGTGCGTCCATCCGATCCTTCTGGAAATCAATGGCCTATGTTCGGCAGTGGACGTGTTATGGCTGAGATGATGATGATGATGACGTTGATAAAACAATCGTATTAGATAAAATAAAACACGAGTACCAATGAAATATATAATTGATTTCAATGAAATTTCTGTGCGACAAGTCAAGAAATTTCAATGAAAATATTTTTTCATGGTGTTAAAAAGCGATAGATATTTGGAGGTAAAATAATAAAAAAAAATAACATGTATACGGTTGAATTGAGTAACCTCCTTTTTGAATTCGGTTAAAAGGACAAATTAACCGAATTGAGAATGTTTTTTTTTTTACCGACTTCCAGGACTTTGGAGGTACAAAATGGACACATAACCAAAGTTTAGTCTCCTAAGAACTAATATTTAATTAACAATAAAATCAGCACCTGTTCTATTGCTTATTAATAATTTGCCTATAAAACTGCACATTGTATATTTTTTATTACATGTTGGTAATTTATATATATTAATCCATTATTACAGGTTTGTTATTTTAATATATCAATTCATATATTTTGTATCACCTGTCGGCCTAGTTGAATATACGAGTAGAAAGTAACGATTAAATACATTTTTATTACTATAGATTTTTAAAACTACCGTGTAAAAGAAATTCACGGCAATTATGTGTCGCATTATGAAATTATTTTATGAATTTGCCGTTTTTATTAGGGTGTAGCAAACATAATCAAATGATTAGTTTACACTTATTCTATGGACTATTATTTGGCGTGGTTCATAAGTTAAATAGTATAAAGAAGTTTTCCTAATAACAGAATATTTTTTAAAATTGAACACTAATAAAACTTTACTAAAGCAATTAAACAGTTTTGAGATTTTAATAAGTATCATATCGTAATCGTGTATTCTGATTAAACAATGAGTTTAGTCGACAAGAAAACTTATTGTGGAATAAGCAGGGCAAATCCCTTTTTTTTTTTTTTTACTACCTATTATAAGTTTGTGTTTGACAATTGTCTCACCTGATGTTAAGTGATGACGCTGTCTAGGATTTAGCACGCAAACCTAGAAGGTACCTATTCACTCGCGACTTGAAGACTCCAGGATTGTACATATCGGGAAACACAGACTCGGGCAACGAGTTCCATTCCTTGGCAGTACGCATTAAGAAAGTGGAAGCAAAACGCTTCGTGCGTATAGGTGGTATTATATCTACCTACCGAACTCGTGGCGATAAATTAGACGATCGTCAAATTCATCATATTTTTATGTTTTGTGCGAGTACCGAACGCAGATCTTTTGTCTGTTGCATGCGATCGACTATTTTCACGATTCATTTTTCTCGCTTACTAGGAGATTTGGCTTCGCACGACCTACGTCAAGCGAATTTTGGCTTTTTATTAATGTTATTGAGTCTCATGATTTTAAAATCAATATTCATCATCATCATCATCATCATCATCTCAGCCATAGGACGTCCACTGCTAAACATAGGCCTCAAATTAAATTAAATCAATATTAATCTTTATAAATTCATACGATTAAGTTATTCGCTGTCGTGATACATTTTTGATTATTATTTCTCAAGCAATGTTTTATGTCCCGCAGCGGAGTGGTAGAAATAAAATAAGTATTAAAACAAAATTCTCTACTTAAGAGTTGCTTAGGAAAACTCATATAGAAGGGCTTATAGCAAAGCCCTCCTAACATTTAGGCCACCAAAAACAACATTTTTGGGAAGCATTGTACCAAGTGTGTCGAGAAGCACATCTGTGAAATGAAATATTTTATTTTGATTAATGTAACAATTTATAAAGTTTACCTCTTCGCTGTTGGATACAAAATATTTACCAGAAAACGTTTGTCTGAAAAGTACCATGAGCGTTATTCCAAATTTCCCAGTAAATAAAAACAAAAACACATGTATGTTGGACCATAAAAAATCATCTATTCCATGTGCTGAAAAGATAGTTTACATTTGTGGATAACGTACACAAAATAAGAATTTACAGTTAACCTCACAAGTACACACTACACTACTACACTTTTTTAACGACCTTGTTTTCAATCGTAAAATCAATTCATATAGTTCGCTAAAATACACAATACCATAGAAAAAATATCCTAGATTTATGGCACTTTCGTTAAAATTTGTCGAAAATCATGATCCTCGTTATATTCGATAAAAAATCGACCAGCCTGTTTTTACGATTTGAATTGTCAAATTGGAAGATCGCGTAGATCGTGAAAAGTTCCGTAGTTGCACTGCTGTAAGAGGAAAAGAAACATGATACCAGTTCTTATGACAAGACATGCCTACGTTCCAACGGTTTTATGGTATGTATAACTGTAAAAATGTATGTATAAATGTAAATATAAAAACTTGTAGTAGTTGAAACTGGCTCGCAGTCGAGAAGCCGGGTAAAAAGTCGGCCCGCCCTCGCTGGCCCACGCCCAGTTTACTCCTTTGTGATTTCTATAAGTTACCTACCTTTTATGTGCACGAAATGAGTCTTTTTTATCATTCTACAGGATATGCACATAATTCATTATTATTGTAAAATTCCTACTCACGCTACTGACCATCATCATAACACTAATATTATGAATGCGAAATTTTGTGTACGAGTATGTGTGTTTGTTACCTCTTCAAGACATAACGGATAACAGAGCGATAGATTTAAATTAAATTAAGAATGTCACCTACGGGTAACCTTTCTAACCTGAACTATCAGACCATCCCGGCTTATAAGGATCCTTATTAATAAATTATACGGATCCCTTATTTTTTGATTTAATTCAATTTTGATGAATTTTGTTTTAGCGTTAGATAGAAAAAAAGAATATAGTCTACTTTTTGTTCTAGAATAATAATGGTTCCGGTGCGATAACTGAGGTAGCGATAAACCGTAGTACACGCGAGTGAATCCGCAGGCCGGGGTAGTAAAGAAAAACAATGCTCAGAAAAACCTTTTTGTCAACAGTGATTTGTAAGACGCAAAGTTTTAGGGATTGCGGAATTATGGTAGGTATTTAGTCAGATGAATGCTTTGTTAATCTAACAAAGTGATATGCAGGATTACTTTTTTTTTAATGCAGGATTACTGGTTATGTCCACGTCGATCCTTTAAGACGTTGTAGTTTCCATCATTCCTGACTGATTTGATTGCGCAGTATCCTATTTAGTTTGTAGATTTGATTATGAGACACCGTACCCCTAACGTAACCATTTTCAAGATTTTATTTATTTAAATCGGTTTTTTGTCTATTGGCCTAATTTGTTTGGGTTTTATGCCACTTATTATTTGTATTTGCAATTTTCGTGTAGTAGATATATTGTGTGTAATGCGTGTATGTGCTAAAAGTAGTGAGCAATTTACTGAATATTAATATTGACACTTGACAGTTAAATGAACATAAAATGCGGAGCCAAAATAAAAAACAAAAAAAGTCTAGCATTGGCCAGGCTGTCATATCTTCGTGATGCGCTTTTGTTTATTATATTTAGGTAAATGCGTGTTCTCAAAACATGAATGTATACAATGCCAAATTGAACAAACTTATTCTACCACAAATAATGTCTTTCCAAGATATACTAAACGCATAGCAAAGACGCTAAAACTAATATTAAGGCGCGCATAGACTGGATACCGGCCGGGACCGGCTGTCGAGTCGGCACGGTACGAACTAAAGTTAAATTCGCTAGTGATAGATATGCGAGGCGCTCGCGGAATGTAATTTTCACACGCTGGAGCGACGTCACTGCAGCCCTCTTACCCCCAAACCTCCTACCCGCCTCCACTTAGTCTAGGAGAGTCGTACAGTTTCAGTTTACTTAGCGTTAATTTTATATCGACACTCTTTTTTTTCATATTTTCGTTTACAGGTTGAATAAGCGTTTTCCTATTACCTCACTCGATAAAAAATAATAAATATTAATAAATATTGAGGAATCTAAGTTGCTCTGAAAGTTTATCAAATTATTCAGTTTTAAGGACTAAGTGTTTATAGCGTGAGATGCAATTATGACTAATATTTAGGTAAACCTGAAAGCTTTATTCAAATTCAAAAGGTTCCAAATATATTTATTTCGGAAAGTTGATTTAATTTTGTTGGTACACAGAGATGTAAAACAAGTTTTCACACTTTCATCCTAACAATAGCAACTGTGATAGCAACTGTTGTTGCTATTGTTAGGATGAAAGCTTCGATAAAAATTAGTACTTCGCGTGTGGCATGTACACATGAGGCTTCTTGTGAGGAATTATTGTATGCACGAGAAGTCTCAGTACAGGTTCTTTTGGGTCTTAAGACACTTATCTTATATTCTTTACGTACTCGGTGATAGATTTTTCAACTCGAGAGCTTGGTGGCTAGACAGATGGCATTTGTAATGCTGCTGTACCAACATGTTGTTGATTGAGTCAAGTCATCTTCAGTAGAAACTCAAGCATGAATTCAAGGGGGAACAAGCGTCCATCTCATTGGGGGCCACTAAAACTTTTGATAGCAGTAGTGATAATCTCATACTGTCGCATGTTTTATGAAACCAAATGCTTGTTAAGAAATAACATATTTATCTAAAAATTTAAAAATATGAATAATCGAGTCTAACAATCTACTACACGTAGGCAAAGTTCTGGAAAAGCCCCGTTAATGATAAATTGTTTTTTTAATGTTTTAATAAACATTCCTAATATTTATTTGGGTTGTATATTTGCAACTGATAAAGTATAAACATAGAATTTAATCAGTGAATTTAATTATTTTACTTAGAATATAAAATAATTAAATACACATAGAACACCTTACATTTTTCACCATTACCTCCTTGCCTATCGTCGCACTCTCACGACGGATGCTCCGGAAAATTGCTACAATGATTGCGAGCGGGAATCCCGAAATGAAGGAAACGTACTAGAGTCTTCTACCCGGCGTGCATAACGTGCTTGGCTCCCGGACTGGCACACTTCATAATTGTGACATGTAACGACACCTTTACGCGCTGGTATGACGCGCCACTACGCCGCGCCGCTTGTCGAAATTAAAATAAGGGAGATAGCGTTTATATGGTAGCCGTGCTTCCTGGAATGAAATAAGGGCAAAGTGACGATTTTATTCTTTTACCAGCTGCGCCCCGCGGCTTCACCCGCTTGGACTACGCATTTCCGCTAACTCAGCTATTCTACAGAAACAAAGTGTTTCCAAGCTTTTTGCTATGCCAGCAAAATTTGCTATTTCCATTAATTTTAGCAACACATTTGTCTGCTAAGATTGATCTTTATCAGCAACAGAATTTCCATTGGTTCAATAAAACGGTGTAATTTTTTTATATTTTTTGAAAAATCTTTCGTGTCCATATCTGTCATAAGTAAAAGATTAAAAAAAAATAATTATGCAGTTATTGTTTTTTTTATATATCAAGGGCTTCATTCCTTTCATGACTTTTCCCTTACTCTCGTGGTGTTGGACTTGGCCATCACCGCCCTTCTCTAAAAACCATCCCGTATACATGTTATTCCTGGTTATTATTACATTATAAGGACCGGTGTGAAGTTAGCGGCCAAAAGTTAGCGGCCTTCGATAACCCGACCAAATGAAGAAGTCGCATATTAAAAAAGATCTATTATAATATGTAAACGAAAAGACGAAATAAAGAGAAGTGGGAGATGGAGTAAGATTCAAGGGTGAATCGTATGTTACTAATAGAACGCCGGGCGTACAAGTGCGAAAAAGTCGTTAGATCTTTGGCCTCTCGGAGTTACCCTGCAGATTTGACCTTGTTAACGAAGAGGTATCAACTTGCGAATAGTAATGTTAGATAGCTCTTTTATTAAGCTTTAAAATATATATTGTAAAAATAAGTGCAGACGTTTGCAAGAGTCCAAAAAGATTTTAATTTTATTAGCCGCTAATTTGCCCACGAAGATTTGACCGTGTTATCGACGAGGTATCAACTTGCGAATAGTAATGTTAGATAGCTCTTTTATTAAGCTTTAAAATATATATTGTAAAAATAAGTGCAGACGTTTGCAAGAGTCCAAAAAGATTTTAATTTTACCGCTAATTTGCCCACGAAGATTTGACCGTGTTATCGACAAGGTATCAACTTGCGAGTAATACTGTTAGTTAGCCCTTGTGATGTACTTTCTAACGTATATCGTGAAAATTAGTGCAGACGTTCGCAAAAATCGAAAAAGTCCGTTTTACTGAAAAAATTTAAGATTTTTGCAGATTTGACCATGTTATCGAAAAGGTATCAACTTGCGAATGGTACCGTTAGATAGCTCTTCTAATAGGCTTTCAGAAGCATATTGTGAAAATTAGTGCAGACATTTGCAAGAGTCCAAAAATGTTATAATTTTATTAGCCGCTAGTTTGCCCACGAAGATTTGACCGTGCTATCGAAAAGGTATCAACTTGCGAGTAATACTGTTAGGTAGCCCTTGTAATGTACTTTCTAACGTATATCGTGAAAATTACTGCAGACGTTTGCAAAAGTCGAAAAAGTCCGTTTTACTGAAAAAATTTGAGATTTTTGCAGATTTGACCATGTTATCGAAAAGGTATCAACTTGCGAATGGTACCGTTAGATAGCTCTTGTAATAAACTTTCAAAAACATATTGTGAAAATTAGTGCAGACAATTGCAAGAGTCCAAAAATATTATTATTTTATTAGCCGCTAGTTTGCCCACGAAGATTTGACCGTGTTATCGAAAAGGTATCAACTTGCAAGTAATACTGTTAGATAGCCCTTGTGATGTACTTTCTAACGTATATCGTGAAAATTAGTGCAGACGTTCGCAAAAGTTAAAAAAGTCCGTTTTACTTAAAAAATTGAGATTTTTGCGGATTTGACCATGTTATCGAAAAGGTATCAACTTGCGAGTAATACTGTTAGATAGCCATTGTGATGTACTTTCTAACGTATATCGTGAAAATTAGTGCGGACGTTTGCTAAAATCGAAAAAGTCCGTTTAACTGAAAAAAATTGAGATTTTTGCAGATTTAACCATGTTATCGATAAGGTATCAACTTGCGAGTAATACTGTAAGATAGCTCTTGTGATGTACTTTCTAACGTATATCGTGAAAATTAGTGCAGACGTTTGCAAAAGTCTAAAAAGTCCATTTTACTGAAAAAAATTGAGATTTTTGCAGATTTGACCATGTTATCGAAAAGGTATCAACTTGCGAATGGTACCGTTAGATAGCTCTTGTAATAGGCTTTCAAAAACATATTGTGAAAATTAGTGCAGACATTTGCAAGAGTCCAAAAATATTATTATTTTATTAGCCGCTAGTTTGCCCACGAAGATTTGACCGTGTTATCGAAAAGGTATCAACTTGCGAGTAATACTGTTAGGTAGCCCTTGTGATGTACTTTCTAAAATATATCGTGAAAATTAGTGCAGACGTTTGCAAAAGTCGAAAAAGTCCGTTTTACTGAAAAAAAATGAGATTTTTGCAGATTTGACCATAATATCGAAAAGGTATCAACTTGCGAATGGTACCGTTAGATAGCTCTTGTAATAGGCTTTCAAAAGCATATTGTGAAAATTAGTGCAGACATTTGCAAGAGTCCAAAAATATTATTATTTTATTAGCCGCTAGTTTGCCCACGAAGATTTGACCGTGTTATCGAAAAGGTATCAACTTGCGAGTAATACTGTTAGGTAGCCCTTGTGATGGACTTTCTAACGTATATCGTGAAAATTAGTGCAGACGTATGCAAAAGTCGAAAAAGTCCGTTTTACTGAAAAAAATTGAGATTTTCGCAGATTTGACCATGTTATCGAAAAGGTATCAACTTGCGAATGTTACCGTTAGATAGCTCTTGTAATAGGCTTTCAAAAACATATTGTGAAAATTAGTGCAGACATTTGCAAGAGTCCAAAAATATTATTATTTTATTGGCCGCTAGTTTGCCCACGAAGATTTGACCGTGTTAACGAAAAGGTATCAACTTGCGAGTAATAATGTTAGGTAGCCCTTGTGATGTTCTTTCTAACGTATATCGTGAAAATTAGTGCAGACGTTTGCAAAAGTCTAAAAAGTCCGTTTTACTGAAAAAAATTGAGAATTTTGCAGATTTGACCATGTTATCGAAAAGGTATCAACTTGCGATAGGTACCGTTAGATAGCTCTTGTAATAGGCTTTCAGAAGCATATTGTAAAAATTAGTGCAGACATTTGCAAGAGTCCAAAAATATTATTATTTTATTAGCCGCTAGTTTGCCCACGAAGATTTGACCGTGTTATCGAAAAGGTATCAAATTGCGAGTAATACTGTTAGGTAGCCCTGGTGATGTACTTTGAAACGTATATCGTGAAAATTAGTGCAGACGTTCGCAAAAGTTGAAAAAGTCCGTTTTACTTAAAAAAATTGAGATTTTTGCAGATTTGACCATGTTATCGAAAAGGTATCAACTTGCGAGTAATATTGTTAGATAGCTATTGTGATGTTCTTTCTAACGTATATCGTGAAAATTAGTGCACACGTTTGCAAAAGTCGAAAAAGTCCGTTTTACTGAAAAAAATTGAGATTTTTGCAGATTTGACCATGTTATCGAAAAGGTATCAACTTGCGAATGGTACCGTTAGATAGCTCTTGTAATAGGCTTTCAGAAGCATATTGTGAAAATAAGTGCAGACATTTGCAAGAGTCCAAAAATATTATTATTTTATTAGCCGCTAGTTTGCCCACGAAGATTTGACCGTGTTATCGAAAAGGTATCAACTTGCGAGTAACACTCTTAGGTAGCCCTTGTAATGTACTTTCTAAAGTATATCGTGAAAATTAGTGCAGACATTTGCAAAAGTCGAAAAAGTCCGTTTTACTGAAAAAAATTGAGATTTTTGCAGATTTGACCATGTTATCGAAAAGGTATCAACTTGCGAATGGAACCGTTAGATAGCTCTTGTAATAGGCTTTTAAAAACAATTTGTGAAAATTAGTGCAGACGTTCGCAAAAATCGAAAAAGTCCGTTTTACTGAAAAAATTTGAGATTTTTGCAGATTTGACCATGTTATCGAAAAGGTATCAACTTGCCAATGGTACCGTTAGATAGCTCTTGTAATAGGCTTTCAGAAGCATATTGTAAAAATTAGTGCAGACATTTGCAAGAGTCCAAAAATATTATTATTTTATTAGCCGCTAGTTTGCCCACGAAGATTTGACCGTGTTATCGAAAAGGTATCAAATTGCAAGTAATACTGTTAGGTAGCCCTGGTGATGTTCTTTTAAACGTATATCGTGAAAATTAGTGCAGACGTTCGCAAAAGTTAAAAAAGTCCGTTTTACTTAAAAAATTTGAGATTTTTGCAGATTTGACCATGTTATCGAAAAAGTATCAACTTGCGAGTAATACTGTTAGATAGCCATTGTGATGTTCTTTCTAACGTATATCGTGAAAATTAGTGCAGACGTTTGCAAAAGTCAATAAAGGCCGTTTTACTGAAAAAATTTGAGATTTTTGCAGATTTGACCATGTTATCGAAAAGGTATCAACTTGCGAACAGTACCGTTAGATAGCTCTTGTAATAGGCTTTCAAAAACAATTTGTGAAAATTAGTGCTGACCTTAGTAAAAATCGAAAAAGTCCGTTTTACTGAAAAAAATTGAGATTTTTGCAGATTTGACCATGTTATCGAAAAGGTATCAACTTGCGAATGGTACCGTTAGATAGCTCTTGTAAGAGGCTTTTAGAAGCATTTTGTGAAAATAAGTGCAGACATTTGCAAGAGTGCTTAAATATTATTATTTTATTAGCCGCTAGTTTGCCCACGAAGATTTGACCGTGTTATCGAAAAGGTATTAACTTTCGAGTAATACTGTTAGGTAGCCCTTGTGATGAACTTTCTAAGGTAAATCGTGAAAATTAGTGCAGACGTTCGCAAAAGTCGAAAAAGTCCGTTGCACTTATAAAATTTGAGATTTTTGCAGATTTGACCATGTTATCGAAAGGGTATCAACTTGCGAGTAATACTGTTAGATAGCCCTTGTGATGTACTTTCTAACGTATATCGTAAAAATTAGTGCAGACGTTCGCAAAAAACGAAAAAGTCCGTTTTCCTGAAAAATTTGAGATTTTTGCTGATTTGACCATTTTATCGAAAAGGTATTAACTTGCGAATGGTACCGTTAGATAGCTCTTATACCAGGCTTTCAAAAACATATTGTAATAATTAGTGCAGACGTTTTCAAGTGTCCAAAGATATTAATTTTTTATTAGCCGCTAGTTTGCCCACGAAGATTTGACCGTGTTATCGTAAAGGTATCAACTTGCGAGTAATACTGTTAGATAGCTTAGATAGATTAGCTTAGATAGATACCTTTTCGATAACATGGTCAAATCTGCAAAAATCTCAATTTTTTTTAGTAAAACGGACTTTTTCGACTTTTGCAAATGTCTGCACTAATTTTCACGATATACGTTTGAAAGTACATCACAAGGGCTACCTAACAGTATTACTCGCAATTTGATACCTTTTCGATAACACGGTCAAATCTCTGTGGGCAAACTAGCGGCTAATAAAATAATAATATTTTTGGACTCTTGCAAATGTCTGCACTAATTTTCACAATATGCTTCTGAAAGCCTATTACAAGGGCTATCTAACGGTACCATTCGCAAGTTGATACCTTTTCGATAACATGGTCAAATCTGCAAAAATCTCAATTTTTTTCAGTAAAACGGACTTTTTCGACTTTTTCGAACGTCTGCACTAATTTTAACAAATTGTTTTTGAAAGCGTATTAAAAGAGCTATCTAACGGTGCCATTCGCAAGTTGATACCTTTTCGATAACATGGTCAAATCCGCAAAAATCTCAATTTTTTTAGTAAAACGGACTTTTTTAACTTTTGCGAACGTCTGCACTAATTTTCACGATATACGTTAGAAAGTACATCACAAGGGCTATCTAACAGTATTACTTGCAAGTTGATACCTTTTCGATAACACGGTCAAATCTTCGTGGGCAAACTAGCGGCTAATAAAATAATAATATTTTTGGACTCTTGCAATTGTCTGCACTAATTTTCACAATATGTTTTTGAAAGTTTATTACAAGAGCTATCTAACGGTACCATTCGCAAGTTGATACCTTTTCGATAACATGGTCAAATCTGCAAAAATCTCAAATTTTTTCAGTAAAACGGACTTTTTCGACTTTTGCAAACGTCTGCAGTAATTTTCACGATATACGTTAGAAAGTACATTACAAGGGCTACCTAACAGTATTACTCGCAAGTTGATACCTTTTCGATAGCACGGTCAAATCTTCGTGGGCAAACTAGCGGCTAATAAAATTATAACATTTTTGGACTCTTGCAAATGTCTGCACTAATTTTCACAATATGCTTCTGAAAGCCTATTAGAAGAGCTATCTAACGGTACCATTCGCAAGTTGATACCTTTTCGATAACATGGTCAAATCTGCAAAAATCTTAAATTTTTTCAGTAAAACGGACTTTTTCGATTTTTGCGAACGTCTGCACTAATTTTCACGATATACGTTAGAAAGTACATCACAAGGGCTAACTAACAGTATTACTCGCAAGTTGATACCTTGTCGATAACACGGTCAAATCTTCGTGGGCAAATTAGCGGTAAAATTAAAATCTTTTTGGACTCTTGCAAACGTCTGCACTTATTTTTACAATATATATTTTAAAGCTTAATAAAAGAGCTATCTAACATTACTATTCGCAAGTTGATACCTCGTCGATAACACGGTCAAATCTTCGTGGGCAAATTAGCGGCTAATAAAATTAAAATCTTTTTGGACTCTTGCAAACGTCTGCACTTATTTTTACAATATATATTTTAAAGCTTAATAAAAGAGCTATCTAACATTACTATTCGCAAGTTGATACCTCTTCGTTAACAAGGTCAAATCTGCAGGGTAACTCCGAGAGGCCAAAGATCTAACGACTTTTTCGCACTTGTACGCCCGGCGTTCTATTAGTAACATACGATTCACCCTTGAATCTTACTCCATCTCCCACTTCTCTTTATTTCGTCTTTTCGTTTACATATTATAATAGATCTTTTTTAATATGCGACTTCTTCATTTGGTCGGGTTATCGAAGGCCGCTAACTTTTGGCCGCTAACTTCACACCGGTATTATAAGGTACCTATATTCCGAATTTCATTCAAATATATCAAGCTGTTAAGGCGTGAAGAGGTAACAAACACCACAGTCGGTTGTTGACGGTCGCCGTGGCTCAGTGATAAATTTCGAAATGTCAAAGTGACACGACACTTCATTTAAATTACTCCACGTCAATGATCGACGCTAAAACGATCTGGATATTTGTTCATACAAAATACAATATAACCTGAAAAAAATTTGGAGGGTTGGGGGTAGGAGCGTGAAAAATACATTGCGACCTTATTCTCAGATCTATTACAATATACACAAAAAATCATAGGAATGGGAAGCCGTTGCGGAGCAGTTTGATACGTATTATCAATGCACCTTCTGCAATACATAATATCTTCCGATACTCTCTATCTATAGGTTGTCTGGTAGAGATCACTTGTTAATTATTATTAATTAAGTTATTATTTAGTAATGTTTCTATTTTTTGCGCTGGCTTACAATAATGTAAATATCGTATTGATCCTGTGAAGGCTTGTAATATGCTTTTCTAATTATATATTTTCTCTATATGTTTCACTGTGATGTTAAAATTATAGCTGTAAGCAAATATAATAAAATAAGAAAGCCTCATATGTCTAAATGTTGAAGCGATGATAGCTCAGGGGGGGGGGAGCGTCTCCTGTCAAACTGATGGACACTAGTTCGATCCTCAACAACAGCTTGAGCTTCCGGTGAAGGTAACACCGTTATCAAATTCCCAGCACGGTTGTAGGGTACTTTCGAATACCCGCCTGGCTAGCTACCACACTTAAGTTTGAAAAAGTGTCACCAAACACATAGTGTGCTCAGGCAGCAGTCCTTCAGAGCCAGTGAGCTTCAAGATCTAGCGTGATCACATCTTCGACCACATCGTCTCTGACCATCAAGTGAGATAGTGGTCAAACGCTAGATCTATATAATATAAAAAAAAATTAAAAAATAGAATTATTTTATATTTCAATATGCAGCCTAGCTTATTTACATACTTTGGCGAAAGTACAACTATTGTTGTGCTGCTGTTCATTAGAACTCAAAATAGTTCAATTTTTATTTTTCCGTAAGTCATCTTCTAGTAGTCTAAGAGATTTACAGGTTAAGGTCGTAGTAATTTAATTGATAACTGTACAAACAAGCTTTTGAATATTTCAGCCCATATCGCGCTGCAGCGTAGACTTTAAGCTGATGAGCATACCAGCAGAATCAACGTCACGGTTCCCGCCATAAATCAACGCCGACGCGAAATCTTTCAATATTCCAATCAACCAGTATTGTCAAATCCCGCCATTATCGGCCACATGTGAGCGTCCAAGCACGTATGACAAGGACAAGTCTATACAATATCTCATTGGCATGAAAAGGACAACAAAAACACATTCAATCATATTTCATACGTCACTTTAAAATTAGAAAGATTTGGACTATCGTTTTTGTGCACGATGAAGAACGTTTGAAAATCGAATGTAAGAATGTATTTAAAAAAGGATTTGTAAAGGTGTGTATCATAAATGTGGGTTTTGTTTTAACCTTGTTAGAGTTGAAAGTTGTATGCTGGATATCTGATAGTTACATTCTTAAATGCGGATTCATTAGTCAAGCGATGTGAAGTGGCGACATCTATCTTCTGTTTCTTATATTGACAACGCCGTCACATTCTGAATTGCAATGAGGTAATAAAGAAATTGCAATCCTTATAAGTAGCGGTTTAACATTTTTGATGTAGCGTATAATGGATGCCGCTTAATTGAATAATCCTTTATGTTGGTGCCGACCTATTTGTGGGCCATGTCTGGATATATGTATATACATAAAGACTCTTGACATGAAGTTTGGTTGTAATTAGATAGTCGTAACATTTTTTCATTAGTGCCTAATCCAATACACACTTAAACAATCAATTATATCAATCAATCAATCGATAATTTATTTGTATAAAACATGACTGTGTTTGGATATACGTAAATTATGTAAGCATGCAGGGTTTTATAAAATAAAAATTGCACAAACATGTTTTGCCTGACAGGGCCTACAAATGCAATGCTATTTACAAAATGGCCAATGTATAAATAAGTACTTATGTATTTATATAGTAATTGTAGAGCACTACACCCAATACACCGCTTATGTATCGAAATATGTACATTGTATTACATATATTGTGTAGCAGTAGTACAAATGTCGAAGCTCAAGGAGCAAACACAGATACAGATAATAATATTATAATAAGAAGATATAATAATAGTAAGAAGAGTTGTGAGTAGTGTGTAGTGAATTGTAGTAGCTGCAGTATTTTGATTCGTTATTAGTGTTTTATTTTAATAAAGGCATATGCCATGAAAAAAAACTTAAAATAAATACATATTACACTAAACAGATTCCAATGAAATTAGAATTATCGAATTTCGTAAACGACAAAGCTCTGAGGTTATACACATGTACAAAAACATAGACAAACTTAGAAAAAAAGGAAGAAATTAAGATTGAAGCAATGATAGCATAGTAGTGGAAGCGTCGGTTGTCAATCTGACGGACTTTGGTCAATCTCTACCAACGGCTTGAGCTTCCGGTGAAGGTAACACCATTATCAAAGCGGTAGGGTACTTTCGAGTATCAGCGTGGCTAGCTACCCTAGTGAGATAGTGGTCAAACACTATATCTATACCGTTAGAAAAAAAAGGAAAGAACCGTTCATCGGACTATGGACAGTGCTCAGGGTTTCTCTACTAGATCGAATCAGGCGTGAAGAGGTCCGTAGAAGAACTAAAGTACCGACATTCCCCGTCCATAGTATCTCCATCTCGTTACATCCATAGTTTTACTTCTTCTTTCTCGCATCGTTTCCCCGTTACTGGAAAGTCATGACTTTTTTTCTAACCACATTTTGAAGACGTCTGTGTGCGCTGCATTCGCAGTCTGTAAATGCGTTCGCATCTTAGATAAGTCAAAATCCCAATTTCGTAAGCAGCGGTGTAAAACGTCCAGAGTTTAACTAAAGGTCTGCGGTGATTCGCATCGTTGTATTGTTAGACTACATTTTTCAGCAGCTCGTGCGGAAAGTGATCGTTGTGCTATCATGTTATCCTGGTACTGCTTGCAGAAAAATAAAAGAGAGCGGCACTTTCGTATTTATTTGGCTTTGTTATCATCATCTTCTCTGAGAACTACATATAGGAAATTTTTCATTCGCCCGCGAGGCCGAAGGCCGATCGTGACGTAGCCTTTTGCGAGGCCATTGGTTGAGCAAAGGGGAGTCACTAACGAGGCCGTAGACCGAGTTTCGAGAAGGGTGTAACACATTCGAGTTGCTAACGAGGCTCAAGGCCGAGTTCCGAGTAGGGAGTATTTTGTACATCTCGAATTGGTCTCCGAGACAACTGCCCACGTTAACCACTGCACTTAGAGGTGGGGTCCACTAGCAAAAGTCGAATACAATCTTTGTGCGATTATGCCGCGACCAAGTTTTTAGTAAAATTGTGCTTTTCCTGTATTTCTGACTTCAAGTAACTGTAACTTTAGTTGACTCACATAGAAATGTTTTTCCTATTTTATTTAACTGCGTACTACTTTTGACACAAAATAACTGCCACATTGTTAACGCAGGTTGCTCGCAGGAGCGCGCCACCCGAATATATATGAAATATATATATATATATATATGTCCATCGTTAATCTAAGAATAAACATTACTTGCTTTCATGCTTTTATTAACATAATAAAACTGCATACATACACTCCCCTTAATCCTACTCCTTTGCCGATTTAAGACTCGACTACAGCGTACTGCTTTACCATGTCATTAAATGTCTCCTTATTTTATTCAAGTGTCTCAATTGCAAGCCATGCTGAATATAAGATAACTATAATCATAGTATCCATTTTGAGCCTTTTTTGCATTCAGTACTGGTGGTCCGCGAGTGACGCACAGTCGCACAGAGCCGCGCGACACGGCCGCCGCGTCGTGCAGGGTTGTCGCGTGAACGTTTTTCATTAGTCGTGTGATGGATCCGTTGCGGTGCGTGCCAGCCCTGCTGTAATGGATGCTGCGTGCGATGCTTGTTGGATGGGTCTGTGGCACGCTGTTTAGGCAGTATTTTGGAATGTTATAAACACATAGCAAGTTAGAAGACTGTGTAGTTCTTTGCGTTCGAAATTCATTTATTTCTTTTATTAAGTATAACAGTCCATTACGTCACCACTGCTGGGTCACGGGCCTTCCTCTTTTGGTGAAGGAAGTAACCACTACGCTGCCCAAAGGGGCTGACTGCCTAAGTAGGTAATTACTTCTGCCGTGATCTAAGAACTGTTGTCCTAAAACTACAACTGGCCCGATCTATATGAAGCATGAAAGCGCTTAGATGAAATTGTCCACTAGCTGTTGCCCATCAAAGTTGTAACTACAGAATCCGTTCCTTAACCCAGTTGATTGAATGCTATGGATAACTGCACTAAGTACGAGTTTATGTCCATACGAAATTTCATCGAATTCGGTATTTGAAGCCGTTTGAGCGTGAAGAGGTAACAAACATACACACATACACACTTGCACACATTACCACACAAACTTTCGCATTTATAGTAGGATAGGATGGTTAATCTAGTTTCTATTATGTTTAATAACTTATTGTGCTAAGCACGAGATAAAAATAATTTACGATTGCAAGGGCACATATAGGATTATTCAAAGAAAAATCTTGTAACGTTTTGGGTAACACATTAATATTTCTACTTAAGTCTCAACAAATCACAAGACAACAGCAATGTTCTATGTAAGATGGCCGTCCTAACCTCAAAACAATAACAATAATTCCCGCCAAAACGGAAATGCTCGCGAAAAATCGCTAAAACGGACCAAGTCCAGCCGAAGCGAGCCATCAAAGCAGTTATTTGGTCCATTAAACGTGAAATAGTTGCAAGCGGAGGTACCAAGCGCGCAGCGGGGCGGGGAGGTTTAAAATACGATTTATTAGGGCGGCAGCTTAAAGCAGACAAGGCTTGGATGTTGATTTTTGATACTCTGCAAATATACCTCATCTACGTTCCTGAAAACTAGCTAACGAATAAGAACATAAAATAGTGAATGTTTAATGCTAGGATCTCAAGCAAGTAGTCGAATTGGCGATATTTAGTATATATCATTTGTAGGTTTGACCACTATCAAACATCAACGTATATCTCTAGTTAAAGTACACAACACATTCCTTGAATGGCCACGAGATGAAGAAAATGAAACTAGGCAAACTTAACAAAAAGGTTAATAGTTTCAGGATGTTGCCCTACTTTATTGACGCCAGACCTGAATGTGATCTGCTTGCGGATGAGTGGAAGGTGATACGGTCGCCATGGCGCAGTGGTTAGTGTCAGTGACATGACTACTGTGTCTCCGGGACCCTGGGTTCGAATCCCGGCAGGGGCAAACATTTGTGCGATGAGTGTAGTTGTTTGTCCCGGGTCTTGGATGTTTGTAGTGTGATTGTGTGTCCATGCCTCCCGCGATACAGGGAATCCTAGAGCGGGGACCTGAGGGTAACAAAAAAAAAAAATTGTCTAAATGTTTGATGTACAGCGAGACGAAAGCATGACAATTAAAAATATCCACGGATCAGGAGTTTCAAGCTCAGCTTTCAGCTTGCTCTAAAAGCAACACTCTTCCCAAGCCAATTAAATGTGTTGATTCTTACCTAATCATGATTGGTGTCACGGTTGATATCCTCCTATTTTACTTCCTATACCCGCTGCTCCCTGGTAGTCGTGAGCTTTCGTGGCTCAGCATGAGGCGGTGTAGAGCGCAGTGCGGGTTCGATTTCCGTGTCGGCGCGCCGGGAGCGTATCGTGAACATTGGCTGCTAATGATAGATGGTAGACATTTTAAACTATATACAGGATGTCATGGTTATCAATTTTAAATTCTCTGCTACCTCTAACACGATTCCGCGCTAATTATGAGCAAATTAATACAAATATGCATGATTTTGAATACGCAGAGTGTATCGGTTAAGTAAGCATCTTTTTGTCGAATTCTATTTTTTTCTTTTTTGTTAATTTATTTACACTTGTTGCATTACAGTTGCATTACACAATTCTTATTAGCTAAGAGATAGGTACAATATCTATATTATAAACAATATAATAATGCGTTTAACAACACAAACCATGACAACAATAAGTTATTTAGTTATAAGTACGAATAAAAGGCTCTTACATTAACAAACGGGTATTTCCCTTGAATGAACGATTATAATGTATGTAAACTCTAACGCTTTCACGGCCGGCGTTGCATGTTGTATGTATTGCTTCCGGGCTGTTTGGCCGTGGTCTATGTGAAACTTTTGTTCCAGACGTTTCGTCGATCACTGCGGTCGACATCTTAAGTGGTTCAGGTCCGAGCGGCGACAAGAGCGTAGAACTCTCCTCCGCGGCGTCTTCTCTGATACTGATCAGTATCAGAGAAAACCTATGTATAGTATCATGTCGACCGCAGTGATCGACGAAACGTCTGGAACAAAAGTTTCACATAGACCACGGCCAAACAGCCCGGAAGCAATACATACTCGTACAACATGATTATAATGTAGATAAATTATAATTTTGCATGTTGATTAAATAAATTAGCGTTTGATTAGCCCAAAGGCAAATAGGCGAAATTAATATATATATTTTTATAATATACTTCGATTTGCACGCGTTTCATAAGCTGCCCATATCTATATCAAATTTGCCATTATACTTACTAGGATATTAAGAAAAGAATAACGATCTTTTTTGCAAATATATTTTTTATCTATCGGCATTTCAGCGCGCCGTTGAAATTTAAACTTAAATGTCTACTTTCCTCCGTCTTACGAATTCGATGATGACACATAGTGACATTCTGACGTTTTGACGCGAGGTGTCTTGACGCGAGTTTAACATTTTTTCTCCATATAAAAGTACACAACACCGTTGAATAAGTTATCACTTCAAAGTGTTTATTAGCTCATAAATGTTATTACAATATTACAGATTTTCCAAGCGATAAATTTGATGATATATTGTAATTAAGTTATCACGTGACATAGTAAAGTAGTTCTAATTTTGTATAATTATTTCATGACGCCTTATTTGACTTAAACTCAATCATATGTGTACGCCATAAAAGGCAAGTATATGCGTTCCATATAATGTCAACAATACGTAACATCATCAATGCTACTTTATTTGTATGTATACTTAATACCATGTTCTGCTAAATAAACTTTATCTTATCTAAACATGTCTTCTTCTTCTAAAGGCGCGTGAGTTCAATCCCCTAAAATGCTATTTAATGTTTGAACGTGATCATGCTTTAATAAAAGTCCAGTAAAAAAAAGAGTCGTTGGTTTCACTCGTAAAATACTGTTGGATATAGGCCTCCCGTATCGATCTCCACAGGCACCGGTTGAACCTTGGTTTTTATTGGTACACCCTGTATAGCTAGTCGGTTAGAAAATGATTCATTAATGACTAAGATAGTACACGGTTACTGTTTGCACAGAGGTACAGTTAGCATTTGTACTGCGCATGCATTGTATGTAGAGTTGGATATTAAATATTAGCGATAATGTCCTGACCTTTAAATATTAGTACCACACTTTTAGAATTACTTATAGTTAATACATGAATATGTAATTAGTGTTTTATTTTAACAAGCCATTTGCCCTATGAAAAAAACAAACTTAATAAAAATATTAGTAAATTTATCCGATTTCCAATCATTATCCTGCTATTCAGGACGTTTCGGGACGTGATAAATCTGATAAAACTAAATATAGCGAGTTATTTCTTGAGTTATGCATGTTGAAACATAACTGACTACATTTTATATTAATGATGTGATGTAAAAATGAATTTCGACTAAAAATTTGTGCTAGGAGTAATCCTAGTAAATTTCTATGTAACCGAAACTCAACCCTAACAAGGCAATATTATATTTGTTTTTTTATTATTTCTAAGTATAATGCTGCTGCTAACTCTTTGTAATGCTGACTTTTCTCAGAATACATGTATTTTCGTCTTGTTCTTCTTCTTATATAAATAGATTTGAGTAATGTAAAATACACTATACCATCAGATAAAGGAGGATGGCTGACTTCCATACATTTGCAGCCTAGAAGAAAGAAACCGCGTTCATGAATGATACTTGTACCTATCGATAGAGCAATAAATACATTGTTTATTGTATATTTAATCATTTTCCTAGAAGTTGGGAGTAAAAAGTTACAACGTATGCTAGAGTTATCGCTATATTTGTTAAAATTTGTCGAATATTACGACCGTTCGTTTTGACGATTTAAAATATTGACAAAACCTGTTTTCACGATTTGAAATTTCAAATTTGACGATCGCGTAAATCGAGATAAGTTCCGTACTTGCACTGCTGAATCGATTCGGTTAGCTATCGAAGACGCTGCAATCGGGCAGCAGGAATCGGGGGCTGATCAGCAAATTAAACAGGCAGGGCACAGACCACATTCTCGAGGAACTGATGGCCGATAGGATCAAAATGTGGAGACTATTTTTATGTCTTCCAATATATACAAATGTTGGTGTTTGTGGTAGCACTCTTCCGCAACGGTTTCACCGATTTTAATTGCTTTTAAGTATATTCGGTAAACATTCTTAGAACGCACGCGCCTCTTGACTAGATTACCTAAATCAATTCGTTATGACGTAGTAAATCTTTTGAGCTCGTTAAGGAGCAGTTGTCCGTTATTTTGTTAATTACAGTACAAGGTGAGAGGAGAAGGGGGTGGAGGCAGGTGGTTAAATCGCGAACTTGGATTATAGTACCGTTCAGGTGTTTTGATCTGGTACTGGTGGCAAGAAGAAACTTTTGCTTAGAAGGCTTCGTTGTAAATGTTTTATATGAGGAAAGTTTATTTAACATGTATTTAATTGTTTAACTTTTTTAAATGGGTGATGTCTGTATTAAAATAAAATAGTAATAAGTAATTACAATACTACAGCTACTGCAAAAACATTTGTGCAAACTCAAATGCTAGAGTATTTGAGTTATCTATAGCCAGCTGGCAGCGTGTTCAGAATGCTCGCAGCATTGCTACGTTGAATTGCAATGCTGATCCGTTGAGCCCAATATGTGCCAGCATTTTGGTCACGCGTTGCATTGATCAAACGCTCTGATGAGCTCCCGGTCCTCACGGGCCCAATGTCTCGACCCCAACCAGTTCAAACATGTAACCACTATATTGTTTCATGTTTCATACCGTTATTTGAATATAATTACGTCGCCCGGCTAAGTTTTACTTCGTAATATTAACTCGTAATAGATAATTATACTGTTCCATTCACAAAACGTCGTAAGCACGTCAAATATAAATAAATAAATAAAAAATAACAATTTGGAAGTGAGCTAGCCCTCACAGACTCAGGGTATCCTACCGTGAGAGCTAGAGCTCAAATAAACTAACTTAATTTAAAAATTCATGCTGTTCTATATAAATATATTTGTACATAGTCATAGGTTATAGGTTATAATGTAACACAATTATTGTATGTACTATATAAATAAAATAAAGAACTAAAAATATTCATAATTATATTTTATCATAATGGAATTCATTAAAAAATAATTTCAAGCCTCTAGAACCTGGTGAATTATTTAACCATCCATGTAAAAAAACATCCAGGTGTATTTATTGGATTTGGCGCTGGTGGATAATAGATTTCAAAATTACTTTAATTTTAAATGAAGAGTTTTTTTACACGGTTGTATTTTTATAAATTTTATATGATCTCATTGTTAGAAACAGAAGTTTATTCGAGCGCATTTAAAACTCATAAAAATGTTGCAGATTATCTTCAATGAAAAGTGGACATGCTAAGAGTTTCCGTAAAACCTAATAAAGACAGAAAGTGTTTAATTATATGCGGTTACTTAAAAGGATTTTTAACGGACAGTAGCGCTTGTATTCTCTTGGAGAATAAACGTTAAAAGGCGGGTGGTATTCAGATTTCGTTTCCCATGCTCCTTCCTGTCCTATTTTGCAAACGCTCCCAGTAGACACTTGTTTAAGTAAAACTTAAATTAACCAATAAACATGTCGACGCTCGCCCTTAAATTAGCCCTTAATGAAAATTGCTGAATTCCACTCCGTAATACTTCCGTGCTCTGCTGCCCTGGTAGAACTTTGAAACTATTTGATTATAATTGTCGCTTTATATTTTTTGTTCAATTTCTTATTTGTTTTAATTCACGTCGTCATCAGCGCTACCACCATTATTTCAGACGCATATTTATTTATTTACTCCAGAACCAATACAAATATAACTAATTCTAAGTAATGTATTAACAAAACATTAAATAAAATACCTAGACATACATAGGATGGTCGTCGGTAGCTGTACTAGGATTTCCTGTGTCACAGCTACCACGATTCCAGAGTATCAAAAATAGCAAGATACCTACAACAAACGTGTATTATGTTTACTTTTGTTCATAGTTCGTGCTGATATATAGCTAAATGTTAGTTACTTTAGTATTTTTGTTGCTTTTCTTATTGGATATAGTTAAAGTGAAAGTGATGTTTTATTATTATTATAGCAAGCCGACGTTTGCGCAAGAGATCATCCGTCGGACATAGTTATTTTATATTGTAATATTGCTAGCTGAAACCGCGGTTCCACCCGCCTGGGTTTCTCCGCTACCTCAATTATCGCACCGGAACTATACTTTTTCAGAAAAAAAGTAGCCTTTGTGATATTCCAGGGTATAAGTTATCTTCACTTCTTGAGTTATTTCAAATTTCATGCAAATCCGTTCACCTGTTTCAGCCTGAAAGAGTAACAAACATTTATACATGCAAACTTTCTCGTTTATAATACACTAGCTGCGCCCCGTGGTTACACCCGCGTGGTGATGATTGATGATGATTATGATGATGATGTAAGTAGCATACGTGTTAATCCAGGGTATAAACTATATATGTTCCAAATTTTATCAAAATCCGTTCAGTAGTTTTGCGTGAAAGAGGAGCAAACATACACACATACTCACACTTTCGCCTTTATAATATAAGTGTGCTTAGTAAGGATTGTTTGGATCGTCTAAGTAAAACTACAAGAGTTCACTAGCTACAAAAACAGCTGATCTCGCCCTATTCATTCACTACAATCGGCTTCGGTATCGTTTGTTGAAAAGTGCGGGGGTGAAGTGCGGGGTGGAGGCAGAGTGGGGGGTAGTAGGGGGAGGGGGCTAAGGTTGACAAATGGGCCGCTCGGAGCGTCGCGATACAATCGGTGCGTTGCTTACTGCCTGGAGTGGGAAAAAATTAGGGTTGCCAGCAAATAGTTAATTTGGCGATTCATATTCCCGTGGCGATTAGTCTCGTGTAGCGAATCTGAATTTTAAACTTTTTTTAGGTTTGTACGAATATGGTCAAAAAAATATTACTTAAAAAGTCATACTATTTTTGAATGATTGATATCTTTAACAGGCAACATTTATGTATGATTCAAGGTTTCATCATCAAGGTTGCAGGTGGTGTACACATGGGCGGGTCTGGGTTTATCCATTAAATAGTTGGTATGCCTATGCTTGCGGCGTTCACGCTGCTTGTTTTGGTTAAGTCCAGGCCTTCTTTACTCATCCCGTGATGGGTAGGGAGGTTACGGTCTTGGGGGAAGCGCAGGTCGTGATGATCCTCAAGGCAAGTCTGGCGATTACCTTCTCGCGGTGCTGCCTGTTCTTGGTCTAATTCCCTCTGAAATAGACGTAACTAGACATCGTCCGGCGCCTCGCGTGTCTCATATCTATGTAAGTTTATTTATATCCATGTATTTATGTATGTTTATAGTATTTTGGCCGGGACTGCTCCCGATAGGCTTTGCTCGCCAAGCCGACGAGGAGCGGTCCACTTGACGGTAGGTTGCGGTGCTGCTGCAAGGCACTGCAACTGAGGGGGGCAGCGGCACCGTGTTGGACGGTGCTGCAGCTGAGGAGGCGCTGCGGCGGGAGTGATTCAGTTCGTCTCCTGCTGTGGCGCCGATATGGCCGCCGTCGGAGGGTGGCGGCCGAAGCGGCTGGCGATGGGGCTGCTCCATCTGGCCCATCGCAGGGGACCACGAGCATCGGATGTGGGAAGTCTGGCGTTCCTTGCACTGTGTGGTCCCCGGGGTGGTGCGGCCGTGCTCTTGGTCCCGGCACGGTCGCGAGGGGGAGGGTCACCCCCCTGGACGGGTCCAGAAACGGACGGCCGTGGTGGGGGCGCGGTATGCAAATGTACCCCGCGCTCCCTCCGTTCTAGCGGCAGGATGGACACCGTGGGTTTTAGTCGGTAGTGGACCCTGGCTGCTGTGGGTGCAGTTAGGGTTGGGGGCCATGAGGCCCCCCAGGGAGCGGTGATGCTCGAGCGAGCCCGACACACCCCGCCTACTTTCCCGGTAGGCGGAAGTGCGTAAATGCATTTTCCCCACGTAAAGAAAAAAAAAAAAAAAAAAAAAAAAAAATGGTGTACACATATCCTTCCATTTAAAATTAAAATTGATAAAATTGTTCTCCAACCTACCGATTTTTCAGCATATCTACTAATAAATTGAGTCTATTCTACCGAAATACAGAAACGTTACCTTTTTTCATTTTTAACGATAACATAAAGGGTCTATTGATTTTTAATAATTTACAGTAATTGTAGTGCTTTACTAATATATCTATTTATTTCAGAGTACCTGTGTCTTGTATTCATATATTAATGATTGGAACGATTTATTAATATATACCTATTGGTGTACAGTTTATATAGTAAAGTAAAATAAAGTATATTAGATATAAAACACCAGGGACATTCGTTTCTCACTGATTTTTGTAGAGAAAGACGCAGTTGTTTATAGAACAAAAAAAAGTAGTAAAACTGACAATTTTCAAGAATATGGTCAAAAATTATTATTTATCTTTACCTTTAAAGTAGCATTGATAAACTTCGTGTTTTATTACACAATAGTAAACTTCAATAAACTTAGTATTATTTTGTTTATTTCTCGATGTTGGCAGCCCTGCGGCACGCGTCACTGGACTCGTCGCAGCGAGCCATTACTCACTGTCTCCCGCCATTTTCGAACCACCCCCTCTTCCCGCCGGCCTCGCTACGAGCTACGAGATGCTACGCCGTAGTGCTACGTTGCAACCGCGTATCTCATCGTTAATTTTAATTATTAAAAATAGATGTTTTATTTTAGGACTCGCCTTACGATTCTTGCCTAACCCCTCATCTAACAGAGAACAACAGATTTCTCAAACAAACACGGCATACTTATACAGGTCGCCGGATACTTCCATATATTTTCGAATGCTTTTCTCTCTCATTAACGTTGCCAAGGACTACTGAGGGGAAAGATTACTGAAAGCTGTAAAAAAAGCTATACATTTCTTTCATTCTTTATATTTAATAAAATATGTTCTATGTTTAATGGATGACATGTGGGATCGTAACGTGGCCGCCTATTGGAGGCTTGTTTAGCTTTTTATTTGGCCCCATAAACAAGCTTCCAGACACACAACAAAATCAGAAATGAGTAGATCAGTAGAGTCAAAATTTCACCAACGATTCTTGCGATTATAATTTTTTTAATAGTGGACGGTACGCGTGGACGCGATGGATGCGTCAGCTCTCAAACGGATGGACCCTGATTCGATCCAGGGTACTTTCCATTGAAACCATGGTGTGAGTTTAAGATTAAGCCGATATCGGCACGGATCGAATCAGCGTCTATTTGCAGACGTTTTCTGGAGGTCTTGAGAGTCCACATTCTAGCGTGATTCTTAGACCACATCGTCGCTGCTTACTAAATCATACTAATATTATAAAGGCGAAAGATTGTCTGTCGTTTTTTGTTTGTATATGTTTGTTACTCCATTACGTTAAAACCGCTGGATGAAATTGCATCAAATTTGGAATGAAGATAGCGTGTGGCCTGGAATATCATATAGGTTAGTTTTTCCCGAAAATATTGACAGTTCCCGTGGGATACCGGGAAGTCACAACTTCGTCAATACCAAGTACCATTTCAACGTGACTAAAACCGCGGTGCCCAGCTAGTATAGCATATAACTGATGGGAACTGTAGGTTCTCAAGTGGAGACCACGGACTTACAAGCACAGTGTGTGACGTCAACCAATGAGGTGAAAAGAAGACGTAACAAAGTTCCCAAAAACTGCAGATTGAGCAGAAATAATATTGTTCTTGTTATTTTGTATTGCTCTTTAAAAATATTCCCGCTTTTTATTTCTGTAGAAAATATATATAATGTTGTTTTTTACCTACATTGGCCCTAGTTCTGTTAATTACTCGAACCAGCTTAAATTCACTAACATTCTTCAAAATGAAATAGCTCTTATTGTATTCGGTGTAAGAATGAAATACGTATATCTCTACACACCGCTTTAAAAAAAATATTTGACAAGTTTTGTTCAATTTATGTGCAGTCGCGGGTAGTTTTAGTCTGCACCAAATAAGTGGTGCTTTAGTTTGCTTATAACAGGTAGTTTTGATTAAAAAAAGCAGCTTCCTCGCTCAACGTATTAGCCTAGCAATACAAAGAGGAAACGCTGCCAGCATCTTGGGTACAATGCCGCAGGGGCCCGTTTTAGATTTAATTTAGTTTTTATTAAATGTTTAAGGTTTTTATTTTAAGTTAGATTATTTTATTGTTATTCTAAATTATTTTTATATTATGTTTGTATCAATTAAAAAAACTAAACTCATCTGATTTTAGTGTTTTTATTGATGTGTCATACTACTTTGGATTTCGTAGCCATATGAGCATATATTTCCTTATAATTTAGAATTTTAGTTAAGTTTAGTTGAACAAGAGGATCGCTACCAGTCTCATGCGTTAATTCCAGTAGCCGGGTTATGGTTAACCTGTTCTTGCTTTATGTAGTTACTATCGGTCCATCCTGGCTTCGCACGGTTACAAGATTGAAGTTTTAGTAAGGATCCCTAATAATTTTCTATAATACTCAAGGATAATGTAGAATTCTAATAGTGAAAGAATTTTTAAAATCGGTCCAGTTGTGTTTGAGTTTATCGGTTACAAACATACAAATCTTTCCTCTTTAACTCAGCGGTGCAAGCGTCGACTGACAAGCTCACGGACGCTGGTTAGATCCCTACCAACGGCTTGAGCTTTCGGTGAAGGTAACACCGTTATCATATTCCCAGCATGGTGGTAGGGTACTACGAGCCTGGCTATCTACCACCCTCAAGTTTGAAAAACTATCACCAAACACATAGTGTGTTCAGGCAGCAGTCTTTGAGAGTCAGTAAGCATTCTCGCTCGCCAACCCGCCTGCCAAGTGTGGCGAGAATTGGCAAATCCCCCTATATGGGGGAGGCATATGTTCAGCAGTGGATGTCTAATTGCTGAGAAGAAGAAGAAGAATTTTAGATCTAGCGAGATAACATCTTCGACCACATCATCCCTGACCATCAAGTGAGATAGTGACCAAACTAAATAGTATAAAAAAATAATCGACCGGCGAAGGTTGTCGGATGAAATGGCACTTCTGGTAAGACCTTACAGTAAAGATGTTGGGATGAAATTGACAGTATTATTTTACGAGTACGTCAGTTTTTAGTGACCGTCTCGCTGACTGAGTGGCTTGCTCTCCGTTTAAAAATATATCACGAACATGTAGTAAACTCACGAAGGTTGAATGCCAACCGATGTAGCTAACGGTCGCCTAGGCTGGTGGTCTGTGACCTTACATCCGATCGCGGGACCCTTGGTTGAAATTCCAGCAATCATTTACGTTTTTTATATATATAAATGTGCTTCCATTTTTGGTCGTCACATTAACATTACAATCTAGCCTTCAGGCCAACAAGTAATTCGATTTTAACTTAAACTACTAATTAGAGAAATTCCAGCAAACATTTACGCGATGAGCAAAAATGTTAGATTCACGTTTTGGGTGTTTGTGTAAGGTGTGTTTCCAAGTTTCCCGCAACGCAAGATATTATGAGACGGGGGAGAATGTAAAAGAGTTAGTTTGGAATAATTGGCCATTCTAGACTAGCGCGGTTAAAAATGTCAGAGCTGAACATCAGGTGAACTAGTGGTGTAATAAACGCTACCAATCAATAAATAAAATAAGGTATATATATGTATATACAATTTGGTTCTTAATATAATGAATAACTCACTATTTCAGCTAGTTATCTTTATTGGCGTAGACTATATACTCACTCTAATAATTATAATATCTGGCTATGCATATAATTTAGCTATAAGTAGATTGAGTGAATTTAATTGTGTTCCATTAATTTTCTATTATTATAGTCACCCGACAATAAACGACATAAGCAGCGTGCCCTTTAATAAGTTAAAAAGAACCAGAAACTCTATTACTTTCATGTCGGTTGAAAGCGTCCGGCCATCATTAAGAACAATAAACAACGGATTCATTTCTGACGAAAGGCAAAACGCTAGATTTGCCGAGAGATTAAAGAAAAGTACTGTATTTACTTGTATGTGTATGCTGGGGCTATGCAGAAATGAAACAAGACATTTTTTTAAGGTTTTAATATTTTTTACACAATTCGTAGCATTCATAATGCCGACTCTGTATCGCCATTCGCTTCGTCTCGTCAGCTTTTAGTTGTTACTCATAATTCATATTATATAAACCTGCTATTAAAGAATAATATTCACATAGGTAACAAGTTTGTTCAGTACGCCGATAGATGGAGGGAGGTGGCAAGTTTAACGAGCAATTCTGCAAGCACGCTTCATGCGAATTCTCAATTTTGTTCTTAAACCTCTTCGGCTTCTGACAATCTATTGTAGTTCCATGTTATACTTTTATACCTATCAACCTCGTCGAAATTATACAATATAAATATATAATTAACATTTCTCGAATTGAAATATTCGCTGACAGACGCACGTTATTTTAGTAACTATATTTACAATAACTTGATGACTTCAAAATCATTACATAATAATGTACATATATAATAAAGAGAAAAATCAAAATAAAATTCTTCAATTAATACATTAATGCCTAACAACTACTATTTAAGACTTTTCTCTTAATAAAAAATATATTACACGCAATGCTGATAACAATAATAAACGTGACGAAACAACAAAATCTTGTGTTGCGTAAGAAATGATTTTTTTAAGAAAATTATTTTAATACTGAGAATTTAAAAGAACTGTTTTATACAAAGTAATGCTGAAGTTTATAATTGTTATGATAATAATAATTATTTACATAAAGTTAACAAACTTTTTCTAAATAATAATGAAGCGTTGAGGTGCGGTAATTTTATAAATTAAGATACTGTAATCGTTCTGAAAAAACTGTGTGTCGTATACATTGTTTCAATATTTTATGATTAATGTGATTTAAATCAACCGCACCGCAATCTCGATTCGATGGTAATTATTCTAGAATAAAGCTTGTTCGGATAACTTTACCGCTATCATTACCACAGCTAGAGCTAATAACGAAGATTCCTATAGCTTCCGTCGTATACATGATATAAGGCTGTAATGCAAGGCATTACTTAATGTTCTCGTGATTCATTGAAGTATACTAAGAGACTGCTGTGAGTGTTAAAACATATATTATTTATATTCAAACAATCTGAAAAATATTAATGTTTGATCTTTTTTTAATAGCTTTTTTTAATTTTGATAAATGCTTATTTCAAGCCTCGAATTTTGTACTTGCAGACATAATTATGTGCAAAGAAGTATTAGTATGCTTATTGTAATTTAATATTATGTTTATTTATATGAATTAACAAGTATAATGATAATAGTATTTTCTAAAATGGTCACTGTTGCTTGCATAACAGTTATTATAACATTAAAACGGTATTTTCACTGTACAATTGCTTTGTTGTAGTCTTCAAATCTATCAGCTTTGTTACACGTATTATAATAGTTTACGCATGATCATGGCACATCAGAAAAATAAAATCATACATACTCTTTACGACTTTGACACAACTGCGTATTCATTTGTTTCTAAGATTCCAATCTCTTTAGTAACATGTTCAGTAATATATTTTCCTGTTGATATTATTATTATTAATAATATTGAATATTAGGCTACATAATAATGAATAAATTCTTATTTTTTGAATTTTACAAAATCTTTTTTTTTAATTAGTATCTAATAGCGGCTCAAAAAAATGGTGGATGTTTTGTACTCCACTTTTATTTGTGTACGTATTTTACGTTTTAACACTCACAGTAAAGTCCTGTGGTGATTAACTAAACTCCTTATATAGTTAAGTATATATAATAGGTATACATTGGTTCACACAAATTCACAGACCACAGAACTTTGAAAAATAAAGATCTAGAAGCTCTCGAGTTCAGTCATTCACTCAAATTTATGTTTATTATAAATAAACATTCCTGCGAGTAAAAGCTACAAATTAAAAATATACTTTTACTGCTTCACTCGCGCTGAGCACTTTCCTTTTTAATTTGTAGCTCTTCAAGCGTTGTGTTCTCCTGGTAACGTTAAGGCGTTCAGGTATCATCCAAAAGACAAAATATACCTAAAATCTCTTTTTTTATAACATTGTAAAATATAATCTGTCTTCGTATACATCGGTTACAAATTGTGCTACATCATCGAACACCAAGGCAAGTGAGATAACGTTCGATACAATATCAATATTAATAAATATATAAAATTCAAAGATATGTATGTCGAAGTTACCTGTAACTAAGGAGAAGCGGACAGTGTTGGAAAATTGACATTTTTAGAAGTAAGAGTACATTTTGAGCTTTGTTTGAGTTAAATTGATATATGGATACAGACGCAATACAGTCGAAACAAATAAATATACAGTTATTTACGAAGCAAGGATTGACGCATGCGAGCGAAGCCGAATCAGGCCGAAAAATTGGCCAACAGACGTAATCATTATTCGGGAGATTTTATTCCAGCTGACCCGCAAGTGGCTTATATACACTTTGCTCGCATAAGTTAATTCTTAAAAAACTAAATTTTTGTTCTAAAATCATTCCTAAAACCAACTATTACACAACTCCTTTACAAAAATGATCCGAATCTATTTATTACCTCTCTGTCTACAACGACCCAAGTACTTCCAGTGATAGTTACAACTTACAACTAATCAATTATTTATTTATATTTACGTAATAACAATACACAATTAGCTATAAATATTTATAAGATAACTATCAAACCACTTTTATTGTTACATTCATCAACTTTGCTCCTATTGTTCCGAGTGATAAAACCTTCATTAATATTATTATTTATAATAGGTGATTGCACCGGTTACTTTACAGCGTCCATGTCACTTCATTTACATTTAATTTTAATATTAAAGTTGACTTTAAATCTTAATTTTAGGAGATCGTATACTGTTTCAAATATTACAAAATGTTTCGTTATGTATGTATGTACATAGCATCGTTCTCCTGTTATATATCACGTAGCTCGCCATGTCACGCCGCGGCACGAGGTGTAGCCGGGCGTGCTGCGTGCTCGCTGTGAGCGTCGGCCTCGGCGCGAGCGGAGGCCGAACGATGTCACTGCTATTCATATCTGGAAGAAGAGAACATAACAATTATATTTTATTGTCACTAAAGTCACATTATATACCAAGATTTTGCATACTTCGCTGTCGACAAAATATATTGCTTGCTTTGCAATACTTTATTGGAATTCAATTTCAGTAACTCCATCAAGGATGTTACGTGATGTCATGCGATTGTATTGCGTTTAATACAATCTACTTAACATCGTTTAATACGATGCAGAAATTGTGGGTAGGCAGCCATTACTTTCATAAGTTGTGACCTTAATCATTCCAAAATTTAAAATATTGTCTGACACGTCACGACAGATGTATTTTACAAATGTTACATTAAAACATTTAGTAAATGCAAATTGAATAATTTTAATTATTTTGTCACAATCAATTGCTATATTTTTTGGATAATTTCAGGTAAACGCTGTTGAGGTTTTAAAATATTTGAGTGGCGTATTAAACTAAATTCGAATACTTACATGTACAGTTTGGGGGTGCATTAGAGATGGTGGCCGTAGTACTCGGCTGGGTAGTGCGCGTAGCCCTGGTGGAAGGCTGGGTCGGTGGGAGGCCTGTGCATCATCTGCTGGCCGTCCATCATGTAACCCATGGTGGCCTCGGGACTGTATGCGCCGCTAGGTCCAGCATGCGGGAACACTGCCGGATAAAACACTGCACGGTTAATCAAGCTGGCTGTAGGATTGGTTGTAAGGCAGTTTTTGGGAACCAATACTGGAGAAATTATAGGCAAGACTAAATCAAACTAAAAAGAAACATGTATACATGTATACACAACAATGTATACATTAACGTAAATAGTAACTTTCCACTCCTTCTAACGTAAATAGTAACTCTTTTTTTTCTTATATTTAATGCAATGTTTCAAAGACATGGGGCAATATCTTTGGGAATATTATAATATTAGCATGATAAGGAAAAAAAATTGGCGTATCTATTAATCATATAACAAATTTAATAATCATAATCAAATCGTTTTAGTAAATCATTAAGAATGTCATCGTCGAGTTAATGATTCTGTCATAGTTTTCAGTGAGATGAACCCGAGATATTTACCGAATATTACCCGAATGTGCCGAATAATGTTGAGATATGGTTACGACACTAGAGTTATTACGACCAAAACACAATCAAACTGTATTCATCACTAAGATTGTTAAAAACTGTTTCCTTTTTTAAAGAGACCTTTGCTTTCTCGACTTCTGCAAATATTTTCAGTTGGCGAGTTTTTACGAATATACGGCATTTGTGTCAGGTCTGTAAGCTTAGATTTCCTAAGCAAAAACACAAGCCATTACCGATAGATGCAGTCCTCGAGGCGCAATGACGCGTGGCTCCATAAAGGCCCTAGGGCTCCGAGCGCTCCCTGGCGGAAACCGGCAGCCGTAATGGGCCCCCGCCATTACTCCACTATTGATAATCCATGAAAATATAGCTTTCGGAAGACATAACAGTTTTGTGGGAAAATTGAGCGGATTTTCTTTGCGACTCTTTGCCAATTGATTTCGGAATACGTCTGTTCAGGAGTTATTATTTTCGGTCACGCTGAGATGACGGTGAACTACGCTTGAAGTGCAAATGATTTGCGACAAAGTCGTAGGTATCGTTAACGTATAAAAATGTAAATTAATAACGTATCTTTCTAACATACAATACTCCAAATAAAGCCTTGCAATTTTTGTTTTACTTACATAATAATGTTTAAAAAACATCAGCATCTATGTATACTATCGTGATTGATGTAATTGCGTTAAATACAAATGAAAATAAAAATTTAGTTTTTGTGTTTTCAGTAATGAATTGCAACGCACAACGATGGTTTAAAGGCTGGATAGCATCATTCATGGGTAAGCTTGACGCTTACCATTATATGATTTACTTAGTTACTATGCAACGTAGAAGCCCGTGCCCTATGATTTAAAAAAAATCGTAAAGTGACCGGATTTAATTGGTCAGATTATAACTTCCGTTTAACAGAAAAGTGCTTAAAAACATTTACTTTTAATGTTATCGATTTCAATATTTCGTTTTTCCGTTTACTAAATATGTAGTATGATATTGTTAATTTTAAAAAAACTAAAAGTATCGAACCATATCGACTATGTCATTAACAAACGTTATATAATAAATCGGAGGGCGAATATAATCGGAGGGCAATTTTTACCTAATTATCGTAAAATCCATTGAAAAGTATTTAAAATATCTTTTGCAATTAACACATTCTTTGAATAATTTTCCACATTTGTTATTGTTACAGTTATGTAAGAAATGAATTAACTAATTTATAAACGAGAGTTCCAACCTATTGAATCTTCATCTCAAAATTTTGATTAAACGTGAATAATATCAGGCTGCACCTAATGCCAAATTAGATCTAAAACTGATCTCACAGATACAGTTGATCGCAGATAAATTAAAAGATACGCGCGAGTGTTTGCAAATTAATCCTAAAATATATCACATTACGTTATAGAGTTAGAATAACGAGTTATATAAGGATTGAACTCATGAAATACCTTGCGGGCATAAGTCACAGTCGACGTAGTTCCTTAATGCAACAAAATTATATTTTTGTTGCAATAAGGTTATATTTGGTTCTTATTTTCTGTCGCATATTAGATGCGACGACCTACAGACTGTAGGTATATTCTATTTTAGAATACTTCACGGAATAGCGCACGGAATATAATCACTAATCTTTGATATATAATACTAATTAAATGAACTAAATAAAACGTCATTCATTTCCAAAGCTGACAAACTAAATTACGCTCTTTTCATCTACTGCTGACAAAGCAAAAATTGATCTTTCGAATGCGCTACCAGGGCCGCAGGAAGCAATAACCGAGCCCCGGAGCTACCAGGAAACTATGATTTAGTGGAGCCTCGGGACGCTCAGATGTATGGGACGGACGCGAATTGTGTTAAGGACAACGGGGAGATGGGGGTGGTATACATTCGAGATCATGATGATTTGTTGATGACGGCTGACTGTCACAGTTCTAAGCGAGATTTAGCACAGACATATTTTTGTCTTAACCAAACATATATTATTATTTATGCTATATTCATTTATAAGCTATCATTTAGCAAATTTTGAAGGGGTTATAAAAGGGTTATGGAAAACAAAAAGTGTTTATCAAATGTCCTCTCTTGAGAACCAGGGCGTCAAAACTTTAAGAGAGGCACTAAACGTCGCGCTGACATAAAACAAGCGGGACTCTAAATCCGGAGAGCGCTGGGCGGAAGCGCCGCCCGCCAAGTTTGCCGACATAGGAAAATGGAAATCCCCCGGCAAGGATAGATGGAAAATTGTTTTGGCAATGGACTAAAGAAAATGGCCACCGCATTTCCTGCGGTCAAGCCAAAAGGCGCTTTTCCAATCACTATATTATTTGTCGTCCGGACACGCTCGCTTACGTATTCCCTCTGCGTGCGGTAGCCATGTCGTACGCACTACGACAGTTGGCAGCTTCCACGGCTGGAACGACTCAATCGCTCCTTTGTTCTTATTCATTTACGTTTTCAAAATGAACTATACTTTCCGCGATTGACGCACGACTACAATACGGGTCATTTAAATAAATTAGTAATACGCTGTCACACGGTCAACATGATGGCCAGGAATGCCAGATAAACTACCAGCATTTCGCTAATTGATAATTACGGGAATATTTCTTTCAGCCACACCCATAGTCATCGTGAGTGTTGTATTAACACGTTGGCAGGTGCGCCCGTGTGCGTGGACATGTCGACGTATGGACGAGCGCAGGGACGCCGCTGGCTAATGAATTTATTATAAGGGCATAAATTGCTCTCTGATGCGACGCCATTACCGTGCCAGACTGTAAATTACAATTCGTTCGGCGTCGGCCATCGCTGCGAGCCGATCGTTTATTGAGCTTTTCGTCGAAATTAAACCTGCGTACTCTCGTCATACACGCAGAGCCACCTGCCGGCACTTGTTCGCCCGTGAGAAATAAATGGCGAGAAAGGTCTTTATTTCTAATTCTAATCCCTCGGAGCAACATCCGCACATATCTAGATTGGTGCGGCATCGGCGATACGAAGGGGCGAGTGATGGATCGCCGGGGACGGGTCAACGAATTCGGACATTATTCTTTTTTACCCTTCTTGCGTTCCCGCCGTTCGCAAGAGTAAGCCCTTTTTCTGCGACGTCCTTTTTTCCCCGGGAGGAATTTTTGCCCCGGGAACGTTTTATGGACTGTGCTACAATTACAAAGTAAAAATAGAATTGGCCGTTTGTAATGCTATTCCATATTGTCGACGGGACGCAAAAAGTTCCGGCGTGTTTTTGTGCTCGCTGTTAGGTGACCGTTAGCAATGGGATTATCGATTTAAGTTCTGGTACAACATACGTTCTTTTTTGTTCACCTGTCTGTTGAGTTTATTTTCCGACTTATTTTTCCAAAACTTTTGTAAGCAGTAATGGATAACCTGTTTTTCGATGTGAACTTAATTTAGAACAACCTTTTTACGATCTGTTTCAAAATTGCAAGAAGCCTCTACAGTTTATTCTATAAGTAGATCTTGTTTTTGCCAGTCTCCATCAATAATAACTCAAAAGTATAAATTTAGCTTGCTTCCACACTTTATTTGCAAAACTAGACTTTATTTGCCGATAACTTGGTTTTATCTAGTCATTACTTTAGTGGAGCTACCAAGCGCGCATAGCCCGGAGGCGGTCAGCAAGACGTCCTCTAGGGAGTTGATAGTGTATGAGTGTGGGAGGATGGGAGTGCCGCAAGCGACTGCCTGCATACTGGATGAGGGTGGACGGACTCAGGAAAGGCAGATAGGGGCCAATCAGTCGCAGATAGCAGTTAATTTAAATAGCACTTTCTAGTTACTGCTTGCCTTACTTTGATTAAGTCACAAAACATTGTTAATAAAGCTCTACTTGAGTACCAGCCCAGTTTAAAAGGTCCACTATGATGCCATCTCTAATCGAATATACTTAAAGTGAACTGAACTCAAAACTGAAGGGATAGTTATTAAATCTTTCACTATTTATAAACGCCAATTGACGATTTTAACTTTCTCACCGTTGTTATGCCTAGATATTTTCCGCATTTAGTTGGCTACAAATGGACAATTTCCAAAAACTGATATTAACACCATTCAACTGAATAAAACTGATCAGGCCGGAACCGGATAAAAAAACTAGTTATGCACAATATGTAACATGATTATTCAAGATGACGTAACCCCGAAACTAAGTAATTACTTCTATGATACCCCCCTAAACCATGCCCTAGCTACATCTCTGGTTAACCATAGTACTTTGTGGTCACTAAACTCAATTTTGCACTTCAAAGTCAACCCGAATTCAGAGTACGTGAGCGCATTGACTATTCAAGAACAAAAGTGCTCAGATAATGCTGCGGCCGTCGTGTCAGGTAAACTGAGATGGTGCTCAAACGAATACAGATGCTGACCGGCTGTGCATGCAATAAAAATGTAATTGTGTTGTGTTCTGGAAGTATTCTGAGACTATTGATTCGGTAAAACATTGTCTTATGAGCAGGCTCAAAGCCGCACCATAGACCCGAGTATAGCCCTTTCCGCAGCTAACGAGCTGTCGGGGGATCTATGCTCGGGGTTTCTCTACGCAAAACAGAAACGAAGAGTAGTGAGCAGGGCACGTACCTCGAAGAACTGATGGCCGTTGGGATCGAAAGGTTCTAGAATGGAGACCACGGATAGGCAAGCGCAGCATAGGATTACTACGGACAAGGTGGACAGACGATCTGACTAAGATCGCAGCAAAGGACTGGACGCGGGTTGCTTTCAACCAATTCTTGTGGAAATCAATGAACGAGGTCTATGCCCAGCAGTGGACGTGCTATGGCTGAGATGATGATCATGACTAAGTCAGTGAATTCTGTCGTTCAACAAGAGTGTGAATTGGCGAACTCATTACCATCCTCTTATTGTTATTCAATTTGGGGCAATATGTCCCGCACTGACGTTGTCGCTTGGGGTGTATTGTGCACTTCACCATCATCATATGGCTGAAATAGTTCAGATGATAATACACTTTAGCCTGTCGGGAGACTATATACATTTTCTAACTAGAATACTGTACTAACAAAAAAACAAACAGCTGCAAAAAGTAGATGTCGATAAATAATTTGTGAACATTTTCTTCAAAAAAAGAGAAAGCAGTGAGTATGAGTCTGAAAACTATCGCGAGTTTCTTCCATAATTGTAATGTAACAAACCGACTAGGACTCACGTGGTAAACACTGCAGATGAAGAACTGGAAAATGGTTCGGAAAAGTTCGAAACTGGTCGGAGAGTAATTTTCCAGTGTTTACCGCGTGAGTCCTAGTCAGTTTGTTACATTACAAGCAGTGACATAGTTTTAAGGCAAGGTTTTTCCGACAGTTTAAGTAAATAGCGCGCGTACTCATCTGTTAAATTTCGCCTTAATAAAATGTATATATAGGCCTACTCTGTAATCTGACATACTTTTAATCATATAACAAGATAGAGAAGAGGTAACAAACATAAAAAAGCAGAAGGATTGAGAATCCCTTTTAAAGTCGCTTTAAATAAACACACTGGGAATTTCACACATGCTATATTTACAGATGTACAAGAAAAATGTTACCTGCTCTATTTGACTGGTCTATCATAGGCTGGACTATCCTACGTCTCGCGTTGATGAACCTGAAACAAACGGATAAATATTTATTTTAATTAAACAATAAAATAAATGCAGGCACAAATTTTATATATAGTTGCATTGCTGTTCGACGCGGCAATGCCGGTAGCATTCTGGGTAAGCTGCCTGCTGGTTGGGTAAGAATATGTATAGGTATGTATTATTATGTATAGGCTGACAACAGCTAGTGGATTGGTCAATTAATATTGTAGTAGCTTCAATGTAGTATTGTAATTCTTAATTATTTTTTTATTTTTTTTACATTCACACAAGGTCTTCAGGTCCCAAACTAGGCAGAGCCTATGGTAACCTGATGACTGATATATACTTATATACATATACACACCCAGACACAGGTCAAACAGACATGTTCATACACACAAATGTTTGACCTGTCCGGGAATCGAACCCGGGACCAGCGGCTCAGAAGGCAGAGTGCTACCAACTGCGCCAACCGACCAGTCAAGACTTAAATAGGACAGCTATAAAAAATATATAAATAATGCTAATGTTTATAATATACCCGTTGTGATGAGACCAGTGGGCCTAGACAAGATGCATCGCTTCTCTTTCTCTAATCGCTAAAGTGACTAAAAAAGTGTCAATCTCATAATATTTTAACGTTTTCTCTCAGCGTTAAAGCTTGTAGAATGTATTGTCTAGGCCTGCTGTTAGATGACCTCCGCTACCAGGGTATCATTTCTAATACATACTTATTTGCAAAATACCTTAATGTAATTGTTACACCAAAACTCATTTAAAGTTCAACAACACCAACATAAGGGCACCCTCACACGAGTGTCACAGAACAGCGAAATCTTATTACAATTAGTCAGATTTGCATAGAGAAGTGATAAATCAGACGCATGTGCACGAGTGCATCTCACAATGAGCAACACGATGCGACGCAGCGAATATTCGACACTGGGTATTGTGAACCTTTATAGTCAGGAAGCTACTGTTCGACACTCTTACTAATGATTTTCAGTATATATTTTTTTATTAACATAATATTAAACTTTAGACTTGGTGATGAGTAAAAAGTATCTAAACATTATTCAAAGAACATAGTAAAATACTAGATTAAAACGTTTAAATAAATGTCAAAACTAAAAATAAATTGTAATAAGCAGATCTACCGAGCCGTTAACAATTGGAAAAGTTCCGAATGTGTTAAAAGCGTTGCTACGGTCAGCCATATTTTCGGTAAGTGGAAAACAAGACTGTGCAACATACGTTGCATATAAGCACATAACATATAAAAGTTAAACATTACAATTAACTCAAGTTTATTTTTTTCAGGTGAAGCTTATACTATTTTTCGTACTATATGAAAAGCAATAATAATAAAAAATATAGCTTACATAAAATTTTTCAAATTGGTGGTTTATTTACATAATGCCAATTTACTGTGATATATTTCTTTTGCTAGATAGTATTTGTACCGCTTATCTTTTATGTATTATGCCATTTAAAATATATATGTTTCAGTAAATTTTACTCTTTTTAATCGCTTCTTTTTTAACGATCTCAATAAGTAATTAAACTCTGTAGAAGTCCTTTATCTACATCAACCCTTCGCCACCCGACCGGGGTCGTACCGACCGTCGAAATTAACAAATCCAGATCAGTGTTATGATTTATGATCCCCGGTTATCGGGCCGGCCATTACGCTCTGTATAAAATAAATACAACACACATACATTATTATATTTATTATTTCATATGCAAATGTCACTGATGCGTCGCACCGAATTTTGTAGTTCAGCCTTTGTTGTTCGGTTACGTTTGGGTCTTGTTAAAATTTATGGCTATTTGTAAATGTTATTGAGTAAATAGTTTCTGTTCAAACGTATTTAAAATTTGTCTAACACATTTCATTAAAATATGGAAACCTATTTCAAATTAACATTTTTAATATAAAATTACGATATATATTCAGCTTATTTATAAAAAAACACATTATTTAGGGCGTATGAGTGAGAAATAGTAGCTATAAAGGTAATGAAGTTCATTAATGCTTAAAATAAGGCATACGAAGCTATCTGTAGTATTTGGCATAAAGGATAAACGTATTATAAGGTCTGTTATACAGTAGGTAAACAATAACAAATTAAACTTAACGTAATTAAGCAAATGAAACAACAATTCCAACAGTGAACCTCATCTCTACAACCGCCATAACAGTTCCGAAACATCAAAATAACGGATATAGCCACCGTTGAAATTAATACAAAGCGCGATTTAACAGATACCCTCTTAAGCGTCGTAAAACTCACCGTTTTTATCCTCCACTCCCGAGGGGAGGGGAGATATACCCTCGGATGAAGAGTTAATGAACTAATCTGGATATTAACAATACATTAGACGCATCGGACGGCAACGCTACAAAGTAATTACCCGGTCCCTCAGACCCGAATAGTTGGGTCCTACAGGACCGGATCGCGACAACTTTGGACGCAAGCAGTCAAGGGTTCGCGTAAATTGGTGATAATTTTAATGTTTATTAAAATGTTGGGATGAAATTAGAGTTGTAAATTGTGCTAAGGTTTAATGTGGTAAACTTCACAAATGGACGACCTATGTAACTACGGTCTACGACTACTAATAACGATATTACTATTTATTTATGAAAATATAAAATGTAGGTATAATTATCGTTCTTATTGAAATTTTATATTATAATAACTGGAAATTAATGTTCGCAGTAAGCAAATATAACTATTGATATTAGTCGTCACTATTTAAAAAGAAAGCTCTTCTCACTTTTTCATTTTGGCTTCGCACATATTAATCACAAAGATGGGCTACTTAAAATACATGCTTATTCCATTTTTATTAGTGAATTATTTTGCACACTAAAAATAAAAGAATGTATTTGTAATATATATTATATATATGCTGCTCAAACATATATTTTTCTGTATCTTTTTAGGAATATTTAATGTTGAACTGCCAATTGGAGTAGTTTTGTTTACATTTTATTTAGGCTGCAGCCTTTCAGGCATCAGGGATATTTTCATGATGATGAATACCTCAACTTGTAAATAATGATTATAAGTGCCATTGTGGAGATGGACATAGATAATATGCAAAATCAATGTTTATTAACATATTTTCGCATCAAGGAACAAACTCTGTTTCAATTTTATTAGAATAAACATATTTACAGTAACGAAATCATTATCATATTCTTTCTAATTGCTTTAAAATCAATGTTCATTTACCAACCATGATCAGCAAAATTATGAAAAACTAATCGAATTCCAAACCAATCGCCCTACTATCTGGATGTTCGTACAAAATTCATTCTGACAAGTTAATTTCGAAATGCATCCAGGCTTGTGTACTAGGGTAGCATCAGACTGGAGAAGGTACCAGGGGCGAAGCGGGGAGATTACTTATTCAACAGACAAATAACATATTGCTGGTGTAATTGTACCAAAATATGAAAGTGTGCATACTTATGTAGGCTCGATAGCGGAGGGTTGTTCGAGGTAAGTGAAAAAGTAGTCAAAATATGTAAACTAGAGAAGGAGACATGTAAAAAAAGACATATTTTCTCGATTGTTTAGAAAACTTCTGACAATTTATCCATCTATAGATGGATCTCGGACGATAACTACACAAACATGGTAAATGTTCCAGAAAATACTTTAATTTTGCCACACTTGCTTTTTAATATTGTTATACTATATAATCCAGAATTGTATTTATGTATAGATAAATTTAGTTAATTCCATGACCAGGTTAATATAATTGAATAAAGAATAATGTACCAATAGTTACAGGCAAGACAAGTGGTCATTTATTAGATTTACATTCAAATTTTTGCATGATACTTACTTATATGCTACCTACTCTTCACATGAAAGTTACTACCGTAAGAGTAAGGCGCTTTACTAAAAAAACAACTAGTTCACAAATACTTACTCTATGGCGTTATAGTCATGGAGTTTACCTGTCAATGTCAATTGAGAGAATAATGTAAAAAGAAGAAGACAATTAAGAGACAAGCAAGTACCACGAGAATATTCGCGATTACGAGCGCAATAGATATACAAAGGATTATTTTTTAAAAAATGCTACATTGTCGTTTTCAAATACATTTTTGTTCGTAATTAAGTCTAAGTGGTATTATACTAAGCCACATAATGATCTTAGTGACGTCAGCTAAAGGCCCCCAGCCATCAGACCCGTTAAACAGATCCAAAGCCCACCTAAAGCCCGATAGAGTCATAACCGAGATTGCTAGGGAAAAACTCAACCGTTACGATAATAGTGGGCCCACAGCGAACCACTCGAGATCATGATGTCCCCATACCTACTTATTATTACAATTGCGATTTTCCCGTTTCGCCCCAAAACGGGGAAGTTAAAAAGGCCATTTGGTTCCAAAGACACGTCTCTGCCTACCCCGAGGCACCAAAAAGTACCAACGTTTCTAATAAGGGACGGGAGTAAAATTTAATTTAGACTGGCAACTTTTTGGATTTTAATTACTTGAAAGCGCGAATTAAATAACGAGCTCCGAGGAATCTACCCCCTTATTCTTAGGTGGTATATTTCTGAATTCTTAAAGGGGGTGATTTATAATTCATTATTATGGAATTTCGCACGTGGATGCCGCAATTATTGAAATTCAATTGGGAACAATTGTAAATTAGGTGGGTTATTGAAATTTATGGAGTTACAGGTGGGAAGGTAATTGTAAATTTGGTAGCTTTTACATTTGAGAAATATAATTCGTGTATAGCTTATAAGTTTCAAAATAATATTATTTTATCTTTTTGGCTTTTTTTAACCTAAAGTTGAAGTATTCCTGCTTTCAGTAGCAATGGAGGATAGTGAAAATAATACAACAGGGTCATATCATTACATTATAACTACAAATGATGACAAAGGATTATAATAATGCTTGATGGCAGATTTTCACAACTATGTGGGTAGCTAGCAAAGCGGGCACTGTAAGCTAACCGGTATTACCATGCTATTTTTTTCATAATGATGTTACCTTCACCGAAATGCTATTGATTCAAATACCATCTGACTCACGATTGACACTTTTACCCTCATGCTACCATTATGTCTAAGTAAATCGATCCTGAATCGTACTGATTATTGGTTGTTGTATAAGTCCCATTGCAACCAGAAGAACATAGCTTTGTGGAGACAGAAATACCTATACGTTGACACTGGAACAGTTGTGCCAGCCACCTAGATACATACTTCGCACATAAAGGAGTTGGGGTGCGTTTACTGACGCGGAGCTAGGCGGAGTGGAGTGAAGAGGACCAGTGAAAAGTTGCAAGTGTTTCCATTGAATCGGAGTGAAGTGAAGCTGAGCTGAGCAGACCAGAGCCGTTTTACCGATCAGTCAAATTCAATCTCTCGAGGAGACCATAATATGTTCTGTTGTCGGTATAAAGAAAAGAGCTCCAATCCACGCCGTCCATCTCTGCATCAGTGGAAACACAACCTTATGGTGGCTCAGGCAACGTCGAGAAAAATGCACAATTCACCCGAGCGGGACAGCAGTACAAGAAACCCCAACACAGAATAGCCAAGGTGGTCAATTGGTAAAACAATGTAATTATAAAAGAATCGCCACGAAATTTAACAACAAAAATAACAATCTAAACAAAAAGAAAACACATCAAATATAGGCACAAAAACGTAATTTCCGTACATTGAAAACTACACAAACAAAGGTTCAAAACGACTAATACAGTAAATTGTTAGTTGGGGTGGTCGCACGGCAGGTGAGCAATAAATACAGTTTTTCCTAATTAAGGTTTATTTAGGTGGGGCCGAGGAGTGGGACGCCCTTCAGGGGTGGGGTTTCTTCAAGGTTTTCGGGTTTTCTAAAGGTCTACAGACAGTATTTTTTTATTAATTAGTTCTTAGTTAAAACGTTGTTTCTCTGGTAGATTTCAAAAAGAAAAGTTTGTGTTTATGTTTGTTTATTTACGATGGAGTCCTATATTAAAACAGCATAGATAGCTTTTTGTTGTACATACAATATATTTTAGTATTTTCTAAAATTATGCTTAAATACGAGGTTGGGGTAGGAGGGTGAAAAATACTTTAAGATCTATTATCAGAACTCCCAAATAATAAACAAAAAATTTCATCAAATCCAGGCAATCCGTTTCAAAGGAGTTTGATAACGAACACTGTGACACGGATTTTTTATATATTTTATTAGAAGATTACGATCTAAGAAGCTATTATTATAAGTAATTTAAGTCAAACTTAACTTGCTAAATTCACTATACTAAGAATGCATCCATTAAGACTTTTCTTTTTGTCTATTTAAGGGGGAGGCAATTTGTTCAATTATATTCTCTATGAGATAGGGTAACATTATAACTTTTAACTCATGTGCGGTCTAACTATAATTAGCTATTTAAAAATTAATCGTAATGCGTGAAACTGTATAATAATAAATAAATAATTACATAATAATTGCTTGTAAGGTCGGAAATATGATGTTTGCATGTCAATAAAAGCTATAAAAGATATAAATAACAGTTGCTTAAGGGAATTGAACCATTTAAAATATTATCATGCTTAATACTGAAATAAGAATCCATATAATTATATATCCACAACGCACAATTATATATACGCCGTAACTCAACGAAAACAGTTAATTTGCTAAGCATTTAAATTACGGACACGACGAGCCAAAAGTTCTCAAACTTTTATCAGCAACTCCCTCCCCTCCTCCACCTCTCTGCTAACTGGACAAGTCCCAGGGAAAATCCTGAAATCGTAATCCCGGGGTACCAGGGTGACATAGCTTATCGCCGGTGGCCGGAGCGCCCGCCAAATGAAGGCATTAGTTTTCATAAAGCCGGCCCGAGATAGCCGCCGGTCAGTCGCCTTTCTGCCAAGGGATGCTCTTCTAGTACATGCGTTGATATATTGGGTAAGATATTTGAAGCCTTCAAAGACCAGGATGGCTGATAAGGAGTTTTGAGGTCCCTTTTAGAATGTATATATTTTATATGGTTATGTAAATGAAGAAAGAAATGGAATTTACGTTATTTATACGAGTAATGGAATAAAATATCAAAGGGGCCTTGGATAAGCAATCCCAAAAGCGTGCATTATATTACATATCCAATGTTTCCAAGTGGACTTCTACGTGGTACTAAATTGCAATAACAAATACGCCAACAAGAAAAACAATATCATCATTGTTCTCGATATCCCAAGCCATCTGAATTATGAAAAGCGAAAGTGTGCAGAGAAAAGCTAGAGGTCACAAACAAGACCGGAGCGACAAAACATCGGGCCTCGTACACATAATTCACTATTACCAACTTGTTTTTCCTGAAGAAAAGGAAGACTTTCGCCGGAATAATACGAACAATAACAAAAGCTGGAAGATTTGTAATCGAAACGGAGTATTTGCAGACAACAGCGTTCCAGAAAGGGTGAATAATTCCCGGATTCCGGTACAAATGCCCGGGAATCCGGCAAATCCAGTGCGGCGCGGACGGACGGCCGGTCTTGAGATATCTACGACTATACTGTTTCGGTGATTGATTGTTGATATACCGCAACTACTACACTACAATCAAATGTTTCCAAAGATTCACTTCACGCTTGAGAGCTTTTCTTCGATTAACGAAACCTTTGATAATGAGCTTATGTTCAAATATCTTAGGGTAATAGGCGAAACATAGACCTGGCCGATTCTCCTAAAAATATCATCAGTCTTAGGCAAGTGAGGCGCTCAAAGTTAGGCAAAAACAAGTTCAACCCCAGCCTCCGAGATACTTGTGAAATGATAAGTTTTTAATGTACTTTATCTACTTATTCGGAATCGACAATAATTTACCTGAAGTATCTTACAGGTTGTATGCATTTTCTGTCAGATACTTCAAGAGGCATTGTCAGTGGAAAGTATTAGCAAGTATATAATTACAAAGATCAGCGAGAGCACGCATGATGCGTGCTTACCGGGTTCCGGAATCATCAGTCTGTTTGTTTATCTGATAAGTTATCAATCTCAATGTGTAACCAAACTGGGGATTCCACGCACGCATTCACTCGCCCACAGTAGGGCTCGCTTAGAATATGTAGAGACTATTCTGAAGAATTCTTCAATCTTAATCTGCCACAACTATACTACCATTATCACCGCGAATAAATTATAGTTGGCAATGGTAGCCCATTGCCTGATTGACCTATTTGATTCATTGGAGTCAATAACTGCTCGATTCATGCGAACTTTTTGCCGCAAATGTAAGAATCATCCCTTGGTATGCTTGGTTAACTACCACATTAAATTCTACAAAAACAGACAAAATACAGGCGTGGGCATAATGGTCGTCAAAAGTACTGGCGTACCGTTATGCCAGCGTTACAGATTTCATATGTGACCTCTTTGCTTATTTGCCACATATTGCTACCAAGGAAATACTAAAACATAGCATTTACGCCTCTTTCCCGTAGGAGTAGGCAGGGCTTTCAATAAACCGATCACGACACACTTTCTTCGCTTCGCCCACGTTCATCAAGCCTTTCATACAAGAATGTCGGTTTAGAGTCGAATCAGAGCTAGCAAAACATCCCTACACAAATGGGATCATCGGATTTATTTCCAATCAAATGCAATCCCGAAATATCTAAGAATTGTACCAAAAACAAAGGTCCACCACACAACGTCACGTCCCAGTATAGGTACAAATAAGTATAATCCAGCCCTCCCAACCGGCCAATAAATATTTTTCATGAAACCGTGCGCCGCTGCGCGCATAGAAACTGCTCTAAATTAGGCAATCGAGGTGAGGCCAGTATATAATATATATATTTATATAACTAGGGATCATCGTTAAGGATATTGGTGTCCGAATGGACTCCTGGTTATTAGCTGGAGTTCTTGTTATCTCTATTGGTTTGAAGTTTAGTTAAGTTTGGATGTTGATTGGGGAAACTTGATATTATATATAGTTTAAATGTATTTCTTTCTTGGAACATTAAAATCTATAGTTTTGTATAAATATATAAGGATTGTTGAAGTACGATTGGAGTTATTTATAGTAGCGCAATTTTCTTTTAATGGAAACTGACCTCACTAAATTATTTTTGCTTCTCAAATTGCATTTCAAAACTACGGGTTATATTTGAACTAATGTAACTGGATGCAACTTTTCAACGAAAATAAACTTTTCATGGAATTTTATGAAATTCAGCTCAGTGGTAGGCTATAGTTTGAATAGCATATACGGCTACGTTTCATCATCATCATCATCATCATCATTATCATCACGGCTACGTTTAATTTCATAAAAATGTAATATTCCTGTAAGGCACGAAAAGACGGGAAGACCATAACACCGGAGCGCAGCTCGTTATTGTACATATCTCCAAGCCATTTTGGCTGTCACGATTTGGATGAACGTTTTTACATGGATAATATTTTTACGAGGTAAAAGAATAAAATTATATTAAACTAGTAGCGCCCCGCGGTTTCACCCGCGTGGATTACGGTTTGCCCGCCACCTCAATTATCCCACAGGAACTATAGTTTTTTCGGGATGAAAGTAGCCTTAACTATGTGTTAGTCCAGGGTTTAAACTATCTCCATACCAAATTTCATCGAAATCGGTGTAGCCGTTTGAGCGTGAAGAAGTAACAAACATACACATAGACTACTTTCGCATTTATTATTTATTATTAGTAAGAAGTAGGATTATCGGTCTTTTTTTGTATATATAATTATATGACATGTGAGTTCTCCATTCTTATGCGTGTGTAGTAGATACTATATTTTTTTATATATAAACTGCGCACAGGATATCGAAAATTCTACGGCAATAAGGTTTTTATGTGATCCTTGGGTTCGGAATTTTAAAAAATAATTACATGGTTTGAAAACTGACTTCTCCTACTTGTTTGTGGATGGGGAATTATTATTACATTTTCAGGAGAATAAAAGATGTACTGAATCAGATTTGATAACATTTCATGGGAACAGTCAAATACTTGTTATAAATTAATTATTAATTTTTATAATAATATAATACGATGGATTCATGGCCGAACCGACAAAATAAATAATAAATATAGATGATAATATACAATATACAAAACATGTTGTACATCCGAAATTACAAAACTCCTCCTTTTTTGGTGCTCAGTAAAAAGGCTTATGTAATGATATATAGCGAAAATAAAACTTACCCTTCTTTTTTAAATATCTTTATGAAGTCATAGTTAATTCCGCTTATCCATTGCATAGCTTCGTCTACACAAAAACAATACCAATTCCAATATCCGGCGTCCGAAGCGATGACCAGAAATCACCCCATAAATTACTTGGCGGAAAATACCTCATTTTAAGGAGAGTTTGCTCCTTAATCCTATGGGCTCCTGGTACCCGGTGGGAGTAATTACGCTGCGCAATATATCGCCTAGTCTCCCCCCCTCGGCTTCACCCCCTCAGATCTCAGGGGTGAGGTCCTCATCAGGAGAAATGAGTAACACATGGTCCCCGGCGTTAATTGTTAGGGAACAGATTTCGCTGTTTTTATTCTATGATTGTTAGGGGACGGCGGGGCTTTGACTCTGAGGTCGATGTAATTTAGTTGGTGTTTATGATTGTGACGAATTTCTAAATTAAATCTTGCCGCTATGTTTTATCATTTTCTCGCCAAGATTATCGCCATATTTGTGCCTCAGGCAGAATCATACTTGCATCACAGTCGTACAAACAATTGAATCACGCTCGTACAGTCCGCACAAACTATCATTTATCTGTGTCAAAGATGTACTAGATAAGAGAGAGTTAGTACTTAGGTACTCGTTTTAATTGTTTCAAGATGCTATATCTACGGCTGCATTACAGCTGCGGAAGTTATTCCTGCTTCGGCTGCAAGAAACGATATACCGAGAGGTTATGCTTAGTCATTAAATTATTAAATCATCAAACGTAAACTAATTGACTAACTGTATTGTTTAGAAAAGCAAATCAGGTGTATTATTGCTATATTAGAGACCAGCGGCCCAGCCCGGCCTCGCTCCGGTACCTTGGTAGATATTCAATAAATATTGAGAAAATTATGAACTTACTCCCACTTAGCAGACTATGCTTAGAACACTCGATCAAATCAACTTTTAAACAAAACATTCTAACTTAAACGTAGGAAGCCAACCGCGCGAGTGCAACTTGTAAGGCATCGCGTATATACCACAGTAGCGTTCCGGGACCTGAAGTATATCCATACCAAATTTCATCGAAATCGGTGTAGCCATTTGAGCGTGAAGAAGTAACAAACATACACACAAACTTTCGCTTTCAGAATATTAGTAGGTTATTGTTATGTGGTAATTATAAAACTTAACTTAAAATTTGTGTTATTTTTTTGACAAATGCTAGATTCTATGATGTCATAAAAAGAGGTGTTTTTTTTTTGTAGACAATATTTCAAAGGGTTTTTAATTGACATGGTTACTAATACAAAACTTAACATTATTATCAGAATATTTACCATATTATTATCTGCTTAATTTAATTTAGGCAAAGCCGTGTAAGGCTTGAGAATTGAGAACGAATACGCGTGCGCATGTCGTGAGTTATGTGCTTTCTTATGTGTGTCGAGATTAAAATCGAGTTTTGAGTGACAATGATAACACCATTAAACGCAACAAACGTTAAAGAAATAGCGTAGATAGATTGTCTGCTCCTAAAGCACACAAAAATCAGTTTACTCGTAAACATGACTCATGCAACTGTGCCGAAATATCGAGCAAATAAAATACATGGTATAACCAAAAAAAATCGTATTTTGTTTCACAACCGTTATTATATAATTTAAATTGTACTCTTCTAGGTAGAAGGTATATTTCAGACGTTTCCATTGTCCTCTCTAATCGCTGTCAGCCTGGTCATAGTCAAGACGGGGTCGTGGATAACATGCAATTGGTATAATCGTCGACCCGCGCCATGTTGCTCTGATGGCTTGACGCGCGAATTTATTCGGTATTAAACGCGCGAAGCGAAGGGTTGAGGTGCGAACTCACCCTTATTTATGGTCAACATCTGGAGTTCCAAATTTGAATTTTATTTATATCCGACCAGGTACAGGACTTTGATAAAGTTGTTTCCCATTTTCTTCGCTGATTAAAGGATTGTTTATGAGGTCGAGGTTATTAAATCTAAAAGGCCTTTGTTTTTGCTTCGGACGAATATCTCCATATAATTTTTGTAGGCAAAAATATCTGTAGTTAATTAAAAATTACCACATCATTTTAGCTATACATAATCTAACATAGTTTTTTTTAATTATTTACATGAAATAGATGGCAAACAAGCAGACGGACTGCCTGATGGAAAGCAATCACCATCGCTTATGTAATACAGGAGGAATTACGATACGTTTGTAAGTGTATCGCATAAAAAATCGGTTGAATCGCACAGTGTGTGAATCCCATGTGTCAATTATATGTGGATGAGTTTTTAAGTGATTTCGGCTAATACCTTGACGCTGGAATAAGGTTGAAAAGTTCTTCAGAACACTCCCCGTTGTATATAAGGTAAGAAATACACAGGGACCCACCCAATGATAGTGAATGGCTTCTAATACATTTTCTTGGGATTATTTATACACCTACTACTATTACTATTACTACTATTTTAGTCAAATATTTATACTGATAAAACCTTACATGTACATTGTATAAGGAGAACAGCAGCGCTCGGCGGTGACCACTAATGAGTGCGACAGCAGCGCCGCATGGTTGCTGCGGCTGGCGCGCGAACTAATTTGGCGCGTGATGGATTGCCACGCGTGGCAAACGTCTTCGATGTATTCAGCCTGGCTCGTTGCTAATTATTAGTACATTTACTGCGCACATTTACCAGTGGAAAGGGAAATAAATATCTCTAGGTTTTAGATATATGTACATAGGGAATGTACGACTATGGATTGGTGCAGAAAAAGTAACATACGATTTCAAGCTAAACTGTCGTTTCTAAATCACAAATTGTAAAAAAAATGCTTTAGACGATGTTCAAAATACGAATCAACATTAAATTCGTGGTATATAACAAACGTACGTCAATATAACCGTATCATTAAAAGCTTCGAACATTTGTTTAAAAGAACGTCATTACTCGTGTCAAAACAAATTTACAAAAAGATAACAATGCACAGATTAAAAACCTAATTGGATCTACAGCAGTGTGCGATGAAACAACAAACGTTCTATTCTAAATTCAAATAAATTGAAGAACACACGCGCTAAGCCCGTCGCGCACTGGGCGTTCTGTCACTCCGCGCGTCCCGTTACGCACCATCCATTTGTCAAATTAATGACGCGCGCATCTGAATTTTTAGCGGCCACCACCTGCCGCGTGAGGTCGCGGACAATCCGTGGACGTCTCTATCCTGTGAGAAATGCACTTTTTATTCACTATAATGGTGCGCTCGCGTGTAAGGCACACTCAAATTAGCGGCGAACGAAGCTTAATCGCCGTGTCGCAATCGTGAAACTAACAATGCCGAAGCGCAGTTTTCTTTTTTACAACCCGAACGAAGATAAGGCTCTTGATTGTGCCGCGTTCCATTCTAGCGTGCATCAGTCTGTTATCAGACTAACAAAGTGCTCAGCTTATGTTCAAAGAAGTATAAAATGTAATTGGGAGTCTCATATATTGTTTTAAAATGAGTTTCTAAGCAATTATTCCCGGATGCAACAAAAAACATTTTTAATCGCAAAAATAAACTTAACGATTTCTTACAAACTAGCTTCCAACAATTAGGAGCCGATAAATGAAAATATATTTTATACGAATTTCAAATTTGACGTGTAAATTGGCGGTTTTTTCGAAGTGTGGAAGGTAATTTATCACGTCTGTGGAATGTTCTAGACAAACACATTAATCGAGAGACTACTCGCTCTCCATATCATTTCTCTTACTGTGATGCATTATTTTAATGGGTGAGGTGCGATAGTGTAATAACCATCGCACCTGTGGGATGATGCATTTGTGTTAGCGTTTTGTTCTTTACTTCAAGATACAATTTCAAATTTATTATTGTCTCCGTTGTGTTAGAGCTAGGCTCGCGAGTCACATTTCATTTCATACATAAAGATTACATTCAAATGTTAACCACAGACATGAGAGCCATATTTTCCCTTTTTTTTAAAGATGCAATCGCATAAGCTTCTCTCGCCAATCATTCGTTCGTAAAATGATACGGACTTTATTTTTTTGCAATTTCACGCTGGCCAGTTACAATTGTCCGATATCCTCTGGCATCTTTGGTCGAGACACTTTACGTTCGCTAAGGGCCTCTAATGGCCACCGCTGGACTCGAGGGGCCCTTAAAAATTTAACCGCACTTTTATTTATGATCGCGTTTGTCGCCGATATTATCGCGTGTTCAGATCTATTCTTTATGATCTTCGGTGGTCAGGGCTCAATATTCTAAACCAATTATAGGTAAGTAAGTACCAAAACAAATGAACTCACGATACGAATTTAGAACCTTTTTATTATTAAAAATAATATGTATTCTTTATATTTTAATTAATTCAGCAATTCACATACGTGATATGGGCAATTGGCAATTATTATTATTATTATTATTGATAAAGCTTTTAAAAGTAAATGCCATGCATAATAATATTGCCCTTTTTAATTCTCTGACTAACTTATTCATCATCATCATATCAGCCATAGGACGTCCACTGCTGGACATATGCCCCCATATATAGTATATAGGAGACGAATCCCATATTGTAGAGTAATTATTATTTTTTATTTATATATAAATTCATTTCGTTATAATATGTTATCTATGTATTTAAATAATTCCATCAACACTGGTGATGATTGCGGGGCGATCGGAATGCCCCTTCATTCGGTACTCCTGTAATAGACATGTTTCAGCGGTGCCAGTGAGTGTAATACACATAAAATTTTTACTTTAGTTAATGTTTGTGGGTAAGTTAGTTTAAAAAAAAGACAATTTTGGGTGTGCGTTGCCTGATATAAAAATATTTTATTTTATTTATTTAATACTCCAAATCTTTACACGGCGGTGCCCATACTGTGAAATATATTATAATTAACAAGCAAAGTATTGCTAACAAAAGCATGTTGTGTGTTTTCAAAGCAAGCTTTCCACCTGGTACGTCACTAGTCGCGATTATAAATCGTCACACCGCTCGTTAATAAATCTGAGAGTCGTTTAGTTCTGTTAATTGCCCGTTGATTTATGTGCAAGTGTCGTTTATCGTAGCATCTACGCGATGGTCACCTCCATTACTAGCTCGTCTAAACTCTGATAATTAGTCGACTAGACTAACGTTGCTCGTTACCGGAGTGCGCGCGGGAATGAACATATTTCATAGACAATTATAACGTTTCGAGTGACAGGTTTAATTGCATTCATGTGCAAGTGTGAAATGTCAGCGCGGAAATGCTTAGTGTGAAAGTATTGACGTTGACAATTTGATGTCCATCCTAGACCTGCAATGAAATGGTCCAATGCTTTCTTGAGTAATACTATAATACTAGCGGCCACCCATTGGTCAAAATTCAACCAAAATGTACTTATATTGACAATTTGAAGGTTACTAAGGTAGTACTATTGTCAAAACTACGTAAGTACCTTAATAATCCCAGCTTTCGCCAAATACTTAATAGCATTAATTGATGTTATTTCTTATCTTCGACGTTAAGTACATAATATTAATATCTTCTCAGTTTGGACACAGACTTTGAATAAAACCAAAGGATTTTACGTATTAAATAAAAATATTAAAGAAACAAAAGGGTATACGTTTTAAATATGTAGGTATCTACTACCAGTGCGCTATACAATACAGGCTATGAATAAGGCCGTTTGATACGTCCGAAACGTCGTCGACATTAAACCGACATAAAAACGTGAGTGTGGCCGGTTTTATATTTAAAAGGTATCTACTATGCGTTGTGAACCACGCAGTTCCACTACAGGTATCTTACATTTTCCGACATTAAAGTGTTAAATATGCTATTTACCAAATTGTGCCAAATTTTATTCGGATTCCTTTAGCCGTTCTGGGGTGATAAAATAACAAATACTCATATATCCATCCCAAAACATTCACGTTTATGTGTGAAAACTATAGGTATCAAATCACCCCCTATTTTATCTTCATTGGTAAAAAATGCTGCGTTGAGTTTTGTGTCCGCGAAAAAAGTAGCACCTGTTCCTTTTTCAAGGTCTCATCTTTTACTGTTAGACCGAAGATCAAGTCATCAAAAATTAATTGTCAAAAAAATTGATTTCATTCTTAAGACGACACATTTATAATACTAATTTAGGTTTGTATGTGTGTTTATGTATACATGGTAGCGAGTGTAATATTTTTTCAATGTCTTTGTCATGCATATTTTATGAACTATTAGCTTTATGTCCTCCTTCAAATAACTTTAACTGTGCCAACATGAATTTTCCTTCGTTCGCGTCACTATCGTAAAAAAAGGGGAACAGTTCTTGCTTTACATAATATGATTCTATAGAAATACTAGCTGACCTGGCAAACGTTATTCTGCCATATAAACTATCAAAAAGTCACTTCGTGACACGACACTTCATTTAAAAAACTCCATGTACGTAATTAACCGATGAACGGTTAAATTATTGAGATATTTGTTCATAAAAAAATACTAAAATCGCGATGGGAAAATGGGAGTGGGGGGTGAAAAATAGGCTACGACTTATTCTTAGACCTAGCCTTGAAGACCTCTGCGACAAAAAAAATCTAAAAATAAGTAAGACGTTTCAGAGGAGTGCATTAACAACCACTACGGTACGAGAATTATATAAATTAGAAAACACCATGCGACATCAAATACTACCTGTAGTATTTGATTTCGCGTGTGTTTTTTTTTTTAAATCTTTATTTTTTATACAGGGTTTTTTCTTAGAGAATATGACATCCTTATTGATAATCAAATTAAGCTACAACAATTAACTAGCCCCAGTCTTCACGACTGCGTGGTACAATGCATACACTTTTCTGGCATCCGCAGAGTTACAACCACCGCGTGTGTTTTGAGACACATAATGAAACAAAACACTTTCAACTCTCTTTGTACAAATAGAATTGATCAGACATTTATATCTTATAGAATTATTTATCTACACTATAGGTGTACCATAATAATTGTTTTTTTAACCGAACATTTAATAAAAAAATCCATAATGAGAATTTTAGAATTTTTTAATTTATTAATTATCAGGGAAAGACCTATTCATTAAAATACGGGCGTGTCGGCCAAGTTAATGGTAAATGTCACTGTTATGTATACGCTGCAAGAAAATAAATTATTTGTGATTTATTGTATGCCCTCGATGCAACGAAACTTTTAGATTATTGAGGTCATACAGTACCAATGATAAACAATGTAACTATTCAAAGTAGGTCCAATTGACTTTCCAATTACGAAAATATGGTTTTAGTTGATTTGAAAATGTCGTCATAACGCGGGATTATTATGATTTTATCGTCTTATATTTAATTAAATGTTAATCTTGACACTTATTAATTGTTGTCCCCTTTTAGGAGAATTTTTAACGATGGATATAATCAGTCGAAGCGCGATTACATCGAAGACCAATCCGTTTTGTGACATGTGAGAGCATTTAATTAATTGATGAGTATAATTCACTTGAACTTAAAGCGTATGAATAAACTCTTCTAAAATCTTTCGAAGTTGCCAGTGTCCTTAAAAAATCATTGCATCTTTAATAAAAACATGTGAGATGTTTTTATAATCAATGATTTTTTATAAAGTTTGGACACTAATCTTGAGCCTTTTCCATTGATGTTGCCTTAAAATAATTGTCAGATATTGGATATACTTGGATTTTCAAAGAATTTATGTTATACTAGCAGAGCCCCGTGGTTTCACCCGCCTGGATTACGGTTTTCCCGCTACCTCAATTATCTGGGAAATATACTTTTTCCTCGATAAAAGTAGCCTATGTGTCAATCCAGGGTTTAAACTGTCTCTATACCAAATTTCATCGAAATCGGAGTAGCCGTTTGAGCGTAAAGAAGTAACAAAAATACACACAAACTTTCCCATTTAAAATATTAGTAGGATTTACTGTATGTCTTTTCGAAAAAAACATTTCATTTTTTACCGTAATCAACATAATATATTTTATTTATGTATTATTATTTCATAGAACAACGTAATGTTCGTGTAATTAAAGGTACTTTATTGACGTAGTTAGTTTATCAAATGTGAAACATTATTAAGAAACTAAAACTAAGAATACGCTGAAATAATCCAAACAGATCGGATGCAGGTCAATCGATTCAAAACCCACAAATGTATGCGACTCTATAATGTTCACCGTTAGATCTTAAACGCCAATGGACGAGAAAAATCCCATTTGTCCTCCGTGTAAGTTAAAAATTTAAATAGGCTTAAGTAGGTACACAATTATGTCCAATTTGAATGCACGGTACAGAATAAACAGAGGGTCCGAATTCCGGACCGCGTCCCACCCTATATCAACGAATGACGAGATTTAGGAACAACAGATTTAACACCTGAGCCATTGAAATTTTTAAAAAACCGAATACTTCTTTATTTAAACTTTGAACGAGGAAAAATGAGTCGATTTAACAAGTTCATTGGCTGTCTATCTTTTTGTTTAGCAAGCTTTGTCCACGGTATTACTTGGTAATCACGAAGGTGGAAGGCAAAGAGGTTCTCAAAGGCATGCTTTGAAAGGCTCTCTCAAATAGTGATAGATTTTAAAATGTGAGGATAGATAGGCGCAAGGCACCTGGTATTTTTATTATTAGGCATTTGTTCTTTTGCTCACTAGGAGGTCACAAAGTGGTTGAAGATGCACTGAAAAAAGTAATCCCAATCGAATTATATGTAATCCACATGGTTTCGTCCAGTAAAACGAGAGCGAATCGATTTTTGAAGTTAAATTAACCGAATAAAGAACATTTCAGTTGTAACAGGTAGGTAGGTATCTGCAACTATCTAGCACGATTTGCACGACATGCAGCAATTCACATAGATGCCTATGAGCACATTTAAATGGTTGTTTTCGCAATATTGAGAGAACGCGCTGGTAGCGCGTGCTCTCTGGGAAATATCACTCAAAAATTGACAATTGACTAATTTATGTACCTAAGTCAAACCGTAGCTTCCACCACGGGTGCCGGCAGCAGGGTGCAAGGGGGTGCACTTGCTAGTTACGGTTTGAATTAAAATTGAAGGCGACTAGGTTGCTATCACAATTTGTTCGTCACCTTGACAATAAATTCAGTATCTTCGCGACCGTTGTTGTCAAAATGAATGGTGTAGGGAAATCGTTCAAAAGTTCAAAACCGTGTTGCTTAGACTTTATTGATGTGTGTAATGATATGTGTAGATGAATTGTAACTCTCTGAAAGTAATCCAGGTGGGGCGCCCATGGTTTCCACTAAATTTATGTTTATCTGTATTAATATAATGCAAGACCGATAAATTTAGCATTAACATTAAATATGACTATCACGGCAAACGAAACTATCAGATAACCACATCCAATCCGAAATTCATTAAGACAAAAGGCGAGACGAACAAAGATCGGCTCGGAACAATAGGACGAAAAAGGTACCAAAAACAAAAGACAAACGCCGAAATTTACGTTTAAAAACAACGTAAAATACCTCCGTATCTATCCTATTTAGATATTAATCTAAACGAAAAAGCAAAAGCAATTCAAAATGGGCAACAAGCTAGCAGAAGGGACGCGGGTAATTGGCCATTTATCAAAGGGAAGGGTTAGAGGGGTTTGGGTGCTGCCGCCCTGGTGCTGGGTGTCTGGCACAGCGCTCCTTGTACTGTGCGCCTGGTAACTCAAGGATAACGCTTAGCGACAAACAAACTTTTGTGTGTACCTAATTATAAAAGTGATACGAAATGGGTTGACATAGCCGAGGCCCTTTTTCTTATCAGTAGTGTTGCTTGTCAGATTGGTTAGATCTTATACCAGTAAGAAAAGAAATTAAAAAGTAAAACATGTGATAAGTAATATTGTTATAGTGCCCGTAGGCCATCTGAAAAATACATACCTATTTTAATATTTTAAGACAACACGCGTCTGCATTTATCCCGCCCTTTCTGCCTGTAAACACCCGCGAGCATCTGTAATGTCATCGGCACTTGTAAGCCCATAAATTGCAAAAACACTAATTATGATTTTCGACATATTTTATGTTATAATATAATGCATTCCGAAAAACTTTAAGAGTTACACGTCAGCGATTTGACTAAAGATAGTTAGGTGCATGAACCTAATTTACGCGTTCCACCCCTGTGGAGCTTAGTTCCCCATCTCTCTATTTTAATGTCATTGTTTCTGTTACACTATTTCTCAATTGCGTTAGTAGGTCATTGGCGTGTTTTAGACAGCTTGGTACTTACCAAGCTGTCTAAAACACGCCAATGTTGTGCTATAGGTATCTAATATTGTAAACTTCTAAGCCAATGGCAAAAAATATATCGTGAAATCATTATCTATATATTTTGTCGATCTACTTGAGCCAGATTAAACGAGTGCAGAGGAGTCAGTCACTAATCCGGCACTTTAAAAACTAGATAGTGCCGGATTATGGAATATTATTGGATTGTATACAAACATTCACATTAGGATATTTTACAAACACAGAGCCCCATGTTGCTGTTTACTTGACATATTTAGCTCAACTATTTTAAAATTAAAAACAAGAGTGGAATAAATATATATGTACGTGCTTTATCTGTTCTACTTTTAAAGTTATACTGATGTCGATGTGCAAGCGCAGAACGAGAGTAGGGAGCGGGTGGTAGCGGGAGTGGTGAATGCCGGATTATTGGACATATCGGACTACTGAAGAGCCGGATTAGTGAGACTCTACTGTAATTATTGTTATGCACGATTTACGATTTTCCATTAGCGTCTTTGTATAAATTACACCTATTATGGGTGTATAAAACATAAAAACACTGTAATTTTATTAATTGAATTTAATCAACACGCAACTTTTAAAATGGTTCAAATGAGAAAGAGATGCAGTGCAGTGCTGCCAAATTAAAATTATGTTTTATCACTTGGTGAGACAGTTGTCAAACGCAAACTCATGATAGTAAAAAAAAAAAAACGCGCGGTTCAAATGGTGGTGGTCAAACGGTCAAACTCGGTATCGATTACCTACGTTTTGTTTACGGAAACAAAAAGTTTTCAGGAAACACGTCATTTAGAACGTGCCGATTGACACAAGTACAACATGAAAGGAGGCATAGCTCTTTATTGGATCAGCCGAATTAATTTATTCTCATTTTATTCAATATAGTGTGGTTGTGTTTTATATCAGTAATTACAATGAAACTAAAAAAAAAACTGAATCTGAAACTTTAAATTAATCACGATTAAAACGAACAGTTTTAAAACGTTGACATTAAGCAATAGGTTTATTTCTCAATGATTTTGATAGCGGCAGCTTAAAAGTTTAGTTACTTTAAACACTGTTTTAAAATAAATTTATAACTGATTAACAATCCAATATGTCCGCTGTGGAAGCTAAGGTCACTGCTAATTACAAACCTGAATTTCGAACTGGCAACACAGAATTAATCTAATAACCAATATAAGCGCAATTTTCGCGGGCCACCCTATCGCCCTAAGCACACAGGTGGAACTCCATAAAGCTTGATTAATCCCGGTTTTCGGTATAAAATCCAACATTCCGGGATTTTCGGGATATAATGAAAGTTTCTTATCAGTGAAACGCTCAGTTTTGAGTAACGGCTTTTTGTTTACAACACCCCCGCGCTACTGGGGTGTATTCCACTCCTGGCAACCTTTGCGAGATTACATTCCGATTTACGTATTTTATTTAGTTAATTATATAAGATTGTTGTTGATTGGTATTTTATGAAATAGCTTAGTTTATTTTACTTTTAGATTTTACATGTAATAAGTTTTAGCAGTTACGCATTTAATTTTTAATTCATATTTTTTTACACACTGAAATAAATAAGTGACACATTACCAATATAAAAACTACTCACTAGTTAATATTTGCCTAAAAAGACTAGTACCTACGCGACCAGGCTTTCATCGACATATTATTTTATAATCAGTAATCATTTATTCACAGAAACACATTTCCCACAAAAATATGTAAATACATTTAAATAATTTTGTAAAAAACGGATAAAAAGGCACATAATTTGTATATATGTAGATTAACTTGAAAGATAAAATTATTACTATGTATGAATTTTTATCAAAATCGTATGAGCCGTTCCCTAGATACCATTGAAGATGAGAAAATCACTCGTTAAATCGAATAATGTTAGAATAAAATAAAGATATGTATAATTAAATCAAAAACAGTTGAGTTCCAAACAAAAACTTCCTAGGTACTTAGATTTTATTTGCATGCAGATTCGTATATTTAAAAAGGACTTAAATCCCTAAATTATACAAATAAAATTCAGGATTATTACACCATAATTGCTTCAACAGAAAGCCAAGATTAACATCCAAATCTGTAAACAAGCTTCCCGAATCAAAGACAACCGTAATAAATTCATGTCTCCGTTTAAAATATTCATTGGTAGATAAACAAAACAAGCAAGCAGCAATTCGTCACCCCATCCTCGATTGTCAAAGGGTAGATCCGTCTGCGCCCATCCGTGTATAATTTAAGCCTTTTGTCTATGGTGTTGTGATCGGAAAAGTTAACTTGTAATCTCTATGGTTACGCCCGCTTTGTCTGCTCACTGTATCGGGCTGAGATGGTAACACTAAAACAAACTTTAAAATATTAAATTTTAAAAACTGTTACTAAAAACGTAAATTAAATGATTTAAAGCTTACTGTTTTTAATTATTAAATAACGCACAGTTTTCAACCTCCCAAATGTAGAAGTGTATTAATGTCATTTACAAATTATTCATCTATTTTGATACACTCTGCTGATCACCCATAAATTAATGCCTCATATTAAAATGGTGATTACGAACGTTATTATTAAGACGATAAAATGAAAATGATCCAATTAAAATAGACTTTTATTACATTGAAACTCTGTGTAGTACAAGCAATAAACGAAAAGTTACTACGTTTATAATGATCGTTTGGTCGCATCAAAATGCACTCTTAGCTCGTACTCCTTTAATAAAGTATGAAACCGGAATAACAAGACATGTAATAAAAACTAATAATATAATGAATCTTAGTCGCTCAGAATTTTTTCTTCAGAATAATTGAGATAATCATCCAAAATAGAGTTGCGGTGAAATGTCACAAAACCCTTACATCGCCATGCAAATACAGGTTTTGTTAACCGAAAATTATCTATTCTAACAATATGCTACTTAGTCTTTTTTTGAACAATTATGATAAGTTAATGGCTGATGTTATTGCGGCAGCTCTGATAAGTAATCATTGAGAAGTTTAGTAAGTTTCACCATAAAATTGTACTAAAGAAAATCCATAATCGTCTGAATACATAGATAGATGCAGCACTGTAATCCAACATTTCGAAAGACTTCATCTTGTCACAAACACATGCGATTTGTATATACACAGGATGTCATAATCCGGCATATCAGATCCGGCAAATCCGGCGTGTGCGCTCGGACGCGCAACTTCGGTTATAAATTCAGCAGCTTCTGTTTGTAACGCAGTCATACGAAGGTATTAGAAGGACTCAAATTAATACGAGCGAGCGGCAAACACCTGCGCCAGCTCCGTTTCTTTCCTACAAAATTAACTCGCGTAGTTCCCAACAATGGAGCCGTGGAGCCCGCTTCGGCAAAACTTTTGCACTGTTATTTTTTTTCCAACCGCGGCGGCTATATTTCAAACTGTCATACTTAATCTTTTTATCAAAGTTTGTTAAATGCCGTAAGAAGTGCACCCGTCTGCGTAGCGTCGTTCTCATCTGCTTCCTAATTACGTTTTCAGTTTGTTTCGCAAAGTTTTATTATGAAATTAAACTAGTTTTGATGATGCTCTTTTGTTATATTTAGAGAGCCGGGAGTTGGAGTATTATTTGCAAGAGTGGATGGATGAAGTTTAAAGCACTTTTTTCGGAATTTTCTTGGCTTTAACAGCCAGACGCAGACAATTGAAGTGGGTATTTCACTTCTTTTAACACAAAAAATGCATTTACAGTTATATAAAAGTAGAACACATCTTACAGCTCGCGTGGCTAGCTACAAGTTTAAGAGAGTGCTTTGTGTGTTCACTGTCCAATCACCAATTAACAATTAATGTCTTGAGTTCGATCTCGTCGAACACAATATCTTTCAGGATGAAGCAAGATAAGGTGAAACCTACAAATGAAAAAGATATACTTAGTTTATAAAACAATTACGATACATAAGAGCATATTAAAGCGTTCAAAGTCACGTAATATTACTGTTTAAATAACATTCCAAGTTTCTAAAATCATACAAATCGTTCGTCTTCTCGGAAAACATTCCCTCTGAGCTCTAGCGGAGTAACACCAGAAAATCTAACTAATTAAAAGCCAACGGTTGTTTATTCAACATTTCGCAATTCGCAATACCAGGCGAGCAGCGGGGCCTAGGAGCGAATAATTTATATTTAATTTAAACAAGACGACATTGGTATTCGGTATACGAGTGCGTAATTAAAATTCCCGCCGCGGTGGTGACACCCCCCTCCCAGTTTCCCTCCCCCCTCGTGCCCTCGCGACAGTTTTCGCGCCAATTTCAACGCGCCCGGAAATTAATTGTGACAGGAAGACGCGGCGGTCACATCCGCCAGCGTTCCGTTACACGCATTGTATTTATCGGACAATGTGTCCGTTCGTTCAATAAAAGTATTCATCCCATGCCCGTGTCATACTTGTAGAATGAAAGTGGATTTAAGTATTCAATTACATTAAGTTAACTTTAAGCTCTTACTTGACAGTATTGCAATTTAATCTTGACAGTCATCATTTACATATATAATTTATATTTCATATTTTATATATTTACACAACTTTAATAATACAAGTCTTTTAACATTGTATACTATGGTTTGATATACTTTATTATGCAATATTGCGGTATTTATTACAATTTTTTAACTGCCACGGTCACTAATAAAAAATACATTATTATTAGTACCAAGGCGACCGATCTTCGCTAAGAGTATTTCTAGTTACTAAGGTATATACTTCTACTTAGGTATATATAACACTTTGTTTGTATACATTATAGATCTAGCGTTTGACCACATATGGCTGGGAATTTGATAACGGTATTTCCTTCACCGGAAGCTCAAACCGTTGGTGGGGATCGAACCAGTGTCCGGCCTAAGATATTGTGGATATATTAGGACATAATGTGAATGTGGAAAAAGAACGATACACCAGAATTTCTCGTTTAAAAGTATAAAGTTGCATAATGGGTACAACACAGAATGAATTAATTTTTTTTACATGCGCAAGCAAAATAGAACTTAGTGGCAATCAAACATTAATGTGTTAATCAGTTTAAGACAAAAAGGTGTCGCTTCAGCGTTAATGTCGGATGAATAAGTCATCCGAAGCTGATTTTCAGGCAAATTCTGAAGGTTGATTTAATAGTACGGTTTTGTTTTCGTGGTGCTTATATGTGTAATATATTTATATAATATGTTACATTAAAGTTATCTTTTTATTTGCTATGATTCCATATGTAACTCTAACTGTCAAGTAACATTATAAAACAATTGCTCGTGATGATCGCCGTGGCTAAGGCGTCAGCAGCATGGCTTAAAATTCTGCTCCCCGGCGCCCTGGGTTTGAATCCCGGTAGGGGCAAACAGTTATCTGATGAACATGGATGTTTGTCCCGGGCTTTGGATGTGTGTTGTGATATCATTGTGAATGTCCATACCTCCCGCGACACAGGGAATCCTAGTCCGGGGTGTGAGTGTGAGAAAAAATAAATGTAGTTGTGACATTAAATTTATCTGTCAAGCAACATTATAAAATAGTTTCGTCACAATTACCACTAGGATCAGTCATGGCCGCGTTTCGGGCTCATTACCGTTTTTGTGTCGGCAATACGTATCATTACAGCTTACCCATTATTGTGATTGTATCACTGTAATGATAATAATGTATTCCAATTGGACAGCGTGACCGATTGGTCATTGTAGAGCGAGAGAAAGGCTCAAAACAATTTTGACGAATGTGAGGAAAATATGTAGGTGCGATTCCGTTTCTGAGAGAACGTCTAGATAGTCTATAGTTAATAATCTTTCGAACACAGCTGTTAAGGTGACGCCATCTTGGATTTTAACGGCCAAGTTTTAAAAGTCACCTTTATACATAAGTGTTCGTTTCAGAAAATAATTCTTATTTTAATCTTAAATTAGGCAAAGTATATTATGATGTTACATACTATCTTTTTCATTTTATTCGGCTAGAATCTTATCAATATATTATATAGAACTGCTCATCATTTACCGAATTCAAATTAATTCAAATATTTTTATGTACATTTGGAAGAATGTACGTTTCGATTTGTAAATAGTACTTTCAATTTAGCTTTAAGGTAATGGTACATTGCAATTCTAAGAAGTAGAATTCAATGTTGAACAACCTTTGAAAAGGGTTTAACGTTTGGTCGTAGTTTTATTTATACATAATTCAGTCGATTCCTATAGTTAATAAATAAACTACGTAAATATTATTGTTAAACTTAAAAGCGGAGATACAAACATATAAACAGAACAGATTAATATTATACGTGTTATTTCATATTAAATAACTCGGGTATTCTTTGTAGACTGTCGTAAGAATAAGATGTTGGATTTTAAGATTAATTACATGATAAGAACACCTACGTTTCTAATGTAACGAAGATGCCAAAGCGTGGGTAGAGGACTCAGATATCAATATCAGACACAAAGACACAGTCGCATCCGATCCGATACACGCAGAATTAATGGCGCGAGTCAACATGATCATTCACCATTCCACTTTCAAATTTTATAAACAGAAAAAATTCAATAATGCCAACCGAATAACAAAATAGAGAGATAACGTCAAGATGTCAGGCCGGAAAGACGACGCGTCACTTTTCTTTTTTTAATTGGTGTATTAACGGGGCATAGATAAAGTCACTCTGTCTTTAACTTTTTCTTTTTTTATTTAAGTTTATCAGATGGCTTAGGAGTTTGAACTTATAGGTACCTACGCAGAGTTGCTACAAAGTTTTAATAGACTTGCAGCAATCTGATCTTGCTGACAAAAAATTCATTTAAATAAATAAAGCGATCGCTTTTAGCAGACGGAAGTTTACGCTACTATTTGTCGGTGGCGCTTTTATTTTAGTTATTAATTTGTATCACAGACAACGACTAGCAGCCATGCCCATGTACATTTAAGAATAAGGATTTTCTTGATATATTTTGTTCTTGGCAGACGAATAATTTAATTCTGTAAGTGTTTTATCTCACACACACAATATCTTGGGCTTCATTATATAATGCGGCCATAGTTTGTCGCGATATCACATACGAAGTGAAAAACATCAAATCGTTTTTCCTTCTTTCCGGGGCAAACACGAGAGGAAAAAAAAAGAAATTTGGTCAATGCGACCGTTCATAAATTGGCGTGGAGTTGCGCGCTCTGATTCCTTTGTTTGCGAAAACCGAAAACTGCTGTGGACATCCTACCAATGCCAATACTATATTTCACTCGCTCCCACTTGACTGATACCTTTGTGTTAGAAAGTGACAGATGTATTTGACACAGCTCCGGGAAACGTGACCGGAAAACTCGGTAATCGTTTGTCTCTTGTTCTCGTGTTCAATCTACTTATATCACAATGTATATATATTCGAAAAGTCTAGCATGTTCAGTCAAATTAATTCTGGAAAGTTATAAATGTTTGAACCGTTTTTAGAATTCTGTAGAAGACTTACGTGTTCTCGGAATAGCTTTATCGTTATTTTGAAGTGTATATAGGTAAACGAGAAAAGTTGAGGTTAAATTTCTATGTAAGGCCAAACGTCCAGCACTGGACGTTCGGTGAAGATGATGACGATCGACGATGATACGGCATTTCTTGATAATATTTTATGATGGTGTGGTTACGGTACTAAAGTTTTTAAAACCGTCTATAAAAATTACTATAAAAGCTTCAGAATTACTAGAAGTTCTTGGAATTTGTTACACAGTACCTACATTGTGACGATCGCAATGCCGACACTTACAGCTCAAAGGTTGCACTGCAACTTATATGGGTAGATTCGATGCTGACCGCCGTGTACCTACATGCACTAAGTTACTAGTATATAAAACTAAAATTATTTCTATAATTTTTATTGGGTGCAAGTCGCGCCATCTCGTGGAAGGCCGCAACAATCTTTTTGCTGGAGCTGTGCCAGGAGCTTTGCTATAGGCATTTGCAAATCCAGAGTTGTTGGAAGTCTAGTTACTTTAGGAATGTAAGTTTGGTTTATAGATAATAATATACATATATTTCTCTCCTTGTGTATGGTGTATCTACTGCCCCAACACCAGGCGAGAAGAAACAGCTGTCAAAAACGTTACTATTTACGAGCAAAGTATAATTATGGAGCATGTCAATTTCCTTTGAGAATGTAACTTAGGAATATTGTTTGGAAATGAAACATGGTAGTAAGTTTACTTCGTTTACAATTCTATTTAGAAACCTATTTTTGTTGACACTCTATAGATTTGACCACTATCTCACTTAATGGTCAGTGACGATGTGGTCGAAGATCTTATCACGCTAGACCTAGAATGCTTACTGGCTCTCAAAGACTGCTGCCTGAACTACCTCACTGTCACTACCTGTGTGTTTGGTGACAGTTTTACAAACTTGAGGTGGTAGCTAGGCAGGTGGGTACTCAAAAGTACCCTACCACCATGCTGTGAATTTGATAATAAATTTAGTGTTTAGTTGTCCTTGAGTGTCAGAAAATATTACCGTTGTCCACTATGCCAGTGAAAAAGAGTGTTCATGATGATGCAGGTATTATAAATGTCAAAGACTACATAATATGCCACTGCACGAAAGTTAACATGTCAAAACCTTCATATCGAATATCGGAACAACAAAATATAATGTCTGGACGGCGTAACGAGCCGGCTCTATAATGGCACGTGTACATTAGCCGGGACACAAAGGAGCCCTGATTTATCGACGCCGGGATAAGGCGCCAATGGAAAAAGGATTTCCCGGGAAACTTCAACGGGAATAAATTTTAGATTGCTGATCGATTTTAAAGATTTCTCCACTGTTTTGCATGAGAAGTGAAGTTGAATCTGTGAGTTATAGCCTTTATATATACGTTTAGGTTTTATTTGCCAGTCGAAGAGTCGATACTTCTACTGGTTAAATGAATATAAGATAACTTTTTAAATAGGCCTTTCTAATCGAAGGCCTAATTTCTTCTTTGACTAGATCGTCAAATAACAGACACAAAGAAGAAAGAAAAAGAGAGGAAGTAAATTATATGTATTTTGATGTAATGTAATTATTATGGGAGAAGCCATTACATCCCCAAGCAGTGTGTTAACTAGATCGGGAACGATTGGTTCTCAAATTCATCTAAAATGTATTTACCACTAATATTGTAAAAAGAAAAGGTTGTATTTTTGTTTGTTTGTAACCAATAAACTCAAAAACTACTGGACCAATTTTAAATTCTTTCACCATTATTATGTTACATTATCCCTAACCAGTATGGGCCATATTTTTTTTAAAGGTCTCATCGATTTAGAAGTTATATCAAATTGAAAATATAACGCTGCTTAGCGTGCAGTACAGTAAGGTGTCATTTTATATTGAACTGCGATGTGATCTACGCTTGAAACATAAAACCTTATTCTAATCCATTCAAGCAGCAACAATAGGCCATTTAGGAATCAATAATCCAGATGTTAGACACCCTCGTGCCTACAGGTACGATGACGCAATTTGTGGTAATTAATTATCATAAAAAATAAGCAGTAACAATTATAGTATCAATCGAAAGCTTGTTTTGAAGTAAAAGTTGTTCCAAAGTGAACAAAAACCAGTTCAAGATAAGTATCAAAATGAAACAAAAAACCTTACATCTTTACAATGAAACGAAGTACTTTTATTATGCATGTAAAAGAGATTTATGTAATCGAACTGACAAGACTTGGCTTCCAATTCCACTCCGCTCCGGATAGTAAGCTCCACCCAGATTCCACAGAAATTACATCTTCCCTGATTATTGAAGGGTGAAATAACACCCTCATTATACGATGAGCAGAATAACAATTATAGCGTCGGGCTGAGAGACGCACTGCAGTAAAAACGGTATGCTTTGCCGCCACTGCAGACAGTTTCATACGCGATTCTGAGCCAAAATTTTAATTATTCAAAAGGGAATAAAACGGCTACATGAACAACTAGCGATCCGTTACACAGCTCTTCCCTGCAAAAATGAAAGATCAAAGCTCTATTCATGAAGTTTCACGTCACTATTTGACAGCGAGAATGTAGTCTATTAAATTATAAACATGGACGCCCCTTCTCACCTTCGCAGTTTTTTATTCAATGTTGCTCCTAAACAGAAAGGATATATTATAGATACGCGGCGGAGCAGACACGTACAAAATGAAAATAGGGGAAAGGGAGCTAGGGTGGGGGAGGTATGGAAATGTTGGTCAAATATATCATCCGGCGCCTGACAGGCCAATTCTCTTATCTCACGCGCGGCGGCGGCGCGATCTAAGCTAGCTTAGCTAATATAAAATGGTTTTAAATTCAAGTTTAATTCGGGCTATCTGCAGCTCCGGGCTCGTAAATACGACCCCCGGCCCACATACAAAAGCGGCGCGATTTACGGTTTTGACGGATTTCGAATATTTTAAGCGGCAGGTCCGGGATTAGGCCGAGTTACGCGCGGGATCTCCGCGGGTCGCCTTACGTTTTAATAAGACGATAATAACTCACGGGAACTATAGTTAGATTATCAGAGGCGGATTTAATAATCGAGAATTATAATATACTCCCGTCTCTATAACATCTACAGTTTCCAGGCGGCTTTACTCTTTAGACGCGAACCACGCGTCAGTTTACAATACCAGGACATCATAAAGTGTAAACAGTGATGGCGTTTTCCATTACAATATGTTTACTGATCCGTGCGCGGCGCATTATGTATGTTATCCTGGTAGGACGGGCGCCGCTGAATTTATGAGACTCCCGCAAATATTTGGCGCTGCGAGTTCGGACTCGCCGGCTGACAACGGGAAGATTGTCGGCAACTGTTTACACAACGGGATATGGTAATTTTTCAGTGGCTTCACTCGAAAGCTTACTCCGTTCACGGCAGCAGCGCGCCGGCGGCTCCATTACGTCCGCTTTGGTATGCGAATCGGAAGCGCAGGACGAGTCTCTTATGACAGACGAGGCAAACAGAACGGGCTGACGCTTAGTGTCATTAAATCTCGTAATAGGATATCATAAATCGCAGGAGGTCGGCGGTGGCGGGCGGCGGGCGGCTGTCATCGTTTGTCAGAGCATTTCACGCATTGTTGGACAATAACGCAAGCGGGGGCGGGCGGTATTGCGCACGCCTGTCCGGCCGAAGAGTGACGTGACGCGTGCGCCGCCACTGCCCATCGCTAGTTTTAATATGCTCCTCTACCATGGCATACTGATAATAAACTTCCTAAGCAAATAACAAGTGTGATTTTACTTGCGTCTTACACATGATTCTGGGGCATCTAAGGAGGTGCAATCTTTCAGAAAACTTGATTGGGTATAAGAAACAGGCTTTAGCGTAAATGTTTTCAAATACTTTCTTGATACCCACTAAGGCTTTGTCGTAAGAGTCTTAGCGTATTTAAGTTTAACAGACACGGCAAGTGAAATTCCAGCAATCGTCTGTGAAAGATTCATGAGATTTTGTTGAGGTACTAGCTACTACAGCGTTCAACACATAAAATATACTTTTGTTTCAACTCCTAAACTCCTCGTAAAACTGTTCATATCACTAACTTATGGTGACTAATTTGTTTTTTTTTTAAAGAAATACATAGTCTTTATAGGAAAATAATATATTTGAATCCAAGTCTAAGAAAACAAAAGGTTAAATTTTTCAAAGTGGTAAACGAAGTACCCTTGTACTTCACAAGGGTACTTCGTTTACCACTTTGAAAAATTTAACCATAGTATATGCTGATAAAAAAATTAATTCAAGAATTATTTGTACGTATTTCATAACCTTTGAAAAAACGTTACTGCACTACAATTGCAACGGGCAAACGTGGAGCTTATCAACCACAACGGATTGCTCTGTCTGTAAACTTGAATTCAAGAAAACGCGCGTTCTTGACGCTCACCTGTAACTCAAAGTCCAACTAATTCACGCCACGAGATTTCATGTTATTTAAACCGGCACCCGCGTACGTGGACCGCAATCAAATTTATATCGTCGGCCGAAGGAAAAAAAAACAAAAAATAAACATCAAATATGTTCGGTATGCGTGGTCCCGGAGATCACATCAGAAATTTAAGCTTTAAAGAAGCGAGCGGGTTCAAAAGTAAAAAAAATAAGAAACGAGAAAAAGGTAGAAAAAACGTGACCCTGCAACTTGGACTCGTAACTTCGAATCAAAAGGAATCAAATGTCATACGAACGGGGTTCTTAACGATTATAAATTTATTACATCAATGAATAAGTGTTACCAACCTATAAAAAAATATATGTTATCATAAAAATAACATATATGACCGTATTCTGAATGTAATTGTGGCAATTTAAATTACATTGAGTCATTTCTATTGTTAACATTAGGTATATTGCTTATTGTATTATAATCTGTATAAATGTCAATTTATTCAAAGAAATTCATTAGTTATTTTGCTTTATACCATCGTTGTTAGTACTCTTTTAACCGTGGGTAAGCGATATTTGAATTTTTTTATTTGGATATATATAAATCATCACTGAGTGACTTATAATACCTAAAATGTGGGTAGTTTGGATAAAAATATCATTCAAAAGTGTCATACTGATTCACACTTTATCGTATGTAAAGTAACTATATCATGTAACACAATATTAGTTAATGTTATTAAACAACAGAATCACTTACCTACATTATCTGATCAAAATTATTGTAGATAGACAGGTAAAAGAACGCTATTCTATTTTTAAAGTAGAACTTTATGAGACATAGGTCCGCGTTGTTATCGTAAATTTTATTCAAATGATTCCATTTCGAGTCTCAGATTTTATTGTCGTACGCTATTATGGCCGCTTTTAAAAGTCAATTAATATTTTTAATTTCGTATGTAACGTAAAATAAGTTAAGGTGGTGCTCAGCATGCGGTCCGGTAAGGTACGGACAATAGTTTTATTTCGTTTTTCTTCTGTGTGATGCCTCACAATGAAAAAAAAGAGTTAAAAATGAAACTTTCGTACTTATTTTGAGTACATAATTATAAGGTATAGTTAATGAAATGAGATATTTTAGTCGTGTATTTTGACCAAAGGTCGAAAAATAATTTCGTATATAATATGTTGTATTTCATCATCATCATCATTATCTCAGTCATAGGACATCCACTGATGGACATATGCCTCCCCTCATCAATCTCCACAGGGACCGGTTGAAAGCAGCCCACATTCAGCCTCTTCCTGCGATCTTGGTCAGGTTGTCTGTCCACCTTGTCGGAGGACGTCCTACGCTGCACCTGCCTATCTGTGGTCTCCACTTGAAAACCTTTCGACCCCAACGGCTATCAGTTCTCGAACTATAATATGTGCCGTGCCCACTGCCGCTGCAACTTGCTTATGTGCTGAGCTATGTCGGTTACTTTCGTTCTGAAACGGTTCTCCTCATTTCTGATAGATCTCGTAGAGAAACCCCAATTATAGCTCTCTCTATAGCTCGTTGTGCGATCTTGAGCTTGGTCATGAGTTAGAGCTTAGTTATGAGGGCCATAGTCAGAAACCACGTATGCAGTACTGATTATTATATTATACAGAAACTTTGACCACCATCGCACTCACGCTTGTTCTAGAATGTTGACTATAGCTCCCAAAGACATTAGCAGCATATTTTTAAACATGAGGGCACTTGACTATGAAGCGGTTGAAAGTTGTCATGCAAAAAGTATATTCATCACATATATTTGATCGCCACAAGTAATGTTCAGAAGTGCATTGCATTCAGCTTCTTGTGTTATATTTAAGTTACTCTTTTTGATAATAAATATTATCACTAATCTATCTTATCTTACCGCTAACGTTATCAGGGCGTTTTTGACCTTTCTGGCGATTTGGCAGTATCTAGACCAGATTTTTTTTTACCAAAAAATGGAACCGATTTCAATATTCAAAAGTGTGAAATAATTAACTTTTTGAAGTCGGTACCATGGTAGTTCAAAAGGAACTATATATTATCAAAATATTAAATAAATATAAGCAATACATTTTAGATAACAGATGTAACTGCCAATTTATATTATGTATATTAAATTAAAATTACGCAGATATGAAAGTTCGGCTGTAAATTGTATTTGAAACCACGAAGTCCATAATACCGTTTTGTGGGGTACCTAATCTTCAAGATTACCCCACAAGCTACCCACTACTTAAATCTCAATGTCAAACAAAGAAGATATATTCAAAAAGATTTTACTTCATATTCTTGAAACTTTACCTATTATCATTACTCTCGGCCATTTATTTGAAAAAAAAAAATTTTGTTTTAACTTCCACAGTCTTAATCGTTCGACCACAGTACAAGCAAAACCTCTATACTTTATTCCTTTTTAATTCAATATTTATACATCACAATACCTCACAAGTGAAATAGCAGACAAAATAAACAAATGAACACCCGGATAATTTACCAAAACAGATTACTGTGCTCGGACAAACAGTAAGACAAATGCGATCTCATATATCGAGATGTTATCGAAACGAGTTCGATCCGAGACGGCGGCGGCGGCGCTCGTGAGATGAATCAGTTGGATTAAAACTCATAGATGTTGCCAGATTGAAATAAACAAAAAAGTTTTACTAGCTTTTTTTCTCCTAAGACATCGAGTGTCAATAAAATAACCGAAAAAATGGAATCCTGTGTAATCCGGTCTTCCTATTATTATAAGTGCGAAGGTGAGTTTGTTTCTGACACTTTCACACTTTGACTGCCGAATGAGACGTCATAAAATGGACAATGGTTATAGGTATAGGTTATCTGTGGTATCACTGAAAAGTATATATGGAGCTCCTTAGAATCCGCATAGTTTCTAATAGATTGATGCCAAATCTACATTTAACCTCAGATAAATTTGTTCTCAAATGAAACTAGAACCTTCATCCTCTAGCTTTCCGACTCAGATGACTAGGCGGCCCCAGACCTTAAAACTTCTTGATATTGGTATTTCATAAACATTCTAATTACATTAATATTCTCAAAATATGCATTATTCAATATTCACAAAAAAACACTAAAATGCCTTACGATAGGTTTTTTTTTACTTATTGTAAGTTTACGTTTGACCACTGTCTCACCTGATGTTAAGTGACGACGCGGTCTAAGGTGTTGCACGTAAACTTAAGGAACCTATTCACTCGCGACTTGAAGACTCCGGGGTTGTACCTATAATTTAATCATTAATTATATAATATTTGGTACGTATAACCAAGCCCTCACTATTTTTAATTTGATAAAATTGTCCTAATAAGCATCATTAAAAAATAATAAATACATTTTAAATAAATAAAGTTAATTGCCTGTAAATTATCAATCAAACCTGAATATCCTTGGAAGAAGGTAGGTATGCACTTACCTGAAAAAAAGAGAAATTTACATTAGATGTGATATAAATAAAAACAATTGCGTCCCGGATATATAAAACAGTAAAAAACGTAAAAAAATATAAATCCAAAAATTTATATTATTTAGAAACAGAGTAAAAAAAGAAATCGTTGTCTTAAATACAACTCCTTGCTCTATACAACCCGGGTCACCGACCGCAAACAGGCCAATTTAAAAACTAGACGCATTATAAAAACGCGATTTCCCGCCATCATTTTGCAAATGGCGACCACCCACTGCAATTTTCGAGATGCTAATCATGTGGTGACATGCGATTGCTGTTTTCGCTGCAAAACAATAATTTAATATTGTTCCGAAGGTATAATTTCAACTTGATATGGCAATTACGGCGCGATTAGCTGTTATATAAAATTGCAGATAATAATTGGCAATAACGCGTGCGCGGCCGATTCCCGCGAAAATGAGGGGAAAATGATTTATTTTTAAATTGGTAGTTTTGATATGAAACGTGTTGCCAATGTCACATTGTAATCACAAAATTAGCTTGTTCATAGACATTGTATAATGATTTAGCTACTTGACAACAGCTGTATCGTTCTCTTAGAATAATTGCGAGTTACCTACTGGTTCCTACTTCCACTTTGATTTGAGTAGGTACCATGGTAATACCTAACATACGCAGAGCAATATATTTCTACTTATAATTATTTTGACAACACGAGCCTTCTTTTTACAGAGACATATTAGCCATTATCTACTACTCCAAAAGCATAGAGCTTTTGTTATGCTTGTGCTCAGCACAACCTAATCGTTTTCAGTGCAAACATATTATATGTTTATATGAGATAGATGTCGCTCAAGCGCGCGGAAACTGAGGCGGTAAAATTAAGTCAATTGTAGTAATTTTCATTACGACGCCTATTTCAAGCGCAAGTCTAAACATATAGCTATCCTTTTCTATATTATTTGTACCGTATTATCGGTCACAGTAAGCATGTTAATGTCGTAAAGGAACAAAATCTGAGCACCGCGCAGTATGAATACGTCATCTTTAGTAAAACATCATTGTTTCAGTGTCTGAAACCGGAATCCCTGCGGTACAATCATCGTATCGCTGTCGTATACCTAAACAATTGAATAACGCATGTGCCGTCCCTATTAACTTTAATTCTTCAGTGTCACAGTTGTACTATAATATAAATGACATTTCAATTGTTTTGTGTTTCGATACGGCTACTATAGTTTAGGCTTTGGCTACTGATATTTATAACACTAATACGGGCTTATGCGTGGTCGATATCACCATCAACAATTGGTCAAACTAGATTTATAAACTATTTTAAAAGTGTTAACTTACAGAATATATAGTTGTACTTTTTATTCGATGTGAAATAGTATAACGGTCATAGGTCTTCAGACTCCTAACAATTTAAAATCCATCAATCCGAAATATATCTACATATATAACTTACAAGCATAACCCTTATACTCGCCCAGTCAGGTTAAATAAGTAGAGTAAACAAACATCCTACAAATGTCAGCATAGAAATACTAGTAGTACCAACTCTACTTACACATTTTTAATAGTACCTACGTACAAATGTCAGCATAGAAATACTAGTAGCACCAACTCTACTTACACATTTTTAATAGTACTTACGTAGGCTAGTGGGGCAAGTCACGGTGCAAAGCCTGCCTGTCACTCACGCGGCGTTTTCGTGACATGTAAATTGTTTCATAACGCAATTTGTTCCGTTTCTATTGAAAAGCTGCGCCTGCGCAATTGCCGCGGCCATACATACGGATAATAATTGTAAAATTGTGGCTATCATATCTGTAAATCGTAAATAATACGCCATTGTTGGTTATGAGAGTATGGAGCTAATTCTGTGGTGGATCTAATGGGCTTTGTGATTGAGGTTGTATGCATCTAAGTGGTATATAACCTCCTTTGTACATTTTTTTCTTTTATTTGGCACCACATTTAATTTAGGTAGTTTATATTATATTGTTAAATAATATAATCTTTATGTATTTGTTGCATTGAGTAAGTTGGGCATAATACGTAAAGGCTGCGTCACCAATATGATTCAGTGAAGGAATGGGCATTTACTAATACTTTACTTGAAGTGAAGGAATAAAATACCGAATATTTGATAGGAGGTAGTAGAGGAGTAGGTAAAACACCAGAAGATATTTTTTTTAATTCGTATTTAACTGAACGATATCCCGTAGTCTTACTTTTGCGGTGGCTACAAGGAAAAAAAAATATAAAGTTAGGTCTGTCCTAAAATATTTCTTTACATACCACGATTCAGTTTCATATGTATTTAGTGACATATAGATTACTTTACGTTACTGGGTTTTTATTCTGATCTTTACGGTATTGAAATATAATATAAACTTTGTAAATTCGTGAAGTATATCGTGGAGCTCTTTTGATTGCTAAGATTTAAGAAAAAGAAATGAGAAACATAAGTTCATCATTATCACTGCTAAAAGACGTTTACCACTTTTCTATTGATTTCCATAAGGACCATTTGAAAATGGCCCGCACCTAGCCTTCTCCTGTGGTCTTGGTCAGATTGCTTGTCCGCCTTGCCAGTGGAAGTCCTACGCTGTGCTTGAAACCATACGTCATGCTTCTTACTGGCCAGACCTTGCTCCAAAGGGCCCCCATTTTTTTCGTAATTTGGAAAATTTTCTACGTGATAAAAAATTTTCATCACAAGAGGCAGTGCAAAATGCTTTCACAGTTTGTCGAATCTAAATCCCCAGAGTTCTATTGTGAATGAATAAATGAACTACCAATCAGATGGCAGCAATAAATAAAAATGAAGCAGTAAATATTTTGATTAATAGTAAAAAAATAAAATAAGTAATAAATTAATCTATGAAAAAAAGTTCTAGTTTCAATTTTTCAGTACCAATCGGCCATTTCATACTCTGTTGTACCTACTAGGGGTTTCAACCCCTAATATTCCATTCCGTGCATCAGAGAGCTTATCTAAAAACTACCACCGAACGCATATCGTTGTTACAACATCGATATAATTTTCATGAACTTTGACATTAATTACAAGTATATTAAGTTCATTACGGCGTTGTTACATAAATAGCTCGAGTCCGGCTCTAATTACCAAGTATGAGCCGAGCACGACGCCTTTTTCTCAAGATTTCCCAACCGCCTTAGCATTTCCCTGGAAAAAAGTTGATTTCCATCCCGTTCGCGCGCCTGCACCTTGCACCGTGCCATTATTTCCTTTTCACTCGTCTGCTACGTCGATGTGGACGTCTCGCTCCGTGCTCCGCCCATTTATAAAATCGACTGGTGGCCGCCGTCTGTGCACCTGTCCCTTTCTCCGCCGACTGATTTATGTGAGAGAGAACGGGCTTGATCGACGCTTTGTTTTCCCGCTTCGAGTGTGACACCGCGTTCGTTTTTCGAAAAAAAGGCGCGCAACGACCCAAGGATTAGGTTATACGTTATTACCGGGTGTAAATTCTGATAATGCGCAGCGATTGCGTTGCGAATTCCGAGTGTCGGGTGTCGCGCTGTGGGAAACGTAATGCCTTTTTGTTTTGCGCGGTAGGTACGAGCCGTTTTGTAAAACTATATTTACGATAATGTTATCTCGCGCGGCCGTATTACATTACGTAGGTACGCCGCGGGAACGCGTGATTAATGATTAAACTCTCCACGCGGAACCTCGCTCCACGGACCTCAGTATAATAACAAAAAAAAAACATTCTAAGAAAACGCATTGGTTCGTAAACTAATGCGTGTAGTCTGATCTCTTCGACACGACATAATGAAGCCGTTTACAATGCCATCTATCTCCGCATCGAACAAATCATTATTGTCAATTGTGCGAGTCTATAAATCGGTGCTTGTTTATGGCCTCTCCAAACTTCGAATTAAGATTTCAAGGCGAGCCTGCGGTATGCAGCCCGCAAAAAGCGCGGGCGGGTTGACAACTTGAGAAATGTCACAGCGGCTATTTTTTGAGGTTACTTTCGGCGAGAATGCCATTCTAATCAAAATTGTTTACGCATCGGTCGTACTTTAGATTAGGTTCGTTTTGTTTCAACGGTCGATCGTGAGAACGCATTGTTTTTTTCTCCGATAAAATCTTTTGAAAATAACTCCATTCAAGGGTCACACTTGGATGTGATAGGTTATACTCATTGTTTTTTTACTTCTACCAAGCAAGTGGACTCCACGTGGCTCCTGTACAAAACTAACAAGTATCAGTTCCAAACCTGTTTAGATACACACAGGCCGGTGAACCTGATCACATCCAGTCACAAAAGCTACGAGGTCACGTCGCAAACTCTACAAACTGTTATAAATCAAAAAGCGAACAAATAAAAACGCCTGGCGAGGTGAAAACGTTATTATCTTTATAATTGCACGTCAAGGCGGGAAAACTGGGGGCATTTGGCGCGTTTTCGCCGGCGTTCTATTTTTTTTAACGCCCCAGGTTGGCTATGATATATCGGCCCATGAATACGGGATGTATCGCGACACCTGCTTTGCTACCTTATGAATTCGAAATTGCGACTTTCTCTGCGTCATTATATCTTCCGTGAGAGACATCTGTTTAGATTAGAACGAAGAAGATACAGAATATGTTTCGCTTTGGTTTTTTCGTATTCAGAGGAATCTCATTTCGTGTAACGATTTGTTTTGTTTAGTATTTTAGATAGCACCAATCGATCAACATAACAGTTCAAATATTCAAAGAATGCGTCTACATGAGATGAAATACTTAGATTGAGAACTAATGCCCCGTCCAGTTATAGTACAAAAAGCGCCGAACACGGTTAACAATGAACTAACACGAGTAAATCAAACACAAAACCAACAAAATGCGCGATAAGACCCGCCTCGACGGTAACGATGCGCGCACTATCGATGTCTCAGTCAAAAACTGTCAAAAACTTGACAGGCGCCGTGTCAGCTTAACGAGCCGCGCGTCCCCGGTGCGTCACGGTGACGCAGCGCTATTGAGAGCAAACCATTTTACGAGCTTGGAGACAGCGCCATCTATTATTGGGTGGATGAAAAACTTGCGTACAAAAAGGTTAGAGAGGTAGGTCGTTGTTATGAGTGATGTGATTGTAACAAAAAGCAATAACTTGCCACCAATACATAAAGATGCAAATGAGGCACGCCCGCGGGCGAACGCATATATCTCTGCGCGCGCACCTCATTATCACTAACAAGCGTTTCGAGCCCTTTCCCTACCCCATAAATATTATATTTTACACCTGCACTAAAAGGGGCAGGTCATGGATAGCACCGTTGGCAATTAGTGCAGTGTACGAATAATAGATGTCGCTGAGGCAATTTCAAAATGGCCTAATGAGAGTTCCTCATTACCCAGGTGAGTTGATTAAAAACTCAGTTTTAGGTGGAAAATAGTCATGGTTAAGATAATTATGTTACATTTCAGTTAAACATGTTTTGTTAGATCTTCGAAAAACGGTTAACATACATTTTGATAAAATACTTCAATGATGACTAAGTAGGCAATGGGCTAGTTAGTGTGCCTTGACAAAACTCGAAAAATCCAGACTAAACGAGTGCCTCCAACGAGTCATACGACTGCGTTAACCTAAGAAACATCTTGTGACCACCTGTAGGGTCCGGCGTCTTAACGTTCCTTCCGTAGCACGGAAACGCTCAGTTGAAAACGTCACAAGCTGCACCCATCCAATTAGTTACCGTTGATTAGTTACCTAACCTATTTGATCTATCAAGTACTAACACTTGACTACAGACCTTTGCTAATAATACTTACATTTTCAAGAAATCTCATTCGGCCATGCATCGACATCAGTATCAATGGTACCTAGGCAATGCAGATGTCCGTAGCGGGCAGTGACCGCTTACCATCAGGCGGGGAAGTTGACTGTGTGTTTATTTGCCACAAAGCACATCAAATACGGGTGAATCCGCATCCGCGAAATAAATTTAGATAAATAATATAAATTAGATAGAATAAATAGAATAAATTTAGATTTTCCTGGAGAAAACATCTTGCAGATATTATGTTTACCATGACAAATAGCTACTAATTATAATATACTTTGAATTTATATAGTTTTATTTTAGCATTTTCATACCTCGTATGAGGTTGTTATGGCGGACTACGAATATTGTAACTAATTTTATATCATAAAGTACCCGTATTCATGCAAATAAAGTGATTGATTTGATTTGATTTGATTTAGAAATCATATTGATTAAACAGGATGGGCCCTTTAGATTGGTCAGTATGGTATGGGCAAGTCTGAATCTATCGGTTCTTAAGAAGCATGTCATAAGTTTTAGTGACATGGAAAACTGCATTCATAGATCTTTTTTTTCAAAATCTTGTACTCAGTTCAGTCTTTATACTGAAGAAAAAGTTTTTCTTCTTTTCATTATTTCTATTTGGATGTCGGTCGTGTAGGTCGTAAGCAGTAAATGTTACTATGAAACATGATATTTAAAAAATAGCAAAAAATTAAAGTTTTTCACCCTTTTCAGTTTTGCTACTCACGGGATCGAAGTAATTTGTGTATGTTCACCGATTTCTTCACCTTCAATTAAGAGGTGGTCCACTTAAACGTAACACTTTTCAGTTATTGAAATGTAACTAAAAAACCGCTTGACCGATTTTGATGAAATTTAAATGGGACCACATGGAAAGCACCAGCTTTCAAATAAATAACAAATTGTAATTTTTTGACTTTCGCGATTCGAACACATTGTTAATAAATGAATCGGGGCTTGATCGCGAGATGTCTGCAGTCTTCTCGTGACCACGACCAATGCAACTTGGTCGAAACGTCGAGGTAAATGAATTACTAAATAACAAATTACCAAAAAATGGAACTGACTTCAACACTCAAAAGTGTGAAGTAACTTTTTGAAGTCGAAGCTGAAATGGTCGAGCCGTATTTAAGTTTGCGCAGCAACAAGTTTGATTGATGGCGATTTATTCGTGATAAACGAATGTCGTATCTGCAATCTGCATATCTTTGGTTTAGTTTCTCAAGAGGTGGTATTCAATTTAAGGTGGCTATTCTTCTAGGGTGGCCCCTAGAAGAATAGCCACCTTGGATTGAATTATTGATACAATATATAGCGACTTGACCGCATCGCGTGTACTACACAAATAATTACGTAGCGCGTGGGGGGTAGCCATTTTGTGACAGATTCCTTTTAAAACTAGCTGCTACAATTGTGTTTGGTTAATTTTTAACCACTTACTTTAAATGGTATTGAATATTTATGAAAATAGTTTAATTCTACTATTATGTTTTGCCGTGCCGTGGTGGTACCGGCCCAGAATAGTACTCCCCCATCTCTTCCCGTGGGTGCCGTAAGAGTCGGCTAAGGGATCACGTACCAGAAGGTGGGCAGCAGCACCTTCTGAGGATAGGAAATCATACTGCGCTCGCCAACCCGCCTGCCAAGCGTGGCGAGAATTGGCAATTCCCCCCTATATATGGGGGAGGCATGTGTCCAGCAGTGGATGTCCGATTGCTGAGAAGGATTATGTTTTGCGCTTTCGCTTCCGGAAATCACTTTTGCTCGGAATACCATTCTTAAAAATTTATTAAGATAAAATCAGACTTAATAAGCACATTATGTGTTTCTACTTTATGAAGGTACTTAATGTTTATAAATTACACTATGAGGTATGAGGAATTCTATTTCACAATTATATCTTCAAAAAATCCGACATTCATTGAAATGTGAGATGACTACGATAAGCACATAACAACATAGCAATAGCAATGTACATATACATAATATGGGTCTCAATCTACATATATTTAGATAATACTTTTTTGTAATTTATTTACTTTTCGACTGCTGCAATGAGTGCAATCACAACTATTTTATAATAAATCTCTTCCACGATGAATTACATAAAGGCGGTGCGAATGCCAAAGTCTTAATTTACTACTACTTTACTACTCCGTAAATTTACTAAAAGATTCAATTAGAAATATCATTCAAAATTATGAAGAAAATTTTAATACCGTAATTCCTCACCTGATTGTAGGTACGATACGGCTCGCAATCAAAATGTCAGAGTACATTGAGAAACGAAGAAAGAAAACACAAATAGTGGCCCCATTGTCCGTCTGGAATCGTTCACAATTACGTTAATTCTAGTACAAAAGGAGCGCGTGCGCATTCGAAAACAATTTGAGCCAATCAGCGGCCGAGCGGAGATCCTGCGTTAATGTCACGATGTTTTCAAGTCACTAGCACCGCAAATTGGTTAGCCTAACCCCTGGAGTGCGTTTAACGATCTGGTTAATTTTATTCACGTTGAAATTTATTCTTGACAATGCTCAAGATTAATTCTGTTATTTCCAGACGTACGAGTTCAAAGGACCTATTATTTTTTATATTTCGATAAATATATTTCATTATTTTTTCCGCTAAGCTTCTGTTAGGGATGCTAGTAATCGAGACATTCAAAAGACAAGCCAAGCTTGACGTGAATACTTCTTTAAAATTACATCCATGGAAAGACAATTAGAAAAAACGAATATTAATAAAATCCGGGGATACGTATGGTGTTGCATACATATCTATGATCTCCATCCAAAATTCAATTACACCACTAGATAGCTAAAAGATCAAACAATTTCTTACGCTGAGACACGTCGCGCTCGGCGGAGGGGGAAGAGCCGCCATTTTGAGAATTTACATTTAGTACAACTTTTGACTTGGAAAAGCTACGACGTTCATTCAAGTTTCTGAAAATAATGATTTGAAAATTTCTTTATAGGAAACATGCTATAGAAACACCGTTTAACATACATTTTTACATGCAGTTAAATTCATTTATAGCAAATAATACATTATACAAGCTAAATAATGCTTTTATATAATTTATAATATGCTAACCAGACGTTTTAACATAACATTACAATTGTGTAAAGGTATGGAAGCGAATTTGTAAACCTGTCTACTATTAAATTTAATAATATAAAAAGAAAAAGAGTCGAAAACGAGGTAAGGTGTGTGAGTTTGTGAGGTTGCAGGGGAAAATTTATAGATTTACTGAACCGATTCATCAAATTCTTTTATCAATAGAAAGCCAGGTTATTTGTGAGTGTCATAGGCTACATTTTCTTCATCATCATCATCCCACGCGGGTAAAACCACGGGCGCAGTTAGTACGTCATAGTTTTCGAAACCATTCAAATATATTAGTTGATAAATTTGCCGCGCCCTTAAACGCAGCCCGGCGGTTGACCGCAACGGTTATTACACGCACATTGCACTGTTTTAGCCAAATGTCAAGTCGTTTTGATATTTTTTACAACACGTACTAGGTAATTGTCTGCGGTTGCGGTTGTCGTGATTCCGCTGAAGGTTTGACAATGTGTTCTAATTGGTGCGCTTTTGGTTTTGCGGATCGTTGACTCACGTCATTATGTAGGTACTAGGAGCCGATGAACAGCAGCGTAGGTGCTATAATATGATACAAATATATAAAATAATTAATTTTGGGGATTCGCATGCGCGTTTAGAATTAGAAAATAAAAGAAAGAAAATTCATTCACGCTGAAACGGCTACATCGATTCCGATGTAATTTGGTGTGGAGATAGTTAAAGTCCTTGACTAACACATAGGCTACTTTTATCCGGGAAAAAGTATAGTTCCCGTGGGATCATTGAGGTAGTGGGAAAACCGTAATACATGCTGGTGAATCCGTGAGGCGCTACTAGTATTCAATATTATTGTAATATTTTTATTGAAATACAATTTCAATATAAGTTTGAGCATCTATGGGATGATAACCTTCATATATACAATGTTATATAACAATATGTACCTAGGACTATGTATCGGCTATTGAATATTTATAATCGCGCGTCCCATTATAGCGCCGACATTTTGAATAATTGACAAGACTCCATTAGGGCGCCGGCTGAAGCAGGCTGAAGTAAATAACCCCTTCTTTCAGGGGTGTATCAAGGGTGGGGAGAAAATCACATCAGCGAGGGGTAAGAAGCGTTTGTATAGTGGAGCTTGTATCATAGCCTTCCAACATGGTTCTTTGAAAATTATCATCAAAATATGTCATTATTGGGTACACAAATGACGAGATTAAGCAACATACGCTGCAATAAGAATTAGTGGCATGTGACATTTACAACTAAGCGCTCATGCGCTTCGAATGAAACCTTAAGGCGCATTCCATTGCAACTGCGATGCGCATGCGTGTGCGATAATTTGAATGAGTTAAAACCTTAAGGCGCCATTCTCGGTCGTTGTCTTAGGAAAATAGTCGGTAGGCCACGTCACAGGCACCTTCGGCAGTCTAAAAACTTGGAGGACCTTGCGTTGGTCTCTAACTAATCCACAATTGGATTAGTTAGCCAGCAGTTGGACGTTGGCCAGCGTGATGAGTGATGATGACAGTCATGTATATTCTGTTTCTTTTGTTGTGGAAACGTTTCAACTTTGCAGTGAGCAGTCTCGGGTGACTCCAGTATATGATCACTGAAATGATCTTAAAAAGTCTGGGTTGACATATTCAACTTTACGTACTCCTAAGTTATGTAGATATAGGTAGAATCATGTTTTAATGTGAACTACTTATGTGCGAGAGTCTTGCACTTTTAATTCTTAATTCGGTCACCAAGAGCGAAACTCTTCGTTTAATAACCCCGTTAGAAATTACGTAGTTGAAATTTCTTGTGTAATAAATATTAACTTTTTTTCAGTGTTTATAAAATTACACAACATATATATCTCTGTTTTTAAAAATAACATTGCTAGATCTTCCGTACCTCACTTAGTCCCCTCCCCCTTGCCCCCTGTACCCTAGATCCTCCCCTGCGATTAATGAATAATTTCCCTCACAATCGCCCACCACAGCCGCTGAAGGCAAAATGACACCTAACAGGCTTCTGATCGACGGAAAAATAACTATTATATCGTCGTTGGAAGAGTGAGATATTTCTAAGTTACCATAAGATAATACGGACTCCCTGTCTATCAGTTTTTGTAAAACTATGGATCAAGCTAATGCAGAATTGCTTGCCACGGCAAACGTAGTCACCCCGAAATGTTGGGTTACGTGCCACATTTATACTATAATTTCAAAACTTTCAGCGCTTTTTTAACTTTCCTAGTATCTGCACACTACTGCTTCATTCCTGATAAAGAAGATACAGGAAAAGAGAATATGTGAATGAGAATTGTCCGAATGAGAAAACATAAAAATTTATGAAATTGACACTTTAAAGCGGATATATCAAACGATCAACGAGAACGAATATGCTTCGTTAGCAGTTAAAGAAAGAAAAGCGATACAACGTGTCAAGGCTAGTTGGTCAGAAAAATACAGGAAAACTTTAAAAATAAACGCACGCGAATAGATGTCCTTCAATTCTTTTGATTGTGATCCATTTAGGTTAAAAACAAAACGTATTCTGTAAAAAAACATGACACAGTAACAAGCAAGATTGTCAATCTGGATTCTTACACCGATTGATATATTCCCCAGAGTAGAAAAAAGAAAGGGAAATAACCAACTATCGAGTCCATACATATTTAATGGGGTGAGGCGTGGCCACAATATCTGAAATTGAGAAAAGCGTTATCGTATACGGATTCGATCCGGTATCTGGGCCGGTCTCGGAGGAAATCATTGGGAAGGCATCCGGAAAATTTACCGCCATTCCGGATCATGTGGCGTAACCACCTGCCTCTTACCTACACGGTACGTGAGCTATTTCTTTAAGGCTTTACCGTTCGCTAAATAGACAATTTTAAGTCTTTTCGACTTGTTTTGTAAAAGTCCTACATGTCTCATACACTTTAAATATATCACTTATAAAAAATGATGAATCTTGATGAACTGCATCATGAATAATTCTGATCAAACATAATTTGAATTCATATTATCATATTATTAGTGAAAATTATTTTTGAGCGGTGTTATTTTTCCTTTATCAATAATTATTGTGGTAACGATAAATGCGCTTAACTATCTCTTACACCAGAGGAAAGAAAATTAAAAAGTCTAAAAATGTGATTCGTAATTTTCTTTGAGTTCGTAGGCAAAGTAATACGGATTCATTGATAAAACAGTTGTGGCTGTATGATAGCCGCAGAATTGCGGGCCGCGACACTTCGCCTGCAACGAAAATACGTAATCCCATCTAACTAAATATATTAGTAAAGAAAATGATGCCGTATCAAGTGCCCGTTTTTTATTCTATTTATAAATACCATAATAGGGTTTCAACGCACGCAATTTACAATTTATCCGTTTATAAGAGTGCCATTGAAACGACCAATTAATGATTATTCTTTGACTTTCATGATTCTGTAATATATATGATAAGTGAAATATGTTTTGTCAGGCAAATCATTGTATACAATTGTTAAAATAAACTTGTAAGCCTTTCAACAAGGCAAATTTACAATTGTAACATGTACAGGCTGCCAGTGACAGGTGAGCGAGGTAACACGTCGAAGGTAATGTCGGCCGGTCGGTAATTGGCGTAATTCCCGTAATCGAGTCGTGGACCGTGGTGCCGATTCCCGGCCAGGCACAGCCTCCAATGACGTACTAATGGCCGGTGCAGCGGCCCTGTGAGAACATGCAACAGATTTAAAGAGAAACTGCTATTTTTCAACTTTACTTATTTACTTTGGACTTGTATTCTGTACGCTTATTTACTTTGAGAAATGAAGATGGTTGCATTTTTAGACGTCATTTTTTAATGGCCGTGCGAAAATGTGAAACAGATTTACTGACATGGATGTTTTTTTTTTTAAATTGACTTTCAACCTGCTTTGTAAATTTGATGATATTTGAAAGTGATACAGTGTGTTTTGGTCTTTCTTGCTTCTTTGAAGGGCACGTGCATGTTTTTCGTAAGTAATATTCTTGATTCGGCAAATTGCATGCTTTTTGATCGTCACACTTATTGTCAATATTTCTTGAAATCGACCTTCGGGCTAACACGAAATCACTGTGATATAGGGCTAAGTATGCTGGAGATAAGTATTTCATTTGGCCGACAGGTAATTGGTGTAATTCCTTTAAGCCGTGGACCGTGGTGTCGATTCCCGACCGGGTAAATCCTCCAATGGCGTGCAACAGTCTGTGAGAACATGCAACAGATTTTGAGAAAAACTTGTAATTGTAACTTTGCTTATTTACTTTGAACTTGTTTTGTGTACCATTAATTACTTTAAGAAATCAAGATAGTGTTATATCTTTAAGCTTCAGTCTTTGAAATTAACAAAGAAATTGTTATTAAGCAAATTTATTGTCACCTTTAAGTTGACAATAAATTTGGTTACATTGGAAAGCATTTATTTATGTATTTATTTACTTTCACACAAGGTTTTCAGGTCCCAAACATTGATTGCATTGCAGTTATTTTTCCATTTCCACTTTATTCGAAGATTATTTAGACAAGGTAACGCCTGAATCTATAAATAGACAATTTTTTTCCCAGAATTTTTTTGTTAACAGTTACTTTTATTAATTGTTATAATTTTGACGTCGAATTAAGCAATGCCTGGCCTCTGAATAAAAATAAAAGATTTAAGTTTTAGTAAGATTATTATTCAGGTAATCATTAAAAAAAGAAATGGTACAGTATTAACTATTGTCTTTCAATGGTTCTTAGTTCCAGACGTGTGTAGCACGCGCCTTACCATTGGTAAGTTATGATGCTGGGCGGCTGGGCTTGGGCGGGCGGTTAATAGCTAATATCGCGCCTAATGACCGCGCTCGTCTTGGTCGGTAATGCGCCGCTTGGGACCAGGTTATGTTTCTAAATTAATGTTTTCCTTGCTTTCAAGTTATATAGGAATACATTTCAGTAGTTCTTGTCTCTATAGTACTGGATCCATATGGCTTATAGATGTGGCAAAAGAAGGTCGAATTTTGTCGAATACTTAATAACAAATTCTAGAAAAGTTTTTAAATTAGGCAAGTTAATTTATTAACTGCCACAAACAATACAATGATGCGTTTATTACCATCTAGTCCTACGCCGAAAAATATGTTCTTGTAATCTGTTATTTACAGATACAGATATTGATCGGTAAAAATAATAATTTACAAATCAATAACATTATTCATTTATGCTCGCATATTGTAAAACTTAAACCGATTCGTGAATACACTGTTGCATTTTCTTTTCTAAACATTCTTTTCAAAGAATCCATTTTAGAGTAATCTTGCACTTCACAGATCATTCATGTCTCATACATCACTTATGAAACAATATTTGTCTGAAATGTGCACGCTATTGCGTCGACATAAGAACTACCAAACTCGACCCTGTTTTGATATCAACAAGTGAACATAGGTCGTTTTACGACGCCGTAAAAGTCTATCCTGACGTCTCACTAATACGTCATAAAGTGAAATCGCCGGGTGAATCCGCGTGCCAAACACTGTCTCAGAGGTTATGGCGTTCTTCCCCTGGTTTATGAGGTCACAATGTTGATTCGGTTAATAAACGTAAAACTAGTTGTACTTTTACATGAACAGAAAGTAACCACTTGTTGAAGTTACCTACTTGTCTTTTAGGTTACTTTTATACTCAATTCGGTATTTTCACATCATATACTTGACTTATATTTTGTAGTAAAGGTGAAAGTTTGGACTAAACGTGGCTTTAGAGAAAAATAAACATTCTTTAAGTATAAGAAATTGTGTGCTATGTACCTATGTACATTAAGATTATTGGCGATATGATTATATTAGATAAGTTATATTATTTCCCAGGATAATTTGTTATTGGGTGGTTTGTAAGGTCATAATGTACAAGTTGTACATATGTATACAAACATGAACGGATAGTAACCGCTTGTTTAAGTTGTAATTTTATTATTTTAGCGTTGTGACTAAATTTACTATTTAATATGGCAGCCCTTAGAGTATCTATGTGGTAATTTGTATTAGGTAAAGAAATTTATGAAAAGGGATTCGTTTGCGTCAATCAAGCAACTAAAATATGTAATAAGCATGGCCTTAAGGTCGTGATAACGCGGTCAAAAATGATAAGCAAATACCTACATTAGAAATTCACGCTATGTCCTGTGTGTCAATTTTTAATTTCAAGTAAAGCATGTTAAGTAAATAAACTGTAATTTTTTTATGATATAACTTTATTTTTACAATTCTGTTCTCAATTACCATGGGCTCCCATTACCCTCGAAATTAATGTAAATGGTATGTAAGCCCATGGCTGCCTCACTGCCACCTACAGCCATAAATGGTCATCCTCGCCGCGCTTGCAAATTGCAACAACACATTGTTTTCCAAACATGATCTCCTAGTACCTGGTAGGTAGACTACCTAGCAATGCTGCTCTCCTGGTTTATTACGAATAAGGGCAGAGATAAACATCAGATCCCTGTGGTATGCTTAATTGTTTTTGTGATGATATTATTTTAGTAAATGGTTTATTCATAGAGTGCAGTACATATGTTAGAATGTATACAGCCTCGCGTTGTTTTACCAGAGTGGGCGAAAATTATAAATATTTAAAGGAAAATTCAAATTGTTAAATCGTATGCATTCATCACTTCTTATTGTTACTGTAAATATGTATATATCTAGCATCTGTTGTTTTCCTTAAGAGCTTAACAGGTGCCGATGACATTGCAGAGTCTCGCAGGTGTTTACAGGCAGAGAGGGTACAACAAACCCCAATGCGTGTTGATTTAAAACATTACTAATATGTACCTATTTTATAGATGAACTTCGAGCTCAGCAATTTTATTACTTTATTTACTTATAACATTTTCAATTTCCTTTCTTTTGATGTAAGACACAGTTTAATAGCATTTGTCGTCAGCGCAAAAATATTTGATAAATAAGAATGATGAAATGTATTAACCGGCGTGTAGCCCCATCATTTTGACGTATTTATAATTTAGTTTATATTACCTAATATAGATGGAGTTTGCTCAAAAAGGTATATCAGTTCCATAGAGAAAATATACCTTAAAATGAAGTTAATATCATAAGATGTATACTATCCATAACCATACTTATAAAACTCCTTTTACAAAGTTCTTAAAAAATTGTGATAAAGATATAAATTTAAAGCCAACGATTTCTAAATACAATAAACCAATATTAGCGCCACACTATAAAACGTACCAAAATAGTAGTCCAATAAAAATATTATTTAATGCAATAAAATTCTTTAAGGCGCTCTAAGATTTATGAATAAGATTCTAATAAAACTTACTTAAAGCGCCGTGGCCAAAAAAGAAAACTATTACTAAAAATCAAAAGAGGTCTAACTATATATCACTAAGCCCGGTAGTTATTTTCCTAACTCGTGTCATAAGGAAAGGAGTATTTTTATGTGTCGTAAATTATTTGGATTGAGAAAACAATGAACTCTTTGTAATAGTATAGGTTGTAAAATATTAGGGACGTAAAAAACGTCTGTTTGACGTTTATATTTTGACATGTGACGGGTGTAGTTTCTATCAGTATTTGGCCGTAGGCGCCAATGGTTCAGATGTAGTTAATTTTAGAATGATTTATGGCGCTTTTCGAGGGTTAGACAGATTTGGTAATGCATTTTAGAGCCGTAAAGTTGCAGTTTAGAATTTCGTTGTTAACACTATACTGCATTAATTCTTTTGGTATTCTTTTCATACATATGTAACTAACCTTTTGTAAAGAAACTATTGTATTCATAGTTTGTAGAATTATAGACTCCGAAAAACCACTAATCGTTCACCGATACACGTTTAAATAAAACTTTATGGAAGCCTTGCGTTCGGGATGGCATAAAAGATTTTTTATGTAATAGGTCAATCACCATCGCCTATGAATTTCTGTAACACTGAGGGCATTACTATACAAATCCCTTTAGGACTGTTGATACTCCTTTTGAAGAATCCCATATTGTAGCTACTCGGGAATGCCAAGGAAGGAGTCTTTTTCCACATTTTGCAGGTGTTTGGCTAAAATGATAAATATAATAGTACGTGACTCCCATGAGTAATTTACATATGTTTGAATGGGCTCTCAAGCGATATCGGCTAGTGCAATGGTAAAGCCGTGATGTCGGAATAAACTTGAAGAGTTCTTCAGAATACTCTTTGTAGAAAATGTAGGTAGAAAAGTAGGTGTGTCTCGTGGTAGAAAATACACAGAGATACAATGTCTTTATGCATACTGAGTGGCTCTAGGTCTTCGGTGAGTTAGGGGTCGTTGATAATTCTGATAGCTCTACGCTGCAATGCATCTAGAGGCTGGTCATAGGGTTAATTTTCTGTCTATAAACTGCTTTCTTAAAAATTTCTTCTTATTTGAAATTATATATTTTCGAAATTATAGCAATAGCAATAAAGCTTTCTACGAAATTCCTTCTAATTTGAAATTATATATTTTTTCAAACAATAAAGAATGTCTCAAATAGGTTGATAAAACAAGGAGTTTTGAAGCAACAAACATTAAAAAATATTTTGTTTGAAGTCGTTTGTAAATCGAATGTAAGTATATTTTTTAAAGCTTATGTACCTAATGTAGGGACACCGGATGCTAACTGATTTCTAATTTTCTAACTAGCCGAGTTGTAACATAGCTGACATGAATTACGTTACATAGAAAACATAATGCGTGTATGCAATTTGTTGCCGTCAGGTTGTCGGCCATGACGGCTGCATCTGCGGCCAATTAGGCTACATCGAGCCTCATTAGCTAGTGATGTGCCTGCGACATTACGATAATCACTGAAATTACTGATATTACCCCTTCTCTATAAACCATGTGCCATGATTTTTTAAATTGACCTGTTTATATGTATGTTTATCTATCTTTCGTTTTTCTTTATTATAGAATTGTGTGTATGCACATAATAATATGTTTCTTCTTCATAAATCTCCGGTAAACTTTATTTTGAAATGCAATGTCTGGGGTTACCTTCAGTTGCAGAAAACAAACTACTTCTCGATATCACTTATATTGAGAATTAGGGCAGGACGAGAGAAGACAGCTGTGATTGGTGAAATATTTTCAAACTGCGGGTAGTAGCTAGCTAGTCGTGCACTGAAGTACCCTACCACCATGCTGTTGGTTTGATAACGATGTTAACTACACAGAAGCTCTAAACTGGGGTTAGAAATCAAACCAGTGACCATTTCGATGCTCTTTTTCGAAAGTACAGATAGTTTCCTCCGTAAATCTTTAACCTACTACTAAAAAATGGAACTACTCCTACCTTAATTGTTAACGGATACATATATTCTGAAACTGAACTTTCTAAACCTATAATACCCTAGAATATATTACAATATAGTGTTTCCGCAAAAATACAATCTGGGTATCTTCAAGTCAAGCGTGCTCCTTTGTAGACCGCATCATCACTTAACATCAGGTGCGATAGTGGTCAAACGCCTGCATGCCTATGACCAATAAAAAAATAAATATCTACCTTAAAACAATTTTCATCGCAAATGAAGTAAACGCGTTTTGAAGCGATGATAGCTCAGCGGTGGGAGTGACTGTCAAACTGACGCTGGACGGACGCTGGTTACGATTCCCGCCAACGATCATCAAAATTTATCAAAATCCCAGGATGGTGTCTTTCAAGTACCTAGCTAGCTACCACCCTCAAGTTTGAAAAACTGTCACCAAACACATAATGTATTAAGGTGGCTCCTTGAGAGCCATTAAACATTTTAAGACTAGCGTGATTACATCTTCGACCATATCGTCACTGACCATCAAGTGAGCTAGGAGTCAAACGCTTGACCTATAAAGTATAAAATAACAGCTCTTAAGAAACTATTTCTATACAAAACTTTGTCTTATATGTGTACACCAGATATTCATATAATGTATTTTAGTGTAATTTAGCCACCGCAGATTTGTCAGAACGTACAAACAGTCAGACGGAAGGGCGGCCGAGTGCCTCGGGCCGTGAGTGTTTAAGTAAAGTTGGAAATTATTCAAACTGGTACGAATACTTTGAACATTAAACACATACTGGTATGAATACCATAGTATTTGTACTGTATACCAAAATTATGACTTAAAACTACATTTTTCATTTTTAGTACACGAAGAACCATATTTTTATTGTTACACAAGCTTGTGACTTTATTCAATGGTACAAGAACCTATCATAAAAAAATAAATCTATTATTTTAAAAAAGTTATGGTATCTATTATGAGAAAAGGCACTACACTTACGCTTTTATCGTATCGTGCGCGGCGTGAACTCAAAAACTCAAGCGTGTAACGAGTAAACCTTCTTTTTCATACCTAGTCCAAGTATGAAAGAGATGGATTTACTCATCGGTAACCCCAGCTGTATCCCGAACGACTTTATCTATCGATAACAGGTTTTTTTTAATATCCACTCAGACCACCGCACTAGGATTCCCTGTGTCACGGGAGGCATGGACACGCACAATCACAACACACAAACATTCAAGACCCGGGACAAACATTCACACTCATCGCACAAATGTTTGCCCCGGCCGAGATTCGAACCCAGGATCCCCGGAGACACAGAAGTCATGTCACTGACACTGACCACTGCGCCACGGCGACCAACAAACCGTTTTCTTTATAATATTTAATACTCACGAGAGTTTTCAAACCTTTTAAGGGAAGTATCTAATATAAAGTACTTTTGTGTGCCGAAACGTACCGTTTCACCCTTACAATAACGTATGGACGTTATTGTAAGGGTGAAACGGAACGTAAGAGAGCAGCACTAGCCTTGCCTCAGGCACCCCAGCAGATAGCGGTGTCTCACTCATAGATTGTTATGCGGAAGTCCTTTCTGACGTTTGCTAATTCTTCACCCTGTGATTTCCCTTTTCTTTCTAATACCAAATATATCTAAATAATATTTTTTTAATATACGAAATAGATAAGAATTTGTATCTGTCATAATGTTAGTTTGTATAATATGTGTCAGCTCTTATCTTCTGCTTACGCATTTTGTATAATATTTGTATGTAGTTGTTATATCTGCTAAACCAGAAAAAAAAACATAGTGACCCTAATAGGTATTTGATATTGTATTAAACATTTCATAATTTAAGTTTTTATGCTATGGGTCTATGACCTGATGATATAAATAGATAATAATAATAATAATTCATAATACATCTTAAGAGGCTCTCGCTAGACGGTTGGATCAAGGGTCAGATGCAGAAGGCGGTACTCCTTGAAACGGCTCGTATTGTCCGGAGGTTCCTCACTCTGCGGCCCTAACCACTGGTAGCTTGGGCCCTGCCCCGCTGCTGGCGGAACTCTAGGTTTAGGTTTTTTATAATATCTTTATTAATTTTTGTTTTTGATATTTATACTGTAAAAAAACTAAACCTAAGAAAGAAAGAAAATAAAGAGATAATCATAATTCCTTTAATTACTCGAATTAGCCACTATTCACTAAATTATACAAAGTAATGTAGATCGTATTATGTTTAAGCTAAAATTCAAATCCACACAATGCTATGTCTAATATTATAGACGAGTTTTATTTATTTGCTGGTGAATTGCGGGTAGTCTTAGTTTTAGTCGGCACCAAATAAATGGCGACCCTTTTTACCTAAAACTATTAACTATTTTAAAAAGATCTGATTTTAGTGTTGTTATTATATATACATACAATACTTTATTTTTGTTATTAACTTCTTTTAAACAGTCCAAAAGTAAATGACAATAATTAACGTAGTTAACAGGAAAACTCTAAAAGTTTAAACTGTTGTATAGAACTTATGTTCAAATATTTAAAGGAAAAAATTCGGCTGCTAGTGGGACTTGAACCCACGACAACAGAATACCGTCCTGTCGCTCTGTCCAACAAAGCTATAGCAGCCCATACCACTAGGGCCGAATTACTTCCTTCCGTATTAACATCTGCGGGGGATGTTATTATATTTGAACATACGTTCTTCCTAGCATATGGTTAATGCGATACACAATAAAAACTCTTTGTTGTTTAGAAGTCTGTAACCATTTGAGACAATCATTGTCCTTATATCATGTAACAATAACTTTTATCTATATCTTATGCATCAATCAAATAACAGATAAGAAATAAAATTACCTAGAATATCAACAAATCTTTCAACAAGCGATATAGCGAGAAGGCGAAAAGAAGGAATTCTAATAAATCTCACTTTCTCTACCAGATCAAAAACATAGTACAAATATCGAAAATTCCATACGAAAACTCAAAGTAATGAAAATAGTAACGGAGACAATTTGACCGGCTTCTGTGACAATAGGGAGGAGGGTGAGGGGGTGAAGGGGGATGATTAATTGTCTAGGGGGCCCCGATGCTGATGCTGGAGCTAGTGGCTTTCTCTCATAAGCCGTGTATTTTTGTCGTGAGGATTGATCTTCGTTTCCATTCGATTTTACTATTTTCTATTGAATATCCAAAGAACTTTAACATTTAGGTTCGTACTAGAAAATGAAACGTTGAGTCCACGATTAATAGTCTGTTACTCATAGGATTAAAAATAAAAAAAACAATTGCAATTTATATTTGTCAAGCTGAAAAGAGTTCCATTGGCATACCTAACGTAAACAAAAAAAAGTTTGTAAAGTTTTAAAATGGAAACCTTCACAGAGCGCCTCCGGAAACGCGCAAGTCCGCCCGAACGCACCCGAAAGCTTCCGAAAATTGCCACGAGGGGCGACACAGGAAGATGTAATGATGTTTGTCAAATGGAAAATGAGATAGGGAAATGTCGCTACGAGCTGACTTCGGTGCCTTTTCGCTGAAGCCACGCTACGCATTCCCCTTTACTCATTCACCTTACAACACTCCATTAATCTCACATATTCTTTTTACTGTAGATTACAGAAAACTTCCGAGAAGAATTTAATTAAATATAATCTTTGCCCTTTCGATGCTTTGCTGACATTTAATTAAAGTTGCGATCTTATAACTTAAATGGTTGCGATGAAATAAATGATAACTGTTATCATCAGACCACCTGGAAATTGAAAAAAATAATTGAGTCTTTGAAAAATTCTCTAAATATTGGCACAATCTTGATCGAATTAATATGCGAAAGGTGAAACGAAAACTCGGGGCTCATTCGAAAGCGGAATTCAAATAAGGAACGGTAAATTGTCGAATACACAAAAAACGTTCCAAATTCAAACTGTCGGGATTCTAGCTGAATGGGTGCGTTCATAAATCTCGTCGTCTCAGCAGCTGATGTTCGAAATACGAAACAGCGGTGGCGCTATCGGCTGCCGTCCGACGGGCGTGTGGTGCACAGATAAAATAAATGGAGGAACGGTGAAAAATGATGACGCGCAGTGGCGGCGGCGCGGAAAGACATCGTTCTGAAAAGGGGTCGGGCGCGCGACTACTGGGTCAAATGCCTTTGTATTTCGATTTTTTCTTTCTTTATAAATTATAAGAACCAACAGTCAAGGCAAAGGTCGCTTGTAATTTATATCATACAAATCTAAATTAGAAACTTCAATATAGAGATTAAGTATGCACTTGCTTTTGTTTCTCCTCTTGCAATCCATACTATCTCATTACGGTCATATGTTTTGTGTTTGTGTCAACTATTTTTGTATTTGGAGCACTATTTTTACTTTTTGTTATTATAAACAAATAACAGCCAACTTTATTGTTGAATCGTTTGAAGTTGGTACGTTTTATTTCCCGCCTGTTAGTGATCTAGATGTGTTTTATAACCGCCAAGATTTATGTATTTAGATGTATAGTGACCGTTAGCTGTTTCTAGAAAATGCACCATATTTTAGGACAAATGAAAAAGATCCAGTAAATCTTTGTGACTGATGTTTCTTCGGATTCAAACTAGTTCAACGAACGGTTTCTTAACTGATTTTCCCTACTGTGAGCTATGATAAGCTTTTTGGCGTGTGTTGTAAAAATTAAATTCCCTAGAGCTTATTCGTCTTTGTAAATCTAAAACAAGCTATACTAATCTGTAACTTTTAAATAGAGAATAGCCTCGGGGTCTGTGTCAATCTCAAGGTTATGGTTCGATCCCCATCAACTTTTGGTGTAAATGAATAGCATGGTAGTAGGATTCTATAGCTAGCTACCTCCCTCAAACTCGAAAACTACTTAAAAACGCCATGTTCAGGCAATTTTTACGAACCAGTCAACATTATTGGTCCAGCATCGTTACACCTTCGACCAGATCATCACTGATAAATTAACTGAAATAAAGTTAAAACGTGAGAATTATAAATAAAAATATGAAAAAAAATTGACGATCTTAGAAATGCTGTATAAGACACTGAAAATATTATGTACCTACTGCTTTAACAACAGACGAACGACTTGCCAGCAATCAAAAATATTAAGGTCTGTGAAATACGGATGTCCCTTCCAGGGTCCGTACTTAAGTGCGTCAAGGGGCTGGGGCGTTACAGGGCCGTAAAGGGGCTTCTTAATGCGGCGCTAAGTGTCGAATAGTTCTCGCGCCTGGTACACGCCTGGTACATACGTTTTGGCTTAAGAGGTGTGAAGGGATTTTCGTAGGTCATCAGGTGACGACCTGTTTAATAGGTAGGGAGGCCATTTTGGGAATTGGCAGACATCGGGTAGTTTACTCAAACTACATACTTAATAAAAATATCTTGAAATAAAAAAACGAAAATATATTTATACACAATATAACAATAAACCAACCGGACCTAACAACATAAGTAATAAAAAATAAAACAAATGAATATTATTTTATTGAAATGTTGAGTGGCGTCAAGGATGAGTCCCGACGGAGCATATGCTAAAGTGAGCCTTTGCACTAGTTTGCAGTCGGAACTCATGAAGTCATGACTGAAATCATGGACTTACGTCAAATTTGGTTATCACATCTTTTTGGGACTGTAAATAAGGCTGGTTTTGCGGCTGAATCTCATGCTCAAGAGGTTATGTAGTACAATTGATAGTAGGTGGTTATTTGAGCCTTTTTGGTTTGAGACGTTGGGGCCGTGGGGACAGAGCGTATGCCTTGTCGTAAGAAATATATCAGAGCTTCTACGCAATACGTGACCAAAATGCTGGCCATAAGCTTTCACAAATTATAAGCATTATAATTCAAAGTGGCAATGCCGCCAGCATTTGGGAAACTTTGCCCACGGATAGCGAGCTGTTAGATTAATATGTAGTAGGTATGTAAATTGGTATTGTATGTTATAGTTAATATTTAGTGAACTTTTAGTTAATTTATATTAATATATTTAGTTTTATTTTAAGGTTTAGTTTTAATATTTATCTATTTTTTAAATTTTTACAAACTGAAATTGAATATTATTGCGTGGTTTAAAGTAGTAGCATTAATAGTAGTGCGCCGTGGTGGTACCGGCTTAGAATTGTACTCCCCCATTTCTTCCCGCGGGTGCCGTAAGAGTCGGCTAAGGGATCACTTACCAGTAGGATTGGCAGCAGCGCCTTCTGAGGGTCACAAAATATACTGTGCTCGCCAACCCACCTGCCAAGCGGGCGGTGATGGTAAGTGCGATTTGGTCAAAGGTATAATCACGCTAGTCTTAGAATATTGTTTTGTCACTACAGTGTTTGGTGTCAGTTTTTCAAACTTGACGGTTATGGCTAGCTAGTAGCCTACTTTAAAGAAAATATCACACGCACCAGCTGTGAATTTGACAATGGCGTTGCCTTCTCTGGAAGCTCAAGACGTTGGTGGGGATCGAACCAGCGTAATAAATAATTAAATGGCCTTTGAGCATATAATGACGTCATAATCTCGTCTTTTTCCCTGTCCTGGGAATAGCAGTAAGGTAAGTATATGACCTGTCTCCTTCTGATTCACTTCGTAAGCCACATTTTGAAGTGAACATAGACCTGGGCAAGAGGTGAGGTGTGATTGCCGATTGTACGGTCACAGGATCGAATTACGTCTGGAAGAACTTACCTACATATTAAACTAATATGGGTTGGATAATTTGGTTTTGTTTGAATATGTAAATGAACTTTTCAACTACCATTGCTCAAACAATATCTCTTCATTCTGCTTGGCGCAGTATTGCCATTTGTATTGGAAAACTACTCAAATGAGCAAAGCAATAAAAACATCTTCGAACGCACCTGGATGACGATTTAAAAAGAGAACTCAGCGCGACTTATTATTTGAACCGCTGCGTTACACCGAAAGGCACTTACCTAGAACAAAAGAGCGGGAAAAATTCAATTAACATCACAAAGGTATACTGCCTCATAATTTATTTACACAGAAAGCTCTTTTAATTATAATTAATATTTACAAGAAGGGAAAGGAGTCGTAAGAAATGATGAGATCTGAAGGTACATTTTTTTAATTTTAGGTGAAACATTATCCGCCATTTTGTCTCTATACCACAGATTAAGAATTATTTTGATTGCGTTTAATAAAAACTCGGGGGGCTATTATTTTTCCCACATTTCACACGAAAAAGAAAACAGGTTTAAGTTAACTTATAAGTTCCCTCTCATCGATTTACCTTGCGTAAAATATGTAGTAAGTATTTTACTGAAACTTTTGTAGAGACGAATAAAGTACCTGCTGATTTTGTTGATATTCAGCCATTATTCAATTCTCACAGACAAAACAAGAATCGCTCATGTTATATAATTAAGAATCTCCCGCTTCATTGGCAAGAAAACAAGTTCTAAGTGTAAATAAACCCAAATGAAACAGAATTTCTATCAATAAAAAAATATTGGTGGCGTTGAAAATTATTTTAATTAAATATTAATAATAAAAAAAATGTATGGTATATTGAAAAAAAAAACTATTCCAATGTGGGTTATGCCGGGACATTTTGAGAGAAATTTACTTTTTGTTTTATTTTCCGAAATCTGCGTTTCTCCGGGTATTATTGAGTTGTTAATATTAACAGATGCCGATAACATTTTTTTTTTATTGTATTATTATAAAGAAGATTAGATTATATAAGTAACTGGAGAATAGTTTTATAAGTGAAAACTGTATTAGCTTATTCCTACTACACTTATTTTGTCCTATAGACTTATTCATTAAGCTGTTTGTCTTCCATTAAATAAATGAATAAACATTACAGAGGCGAGCGGGTATTTACAGGCAGAGAGGGCGGGACTAATCTCGATGCATTTTGATATAAAATAGTACAAATATGTATTTTAGATCTAGTTAAGTGAATTGAAATAGCCTAAATGCGAAATTTTCAGTTGTTTATTTCATTTTAAGTTCTTAATTAACGTAACAAGTTAAGTTCCTATAAAGTACTGTGCTTTACTGAATCATACGGGAAACGGGGAAGGACTTTCGGGCTAAGTAAGTATTTAGCTTGTGTCAATAACTTAATTCAACTAAACTTTAAAAATCTTGAATTATATTGAGGAGCCAAAACAAAAAAAGTAAGTGAAATTGTAATGCAAAGATTCTTAGTCCAAATCTGACCCTAAAACGGTAGCCTATCTGTGGCAAAAAAAGACAATACATTTTCTAAACAGACCGCACATGATCTTAGTTTTAATAAAACAGTAACTGGTTATAAAGAATTAAGAAGCAAACTTAATTCATAATGTGTACACATTATTAAACATACAGGTTACAACGTTTCAATAGACGCTAGCAAAAAAATACAACATAAAAGAAAACACCTTCCTTTGTATAAAAAAAAGAAGTGAGTCGGAAAATCGCGCGCTTTTTCGCGCCTCGCTCATCTAGCGACGGGGTAGCAGGGTTGCCAGTAAAGAGACTGCGAATAAAGGGCATAAAGGCCTTTAAGGGACTCCCTCTGTTATCTTGGCTAGTACCGTCGTAAAATAAAGGTTTACTAGACCATAAAGAAAATTAAAATGAATTATTTTGACGAGTGTAAGGGGGTTTGAGGCTTAGACCCCTCTTTACGGCGCTAGAGGTGAATTGTTATAGCTCCGTCAGACGTAATTGTTTTTCTTGTAATTCAAAGCTTGTTTTTACCGTAATTGTTGGGATAAAGGTTTTTGGGGCGTAGTTTTGCATATTTTGGCGGTAAATTAAATTAGCGTGGTTTAAGGTTGAATTAGGAGTTATTTATTTTTGTTTCAACACTTTAGCCAATTAAAATGGTAGTTCGCAGGGTACTAATTTTGAAGAGCCGGTGATCGAAGGAGTTGAAAGGATTCCAAGTGAAGGTCATGTGCTTGGATTATAAGCACAGGTTAAGACGTCCACAGCATAAATGCTTAAAGAATATTTCGATGAAAGAAGCAGAGGAAAAGGTATTTGGTATAAAACAATACAATCTCAGCCTCCTCGTATACCATGGTTTGTAAGAAGCGAGTTGCCGAGAAACGATGTTGCTCTTGCGCATAGGCTAAGGGCTGGTCATTACCCGTGTAACAAGTTTTCTTTTTTAATGAAAATATCCAATACACCAAATTGTGAATTGTGTGGCACTCTTGAGGATGTTTACCATATTCTCGTGGAATGTTCTAAACATGCCCGAGAAAGATAAAATTTGTTAAATAGTTTTAAGATAAATAGATTAGACGTAGGTTTTTTTATTAATGTTTTAGCTTCGCCTGCGTGCGATGCGGCAAAGGCTTTATTTAAGGTATTTAAGAAATAATTAAGTTTTTATTCGTGTATAAGTTTAGGGTACGATGGGGCTGGCATACCATGTAGGGAAAAGCCCCAAAATAAATAGTGATAAAAAAAAAAATAAAGAAAAAAATGCTTCTAAATATACTAATATACTCTCTTAAAATTGGTGAGTTTCTTCAAGATATAATGGTATGGTTTACACCCCACTTCTCCTACAAAGAGACAGAACATTTTAATTAAAAATAATGATGAGTCTGAGAACAGTAACATTATAAAGGTGAAAAATTGTATATTATTTGTCGTTTGTATTTTTGTTATTCCTTCCCGCTGAATCGGCTGAAATGCATTGCATGAAATTTGGAATGGATAATAAAGTAGCTAGTATAATATATAGTATAATATAAATATATACGCGAACAATCTTACGAAAAATCACGAAGTTCTAAGGTAAATATAATATAAGTCTAAATATATCAAATTTATAATAGTAAAGATTAGGAGTATCTCATTGTTTGTATATTTTGTAGTATTGTTAATTTTATTCTAGTGAGCTTAAGATTAAACTTGGGTGGGTGAATTGGGAAACTGTAATGCCCACCCAAAGGAAAGGAAAACCAATTAAATTAAATAATAAATAAATATATAAATAAAAATAGAGGGCGTCGATAAGGGGGCGAATGTGACACACTCGGGGTAATTTTTTGGTAAACTTTGATGATTTACGCTTTTCAAATATTGCTAGCCAGACACTGTGACAATGAAGGCTTTTAATTATTAATGTACGATAATATTTCTTGTATGTTATGTGAATAGAATTCTCTTGTACATATGTGTTCAATGATGATTTATAACAATATCTTTATTGTTGAGTACTTGTATAAATATTTATTACTTGGTAATTTATCGTGAGATAATAAATTTGTATTGATATGTTATTTACGGGGACATATACAATGGATATCTGTTTTGTTTATATAAGTGTATTGCGTGACGTCAACTCATTGAAAAATAATTTGTTTGAAAAATAAACTTGTTACTTTTTTGTAATATGTGGTAAAATAGCTTACTGGCCGCCGGATAGTATAAGCAGTTACCTCTTTATATGTAATACAATATCTGTAATACTGGGGCCATTACGATACGTTGCCAACTTTGCCAATACGTTCCCAAATGTCTGCGTATAATCATAACAATTATTTTTTAAATCACATTATGCATCAAATAATCCGTCTTTATCCGTCTCATTATCACCGGTTCGATTTCAAAACTATTGACCAAAGAAATAACCGGTAGAGAGGGCTTAACGTTTTTTCCAAAAGACTGGACTTCTCAGTAGAAAATGTCAATATGATTTTTTAAATTTTTTATTTAATTTATGTAGGCAAAAGTATAATACCATCCCACCAGATGTTATATAATATATAAGTGATGATGCGGTTTTCGATGGAGCATGCCTGCCTACAAGATACTTTATGGCAAGATACTTTACCTAATTCAACCGTGACTTAAAGACAAATAGATTGTATTCATGCGAAAACAGATTTAGGCACTGAATTCCACTTGTTAGCTGTACACACTATGAATGTGGAAGCAAAACGCTTCGTGAGACAATTTAAAATATCTACCATGCATGGATGTCGCATTGTTATCCGTCTGGCTGTTCTTAGATGGAATGGGGATGGAGGAATAAACTTATGTAACTCCAAAGTGTACTCCCTGTACTCCCTGTCCGATAAAACACCGATAAATATCAGTCATAGTACCTAGTTTTTTGGTTGAAATGCAGGCGCATGCTCCGAGCACTAACCTTTTATTCGGCGCAGAACGTGCGTGCCCACCATTAAATAATGTTTTCACAGAATATTTTTGTGTGCGATAGTAGCATACATAAGTGATTTAATGTCTAAGTAAATTAACTACTGCACTCGCCAACCCGCCTGCCCAGCGTGGCGATAATTGGCAAATCCCCCCTATATGGGGGAGATATATGTCCAACAGTGGATATCCAATTGCTGAGAAGAAGAAAAAGAAGAAGAAGAATTGTTTAATATTTCTACCTAACTTAAGCTATACGGTAATGCCTCAATCTACGAATCGGCCCATTCACGGAACCCCGTAGAGAAACGTCGGTAAAAAAACGAACATTTCAGCTCCGATTACAGGAGGAAATGGCTGTTTTATCACTGAGACCTCCCAACGACCTCTCGCGGAGTTGTGGAAATATAGGGGAGATGTCTGGGGAGATGAAAGAAACGCTGCGTTTTTATGATTATGTTTAGTGTAAATTACCTACAAACTAGTTTTTTTCTACAGATCTAGCCTTTGACAGGTATCTCACTTGATGGTCAGTGACGATATGGTCGAAGATGTTATCACGCTAGACCTAGATTGCTTACTGTATGTATACAGATATAAAATGACATTGCAGTTACAGTTTGTTTAATGAATAATTTGATTTTATTCTGTGGTAAAATCTGCCGTTTCTTTTTTGGAAGTAGTATTCAAATATTATATAAGTAGATGTAGGAATTATTTACATAAAGTGATTAGGTTTTGTAAGAAAATAAAACGCCAAAAATCTTAGTTCTTAATGTGTGTATGATTTTTAACGTAGAATTATGATGGAACGTTTGTATAAGTTGTCTTTCTATTCTCTATTTTTATAATTTGTACAGATAAACATAATTACAAAGCATTTTAGCTTGATTTTTATTTGATTAATCTGGAAACTCTAGGATCGCCAATTTCTCTTTGACCTCATCCCAGTTGAACAGCATCACAATATCGCTACGTTTTTTTCCATAATACTGCCCCGTGTATACCCACCCGAACATGGATGCCTCCAGTATGATGGTTCAGCCCCAACGTTCGCCTAAGGAGTACTAAACGCGATTCTCTGTTTTTCCCTTACAATATGGAGATTTCCCTAAAGTTAGGGCTGAGGAAATGGTTTTCAATGGCCGAAGATGATGCAAGTGGTATTTGAATGGGAGTGTTTGATTTGGAAGGGTTGTTTTTAACGGGTCTATCTTATCATGAACCTTCTGTTAAGAAGATACATAATAGGAGGATTTCGATAATGTTCAATGCTTGTAAATATATTTTTTTTAAAGTTAATAGCCATTCGACGGGTTTTATCCTACCCCTACCAATATTATAAATGCAAAAGTTTGTGTGTATGTTTGTAACTTCTTCACGCAAATACGGCTACACCGATTGCGATGAAATTTGGTTTGGAGATAGTTTAAGCCCTGGTTTAACAAATAGGCTACTTTTATCCCGGAAAAAACTGTAATCCACACGGGTGAAACCGCGGGGCACTACTAGCTATACATATATAGACGACCTCTCCATTTTACCTACATTATATTTTCATCATTAATATCTTCGAAGATTACTTTTAAGTAAGTAAATTTACGCTGATTTATTCACTTTAGTTTTTTACATTTTTATCCTTAAGTTTCATTAACTATGCGGTGATCTCTTGCAGTTTGGATGAAAATAATAAAAATTAAGTATGAAGAAAGTTGATACATACACTCTTTATTGCACGAGTAGTTGCACATTAGCTTTAAATTTTATGAAATAGGTGCAAACAAGTAATTAGATATAGTCTGTAAGGACAATAATTAATTATATTTAAAATCAAACTGCTTCTAAGAATGAGAAAATAGCGCAATTAACAAAATTCAAATATTCATCAAATGTAAAGGAACGGTCCACAGGGCTCAGTAATCAGTTACATTTACTTTAGAACCCCGAACCCGAGTTCGAATCCAGTTGGGGCTAACATGTTTGTAATAAGATGCTTAACTCCTGCGAGACATGGTATCCTTGTGAGGGAGTGTGAGTGTAAATACGCTCTTTGTTTGCTTGTTAAAATAGTATAGATAAATTATATATATTTGAGAATCTGGTGATTCATTAAGCATGCTTTGTAAGTGCCTTTACCTGAATAAATGATTTATGATTATGATTATATAAACCCATACACATGTAGGTACATAGTTTTGTAGGCAAAACAATGATGTAGTTATTTTTATCTCCTGCTATTGCTAAAATATAACTAATGCAATCCATATAGCTATTTAATTTAAATGAACGTAGTCATCACGAAAATATCTTATATAAATTTGTTTATCAAATATCGATATGCTGCCATATTATTTAAGTAAATCTTTTTGTTATTCTTTGAGTACCCTCAGTCTTAACTAAAATCCAAAAAATCCCGGTGATCTTATCTAAAACGAGTACTAAACAAAAATCCAGGGGTATTAAACTGAAGTGTCGTTCGCGACTTGTTTTACGGCTCGTCAGGGCTCGTAAACCTTGGGCTCGGCGTCAGTGATTCCTGATGGACAATTTGAGAGTTTCCACCCATTCCGGCAGCCATTCTGCGACCCACTGAGCCTTGGGGGCCGTTATCGGAGCACCATCTCGACTTCTCGAGCGTTGTCTTATTCAAAATGTGGGGCGAAAGGAGCGTAAAAGACTTTGAGGTTGTGCAGATATGAAAATTACACATTTGCGCAGGAAAGCAGGAGTAATAGAGGTTTTTTTTTTGTAAAATATGGTGGAAAATGTTGAGGACAAGAGACTCTACAGAGATAAGCATATTTTTGAAAATGTTCTCATCGAATTGTTAATTTAGCTATTTTCGCGCTGCCCGAGTAAAATAAGGCGGCAAATATATTTAACTTTTAGAAATTTTGCATTTTGCAAAGCACTGAAAATTCAACAGAATTAATTTCAGATTTTTCTACGTCCTAGTAACATTTCTGATTAATGTTTTCTTTTGAGCTTTGCACTTTTCGTGGGTTTATCTACAATCTAGAGCCGATAGTAACTAGTAAAAAGACATTAAGTTTTTACCAAGTAGAATGATGTTATACTACAAGCCTCAAATTTGCCTTTTGTTTTGCAGTAGCCCCAATATTTTAACAACACTTTATAAAAAATAATGGCGTGAATATTTTCTATTGAATTTCACTTGTGAAATTCGTACGTACTTACATTAGAGGACGAACATAATTTTGAATGACAAAATTAATTTTCTATCATCAAGTCATTTTAATCTGAACATTTATAGTAGTTTTGGAAGCCCATTTATATCGAATAATCATTACTTTCAATTCACATGCGTATCGAACTTAAATAAAACTATACTCTTCTGTTTTTGTCATCCAAAGGTAGTCAAACTAGCAAATTAAGTAACGTTATGTTCTTCTGCAAAGTTATAAAACTTTGAGCGGCTCTGCGTCCTTTGCACCTCCTTCCGGTGGTCTCCGTGTCACAGGTGAGGGTGACGCGTAATTGTCGGATAACCTGCAGTTTACGACCGGCCTAACTGACGGTTAAGATGGGAGGGTCGGTAACAGTTGCGTTTTAAGGAATTGGTCTGTTTTTATTTAATCTTGGGAGAGGGTAGACTTGTAATAAGTAGTGAAAGTAAGAAAAAAACAACTAGTCTCTATAGTTTATGAAACGGTGATAGCTCAGTGGCTGTCGCCAGATCGGATTACATCAGATGCATAAACATAATTGTGAAGTCGACAACATGGTTACACCTTAATAATGCCTGCCAGAAAATCTGCCACCCAATACCAAGCGTATTCAGGCAGCATTCATGTCAGCCCACACTAAGTCTACTTTGATACCGCCTTTAACCACGTCATAACTGATCATCAAATGAGTTACACTTGTAAGTTTTCCAAATGTGCAGGAAGCTAGGAAAATACTAAGCAGAGAAATAAAAACGAATTTATTTCATCAAATCTTCAAGCCAGAGGTCGATAAAATTTGCAACCAGCATGCAATTAGCCTACAGCTCTTATCAGCCTTCGATATATATGTAAAACATAACTGCCTTCATGAGGTATTTCGAGAAAGTAAAATAGTACTAGTATTTGAATACAACAAGGTTCTACCCCAACCCTTGCATCCCACGTAGTCATGGCCTCCCGTTTCATATATAATTCCCAGTTCCTGTGTCAGTCAAATGTTGCATATTTAAAGAACACGCCAAGTCACTTTGTAGTTCCTGTGCTGTGTTCCTTTAAGTATTCAAACCTACTTGAACGTTGGCACGAATTTTCACCGCGTATCGGAATGGAAAATTGATGTGAAGGTTTTGGAGAAATTCTAGAAAAAAAACTGTTTGGAGGTGTATTCAAATGTGGATTATCTCTGCGTACCTCGTATACATAAGCGTGTCGTTCAATAGGAACGTTAGTTGTCGCTCTAAAGCGAATGATTAGGGGACAAATCGTATGGCTTTGTTCAATCGAAGTCCAACTCAAGTAAGCAAAGGTACTAACTCCAACATCGGAAATGTATTCCACGTCACTCTCACAAGGTCTGCCCTAATTATGCTTCCCTAGTACTATATCGGCCTCGATACACGGACAATACAACAATCGACCACTGAAATTGGATACTAGGGATGAATAGTTAGGCATACGAGTACATAGGACTATATTGGAGTATAGTACTATATAATACAATAGCGTTGTGCTGTTTGGGGTGGCCATGTTGAATAAAGACAATGATGAAGGTAATGGGGCGGTTATGGATGTCGATATACTGTAGCAAGTATGTTGGTGAGGGTTGACTCTTGTTTCTGTCTTATATTTAAATTCAATATATTTAGCAATAATATGTCACTCAGTGTACCTATCATAAGAAATAAAAAAAATCTGATATTTATCTTGTGCATCTCTGCGATTTCATTTGAATTGTCATTAATAGTTAATATTCTCACTTAGGCCCTGTTACTTTGATTGCGTTGTCTTCCCAATGCATATTTTTATTTTATATAATATATAAATAAAATTAATGATTAATTTGGAAGATCTAGATCAATCTGTATTTTTCTTTATGTTTGTACCGGCCATTGGAGCATCAGCTTTACTTAAATGTATAGGCATTAAATATAAATACCCTCTTAATACCTCCTACAAACTGGTGAATAATTTTAGTAAGAAATCAATAATATTTCGCATCACAACTTTCTTTCCGTATATTTTATTTTATATTTTGGACAATAGATTTATGCGCAAGAGCATAGTAACATAGTATAGATAGTAGATATTTCTTGTGATAACTTTATTACTTGTTTGCCTCGTTAATAGATTCTAGTCTCTAAAAAATTTATATTAAACCTGTGGGGTCTTGTTTACTGCACACGACAGAATAGTAGCGGATATATACCGACGAAAGTAGTAGTGTACTAACAAAATTTTGTACACTATTCAAGGATAGGACCCTCGATATGTGGGGCAATGGTAGGAAGACTGGAAAATGATGATTTCTTAAGTGATTACAACGTATCTAAACTGGAATATGTAAGGATGAAAATCATATATCAGATTTTGATGACAATCAAGATTGGTTGTGTTAATTTTATTTGGTTATAATAATAAATCGGAATTTAAACAAACAAAATATCATGGCACATGTTAAGAACATTATATGTTACATTAAATTAGTAAATAATTGTGTTATTATCACTGAAAAGGCACATTATTTTGACGGGAAAAGTTATTGAGGTAACGTTAGAATTTTTAATGCCGAAAATCTGTTTGGGTAAGCTCTTTTATTATGCTATTTATTTTTTTATTTGCTGAAATCATTCCGCTGCTTCACACCAAGCGATAATAAATACTGCTTACGTATTTTTAATTTAACGCTAGAATCGCGCCTTAAGCACGCTCTATTGGTTTCTCTACCAAATAGTCTAGGAGCCAGTGTCGTGACAAAGGATTATCGGCTTACCCGGCTCCAGTTGATTAGTAGTCGATACATAAGCTTAGTGGCCACTAATTATTAGTTAGCCATAGTTACTGGCTCATTTGGCTATAAGAGGGTGTTAATAATATACAGCTGATTATTATAGATGGCTGGTTAGGCTTAGTCACTATTTTAGCTTCGTATAAAGTAATATATAGTTACTTGAAGTGGTTACAAATTAATTTCTGTGTTTTCAATATAATATTCATACTAGCTGACTTTCAGCGATCTCGCTGAAGGTACACTATTATCAAATTCCCAGCATGGTGGTACTTTCGAGTACCCGCCTGGCTAGCTATCACCCTCAAGTTTAAAAACTGTCACTTAACACATAGTGTGTTCAGGCAGCAGTACTAGAGAGCCAGTAAGCATTCTAGGTGTAGCGTGATTACATCTTTTTCCACATCGTTAGTGACCATCAAGTGAGATAGTGGTCAAACGCTACATCAGTATAAAAATCATTTAATAAACACAGTAATTAAAACTATAATATTTTTTTAGTGCTTAAACTACCTAATTACTGTATTAGTTATTATATCTATTACATTTTTTGAAGTTGTCCAATCGCTTTATAATGAAATACATATTTTTGTTAACAATATTAACTTAATAGTATTAATTTAAATAATTTATTAACAAATTCTACCACTAAATACGTCTTAACTGCACAAAACACCACAAGTATACTACTACGCTCTAATCAAATAAACAAATCTTGGGACATGATCATAAACATAAACGGGACATGTCGTAACCCGGGATGAGCCATCAAACCGGGACGAGCCATCAAACCGGGACGGGTGCTCGAGCGTATGGTTGGGGTGTGACAAGCATTACGGGGAAATACCGAATACAAAGAAGATGGTACTCGAAGTATACTTTGTTCTTAAGTTTTGGCTTCTTATCCAACTGCTTTAAGCTAATTTGATGAGATAATTAAATTAATATTATTTTTATATCAGATTTTTAAAATAAATTTCAGGGGTTTACAAGCGTGTCACACGTCATGTAAGTAAAACATTTCGTGTAAATCGTTGTTTGTGACGTGGTCAGAGGTTACGGTTTATGAACGATGTAAGGAAACGTTATATTGGTATCTCTTATAACTACATAAAAATTACTAGCTGCGCCCCGTGATTTCACCCGCGTGGTGATGAAAAATCGTGGTGATGATGATGAAAAGTTTGTTATTTAAGGGGACCAGTCCTTCATACCAAATTTATTTAAAGTTGGTCCAGCAGTTTGAGCGTCAAGAAGTAACAAACAATAAACTTTCGCATTTATAATATTAGTATGATAATCGTTATTTATAAATAAGGTTCAATTTTATTATTGAATGATTTTGTTTTTTATAAAATCAAAATCATTCAATGAAAAAGTTAACAGTACTTACAAAACAGTAGATGTCGTGCATAATTATATTGACGATTCAATTTCGTCTCGTCATGCTGTCCCTTTAAATCTTCCAAAAATAACAAAAGACATCCATTAATACCCCCAAAATCCGTATTTATTTCCTCCGCATCCCGATAACGGTACAGCTAAAAGGAAAATTAAAGGAAAATTGAAGGAAAATCCATTCGGTATCCCCCGAGATGGCACATTTAAAATTCAAATGATCGCGCCTTATCAATTACAAGTACTAGGAGCGCAACAATGAGAGGCAGTGACAAGCTACGCTTCTGGAGCATTTGCATGTTTATACAATTGCAATTAGGGGTGGGCTTAATTTGTTAGAGATGAGACAACGGATTGAAATGGATACTAAAAAAAACATGATTACCGCTAGCAATAACAGTTTCAGTATTGTCCAGAGCTTAATACTTACTGAAAGTGTGCATTGTACTGCAATGTGTTCGTCACCTCCAGAATTAGTCGTTTCGTACCATTAGATATAACTCGCTTTAATAACTAGTAGCCGTTTTGGACCATTCGTCAAAGATATAACTTTCAAATTGCAAAACTATAATATTTACACACTGTTTCATAGGCAAAAATATAGCACTGATTTTATACCACTATACCTATGGAGTGACCAGTGGGAATATTCGTCTTTATAAATGAGTAAAATATCAGATGAACACCTTATTCAATTAAAGTTAAATAAAATATTGGTATTATATTATGTAATGAGACTGTCTACATTTATTTCAACAAAGGAAAAATAATGATCAATTGCATTGTTTTCTATGGCGATCGAAATAAATCATTTTTGATGTGATGAATATCAATGAACTAATTACCAAAAACAACAAACAAACGCATTTACACTCACACCTCCACACTAGGATACCCTGTGTCGTGCCCATACCTCCAGAGGTATAGACACAATCACATCCATTACACGCACAAGACCCGAGAACAAACATCTATGCTCATCACAGAAATGTTTGCCCTAGTCGGGATTCGAACCCGGAGTCGCGTTTCTAAAGTTAGTGTCAAATAACTGAGCCACGACGATCATCGTGTTTTATTAATTACTAGTAGCGCCCCGCGGTTCCACCCGTTTGCATTACGGTTTTCCCGCTACCTCAATTATCCCACGCGGAAACTATACTTTTTCTGGGATAAAAAAGCCTATGTGTTATTCCAGAGTACAACCTATATCCATACCAAATTTTATCAAAATCGGTACAGCCGTTTGAGCGTGAAGGAGTAACAAACATACACACACCTACACACATAAAAACTTTGGCCTTTATAATATTAAGCGGGATTAAGTGGCTGGGAATGCATGCACCTAAAAATAAAGAAAAGCTATCGCTATGCTAATAAAGGAACTATACTAATTTTAATGATTGATACAAGTATATTTTTCTATCGATTCGTTATCGATTACACTACGGACATGAAAAGCGATAATGATCTCAGAAATCGATTCGCGATAGCCATCTCTACGCCCTGGCGAGCAGCCGGTTTCAATTTGATGTAACTTGGATATGACCCGGTGAAAGAAAACATACCAAAACAGAAGGACAACTACAAAAAATCCCATTTTATTTTCAACCGGCTTTCAAAAAAGAGTTTCTCAATTCGGTTGTATATTTTTATGTTGCCAAGGGCATGGTCATTTAAGTAAGAAATTCAGATTACTTTTTTCATTAATTACTTTATCTTTTCAGATTTTCGTACCAAAAATCATTAAAATCAATTTCTCTTATTTTCAACGTTTGATACGTTGAAAATATGAGAAACTGATTTTAATGATCATGCTGGGAATTTGATAACGGTGTTATCTCACCGGAAGCTAAGCTTAAGCCGTTGGTGGGGATCGAATCAGCATCTGTCAATTTGACAGCCAACGCTTCCACCGCTGAGCTATCATAGAACAATCTGGGCGTTATTTTCAAAATTTAAATTTTTATGTGGACGTGGTGTCTAATGAGGTCGCTTGCTAACCCGGTTTTACATTCAGAGATAGGTAAGTCCGAAGTAGAAATAAAATTGATCCGATTATTGTCTGATTGAGGACCGGGACTACCTTCTCCTCGGTTATGATCTATAGTCGATGATCAGTAGATGAACCTTATCTTTACGGTCTCAATAATTATCTAGATGTCTAGCCAAAAGCGTAACAAGTTCACACTTCAGGCCCTTTAGTAGTTCGTATTTTAAACTAAGTTCACTCCTGCGCATATCGTTTTTATTCTTTCTGTAAGAGCATGATCTTCCTTACTGCTGAACGCCCGTAAGTTGACCTCCTCCGCTAATGTAATCGCGTCACATTTGCATCAATGTTATGTCTGCCTGGTGGCAAGGAACAGTTACTTTCAATATTGGATCTCATACATTATTGTTACCGGCCGATAAGTAATTAAGGAGATGTTTTCTTTTAGTACTTCATTTGTGGGGTCCATTTGCACAGAAATAGAGCACTCATTTCCCTTTTGGAATTTCTTTATATCAATCATTGTAAATATTTTATACTTAGAAGTGTCTAAGGAAGTCAGTACAAAAATGCTGGTTTTAATTTGGGGTGGTGAGTGAAGTTGTGGAAGTCAGACTTTGAATTTTGATTGTCACTCATTCCCATGAGTGACAACCACGACTAACTGCCTAAATACAGAAAATGTTTTGACACGGGTCTTCAACCTTGAACTAGTCAAACACAATAACATTATTTTGATAAGTGTTCCTTGTTACGCTTTAGACTATAGTTGTCCAAAAAATCTCAAGGGCAAAGTAATCGGACACCATAAAAATATTCAATATCTAGCCCAAAACTAAAAGCATAATCAATAGGAACTGTTGAAGAGAATCAGAAGAAGCGGTTATACTCCATAGGTATAGCTGATACTTGGACTTACAGGTGTAGATAGATGATGTAACTTACAGGGTTACCGGCTATTTTTACCCATAATGAAATGTCACTTTCTCATTGGTTCTAATCTACACAAAGAGCGGTTGGAAGCGGCCTGAATCCTGCAATCTCAGTCAGGTCGTCTGTCTAGCATGTGGATATATAGCCTAACACTGCGCCTGCTAAACCGTGGTTTCTATTCTAGAACCTTTCGGCCTCATCTGCCATACCCTGATTGGTTGGTACTAAATATAACTGGTTTTAATTGGTCAGTGCTGCTTTGAGTGTTTCTACTTAAGCCTCTAATTGGTCGGTTCTAGCATTAGTTAGTGCAAAATAACAACATAGCTACGGGATTTGACAGATCTTCAATTCCTCCGAAGTTTAAAATCGTTAACCAGCACTTTACGATGTACCGACGCTTATGCTGTATGCAATCTTTTATTTCCAAGTACCCACAAATATTTACCTCTTACCATTAATCCAACAGCTCTAATTATAGATTAGCCACCCCTGACATGTAATTGGTTATCACAAACATTACGGAAGGGTTGGCGTATACTTATTAAATATTTACTCTGACAATTGCTCTCGAGAGAATCCCGGGCGCACGCTTGTGCAGGGGCCTACTGTGTGTGGAGGTATGCTACATAAATCTTTAATCTAATAATAGAACTGTCTTCCAAATATGTTTTAACGGTAGCTATACTTTTTCCGGGATAAATGTAGCCTATGTGTTATTCTAGGATTTAAACCCATCTCCATACCAAATTTCAACGAAAACGGTACAGCTACAAATAGCTATACCGTTTGTTATGGAGATAGGTTTAGACCCTGGAATAACACACAGGTTAGGAAAAAGTATAGTTTCCGTTGGTATATAATCCACGTGAAACCGTGGGGCTCTACTAGTATGTAGAAAAAAAAAAAGAGAAACACGTTTATTACATTTTATTTTAATTTTTTTTATTTCAAGTAACAATGTAGCCCATTACGTAATAATGACTACACACAAATGTCTAATGTCAGAGTTGCATTGGTCTCCGTAAACCACCCCTACTCAGAGTAGATGTTCCTATATCGTGATTTTGCAACGAAATGCCAATGCACCCTCAATAAAAATTCAATCACGTCTACCCATCCTAATTTTACATTAATCTAAAAATCATTCGTACAGTTCCTGGCAAGCACTCGAGTATTAATTCGAGTTAACATTTTTACGTCCAGTGAACCATTAGAAGGGGTTGGGGGTGAACTACCCTTTGTGTAAACAGGTGGGGTTGCTGATGGCTAGTCCGTGTGGGACTTGTGGATTGGTTAAGTGTTGGGTTGCTCTTTGTTATGTTTACGCTGAATGCGCTGTTAGTTTCTTAAACACTTTTCTTACCTAAATAATTACGGAAATAAAAAAATTACGTGCAGCAAGTCGAGTTTTCTACAACACTGAAATATAGTTAATTGTTAAGGCTCTTCAAAAGATGTTGTTTTTTTTTTATTACAGGAAAGGTTTCCTTTCATCAGTAAGCATTGCATTGCATGAAATCTTAAATAAGAGACACGTTAGGTTTTTGATACAATAGTATCATCATAAGCAATGTACGCGACCTAGGAAGCGTCAGGTGTAGTGAAGTATATAAATGTGTAACACCAGCCTAACCTTAACCTAATATAATAGTGGATGTTCAAAAGACGTTTTTGGTCAAGTAAAGAAGACAAATTTCAATTGATAAGATATAGAAATGTATAATTTTTACACAAAGCATTTTTTTTTACATTCAAAATACACAGCTTAAAATGGAAATCATTGCTTAAATCTGTTTCCCTATCAATATAATTCTTAAATCAATATAATAAATGTCTAAGACGCAAATTAATAAAATCTCCCCAGGAGACAACCACAGAAGACCGTATTCGAACTCATTTTTTCCAGTTCTTTAGTGGTTTAATTGCTCATACATATTGAAATGTAAACACCGTAAAGCTTTTATAGAACTTTAATATAAAAAAGAATACGCCTAAGTGATTTTATGATTAGTACCATGCGTATGCATGACAGCTGCAGTGCATTATATAGCTATAAAGCTATAAGCTAGCTATAATCTGTATTCTACGTGTAATTGCTGTGGTCTTGCTGCATGTTCGTGTATTGTTTAGTAATAACGAATACTACAACGCTAATTTTTTGCTCTTGTTTTTCCCTGGGCCTAAGAACATTTACTCTATCCAAGAACGTTTATAATATGCAGCATTTTTATTTCCTAAATTCATAGGTCTCTTATTTATTTGTGTCATAGTGGAATGAAATTAGAGTCTATTAGCACACGGTAGCAAATTATTTTTTCCTTGAGTGAAATAATATATTGAATCCCTCGCTGCGGTTAAAATTCTACTACAGAAAGAACTACTCAAGAATCATTCGCTCCGCTCTGGATACCAAATAGTGCCCTCGCCGTAAAAATATTATTTTGCTCTTTTTGCTCCCTGGTAAAATCTACAATTATGTGAGAAAAATACTAATTTACAATATATATAATATTTAAAGTCTAATTAATAAGTTTCAAAAAGCACCATTCAAATAACTCAACATGAGTTATGGTTTTTTAATCTAATAATTATGGTTTTAATTACATAGCTGTACTATGCGTCCAGAAGATGCGAAAGCTAGACATAATCGACCTGCGACCCCGGCTGTCAGTCACCGTTGCCTGGCAGGTAATAGGAGGTTAGGAGTTAGTGAGAGATGCGTCATAATGACGCATCTCATTTGTATGTATCTTAGAGGATTCTCTAAGGTATGTATATAAAAAATACTTCGGCCTATTACCTGTGGGTAAATAATAAAAAAGTTTAATGTTTTTTTTAACATTAAGTTATTATTTTAAAAAGGTTTAATGAATGTTTAAAAGAGACACTATATTTTTTAAAATCTTAATTTATACTTAGGAAAAGGTATATAACCTGCATGGAACAGATCATTACAAAATCGTGAGTCATTGCTTATATTGTGAGCTACCAAACTCCTCTTGACACTTGAAGTACAGTAAATAAACATATCGTAGAAATATTTGTATATTTAGATATCGTTAAGTTGAAGTGATGAGTATTGATCTGGCAAACAGACTGCCGAGTTGGATTTTGATTGTGATTAGAAAATATACAACAATATTATGGTGATTGAAGTGTGGGAATTATCTGGAAGTGTAAGAAGGTTTTTATAGATTGTTATGGCATTGGATGGTCTGTGCCCGGACCAAATAAAACAATATTGAAGTATCTATCGTTGCATGAAGGATCTGGGAATAAGTTTAAACAAGCTTAGCTTGCAGTTTCCTCTTGGGAAAATTATAAATATATAAAGTATACAGCGGCCACTTTATTTGGACATACAGTTTCTTTAAATACTTTATAGGTAAAGTTGGACCACCATCTCGTGTGATGGTCAGTGATAATTTGGTCAAAAATGGCATCTGGCTAGACTTCGAATGTTAACTGGCTCTCAAGGCACAGCTGCCTAAACATTGATCATACTCTGTGTTTGGTGGCATAGTTTGAAACTTTGAAGTAACCATGCTGATTTGATAGCTAAATTGCCTTCACTGGACGCTACAGCCATTAGTGAAGTTAGAACCAACTAACTTAAGGTTAACAGCCGATGCTACAACCGTTAGGCTATCTTACAAATTATTTATTTTTTTATAGTTTTTTAGATCTAGCGTTTGATCATTATCTCACTTGATATTTTGTAAGGATGCAGCGGTCGAAAATGTACTCACGCTAGACCTAGAATGTTTACTGGCTCTCAAGAAGTGATGCCTTAAACATTTTTATGTTTGGTGACAGTTTTTATAACTTGAGCTAGCCAGGAAAGCACTCAAAAGTACCCCACCACCAAGCTGGGAATTGAATAACGGGGTTGCATTCACCGGAAGCTCAAGCCGTCGAAACAGCGTCCCTCAGTTTGACAGCTGACGGTCCCACCGCTGAGCCATCATCGCTTCTAAAATTTCTTGGCGTAGCAGTGTTTAGGGCATATTTATATATTGTCTTTCAAATTGTTTTGGGCAGCCAAGGCTAGTTTTCTTGCATTTTATCCAACACCATGTTCTACTAAGGGAAAATAAAATGATTCAACAAAGGCCAAAACGCCAAGTTAACAACGGGACAATCTGCCATTTTAGGCGGGAATGGCATACAAGATGGGCAATATATCCTCCATTTTATTATACAACGACAAACGCAGCGCTCGTTACACCCACTCCTGCGCATGATACAATCTTGCACTGTCCAATTTAATATATTCTATAAGATTGGGTGAATTAAAAGTGCATAAAAATTCAATAAAATACTTAAAGGAAGCAGTGGCATTTTCAAACTGTCGGATATTCGCAGTTCTTTATGAACTATCTTATTGATCACAATTTTAGTTTAGTTTAGTTGAACAAGATAATCAATACCAATGACTAAGAAACATTTCAAATCATTGAACCAACTCCTTAACATTTGCTAAATACATACCCCTATCTTTCCGCCGAGTCAACAAATGCAAATAACCAATGTCTACTATTACAGATCCTTGTTTATTATTCACCTAAGATCGTTATGTAATGATTTTATAGCGGTAGGATCGTGCCTCGTAAAGACGATTATTTACGTCATTCACTACTCACCAGCTTAGCTAGCCACTTGCAGGATAATTATGTGAAGGAGTTTTATTCGATTTTCTTGCGTTTCATTCGCGACAGAAGTGTCTTTGTTTATTGGTATTTGGTTTGTGAGTTAATTTCTTTATAATATTTCTAAAAACTATAATTTTTTCACTAATTTGGCACAATACAATTTCGGTATAAACTTCTAGTTAAATGTTGAAATAAATCATCCATCCTGGATTATACCAAGAGCCCACGATCGCCAGGCCTTCGTTATTTTATAGGAGCTAAAAATTTCCCAGAGCATGTGCCCAACACAGGTAAGAGCGCTCAGAGAGTATGGAGTTGGAATCGTGGAAACTTGGCCAGGAATCAGGTAGTAAAGGTGTATAAAATAGTACTTAAATTTCGAGTATAAGACGAATGAAGTGTTTCTGATTAAACAGGGTGGGAAGAGGTGGGATCCCCTAAGATAAAGTTTCAGTGTCCAATAGGCAAATAGGCACTTAAAATTTACTTGAATACATACAGACATTACGTGACGCCTGTTTTCTGTAAGGTTAGGCAGAGATTCTGGCTTTCAACTTGTCTATCTTGACGCATCTAGTGATATTAATGCATGAACATAATAATCTCAAAGCACCTTCATTTTTCACTTCAAATTTTAGTCGTATATTAACACCATAAGTGCCTTTTAGTGTTGGCTACCTCTCCACCTATTTGTATGATAGGACCAACCCAAAGGTAGGCCCAAGAATAAAAGACCTTAAAATTCATCGCCCGTCCACCAAGTACCAAGTACCTACCACTAAATCATTCATTTTTTTTTAATGTAATAGGTGGTAACCGAGCAGACGGGCCGCTTGATGGTAAGCGATCACCGTTGCCTATGGATATATATCCCACAACTAAATCTTTTCCTTCAAAAATGTCAACGTAACTTCTGTTTCGCATGATCTTAATGCAATGAACTATAATAGTCCTAATACCACTAAAGCTAATAAAGAAAAGATTAAAACTCACCAATTATTAACTTGTAGTATTGTTAACCCTGTATCTTGTGCTAATTGCTTCTTTTGGTCTTCCGAAGGGTACGGATGCTGAAACAATAGTAAAAATGTCTTTGTTAAATACAATATTATATTTTTAAGTAGCCAGGTGTGTGGCCTGAAAAAGAAAAAAAACGCAATTCTGCACATGAAAGAATGTCTTTCTAAAGATCGCTTACTATCGCTACCCATACCACACGAAGAAAAATAATGAAACTTACAATATTTTAAAAAAAAGAACAAACCAATACAAGCGTATTCACACTCGCCCTACACTGTATCGCGGGAGATTTGGACACAAACAATCACAATACAACAAACATCCAAGACCCGATAACAAACATTTATGCTCATCACAGAAATATTTGCCCCGGCCAGGATTCGAACGCGGCTCTAAGTCCAGTTTTCTTATTAATGCTAACGCATCATATAGGTATTCTGAAACCACAATTATCTGTGATAATTGTAATGTGTGATGACAATAAATCAATGATCTGTGTTCCTACCCAGATCTCGAAAAAACACACAACTTTTAACTGCCTAATCAAATAAAATGTAAAAAAACTGTTTATTTTTGTCATAGATTTAAATCACATTTTTAGAATACACATTTTCTATACCGAGAATTCCATAATTCAGGGACGTTTTGCTGATCCCAGTACCAGGGCGACAGCGCACGTCCGACCTAATGTTATTGGTTCGTGGCGCGCGCGTCCCAGGAGGGATTCCCCACTTTACCAGGGCAGCAGGTACCAGGCGCAGGTATCACGTAAATTATTCACTCGCCGGTCCCAAGGTTCGTTCTATCGGGATATAATTTCTTGGAAAAAGAAATGTGTATGAAATAAGTGAGGTTTCGTTTGGGGAAGATGTGATGATAAATTCAAACCCTCAGAGTTTTGAATGTATTTATCTTAGGAATGACAATTTGCAACGCTATTTTAACTGTTATTTTATATCAATATTTTTTAATTAAATTATATTTTCAGCACTGTACATATCTGTATATTTTATGTTCGAATTACAAATGCCTCGGAGGAGCAAAAGCATCAAAACAATTTTGGCAGGAAATTTTCATGGAGATCTAAATTTTATTTTATTTTCCAAACTGTGATGTTTTATCGGGTGTTAATCCATATTTAATGTTACAAATGTGTACGTTTATATGTTTGGATCATTCTTGCTCTCATTACAGCAGTACGGCAAAACTAAACTGATTAAAATTTGGCACAGATACACAGATCGTATATTGAAATTTCACAATCTGAACTTTTATGTGGAAAAATATGCCTACGATAACAGGAAAACCGTAGTTCACGCTGCTGAAACCGCGGGACATATCTAGTGTTATATAATGGAGAATTATTAACCGTTTGTTGTCTCTGAAAGTGCACGAGTGCAACTTTACTGCGTTATTGCTCCCCACAACTCAAACTAAAGTTAAATGTCCTAAAAATTTAAATCAATAGAAAAGGGAAGGAAATTTCGAGCTAATCATTCAGCTTATTGCCCATGATGCAATAAAACTTGAAGATTTGTACACTTGACACGGACATGAAATACCGAAAAGAATAACAAGAAAACAAACAAAAACATTGTCATAAATAAACCCTGACCTTCTTGCAAAGTTTTGCCGTGTTCCGAAAGCTCTATGTTTCCAGCTAACATGTCTACATACGTACTATAAAAAATAGTATATAATATAATATAATATAATAGTATATTAATAATAGTATATACTATAAATAATATAAAATTTAATGTATTATCGGGATATTTACCATATTATATTTTATTTGTTTACAGCACAGTTACGTCACAGTTACATGCGCCATGTTCACGATTTGAGTAACCTGAAGTTTCTAAGGGTAGGTGTTTTTTAAGAGCAGACAAATCTATCTACCCTCTAGCTTTCAAGTTTGTTGCGTTTAATGGTGTTACCATTGTCAATATCACAAAAATCACTCAAAAGTCGATTGTGATCTCGATACTTATCTGACGGTAAAAACTTATTCAATAAATTTATTCGTTAATCTAAGTTCAATTGTTATTGATTAATCTCACTGCATTTTGTGTAGGTAAGTTGCCAGTTACAACCGCGTAAACAAACTGTAACGTTAGCCATCGAGTCTGCCAACGGAGTAAAACTAGTAAACACCAGCATAAACCGGTTTTAGATATCCAATATGGCGGAAAATGATTCCATTTGTGATTTGATTGAACACCTCAGAATAGCCGTACTCGGGCGGTATGTTTGTTATTGTTCTATTGTCGAATCGCACTAATGCGTTCGATGCTTATGTTATATCTACAGGAAGGCCAGTTTACGTTTAATTTACCCAGTGTTTACGCAGGACGAGATGAATATACCAAACTTTATGGATAATAGCTGTGGTTTTTTTACCTACCTGCCTGCGAACGAAAGATTTTTTGAAATCTTTAGTTAATGTAACAGTAGGACTATAACGAGTTCCCAAATGAAAATATACACGCTAGAAAGTGTGCTAAATTTCACGGAAATTTTGAGAAAGAAGTTTTTGTTTTGTTTTATTTTTCTAAGACTGTGAGGGGAAATTTTGATAAAGAAGATAGTGTTTTATTTCATTTTCCAAAATGAGTGTTTCTTCGGGTGTCATGTGTAATAATGGTGGGTTATCAACCTTTAAGTGTCCGTGAACGAGTGTAGGAAACTGCCGAAATAATGGCCTGAATGGCAATTTTCACTTTTTTGTTTCTTTCTGCAAAGTCCAAAGATGTGCGAGGTAGGTAGGTTTATTAAAAAGGTTTTTTTTTTAATTAGTAATGCATCCACAACTTTCCTTAATGAAACATGAAAACGAAGAGTGAGTTTCTGGCTAAGCTTTGACTTTCACTCTGGCAAAATGCACATAAAATGCAGAGCCAAAAAGTAGATAAAAAAAATCCTATTCATAAGGGCCGTGTTTGACATTGACATCGGCCATCGAACCTCAACATTTTTTCTTTAATTTAAACTTCTGTCGACAATCGAAAGTTTTTAGTGGGCGCAGCAAAAAGTGTTCATCAAACATTTATGAAGACCATTAAAGGTGATCTCAAAAAGGGAGAAATGATAAAGACCCGTTGCTTTCGGAGATAGTAACGGGATTGTCAAATTTATGCTTAACTCGCAGTTTTTGTACTTATTTTGAAGTTTGAATGTACCGTAAAGCTATCGCTTTTTCTAAGCGTTGATTCCTTTTCAGATTCAAAATATTCTTAAGTGAGAGATATCTGCATACTTTAACGCGTTCATTCTTTATCTTATATTACATAGATATTAATCTAAACTAATATTAGTAATTATAAAGCTGAAGAGTTTGTATGATGGTTTGGTTGAACATGCTAATCTCAGGAGCTTACATGGTTGGGATTGAAAAACTGTGTATCCTTTTTCATCACTAACCGCGGTTAAAACGATACTTTTCATCATCATCATCATCATCATCAATCATCACCAAACGGGTACAATTGTTTCTAGTTCGAAGGTTCAGATTATTAAATTTATAGATTTTTTCTATCGTGTGACTAAAAAGGAATTGATTGAAGAATGACTAAATAACTTTGAACAAACCAAACCATCATATGGTTTGGTTGAACATGCTAATCTCAGGAGCTTACATGGTTGGGATTGAAAAACTGTGTATCCTTTTTCATCACTAACCGCGGTTAAAACGATACTTTTCATCATCATCATCATCATCATCAATCATCACCAAACGGGTACAATTGTTTCTAGTTCGAAGGTTCAGATTATTAAATTTATAGATTTTTTCTATCGTGTGACTAAAAAGGAATTGATTGAAGAATGACTAAATAACTTTGAACAGAAAAGCACTTTTGAAAAACTGACTCCCAGTGCATCAAATTCAAAACTAATAATTATTTTACCCATATTATCCATTACCTCCAACCGCGGAGTTTGCGAAATCCTTTTTGCAATACATCCATCCACCAGGGCATCATAAACAGTATGGAGATATCAAATTTCGAGCGCGGCTGCTGGCCGCCGAATAAATCACGTGGAGGCATTAAAATCTCGATTGCTTGTAAATCGAAATTGAGAGAATAACTTAGGGTTGCACTTATATGTATTTGCTCATATGCTGTCAATATTTCAGAGTTGTTAAAGTGAATAATATATCCAATTGGACATATTTTATTATTGTCTATTGATATATCTATTGCTCCTTATACTAAAAATTAGAGAGTCCGTGCGCGGTTTTGCTATTCCGTGGTTATATTAATCTGAAATCTTGGATATTTGCGTATATTAAGATGATAATAAAATACGGGAAATATTACATTTGCAACCAAAACTAACATTTAAGCTTTTAATACAATGAAAATGTTGGCATCCTTAACTCATTTTAAGAAAATCTTCGTGATATACGAAAATAAAGTTGCCAGCTATAAATCGAATTACTGTGAGCAATCCATTTATATTCAGATGTATGGGGGTGATACTCGTTTCGGTAAACACTGATATCGAGTGTTTGAACTATCTTCATGACGAAGATGAATTGTTAAAACGAGTATAAGAAAATGTCTTACGTATTCACAATATAATTCTGGCAGATTTAAAGAAAACCAAGTCGTTGATAAACTTCTCCTTTTTTATAGTCGGTTAAAAATTTATTCGAATTCAGTCCTAAAATGTTATTGGTTATAAAATATATATGTAATTGGTTAAATGTTATGGTTATTGATTTATGTACCTTATTTATTTAGAATACTCTTTATTACCAGACAGATGCACCTAGACAAAAGAAGGAAGAAGGGTAGACCAAAAAAAGATGGAGGCACATTTTCAACCATAGATTCAGACCAGGATAGATGAGGAAGAGAAAGGCCAGGGAAAGAAACGTATAGAAAGGTTTAGGGGAGGCCTACGTCACCGCATGCTGAAGCGGCGACGTAGGCCTACCCTAAATCTTCTGGTTCTGCTGAATAGCTTAGCATAAATATAGGTATAGACATAATTACAACAGTTTTTTTTATTTTCATTTATTATCAATATAAAAATTACAATAGTGATAATGTTATAAATGTTAGTTATGACAATATACGTAGAGTTTGATAGAGTAAGTAGATGAAATAAAGGCTATTATATATTTTTTTATTATATCTATTTAACAGTTTGCAAATGTAACTATTAATAAAACATAAATCACTTCATAAATATTTTTACATTCGAGCTCCGTCAAAAAGACAAAAACATCCTTCTCAAATATTCATCCCACATGTTTCGCGAAAACCGAAAATTCCCTAATGATATGCGAGCACAGACATAATTCTTTGCCAGTGTACGACGTATTTTACAATTTTCCCAGCGTTCGGTGTTGCCATAACAATAATAATATATTCACGGGCCCCGGTGATTTCCGGACGTGTCGTAAAAATAAAAATCATAGCGTCTCACAGGAGAGGGTTATCTTGAAAAAAGTGGGGAAAGTGAGCTATTGACTTCGCAGTTGAAATACCGAATGGGACTAGATTTTACATAGCCGGCTTAGTGCAGCTCGTTGCGTAAGCTAAAACGATTACCAGTCGGCGAATCATTAATCGTGAATAAAAAGAAAACATACTACATACTTGTGCTCTAAAAGTGCAGTCGATTAAAAGTGTAATTTAATATTTCGACGCTAAAATAACAAGTACTAAAATCATGCCCATTATACAAAATAACTTACTTCAATTTTCCTACGGAACCTCGTGACTCATCACTCGCGTTAGTTTCCAAATGGAGTGAACGGTAACACGGCAAAGAGCTTGTACGCGTGATGGATTAAATTTTTCGGCACCGCGACGTGACACTCGGATTGAGCTCTAAATTATGCATCCCTAGCTCAAGTGAGAATCACGAACGCGAAAATAAGTTTCCGCCTGTACACTACTAAAACACGACTACATTACACAAGATTTATTTCGTGACAACACGAAATGACACGAACTTTCGGGCTTAGAAGTAACATAAACATTGAGGAATAACGGTACGGGACTAAAATAGTTTACAGGGATGCCTTGAGTCGTTATAGGGATCGCACCGACCACAAATAGACGTCAAAAAACTAGGGTCCCGAGTACAGAGCCTTTATGTTCCACCAGGGAGACATAAAGGTGCGGAGGAGGCCCTAACCCTATCGAAGTGATGTGACCCGGTGATGGATAGCCCTATCGCGGCCCTGTGCGAGTGTCCTTCTGTTTTGTGCTCTCGCAGTCTCGTTATTTATTTATTTATGTCTTGTTTATGTGAGAAAGTGAATGCGTGTACTATTTTTCAACTTGAATTATATCTATTCTCAGCCGTTGACTGTTTGCATAAAATATGTAAAAAAAACTTGAGTGACGTAATTTAAAACATTTCGAAGCTAATATGATCAAGCTTCCTAATTTGGAAAAAAGTCCAACGTTAGCGCATATGGGCTTAATTGAAAGACACCTGTCAATTCTCCGCGAATCGGGTACATTTTTGCAGGAGCGCACAATTCAATGGCGTATAAAGAATTCAAATGCCCGATTCGGAGTTACCGCGACAGGATCGGCCTAAATTATGCAAAGCTATAATGGACGCGAGTGGCCACTGTTTTAGAGACTAAAATAGTTTTTATGGGACTGTTTTGGATGTTATCGGACTTTCAATGGAAAATGAATATCTATTGACAGCGTTTAATCTACGACCCATTCACTATTGAAACCGACTGTCGAAATCTAATTCACCTGCTTTTCGTCATTGTTCGTCTAATTTGGGGCTGATTAGTCAATGATACTATACTGATTTGACTCTGTTCAGTAACCAGTAACCGTTCATTATAATTTACGATGCTACCATCTCTAATGCTATTTTTGTTTAAAATACTATTTCAAAATTTGATTCTAATCTCTTTCCAAATTAAAAATAGAACCACGATTTGAAATTCAAACTTCAAAACGTCAGCGGCCCATGAATCGAGCAATAGAACAAAGCTAGTAAGACGGTAAATGGCGTCGATACTAATCTGCGAGCCGGAAGCGGCCGGCTTGACGGCTTCGGAAGCCGCAACTGGGCTAGGAAATGAGATAGGTGTACCAACTGTACAACGGTACAACACTATGTTACACCTCCTGCTGTTGTATTCGAGCTTGGTACCTGTTTTGATAGAATTAGGACAATTTGTGACATATAAGCTATGGTGAATTGGATTACGGATGCAATACTCACTAAAGTAAATAGACAACGTACTTAGTCTCTGTATCGCATGCGCAATATGCGCAATTATATTTGCAATTTTTCTAAGTGTTGACTAATGCTAGAGTTGTTTAACTGCCACTATACGTAAATTTATGAGTAATAGCTGTGCCTCGCTAGCTTAACCCGAGAGACTACGGTTTTTCCGTTACCGCATTTATCCTACTGGCACACGTTTCCTGGATTTTTATCCAGGAAAAGCCCATGTGACAAATTTCATCTACACCCAATCAATGCACCCCACCAAAATTAATAAACACGATATGTATTAAATTAGTTACATTACCAATAACACTTTTATTTTACTCTGAACATACAATTGGAAATGTGAAAATACGAGTAACAGATAAAAAGAGTTACATGCCACGATAAGTAAACAATAAGAAGTTTTGCATATCAATCGGAACATCAAAGAATACCGTATCATTACCTGAGAGTCTGTGAGACAAACCCAGTACAGATGGCAACACAAACCATTTCCGACAAACAAAACTTTTCTCCTTGCAATACAGGCAAAGACCTCTCCGCTGTCGTACAATCGGTTCACAATGTTGCCAACTGTACGAAATATTATTACTCCAGCGCAAGCGGTAGATTCAAACGATTGAAAATAAATGTAAAAAAGTCAATATTCATGAGGTGCTTGGTACAAATGTTGAATGAAAGTTAGGGATGTAAAGGTTGAAGATTAAGTAAGGTTTTCGTGATTATTATGCATCAAAATTAAAAACGTATAAATCGTTTTACGCGCGTAGATATATATAATATTATTTTTTCAGCTTTTCAGAATCCACAGGCTTATGGTCGCAAAACTTCAAGAAACTTCTACTAATACTATATAGAGTGTTAATTAATACATATTTTGTGGCTTGAAGCTCTCGGGATAACGGTCTTTTTTTTCTATAAAAATTCAGCTTGAGTAAGTTTATAAAATAATATTACGAAGGTAACAATTTTTTTTTTTAATTTTCCTTTTGACTTTACTCAAGTCTTCTAAAAGATAAAGTTAACTTTTGATGGAATAAATTGACCTTATGACAACATTTTGTCAAGACAACAATAAATCACCGAATGGTATTTAAAAATTTCAATATTTACAAAGTAATAGGAAAAACTGTCGCTGACAATGTGAAATCTTTATCATGTTGGTCCAAAATAAAAATGGACAACCCTTTTCCGTGTCAATTCGAGCAATATTTTGCATACGAGTCTTGGTAATAAATAACGTACAGTTGACAAAAACGGCAAAAACCGGGCCATTGTGGCTCCGTCACACGACGCCAATGCCACGCTTAGATTTTAAAAAAACTGGTTTGATACGAGATTGTATTCCCGCCAAAATGAAAATTTACAATTTTGGTTGCACCTGTTGTCAAGAGTGACAACTATTAGAAACACTTAATATGAATTTATATATATATACTACCCAAATTAATATAAGTTTGAATATATACGAGAGATTTAATTATCTATCACATTATCCTGTATGTGGACGTACCGTCGCAGGTATTTGGATTTGGTTCAACTTCAATTTTTTAAATGTATTTATTTGACTTGTAGAAAACATATCAGTACATATTCAGTGTATATTATAAATCCTAGAAGTACCAAACAGCAAAGAAAATAATGTTTACAAAGCTGTATTTTTTTAATAAAACTTTAAAACATAAATGAAATCAATATAAGTAAGGTACTGTTTTAACATATGAAATCTAGTTATTATGACTTAAAATTGGACATGCTTTCGTGAGATCAGCGTTATCATGAAAAAAAATTGAGAAGTAGATATACTAATAATACAGCAAGCGGAGGTGGGTAAAAATAATTAATACTCTCATCCGCTTAGAAACTAAATTGGCAATGGGTACGAGGGATAGCAGTAGGATATAGATTAGGACTAAGAGTATGCCCTTTAAGGCCCAATTCTAAGCAAGTTGACTAATAGCTTAGTGAGCTGGCCCAGCGTTTAATTTTCCAATCGCGACCAAATATATCCAAGGATCTCGGATCAAATCACAATTTTTGCCTGTGATTTGATACTAGATTTCGGCGAATAATTCGGGTAATTTGTTTGGCACTAGTAGGTCTAAGACATCAAGTGAATAACACAATATTTAGTAAATGAATTATTACGTTACGTACATTAATTTTATTGCAAAGAAAAATGTAGATAATTTGCTTATTTCATTAAAATCACAGGATGGAAATAAATTCAAAAGATATTTGAAAACATGATTGCTTGAAAATGCTTTCTATAGTGTATAAGAGTTATTCGATTTTACCAAAAACTTAGAAACTTTTTTCATTATTAATTTACCTATTGAAATCAAACTTTGTTCAATCAGAATGAACCTTCGTGAACTGTTCTTATGCGTGGTATTATTTTTTATGTTTATTAAGTTTGTAGGACAACAAAATAAGTTAAAAAAACTCAATATTATCTATTTAGCAAATCGTAAAGCCTTAAAGAGTGCTGTCCTAAAACAAAAACCAGAGCAAGAGGTAAACTTGTCGTTCGAAGCACGAAAACGTTCTTTTAACAGGTAGTAGAGTACGTTAATACACGACCGGTTCAGGTCGCATACTTAAAATCCTGTTACGAAGCACAGAAGCAATTTGTTCAAAAACGGAACCCAAATTTATTCATTAAGACTATTTATATGTATACTTACTTCTAAAAGTACGTATGATTTGAAACTGGACACCTACACGCATATAACATCGAAACTAATCTACCCATTCCATGAATAAGTGCATCAACAATCAGTTTATCTTACCCAATGTGAGTCGCCTGTGTAAACGTACCGCCCGAAATATTCCGATTCGATTAACTCGATGCCCATCGAATGAATCGATTATTCGAATATTATTTATTCACTGACGGTAATCAACGCGCGACACTGCTAGTATCTATGCATTAAATTCTTTTCGAATAAAGGCTATTAATTCTTTAAGGTTTTACCATTTGCTAAATAGAAAATGTTGAGTCTAATCAACCTGTTTTGTTGAAAGTTCTACATGCAAGAAGATCTTTTAAAAATACTACTAATAAGAACAGCTCATGAAGGTAACATATATACTAATACAATACTGCAGCTACTACAATAACATTTGAGCAATCCACTAACTTTTGTCAGCATATAGATAACTTAAATGTTCTAACCCGCTACCAGTTGGCAGCGTCCCCAAAATGAAGGCTAATTCCAACTGAACAGAATTTGATTCCATTTGCTAATTTATTTGTAAGAAAATGTTTTCGATCAACAATATTTTACTCTATCAAAAATTATCGCAGTAACTACAAACGTTACTGAACTGTGTCATACACCAGAAAAAAATAGGAAGTAAAAGCTTTAAAACGGTGATTAGTATTATTTTTAGGCCGCCATTTGCTAATTTATTTGTAAGAAAATGTTTTCGATCGACAATATTTTACTTTATCGAAAATTCTCGCAGTAACTACAAACGTTACTGAACTGTTTCATACAACAGAAAAAAATAGGAAAGTAAAAGCTCTAAAACGGTGATTAGTATTATTTTTAGGCCGTAAGTCAAGTATATTTTTGTGATATTTTAAATCAACACGCATCAGGATTTGTCCCGCCCCTTCTGCCTGTAAAGACACCTGCGAGCCTCCTACGAATATTTGTGAAGCTAATTAGTTTGTAGAGGTTTTAATCACATATGTTTCTAAAAGAAATAAGATTTATGTATAATAAATACGAGCGTAATTTTAAATACATTAAAATTTTTTGGCACTTAAAAAAGTATTGTCTTACATACTTTTCAATACATTTGCGAGGAAATAAACTTTTGAATTAACCATTGAATATCCTTTCATCGTAAAAAAGCTACCAAAATATACCAGGGACCTTAGCAATCAAACAATACTGCAATGTCATATCGCTACTACCAGGCAAACATAGGGTAGCGTAGCTGTGCAAATGTTTACTATGCGGGGCGCAGCCACCTCGAGATACCGTGGCCCCGCCAATTTTTCTACATTATGTAATCCTGGCGTCTTAAATTATTCAAAAAGCTTTGTTTTCCTGGTAAGAAAATCATTATCTAATAAATCTATCGGCTGGCAAATGGTTGACTATATATTATTTGGTTTGTAGTAAACATATATATTTTTTTAATTAAAGAATAAAAATGTGAATTATACATATACAAAATAATTAAAATTATTAACATTTTTTTTTACATATTGTAATTTAAAAACCTTTATTATAAATATTTCTAAGTTTACGTGAGAATTTGCTTATTTTAGGAAGGCTTGAGCGTTCTTTAAATGATACGTACGGTAAATAAAAATACAAATTTAAAAAAATTACAAGTTAAAAATACGTACGTATGATAAATACGTACGTACGGAGGCTCTTGTAGGGACGTAGTAGTTTGTTATACAAAGTGACTATAGATCTAGCGTTGACCACTACCTACCTCGATTTAATAGTCTGTGGATTTGATAATGATGCTCCTTTAATGGAAACTTAAGCCTAGGACGGGGAATAATTTTGATACGGCTATTAAAGTAACAATTTGAATCAAAGTTCTAGGTCAACAATTTAATAGAGATAAGAAAATGTCTCCATAACTCCCTGTCGCATTACCCACACACGTACACAGCCAGCTAAGCTGCGAACACAAACAGCGGTCGCGCTGGACACCGACGCGCATAAACAGGCCCTCCATCCTTCGCTTGACAAATTCCATATCTAACCGATATCGATGCGGTGTAAATCATCACAGCCGACTTCACTGAGTTATAGTGTGAACGCGGCTTTATTTTACAGCGATATGAGGGATAGTATTCATCGTCCGAGTTGTTACTCGACTCAACCGAACTGAGTTGAGGAGATCTTTTATATTGAACCGCTAATATTCGCTTTTAATGACAGATTTATTTGCACTTTTCAGACGGTTAACACTATTGTGTAACTGTATATCTGATTTATCTGCTAGAATAAGTGTGAAGTTGGTAGATTTTAAATCATTTTAGCAGCATTAATATCATTCAATAACTGCAACAAAATTTATCGGTCCGTATATCGGATCATTAATGACTCTGTATAGTTAAACAATGACAGTGTAAAGACCGAGTTTATAATTCAAAAAAATGCACTATATCTGTCATATGCATTCTTTGATAAAATTCATATGGGACTACCTCTGAAGTATAATCTATCAAACAAAAAAGAATCATCAAAATCGATTAATATTTGGCGATGTGTGTTACGGGAAAATATACATAGGTATAATAAGCTTACAGTCGAATTGGGAATCTTCTCCTTTTTTGAAGCCGATCAAAAAGGAGCTCTGAAACGAAATTAATAACGGAAATTGAAGAGTCAACAGCAATGAAATCGTACTAAGACAATCTTGAGTCGAGTTATCTCTACTATGAGCACTTGAAACTTTTTTATTTATTTTCAATACTGTATGCATAGATCTAGCGTTTGACTTCTATCTCGACTACTTGACGGCGCGGCGCAGTGGTTAGTGTCATTGACTTCTGTGTCTACGGGACCCTGGGTTCGAATCCCGGCAGGAGCAAACATTTGTGCGATGAGTTGATGTTTGATGAGATGAGGATGTTTGTCCCAGGTCTTGGCTGTTTGTGTGCTGTGATTGTGTGTGTCCATGCCACCCGCGACACAGGCAAATCTAGTGCGAGGGTCTGTGTGTGCATAAAATAACAAAAAAAAATATCACTTGATGGTCACTGACGATGTGGTTGAAAAGAGTCGACCAATGATCTTGTGAGCGTAATGCATGTGCACAGTGGCGTATAGATTGCTCACATCAACGAAATGAATGTTCTAGTATAATTCGGGTTGCTGCAGTTCTGTATACTATAATTATTTGCGTTTTTTGGTAGTTGCTACGGTAAACCGAACCAGTTCGTGAAATAGAGAAAATAATATTTACAATTATAGGAAAGTAACAAAGATCACTAAAAGTCGTATGTGTGGCTGAGCTGAGTCGAGTCGGCTCTACTATGAATACGTAAGCATCACTGAGTCAAACATAGATCGTGTGCGCATAATGCGTGTTCATAGCGCGGCTAGGCCACGCGTGTACATCATGCATCCATTGTACACATTGACGCGGTGAATTTATAAATGCGGTTGCATAGTTTTGTGCATATATTTTGTTTTGACTTCGGAACTGTGGCTTACAGAAATGACATGTTTGCGGGGATACTAAATAAATAACTGGGAATTGTGATTTAGGATGTGGCCTTTTTGTATTTTGTTAAGAGCAAGTGTAGTGAAGGTTGTAAAAATTGTTAAGCATAGACTTAAGACTTATTCTAGAGTACTAGCGAAAATATGATTATATTATTTTATACTGTCTGTAGAATAAAAAAGACCTATAATATAAAAAAGTAATAATATATATTTTCTATTCTTTATAGATCAAGACTTTGACAACTATATAATTTGGTGGTCAGCGACGATGTGGTCGAAGATGTCATCACGATCTAGACCTGCAATGTTTACTGGCTCCCAAGTACCTACTGCTGCCGGAGCACACTATGTATTTACGACGATAAATAATAACAATAATTAACGACACTTATCCCTATTTGTCAATAGTCACCTAACACAGGGTCAAAAGGCGCGTGCGAAGGCGGGCGCTCCGCCCTAGCCTAGGGCTCCGCGACATGATTATGGCGGGGTTGGAGCGTCCGCCACGCCTTGATGATGAGCAGGCGTGAAGGTAAGTTGTTAGAGGTTGGATGAACCTTGGACATGATTGAAGTGACAATATTGTTGCGATTTGTTGGAAGAACGATTTTGATATCCAGAAATATATAGAAAGAAAAGTAAATATATGTGTAGTATATGAATAAAACTTTCCTTTATGCTTTATAAGCCTTTTATCTTTCGGCAACTTTCTCACTTGATGACTGACGAGGCTGGGGTCACGCTCGAACTAGAAAGTTAACTGGCTCTTAAAGACAGCTGTGATAGTTTTTCAAACTAGAGGGTTGTAGCTAGCCAGGCGTGTACTGTGAAGTATACTACCATGCTGTCGCTTTCAGAACGTTGTTTCATGTTAATATTAAAGAAAATACTTCACAGAAAGATTATGTCAAATGTACATTATAGAATTAAAATGAGATCTATAGGAAAGCTGCTTAAAATTTCATGATTTTACTATTAGTAAAAGATTGAACGGACAGGCGGACAAAATGAACGAGGTTTCTTGACAACTTTCTTGCTAAATTTACTGACCTTAACAACATCTTAAGCCTAATTTATATATCTATCAAACATCAGACATCAAGGCGACTATCAAGTCATGTCCGATTCCTCGGGCCGATCGATGTAATCCGTGTCCTAAGATGCCAGGACACGTCGCCCAAAGCATTGCTGCGACATCCGATAAATCAGCCGACCGATCGCCCCGACCAGATCGCACCTAAGTAATGGCCGCTAGCCAAGCCAGTCCGACTAATTACCATTGTAATTACAATCTTAAATTTGAAGAAAAGGTTAAGTATCTGTAAACGACGAGCTTAGGAGGTATACATCATAATGGATACCTTTTATACAAATTGAGCGTTACAGTTAAACACAAACAGGAATTAGGAAACAATCACATTGTTAAAGCTCTTCAATGGATGGCCGCGTACAATTACAGAGCACAAGCCGAAAATGAGTTGAAACATATTTTTTTCTAATCCCTTCCCACGCGCAAAGCTGGCCAGAGTCAAAGTAATTACAGGTTTAGCGCCGTAATAACATATCGCTTCAATAAAATTGTATATCATTTCGTTTTCCCGCGAATGCGCCGGGTGATTAGCGCGGCCATCTTGTGGGCGGAGACACCCGAGGCGACACGATCTCCGATTCCATTTTCAAAAATAACACTAATCGCCAAATCGAGCACGCGCACGAACAACGCGAACGTGTGTTTTTCAAATTGGGAACGAAACGAACCTACTTTCCCGTTATTACCGGGCAGGGATTTGACTACTGTCACTTTTGACAGTTGTGAGTGACGTTTATAAATACCGCTAGTCAAGTGCGAGCTTGTTACGTTGGGGACTTTACGAAATGTTTTTATTAAGACAGGAGTATTTCGATGTCGCTGTTTCTGCGAGTGGATACTAATATTCGGATTGGTTTCAATTAGAGTCGAGATTCGAGTGTCTTGTGAGTGGCCGGCCGGCGACGTAGATGAGTGCATATTGAAATGTCAAAAATGTGTGTTCTTTTCTCTCATTTTGAGGCAGTAGCCAATATCCTTGTCAGGGGTGAGAGACAGGCCCGGTGGTCGGTGTGGTATGAACGGAGATGAAATAGAAACCGCCTGTTTTTTACAGGAAATGGACGTGAAATTGGAATTTTCAATTTCGTTTTAGTCGGTCATTTTGTGTTGCAAATGAAATGGGGATTCTGTCAGCGCGAAATGAAAACGTTACATTTTTGTTGAATAATTAAAATACTGAAAACACAACGACTTTACTAGACGCTAACAATGTTTAAAATTCAATTCAACTGCGAGAACTAGAGTAAAAGAAGTAAAAATGTTAAACAGGTCAAAAGCTTTAGAGATATGAAAGTCAGCACAGGACCGCATCCAAAAGTTTAATCTAAGAAGCGAACGGCGAATCAGTCATTCATATTCATAGTGGAAACGGCAAAGGCTTTCACGAAAATAGCTTCGTTCCTAGAGGAAGCTCGGATGAGATGCATGAATATTAACACGCTTGTACCAGGGCGCAATAACTATATTAGAGCTAGCGGCGGAGCGTACACTGCATGCCAACGGTAGGGGCACGTTTGAAGTTGCTGCGCCGCGCTACGTTCTGAAATTTGACATTTTGACAGCTCTCCGACGTCGGCTGCCTTGTCTCCCCTTTACACCCACCGGGGTGTTCATAGCCCCATCCTACTCCCGCAATAATAACATTACGTATATGAGATTCCTGTTCCTGCTACGTCTGACTTCTGATATGAATTGTTAATGCATCGGTAATTGATATTATAATTTTGATAGACCATTTTGTTATAATGGCGGTGGCTTTTAGTATAAGAGCATCTTTGCAAGCAAACGTGTCATGCGATATTGCTTTTACAAAGGATCCTGGGGTAGTTGAGCCGTCTATGAGTGTCATTGTTTGTTTTATGGGATTCATTATTCACGAAACTGGAATATATTGTACGGATTCAAAGCGTTGAAGCGTATGAAAAATGTATTTAGAAGTCATGTAGGTAGTACATGAGTATACTAAGTTCGCACTGGCGGTCCTTGGCCAGCATGGACCTTGCTGCTACGGCTAATGGGATTTTGCGGATAGGCGAGTGGACTGTTATTGATGTTGTAGCTTTTAGTTTAGAGTTTTCAAATGCGTCTGATATCTACCAACTGATTTTATTAAACAATAATCAAGACAGATGGCTTAACCTGCCCTCTGAAGAACGGAAACACTGGTCACTGACGAAAATTGATCGTGATACAACCGGTCATGCTTCTTTGAGGTCATTCAAGAACTTGGCTCAGTGTATAAATTGCATAAACAAGCCAATCTACGCGAATTTCAAACGTATTATGTTTCAAGAAAATATGCATATTACTTTTTATCTATTCTCTGAATAAAGCATCTTTGTTACAGATTGTGAAATGAGTAATGAGTCTAACGACAACTAGAGCAGAGCGTTCATGTCAAAAATCTATGCAAACCTTTACATTTTAGTGACATCGCTCCACTTTGCTGACATCAATGAAAATTACAAGACAAAAAGACAGATTGATGGACAAGAGCGACAGGACGGACGACATGCAACTTTTAAAACTACATTGTCACTTGACTGACGCAAAAAGAAACTACGATAAGGTTTAAAAGTCGTTAAAATTTCCGACAGACTACATGTGCTGACTAATCACTGTCTAGTCTATACTTGGAGGTTTAAAAAAACGATTTTCAGAGACAAAACTCTGCACCAACGCTGTCAATCGAGTATTCGTTGCAAGTCCGAAAACGCCCTCTAAAAGCAATATAAAAACTGTATTTAAAGCTTAAAATGGCGCGACATTCAGCTTCATCGGTTATTGTAGTGACCCTACACTATTCTGGCTTGATAGGGGGAAAAATGAGGAAATACTGCATCCATTGTTCTTGAGCGAACTTGTTGATTGAATATTGTAACAAGACAGGACAGGAGATTGAAAAGATTGTTATTTATAAGCCACAATGAGAGAATGTATGTATAAAGTATTAAAGCTAGCTACGCCCCGTAGTTTCACCCGCGTGGACTACGGGTTTTTCGCTACCTCAATTATCCCACGGGCACCATACTTATTCCAGGATATAAAATAGCTTATGTGTCATTCCAGGGTACCTATAAGCTATCTTCAATTCAAATTTTATGCTAATTCGCTCCTCAAAAAAAAGATAAATAACACGTAAATGTGCCAATCGACCCACGTGTGAATTGCCGCTGAACTTTATATATGGTGTGATCGTAGTTGTACGTAAACTCCTCTATTTGAGAGGTGCTATATTATGTAGAGATAGAGGATAATATGTAGTCTACAGTGGTATACTGTAATAGATAATCTTTACCTAAATCACACTTCACACTTATAAAGGCGAAAGTTTGTATGTCATTTGTATGTTTGTTATTCCTTCACGCACAACTGGACATACAGCTGGACATACGCCTCCACCCTCCACCATTGATATCCAGAAGGACCGGTTGGAAAGGCCCGCATAAAGCCCTCGCCTGCTATATTAGTCACTGGTCGAATAACACATGTGCTACTTTTATTCCGGAAAAAGTATACTTTCCGTGGGATAATTGAAGTAGTGTGAAACTGTAAACCACGCGGGTGAAACCGCGGGGCGCTATTAGTTTTTTATTCATGTCAAATTCAATAACGCCAAACAAACAGAGTAATGAAAATATAGCTGACATAATAACTAAAAATCTTTTTCCGAACGAAAACGGCGGAGAGCTGCGCCGCGGTTTTATTCACCGCGAGATATCACTCGCGCGCGTAAATATCAAATTTTATTGACACTCGCGCCGCGCCTGACAATTTTTTTGCAATGCACTGTAAATATATATGCTTTTACGAAAGCTTTTTGTGTTCCTTTACTGATTTAATTATTTTATTTGCATGCATCTTAATTTACGAGCGATAAAATTGCATGTATTGTAAAATTGCATGTATTGTTGATTAGTGTTACATTACTTAACTTATCCACGGCCGCAAGCATTTGTTTTGAAGAAATTGTTTACTTGTTTGTTGGTGTCGACAAATCAGCACTTTTTCAAATTAGGAGAGATTATTTGATTTACAAACTGTATTAAAAATATGTTGATTTATTATTATGATGATTTATGGGCGAATATACGAGTATAGAGAAAACTATGACTATGACTATAAATAATAAAATATTTTTCAACACGAACCCGACTTCTACCAACTGCTACTATTGATAACTTATATGTGCTATAGCTTAGTTGGACAAAGCGACAGGACGGTATTCTGTAGTCTTGGGTTCAAGTCCCTCTAGCAGCCGATTTTTTTCCTTCAAATATTTGAACTGAAGTTCTGCCTAGCATGATGTTAATGCGATACGCAATAAAATCTCTTAACTAATATGTAATTGAATAACCTAAATTAGAGTTGTCATTTGTCTAAATTACAGTTTTTTCATACTGAGATCAATATAATCGTTTTACACAGCGGTATATACGAATACCTACGCTGTGATTTCTATAATAAAATCATACCCGACCGACAATAGTCGATGTATCAAACAAACGAAACGATGATCTTCTACCAAACAGCTGTCAACCTGTTTAAGTTACGAGGCGAGCAGAAATCGACAAGAGGCTGCGCACCAAAGCTTTGATTTACAAAGGTGGATGGATGTAACAAAGCGTAGCCCGAAGCGGGCGTGGAGAGAGCGCCTAATCAAACGGACTGTTCACTTTGTACTTAGCTTCTTTGAAGTCTCTCGCTGATATGATGCCCTTGTAGTGTACACTAATGTAAAAACGTCTTGTGATTTAAATTATCTTACAAATTATTAAACTGTTATTTTAGTCAAATTGAGAATGTTCATAAACAGCAACCGTCAATAACTCTGGATTCATGAAACGAATTAAAAAATGTCCACACAACATAATAACTATTTTTTCTGTAATCTGATATTTGCGATATAATTTATAGCGATACTCATTATCTACAAGAAAAAATGCATTCAAGTTTATGCAGGCACATCTGAAATTTTTTTAACAAAAAATGGAACCGGCTTCATCACTCAAAAGTGTGAAATAACTTGTTTGAAGTCTGTACCATGATACTCGTAGTTCACAAAAGTAACTATCATCACAATATTATGCTCATGGTACCGACTTCGACAAGTTATTTCACACTTTTGAGAGTTGAAGTCGGTTCCATTTTTTGTTAAATTTTTTTTTACCCTTTTCAGTAACCTTTGCTACTCACGGGATCAATTGTCATACGATCGAATTGAGTAACCTCCTTTTTTTAAAGTCGGTTAAAATACATAATTATGTTTTCATTTTTAATATTTCAATATGTTTCTTCATTTGTGTAGCCTCCCTGTCAACTTTGATATATGTAAAGGAAAAAATTTAGTAACATCAAAACATAAATACGAGAATGCTCTAGATTGAAATAATACATTTTCAACAAATAATAATAACAACAACTATGAGTACTATATATTACTACGGTAATATTATCTATATTACCGTGATAATACCTACTATAGGTACGTATGCATGCAAATACACTTCTAAATCAGTATAAAGACTGCCTATGTGTAATTTTAGTTATTAGTAATAATCCTATACAATCTCCAGGCGATCACTATAGAATAATAGCTATTACATTTCAATTGGAGCCTTCTAGTGCTAATCTAAATTCAAAGACAAAAGGGATGACATTACAACAACATTAATAATACTAGGTATCGGTTCGGTACTGTAAGAGCGCGTGCACAGTGGCGGCGAAGAGCGATAAACCCAATCAGCGTGCGCGACGTAAAGAGGCGTGCTTGCTAGCGGAATTCACGAGCACATTAACAATTCGCTGTTGCGATACCGGTGTGGTCCAAGTTTATGGATGAAGGGGTTGCGACTTTTGCTACCACGTTAATTAAAGCTTAGGATCATTAGTCGATATTTTTGTAGTTCTGATTTTTAACAACCTTTTTAATCATGTTATTAAATAAATAAAAATATCCAGGAAAACGTTTAACGAATTATGTCGCTCGATGCTTGTGTGAATATTGATACTATTGTATTTAGGAAATTTTGCTTTGCTACTTTATAAGGTGATTTTAGCAAGTCAAAGTACCTATATTAGGAAAAAATTGTTAAATATTATTTTACAAATTGTATCAGAATTCTAATTCCGTCAGTCAGCCACATGCAACATGGGTGCTCAATATTTTTGGCCAAGGCTGTCTATGCGTTAAAGTCTTAAGTAGAAAATTTCTAATCAAAGCTTTTTAGGCAAAAGTGATAAACCTAATTTATATGGAAGTTTAAAGATATTTCCAGGTTGAAAGGTCTGTTTGAAGAAAAATGCTTATAGATGTATTTTAATTTTGAACTGAAAGCTGACTTTGACGTAGTGCTCTTCTGGTGACATATAGCAACGTTGAACTTAGATTTTTGTAATTTTGACTATAATTTTCTACAAAATTATCACACCCGCCACCTCTCTTCGTTTACGCCTATCAGACCTCACTGTGCCAGGCCCGATAACCCTGTCAGCGGAGTGACGGAGTGCGCGGTTATCGCTCGCATTGTCCGCGCCATTGTTGGGCGCCCTTCGACGTCTTCATGCCGTCGCGGTGCCGTAGCATTGCAGCTACTAGTGTGAACAAAGCTTTAAATATAGATATTGATTTCAGGCGGGGTTTTTGTACATGTCAAAAATAATAACTTATTGTCTGTAAACTTTTTCCTTATGATCTATTGCACAAACGAGCACATAAAGAAGTATAGTGCTTATTGATTATCGGAAACAATTACTATAGAATCACTCTTATAAAGGTTTTTCGATATCAATTACAACAATAGATCAGTTACATTGAAACACAGAAATACGTAGTACCTTTAAGCAATACGCCCTAAAGTCTTGGCCAATCAAGTAAGAGACATCTGTCTGGCCTTCAGCCAATCACAAATGACGTAGGTTTGCTAGGACGATCTACTTGTCTATATGTGTACTACCATGTATTGATTTGTCTGAGATTAGAAACATCTCAAAGTGAGACACACAAGCTTTCAAATAATGTTTCTAAATTAGGAATTACTTTATGAATATGTACTGATCTTTCGATAGATGTAAAAGCCGTGATAGAATCGAGTTTTCATATGATAATCATTAAAATGGCGCATGTCACTTTAGAGTGCGCCCTGTATGCTAACATTTAATAATTTTGACATTGACTTTGTCGCTTCGTCATTGTAAGATAGTAATGGTTTTGACTCTACTGTTCAATCAAATTAACTAAAATGTTATTATAAGGTTTTATATAGTTACGTTATGGACAAATTAGTAGGGTAGTTTTAGGTGAAATAAGTCGTAACGTAATTAGGTGCCGACTAAAACCGCATTTAAATAAAACTTGTCCAATATTAGAGATAACTTTAAGTAGTTATACAAAACTGATTTTAGGACAAATAGAATAAGGCCATTTCAATTTTTTTTAAGTCGATAATTGAAGCTAGTTTGATGGGGTATACAATAGCAGAATTATAAACATTAAATTATCATAAAAAATTGAAATTCGGTACCAAAACCAATTCAATTCAAATTCAGAATGTACCGATTTGAGACACGTCTAAACCTAACATTTTCTATGCGGTTGTGGTAGGATATCATGAAGTGAGATGGTGGTCAAAAATATTTGAACAATCCGATACTGTAGACACTAGCAAGGCTCGCCAAATTAAAAGTCATAAAACGACTCAAAAACACTTCGGTAATGACCGAAACGACTCAATAAACTGGCGGCACATTAGCCCCTAATAGCTTCGCGGACACACCCCCATATTTCAAGCCAAGTCTTAAAATTCCGGCGCGCCTGCAGTTTTCAGTCTAGACTCAAACTAAAACGTGCTAAATTGCACCTGCCCGAGAAGTTTACTGCATATGCACATTAAAAATGCAGTCATTTCAGTTACGCCGTTTTACAAATTGGCCGTCGTTTTGGGGGACTAGAATTTGAGTTATTGCATTCATTTTTTGAGATTGGATTATGAACTGTTTAGTGGTATAATATGTAAAATAAAGCCATAATAGATTTGGAGTTGTGAGTTGTGAGTCGGCACTCAGATTGACCCACGGTGGCTCAAACGCCACTCTCGATCTGATCTTTCGTCGTAAATAACATAATATCAAATACTTCAAAGCATGGTGGTAGCGTACTTTGCAGTACCACCATGCTAGTAGCCATATAGCTGCTACAATTAAGTTAAAAATCTGTCAGCAATGAGAGCCAATCAATATTTTAAGTCTCACGTGATCCCATCCTAAACCATCGTTAATGACTATCAGGTAAGATAGTGGTCATAAGTAGACCTATAAATGAATATAATAATTTGAAGAGCTTGTAACGGAGTTTTCCTATACAACCTTAACGTATCACCTACTCCGTGGTCATACCCTGGATGGGTAACAGCTAGTGATATTGTTATCTGTAAGCATCCGTGCTACGGAAGGCATGTTACGACTTCGGTAGGTATCTGTTTTTCATCTCAGTATAAGGTATTTTTTGATTAGAAATTCTCGTGAGTTTAGACATATTATTATATAGATATATTATCTATTATGCGGCTTTACTCATGTTTATAGTTGAAGTTTCGACCTAGGTTTCGGGCATGTCCGATGCCCATCCTCAGGTGAGTTTGCTTGCTCGATCACAAGCTCGATCGCTGCTAAATAGCGGCGACCATGGTCACGCTATCTAGCAGCGTAAACTCTCTTTAAATACATCCGTATATAAAAGCCGGATAATACATCTGTATTTATAATCGTACTAATATTATAAATGCCAAAGTTTGTGTGTATGTTTGTCACTTCTTCACGCCCAAACGGCTACACCGATATCGATTGATTTGGTATGGAGATAGTTAAGCCCTGGATTAACACATAGACTACTTTTATGCCGAAAAAAGAATAGTTCCCGTGGGATAATTGAGGTAGCTTCTAGGCAGGCGTGCTCCATCGTAGACCGCATCATCACTTAACATCATGTGAGATAGTGGTCAAACGCCTGCCTATTCTCAATAAAAAAAAAAGGTAGCAGGAAAAACATAATCCACGCGGGTGAAACCGCGAGGTGCTACTAGTACAGTAAAAGGTCGTTAGGTCAAGTAAGAGGCACTCGGGTAGTCTGAAACCTTTGGCTTTCGGCTGACCAATAGTCAGCCGAAGTGATCCGCCAACCCACATTGGCCAGTGTGGAAGGCACGTGTCTTATGTCTCATGGCTATATGTAGAGTGAAGGTTTGAAAACCCTGAATGAATAAGAAATAAAAATTCTAACACAGGTGGATCGTAGGTACATATGTATGTGTGTAGATATATGTTACTTCTTATTGTATAAAAGCGCAACTGAAACCGCATACAGAATGCTATTTGTTCCATATATACTCATTCACCCTTATATTGGACCAATACCAGGAAAATACTGTTTGTTTTACTAAATTAAAAAGGCCACATGTGGCCTTACAAATAAGGCCAGACGCGCAGCATTAAATTGTCATTAGAATAAGGCACAACCCTTCTTGTCAAAATAAAAAGCTTGTTCCACCTGGTCCCTCCGACCGCCTTACAGAACTGGTGCACAATTCTATTATGCAGCCATTATATAACCATCACGTTACAATGACATTGGTTCTTTTAATTTGCTGTAGGTATATAAAAACTTGATCATTGATACTGATGTTACTCCTAGAATTGCGATTGAGTTGTATTCCAATATTATAGGATATCTGATGAATATAAATTTAATTATGCTTACATAGTATGCCCCCGTCATAAAGTTATTCTTTCAGTGCATGCTTTCCCATGGATAAATAGGAGTCCGTACGTGAGCTTCTAGTTTAAATAAAATTGTATTTGATATATTTCATTTATTCTTGCACGCTGATGTTTTGCACTATATCGGTTTATAAAGATACCAAATCATTTCGCAATTTTAGTAGATTGGTAGGGTTTAACGCAGTACATAAGCTGTCACGTGGCTGTTATAGAAAGCTAACATTTGAGACATTATGCTCATAAAACATTTGTGTAATACTTTTAACATTTTAAATGCAGTTAGCAGAACTTCAGGTATTGAAATAAATTAATATGCTGATGGGTATATATTCATATATGTCAATCTAGACACGTGCGAATCTGCTTCAGTATAATCAAGAAATATTTGTTAGCCATTGTATTTTAGAGACGACTCGCACAAAACGTCTAAAAATTTGGATAGTTGCATCTCATTGGAAAATTACCGTAATCAAAATAGCAGAGCTGCCCTCAATCCTCAGAGACGCGTCTTGGCTCGACAATTATTTAAAGTGTTAAGTTTAAAGAAGTGAAGTGCATTATGAAATGGCGGCAGGTGCCACCCTGTGGGGGAGGAACGGGGAAGAGAGAAGAGTTTCAGGCTAAGTAATTGTTTCATGGACGGAGAAGTAGCCACGGCTGATTGTTAAGGGCTCCAATATACTAAAAGATTAAAGTAAGATCTGAAATTTCGAGGGCTGAAAATGTCAAAAATACACGGTAGTATATATTACCGCTTATAATGTAAACTTTTATGATAGAAGTGGCCGTGACAGTTTCAAAACATACATTATTTTCTACTTTTCTATGAGATAAATTTAATTACTTAGTCCCAATTATTTACTCCCAACTAATAACCATTAACAAAGTAACCCAGCTCAGTAAGGCTCTCAATTCTATACTGCGAAAAAAACTCTTACGGTGTTACATTTTTCCAGTGGTGCCTTATGGCTGCGAGTCTTGGACTATCTATGAAGATCTTCGTAAGAGGCTAGCAGCTTTCGAGATGTGAGCTTATCGCTGCATGCTTCGGATAAGCTGTACTGATAAGATATCATACTTCGAAGTTAAAAGAAAGAAAGAAACCACATTTAAGTTCTACAAGCGATGAACATTGACAAGCCTACTCTGATCAGAACCATCAAACAGATAAAAGTTGCATATCTGGGACTGGTTGATGGAAAAATTGCTGCAAAAGACGCATGTGAATCAGAAAATTGTCGTAGCTGCGGAACATAAGGCAGTGGACAGGAATCAAAAGTGTCGATGAACTGTTTAGGTCTGAACAAGGAAAAACTTAAAGAGCTTAAGAAATAATAACTATTAGTACTTTGGATGCTGTCGAAATAAATTTCCAGCTACTCCTATATGTTTGGATCATCCATAACAAGTTAGGAATATTTTAACGCCTTTCGTTTTAATCTTTTAACATTATAAAGTTAGACTATTCCCGTTCATATTTTACAGGATCCTACTATACCTACAGCCATACATCTGGAGCTTGGTCTGTTTTAATACAAAAATTATAAACAGTAAGGGTAATCCACCGCTGTAAATACAGATACATAAATTACCTCTGTTCGCAAATAGTTAGAATACTGGGAAAATCTCTGTTTCTCTCGCTCTATATAAATCAACATTAAAGATGGCATGAGATTACCAAATATAAGCAATATTCGGATTTTTTATTATCTGCAATTTACAGTTGTGTCTCCTTCCATTACCATAAAAACAATATTTTAAAGGTATAAAACCAATAAGTATTATGAAACTAGATGTCGCCAACAATATTCATCATACGTTTTTAAGTGATAACAATTTAGCGACTTGCAGTGGTGGTATGTTCAGACCAGATAGTTTTTATAAAATCTTTTGTTCACGGACTCCAATACAAAGTATTATATGAATCGTACTTCACACAAATCACACAAAAGTTGTAAAGTTCCCATACTGGTTGTACTGTATCTCCAGTCCTTACTCCGCAAATCCGGGCTGACGGAGCCCGGGCCAATTCCGCTAATGGTGCTTAAACTCTACTTATACTCCGAGTTATGAACTTGCGCAAAAAAATGAGAATTCCGAAATATACCGCTCTGGCTCACAGCCTTCGAGAATGTAATGAATTAGGTTTTTAGCTGATGGAATATTAATATTTTATTATTACAGTCGGAATTTCAGAAAATTATAATACATAATCATATTAAATCCTGCTCAGCTATGAGTATATGATCGGGACATTATAGGACGATCTTCAATGGCCTTTATGTTAAGACCAACCGCCTACTTTGACTCATTCTCTAGGAACACTAAAGCTCGGCCACTGAGAGAATGCTTTTCATTTTCTGTTTATACTCCCGTTTAAATGTATTATTTTTAATGAAAAATATTCTTTTGATCAATTGCTAATTAGACAAATTTTAGTATTTAAAGCTCATTTTCTTGAAAGTCCTACATGTCGAATAAAATTAAAAAAATAACACTTAAGAGAACAGTTCATGCAGGTTAATTCTGATTGAATAAAATTTTATGACATTTATTACTGAAAAAATATTTTCGACCAACCATATTGTTCTTTTGTCAAAAATTCTCGCGGTTACGACTAATGCGTTTAAATTGTGTCTTACATCAGAAGGAAAAACGTCTAAAAAATATGATTAGAAATTTTTTTTAGCTTGTAAGACATCTGTGAAGTACATATTTGTAATATTTTAATTCAAGGCACATCGATCGATGCGACGCGTGACCGAAATGCTGGCAGATATTTGGCTCAACGAATCAACATTGCAATCCAACATGGCAATGCTGCTAGCATTCTGAGCACGCTCCCAGCCGGTAGCAGTTTAGAGCCTGATTTGATTTATCTATAGGCTGCTAATAGCTGGTAGATTGCTCAAATATTATTGTAGTAGCTGCAGTATTGTAATTAGTTATTAGTATTTTAATTTACTAAAGGCCTATGACGGAAAACGCGCACTTGAAGAGTAAACTCCAATCCTTAGCAACATTCATCATGAAAGTAGTGGAAAGAACCACTCCATACCCGAGAACTGTATTGCCCCCGTAAGGCCGCGTCGGGTCGACTATTGATGGAATGGGGTTGGTGAAACCCATTATGTAACGCCAAAATGTTTTCCGTGGTAGGTTTAATCATCTCTAAGATACCATTAAGTGGTAAAAATACCAGCAAATTCCTTCCAATTATGATTATTATTATATTAATACGATTATCATGAAAATTTTAAACAGTTTATCTTGTTCTTTTCTCTGCATGTCATGTGCATTTAAGAAAATACTGAAAGTTTAATGTGCTTCAACTTTTCTTGGGTTAGCCATTTTGTTCCGCTTTTGTTCAATCGTGCACTTTCCAGAATATTTAACGGTTAATAACCTTCCATTATTATATTGATACCCGAAAAAATACTCATTTTGAAAAAAAAAAAAAATCTAATTACTTTCTCCATAAACTAACCCGTCGCAACCCAACGTTGCCAAGGAGGTTACCGCAATTATTTAAGTATACTTACCAAGCCTGCAGAACTTACGTGTGATGTCACCTCCTCAGACAACCGGAAAATAGGATATCACTTACCTGCAACAAAAGTAATTATAACATTAAAATCCTTTTTATTAACATCCAAATAGTTTTGTGTTGATACAAAAAGAGATCGTCTTGGATATTTGAAAGAAGAATGCAATTTATGTAATCTATATTCTTATAATTTTTGCTTCACTTGGTTAGCGTATCAAAGATACAATTCCTAAATAAATAACTAAAACTTTAGAGAAAAGACTTTAGAAGATCTATACCAATAAATATTCAACATCATTTATACGATATCTGTACAGTACGTGTTTGCTAGTCTGTGATATTATTTAGTTCGCAGATTTTTACAGGTGGTGGTAGCAGTTGGCGGTAACAATATTATTTGTAAATTTTTTCATAGCTCTAGTGAGGTGGTAACAAGATCAAAGGTATTCTCGCTCGTGTTAATAGACAATCAAAGATTTGGAACAAATTCCTAAAGTCCCAATAACCATCGCCATGTCATAAAACTGCAAATTGCTCGCGATAAATGCACTATGTGACGTGATCTCCCAGCAAATTATGTTTTATTTTTGTCATTTTTGTTAATAATCAGTGAAACGATAAAAATACTAGCAAGGCAAAGCAATAATAATGAAGACCGCCCAATTAAGCCCTCTTATTTGCATGCTATTACGGACTATATTCAAATCACAAATGTCAAATGGACCAGAGAAAATCCCAGGGATTATCAGGAAGTCTCAAGGGTGGGTTTGCGATACCAGGCGGCCAGGAGAGCGAGGCGGTCAGCGCCAATCGCACGCGAGGAATTATCTCGCGGCCAGTCTCTAGTTAATCGCCCGGTCGCTCTGATTAGCTAAGCCGTATCTGGCCCCATGGTATTATGCAGGCACAACTGACCTCTTGTAATTTAACAGTATTAGAACTTACGCAAACAATGTAGTTTCAAGTGGTAGACAGTAATCAGTAATACATTGTCAACAAAATTAAGAAAAATAAATTTCCATTGATTGCACAGTCTCGCGAAATTGTCTGTGTTACTGGTTTTGCATATGTAGGTGAGTCACGTGATATTTGCTATGACAAATTAAAACTGATTTTAAAAGAGCGTGATCTATAATACTGTTACCCTAAGTACTGTGAGTCCACAGCCTGCGGGCCCCGAGATAGTAGCGAGATAAAAACCAGCGGTGAATAGCTATGAGGCCCTCACAGAGGATTAATGATCTATGGTAATATCGGAATCAAGCGACAGTCCACTAGTAGTAGTGGGAGAAAAGCGGTGTTGCGGAAATAGGGAATCAGAGACAAAACGGAGTTAAAGAGATTATGATCGCTGGTACCGATTGATACCAAAACAACTATTTTTTTGTTTGGGCTAGAATAATGAAGATTATATTCTACATCGTATCAGTTCTTTATCTTTTCGAAAAAAAGCTTACGCGACAAATGTTTTTTTAATGTGATAAAGACATATATGATAAAGAAAAAAAACGGGAGTTACTCCATCATCGTCAGCGTCGTCATTATCTCAGCCATAGGACATCCACTGCTGGACCTCCCCCATTGATATACATCCGATGATCTTTGTAAGGTCGTCTGTCTGTTTGCTTGTTGTATTTCCCTTTGTAAGATAGACAGATAGATCCGAATGATATAATAGAATCATATGGCTCTCTTCTTCCTGTTTTAGTATAATAATATGTTAGTAGGTACCTAAAATAATACTTTCATTGTTCACATAATGTCAGTGTGTCCTTGTTTACCTACCTTCCCGTAATCCAATCAAGCACCCAAAACTACATGCCACTAAATTCAAAATCGGGGTCACACCGCCCATAGCACAGAGGGATGTATTTATTTAATTTTAATAACACATTTACATAGACAAACACCGCGCGGGTGCGGGCTACAGATAATGTGTATTTGCATCCATGAATTATCGGCCAGGTGCCACTCGACAGCTCCAACGGTTTATGCTAGCCTGGTACATTCGACAAATAATTTTGCGTGTTTTAGATTAATTTAATAAATTGAAACTACGTACAAGAAATAACACTGATAGTGACAGCGATAACAATAATTAGCGCAATAAACCTGAAAGAAAGAGGCTAGACAAATTCATCTGCTCCTACAGAAAACTTATCACAAAAATTTCAGAGCCTGCCGGTTTTTAGCAATCCTACTCACGTATAGTGTTTTTAAGATGTTCTATGCAAAATGCATCCTCTCTTTCAATCTGTCCAGTAATGGCAGTTTTTTTTTTGTCATACAAAAGTCGAGTCTTTCAGCCTTTTACATAGTAACACTTATAGTGCGGTGATGTAAAATAAAAAGTTAATTACGTGTATATATTTAAGTTAGCTTAAAATAATAGTTATAAAAACCTTTACTATGTGTCTAATACATAAACCCAGTAAGGGGCGCAAACAACTACATTACGAGGAAGTTTGTGAAAAAGATTTTTGAAATATAAATAGCGTCAACGTCAAAAATGAGTTTTACTAGTCAATAGTTGCGAAGATTTAAAACAGTATTCACAATCCAATCTAATACAAGCAAAAAAAAAAAGAAATTCAATTCTCGAGCAGAGAACAAAACCAACTCCGCGTTTCTTTGTTTAATTAACTGAATAGTATCGAAGTGCTCCTAGAGAGAAAGTTCGGCGTAATCATTTACCCCGGCCTTATTGGATTACCCGTTCTGTCGTCCACACTTGCAATCTCGCGAACAAAACAGCAAAAGCAAAGTAAAAAGACGGCAAACACTTTCAGAGTTGGCCCGGCCCGGCTGAGTCCCAACTTTCACAATCTAGATATATGGGAGAGTTAAGATGTGCATCTAAATAGCCTCTGCCGCGTTGGTACCTAACTTTAGATTACTTGCACCAACTTTGTTGGGGTTAGTTTAGTAAGGAAAAATTCCCTTGTGTAACCCATTCTCTGTGAAGCAAATTTACTGCTGAAGTTGGATAGTGCTGGAATCATATGCTTAATACGCAAGTGAACTCGAAAAGTAGAATTCTGCAACGGAGTATGTACCAGTTTTCTTATTTTTTTTATCCTTCGGCCACAAACAGCTGCAATATTTGCCCACCAAACTAGGCAAGCAAAATATTTCAGAAAAAAAACAAATTGTGTGAACGTGTCGATATACTTCATACTTAATATACTTCAAGTCGCGAGTGAATAGGTACCTTCTAGGTTTGCGTGCTAAATCCTAGACAACGTCATCACTTAACATCAGGTGAGACAGTTGCCAAACGCAAACTTATAATTTGTAAAAAAAAATACTGAGATGTCAACTGAGAACTTACAAAAGTACTAAATTTACCAAAATCGTAGAATACATTTCAGCTCAACATTAAATGAAAACATTTTTGGAAAGAATCAAAACCGGGATTTTTGCCCCTTTTCTTATTTTGGAATGCGGAATTAAAGCATTTGGATAATAATTGTTGTTCATAAGTAATTAATATGTAATGTAATTCATAAGGGCGTCATTAATTTTTAAATTGAATAAATAATTTTGACTTTGAATTTAAAAAAGGAAAAGATTTGGATAAAAAAATAATGAGTTCATCCAAATTCCATTTTGTCTATCTGCTAATGAAAATTCATTTTACAATAAATTAATCAGTAACGATTCCAATTTAGATACAGGTTATTTTATGAAATATAATATAATTACAATGTAATTATACCTATACTTTGCCCTACATATCACTTCACTGAATTGTTCAGACAATGCCACTAGAGGCAACCCAGCAAATATTTATATTAACAATACTGTTTTATGTAGGTTTCATATATTTCGATATACAGAAAAAAAATATTCTTACCCCTAAAGGTTAACTTCAGTATAGCTCGGCATTCGGTTCTGCCATTATTTTCAATCGTGTAAATAACTGAATTTGTTAGTTTGAAAAGTTCTAGATCTTTACATATAACGAGAACATTCAACCCTTGTACCACACTTCAGTAAAGTGTTTCACACCCTCCCCTAACTTAACAGGTTAAGACATCCCGTCCACTGATCTCGCTTCAAAACAAAAGATGGCTCATAAAAAAGGGTAAAATGTACCCCTCTCGTCCACGGCGGCGTCCATAAGTCGTAGGGTTCATTCCTTATTACCTATTCATAAAGTAAAACACTTTGTCCGACCGTCTATTAGGGCCTCCCAGATGGACATTCGGGTCTAACAATGAATTTTTAAAATGGTTTTTCGATTGTGAGAAAATTGTGTTTTTCTTTTTAAAGAAAGGGTTGTTTTCAACCCAACAATATAGTACACAAAAAGGTTGCATTCGAGGCTATCGTTTTACTCAGAGTTTGGAAACAAGTAGTGTTTCGTGAATGCAGTAGGTTTCTTTTCTTATTTACACATTCATTTTACACATGGAGTGTGTAGTCTGTGAGGTTGCTCTTTTACTTTCCTAGCCAAAAATTTACTTTAGTACGAGCTACTTTAGGAATGTATTACTATGTATGAAAATGAATAAAGTTTGTTTAATATTGTGAAAATTGATTGATTATAGAAGTTATTTTCCAGCAAATATCACATGATTCCTAGCCGGTTCTTAGATAATAATACTAGGTAATAATACCGTATGGCCATTAAGTATGTAAAGGTCGTACATTACGTTAATCTAGTAAATGTTAAAGAGCTTGACACATAAAAACGATTAAACTTTCAGCAGGTGATATATAACAATATAACAGCTCGCAATACAATTAAAATAAAAACTTATAGTTCATTTAATATGCAACGACTCAATTTTATAGCCTTTTAATAAATGTTAGACATGTTTGTGCAAATAAAAATGAAATAGTGTATGCGAAAGTCGTTTACAAATATTTAGTAATTAGTTAAGTTCTTACTTAAATGTTAAGTACCTATAGGTAGTTTAAGATTAGCCAAGACGTAACGAGTAAGGGCCGGTTCTTTGAGTGATATGGTAAGCCAAAAACGGGTAAAAGGATAAATTGTTTGTTAGCTAACTTATACGTTTTTTAAATCCGTATTTAGACGACTAATTGTCAATATATCCACCTATTGGTCAATATTATTAATCACGGCTGACGAAATAAGGTTTTTATAAGAATATGACCAATTAATTGTCTTTTCAAACCTCTTATGTATCTGTGATTATGGATCAAGAAATAATTCCTAAACTGTTTTTACGATTGTAATTGTATTTATTTTTAGATCATCATCATCATCACATCAACTATAAAACGTCCACAGCTGGACATAAGCCTCCCACATCAATCTCCATAGGAACTGGTTAGAAGCGGTTGGTTTTTGAATATAAGTCTCTTAAGGGCCAAAGCACAACATAGACAGTCGCTGTGACTCAGTGATGAGTGGTCAGTCTTCAGGTTAGGTCCCCAGGGCTCGGGGTTCGAATCCTAGCCGAGGCAAATATATTTTGCGATGAGCTTAGATGTTTATCCTGGGTTTAGGGTTTCGATAGGTTATAAATAAAACAAATGAGAAAGAAAGCGGTGCCGAAAATCCGCTTTTTTTTCTGCATATAAAGTGCAACTTGCCTAATCAAACCAACTTGATCGCTCAAGTTAAATTCCATTAAGACATTTACTCTACAGAGCATGTCAAATAAACAAACATACATACGCTTGAAAAGCATAACCAAGGAGGGTTCAGTGTGAGTGTCGTTGGGTACAATAAATTTGAATTAACCTTTAGCCATGCGAATCTAAAAGAAACACAGTAAAGACCCATCTTCAGAAGCAATACATCTTTGCAAATACCAAGTCTTAGGGAGTGGGAGGGCACAGGTGCCTTGTCACATAAATACGGCAAACCTACCCTTTTTAATATACCCTAGATTTGCAGCAACACAGGGGGTGTTACCGGCAGAGAAGTATTCGTAATATAACTGTGACACTTTGATGCATTAATCATACGCGGGGATTTTTCCCAGGATATTACTTCGTGAATTGTAATTGAACTAGGGATTACACTAATATTATAGAAGCGAAAGTTTATCTGTCGCTTGTCATTTGTATGTTTGTTACTACTTCACGCTGAAATAGCTGTATGGATTTGCATGAAATCATTAATATGGAGTGGCCTATGTGTTATGGAATAAGACATAGGCCGCGAATTTATTATAGCAACAAATTGACACCATACTTCCAAGTCTCAACTGCTGATACAAATTATTTCAATTTTCTTGTTAGCTACAGTTACAGTATTATACAGAATAGTTTGTACGTTTGTGGGTTTGTTTGTTAGAGGTACTTTCTGGTACTAAAGAACCAATTTTATAAATTCTTTCACCAGTGGAAATCTGCTGACGAAAAACAAACTGAAGACATGTGTTGATTTATTCGCGTTCATTAGATAAACGATTTAATACTCGGTTCTACCACGCTACTATCACAGGTTTTAGTATTTCTATGTAAAAAGTTCCGCAGCCATATAGGTCTATTGCCGAAAATTAAGACACAATAGCTGAGTCCGATGCTCAAAATGTCTTCCATATTGCGTCAACTTTTTCCTCTATCATAAGGTACCATTCTCTCATACTAAGGGTTAGTGGGTAGGTATATTTTACGCAATTTACGAAGCATATAGGTAAGTAAAATATGCATCCCGTATCATGGTATGTAATCCAATCTCTGAGGAGCGTACGTGAGCCAAACAGAACAGGCGGGGTCTACGCGGATAACGGCGAAAGGGGAAATTTGTTATTTTATAAATGTTGTTCGGAACTTCGGACATAGTTTTTTCTACTTTCTATATAATCTCATATTCATAGATGCAATACATAAATATAATTGAGTAGAGAAATCTTATTTAATAAGAAAGTTCAACCCTTCATCGAGTGATAGCGTATGGGTTTTTGAAAAATCATTATCTAATAAATAATGATAATACTAATAATATTAATACCAAGGGAAATCATATACTTTATAAATTTTATTATTCGTATATTATAAACAAGACATAATTTTGTGTGTACTTTAATCGTAATAGAACCCATGATACATTTTAAATCATGCCCTAACAACTCTCTGATAACTCTCATATAAACTCTGTTGAACGCAGGAAGCTGAGATGTCTTTTTAATAATATGTATTAAAGTATACCTCAAACGTTTTTAAATTACCATTAATACACAAACAAACCATACAGCTACCACAAATTTAGAGATTTTTGAACAAGTGAATTGAAATTATATAAATGTATTTACAGATTCGGTTCAAATAAAACTCTGAGTTAGAGATAAAACTGTATTCAGATATTCCCCTCAATTGATAACTGATATGAATATCTTATTGTAACACTAAAGTAGCTTGGCAAAGTTATATACGATAAATTTATGATTTTTCTAAAATTAAATTCTACTCTCTCACTTACCCCTGTATCCGGCAACCCGATTCGTGTCCGAGAGATTATGAACTTATCTTAACGACCCTTCTCTCCCGGTCACCTCCCCCTCCATCCCTTGACCCCGATGTCGCGATATGGGCTGGCCAATTTTGGTCAAACTACACCTCTACGATACTTGTATACTTGTTCTTGTTTATGCGTTCCTAGTACTTTGGGGTCGTGTTTAGGGATACCATACATAAATTATAATATGAATGGAGTTTATACTGGCAACGTAGCTGGAGAATTTTCGAACAGTAGAATGTGAATTATCCAAGGCAAAATTTCGTCTGATGGAAAACTGCACGACATAATTAAAAGGTTATGAAAGCTGTGAGCTTTTAAATTTTCACCTGAAATACTTTAACGGTTGGAGCGATGTCAACGGATACATTTAGATAAACTTTTACAAGAAATATGCTGTTGCATACATAAATGTCAGTTTTTTGGTTTATTTTTAATTTAATAGTAATAGATAGATTTATAATATTGACTTGCAATCAAGGTGAGATGCTTGACAACCCACTTGATTAATGATTTTTTAAACTTGAAATAGGAACTACGTAAGCACTAGACAATGCCCAGTATTACTGTCACTGTCAGTTCTATTAGGATGTTTTTCAGTGAAAGCTCACCCAAGATGTAAGACTGACATCTAGTCAACCCAAAAGCTGATCGACGACCAACACGTGGTAGTACAATACTGCCAGAGGCAGAGCGGTAATAAGAACATACAATTGAAAAAAATCTACTGAGTCATCTATAGATACTCGAATTTAGACATGCTTTAAAAAACCCGATGCGTTTATTAGTTGAGTTCAATATTGCGCTGCGATCTTATACGATCAACCGCGTACTCGTCGAAAATGCAAGGTGTTAAACCTTGGATGGGTGACCGCTATATGAATTTTTAACAGAGCGTTTCCGTGCTTTGGGGGCCAGGTTAAGCCTTCTGATCTGGTAGTAGTCTTAGGACAGACGTTACGCCATGTGGGAGGCCTTTCGGCAGCCTGAATTCTCTAACATTTGAATGACATACTGGATTGGTGGTTTGTGGCCAAAACTCATCTCTGAGTGAAAGACCCATGTCCCAGCAATGGGCATGAGACGTATTGGCTGATTTCATTTTTTTAAATATATAATTCTCAAACTACCTTCATTTACCTCCGTAATCTCCTTATCACGAAAGTAAGGGAAAAGCAGCCCTCCTCATAATTAATACTTAGCAACTCGATACGTGCAAACTTTGGCGAAAGGGTTACGTTGTTTGCTATCGCGGGTTTGGTTCCCGGGGATAGATTACGATGGGTTAACGTACGGTTTACTTAGGATACTTGAGTTTAGGGGTTATTTCAACCCCTAGTTGATGGGACAGGATTTGGGTAGGGTTCTTTAGAGCTTCAATGTTTGTGTTGTTTCATGTCTTAGCAGCGAGTCAAACCAATGATAAAAAACTAATCACACTAATATTATAAATGCGAAAGTTTGTGTGTATGTGTTTGTTACTTTTTCACGCCTAAACTGCTAGATAGGTTTGATTGATTTCGGAATGTGGGAACCTTAAACCCTGGATTAACACATATGCTATATTTTATCTTCTATTTTGATGGTTTTTGCTTGCTACTATAGCTTAGATTGCAAAGCGATAGGACGCTATTCTGTAGTCTTGGGTTCAAGTATTTGTTCCTTCTAAATTTTAACGTAGGTTCCGCCCAGCGTGATGTTAATGCAACGAACCATAAAACTCTTTGGCTTATATTTATAATATAATATTTTCAACTCTGCTCATTTCATACTCAAAATTGAGTTATTTTCACGCTAAGTAAAAAACCGTGATGAATAACTACTGCAGAGACCGTTGATCTAGTTCAGGGGTCGACAATCTACGGATCGCGATCCTCATGCGGGTGTTTTGTTAAAAAAACGCGGGTTCCTGTTCTTTAGGGAATCATTACACATTTTAGACTCATAACCTATAAAAATCATGCAATCGATTTATGACCTACTAACACGTCTATCGCTCTGTTCTTTTAACGAGAGTCTTACAATACTCCAGTCTCGACGTATTATCAGACAAAATTAAAAAACAAATTAATATTATAAGCAAATGAATATTGATTATACGAAAACTTTTGGTGGCTCTTGGAACACTAGAAAATTTGGTAATTTATAAATTTTGGCTCATCTGTCTGAAATTTGTTGCAGATCCCTGATCTAGTTGATCACCTAAGATTGCACAGGTATACCCACTACTAAGGACGTTCCCAAACTTTGATTTTTAACCAGCTTAATACTCCAACTTCCCATTCTCAATAACGCTCCATAATAGACCCATACCTCACACATTCTTTAATCGCAAAATCCATCCCCAAACCCCATAAACGACGACAGAAATCATTTCCTTGCTTCCGCCTTCGGACTTCCAACTACCCACTTTTTAAAGGCACACGCCGGACGGGACACTTGCCGGAAATAGAGTCGAGCTGAGACGGAAATATATAATGGAGGAAGGATGGAAAGAGAACGATGTATTCTGCATATTGCTTCTTGAGAATTGGATTTTGAGTTTGGAACGTTAAATTGACAGTTTAGGTAATAAAAATGAAATGCGTTCTGGTATTAGATTTGTGGAAGGTTTTCTGAAAAGATCGAAGTAAGTTTGTATTGGGTTCATAAGGGTTAAATTTCAGAAATGTAGTTGCAAAATTGTTTATCATTTTACTCCGTAGAACTACCAACAGTATATTCATATATATTTTTATTATTTTTTGATCCTACCACCTTGCTGGGAATTTGATAACGGTGTTACCTTCACCGGAAGCTCAAGCAAGCCGTTGGTGGGGGCAATTTCATTTCGAACGATTAGATCCTTTTCTTGTTTGCGGTTATCAAAAAGAAAAACAAATAGTATCGGTAAGTGAGTAATATTTACGAAATTATTCTATACATTTGTGTAGATCAGAAAAAACATCACCCACAAAAAAGTTCCTTTTCCCGCGCTACGCGAAAACCTTATTTAGGACAAGGGCAGGTCGTAAGTTCTACTTTTCGAGCCGAGGGCAAATTGCAACGAAGCCTGCAGACGAGAATTTATTAATATTGGGAAAAAGCGCCCGTCTGAATAAGGTGGCGAAAAGACTCGTGCGCGCCACAGATAAATGCTGACAAATGATACCTAATGAAGGGATTAATTGAGCTTTTTCTTTTTGTTGTTGCTTGTCCTTATCCTACCTTTGTTGTTTCTTTAAATTCTTTTTTTGGCATAGCGCTCTTTCCGCATTCTGCCAGTGACCACTGTTCTGTTGTTTCTTCTGTATATACATTGTGTTAACATTCATTGTGGTTGCTTTTTATATTATATTTGTAACTGTTATGATTATTTTAGGTGGCGTACATATTCATCATCATCACCTTGGCCATAGAACATCCTCTGCTAGACATAGGCCTCCCCCATGTCATTTTAAAGGGGGTTTGCCCATACATACATGTTAAGATGCGATAAGTGATAGAAATAGTGTTGATCTTATCACAGTAAAATTATAAATGTGAATATTTGTGTGTTTGTTTGTACGTGTGTTTGTTACCTCTTCACCCCTTAACGACTTGTTAGATTTGAATTAAATTCGGAACACAGGTATCATCAATCAATCAATATTCTTTATTACTAAACTAGCTGTGCCTGGCGGTTTTACCCGCGTACATTGGAATGACAGTGGCGCCATCTGTCGAAAATTGGTCGTACCAACTCAGAAACCTTCTTTGGCTCATGCACAAAAAACCCGCTTAATCAGTTTTCATGAGTTTTGGTATAAAAATAGATGTAGCCTTGGAGAGCTATTTTTTTATCCTAGAATAAACATGCATCCCAAGGGATAACTGAGATAGCGGGAAAACCGTAGACCACGAAAGTGAAATCGCGGGGCGCAACTTGTTTATAACACGTTATTATTGCCGACTAGACCACGCGTTGTCGTGGCAGATATAATAGTTTTAAAAAGTTACTGTGCGTAATTTCGTTAAAATCAATCCAGTAGTTTCGGAAACTGGCCCAATCAAAAAAAATCGTGACACTAAATTTAAATTTATGTAGATATATGTGTTACCGGTATATATGTAGATTATGTGTATGTTTAGAATAGAAAATAGGTTTGTTTTCAATATTTGGTCCTTGTGTCTTTTCATATGTCTGATTAATGCCTTGTCAATTTCAACATTACCCGAGAATACATAGATAGATAGATAGAAAACTCTTTATTTGCACACTATTTCAAAACTACACACATAAAGAAAATAAACAAACAAATATAGATACAGTGGTACAAAGGGCGGCCTTATCGCTTAAAGCGATTTCTTCCAGGCAACCAAATACATATGTATATTTCAATTCTACGTTTTCCATTTATCCGACAATTAATTAAAAGTTTACCTTTAATATTGAGCCATGCCTAAGCCAGATTATAAATGTTAATACTAGCTGCGCCCCTCGGATTTACCCGCTTGGTGATGAAAAACAGTGATGATGGTGATGATGAAAATAAGCCTACGCGTAATCCAGGGTATAAGTTATCTCCATACCAAATGATATCCAAATCCATCCAGCCGTTTGGGTGCGAAAGAGTAACAAACATACTTACAAACTTTCGCATTTATAATATTCGTAGGGTAACAAAGCTACAAGCACTTAACACAATTTAAAAGCGAAACACTAGATGTAGTGTAAGTAAAATTTTCCTGATATCCTCTTTTCTACTAGTCCAACAAAACAATCAGGCATGCGTGCCTGTCACAAACTTCGTCTGTGGTCCTACCCCAGCTCTAACATTCATTTCGAGATGTTGTTCTATCCGGCCAAAATATGCTCATAATCCTTAAAGCAGAAAATGTAGGCTATTATCATTTCGAGTCTGAAAACTATCGCGAGTTTCTTCCATAATTGTAATGTAACAAACCGACTAGGACTCACGTGGTAAACACTGGAAAATTACTCTCCGGCCAGTTTCGAACTTATTTGCAGTTCTTCATCTAGGAGTTATGATCGTGCCAGGCGGCGAGCGCGAGTCTATCATTTCTTGCAATATTTTTATTAATAAAATTGTAAAAATAATTTTCTTCTCTTTATCATGTAAAATCTATGATCGAAATTCATTTTAGCGTGCAGACAAAGCAGTAACACTGACATCTCTGAGTCTTTCATACACATGGTGTGTGGAAATCTAATCATACATTCGAATTTAACAATTAGTAATATCCCAACACTGTGAATGTCAGTCAAGAACGTTAAGCAAATCCTTGTTGCAGATATCAGAAGACATAATTTATTGTGTCTATCCCAGCCGTTGGGGCCGAAAAGTACTAGAATGGAGACCACGGACTGGGAAGCGCAGCATAGGACGGCCACCGACAAGGTGGACAGACGACCTGATTAAGATCGCAGGCAAGGGCTGGATGCGGGCCGCTTCCAACAGGTCCTTGTGGAAATCAATGGGGGAGGCCTATGTCCAGCAGTGGACGTCCTATGGCTGAGATGATGATGATGATGATGATCCCAGATACGTCATATATTCTCTTAGTTTATTCACATAGACGTTTTGATATAAGCCTCAAAAAGTTGTCTCTTAAAATGTTGGATAGGTTAAGAAACAAATCAACAAAAACAATAGAGAGAAAGAAAAAAATAATGTGGTTGTGCTGATGGCTACAGATGTCACTAATCCATCTTTTCCATCACAAAAAGGTACTACTCGAATGATCTGTAGTATTTTGTAACCACAAAAAAAGTGTTTTTACCATACTGTGCCTTGATGCTTATTTTAATATAAAAAATATAGAAATATAGATTTATAGATTATTTAATGCAATTTTTTCTTGCCGGATTTATTGTTATTAGAATAAATGGCGACCTGTCTCATCTCTAATCTTGCACCTTTTCTATAATATTGTAAATAATATTAGAATCTATGTTGGCGGCGCAGGCGCAGCGGCGGGTGGTTCAAAGGAGACCCGATATTCCCGTAACTCAATACCGCGCGCCTAGGCATCCACGGAACCAGCTCTGGTTTATGTTTCCCTGGTATCCCTGTTAGAATATCTAATGGAGATGTTTATATTTGATTTTTTGTACGATACGATGTAGTTTTTATCTTTTTGGAATAAAGAACTCATAGCATCTACTTTTTCCTCTTGTCCTTATCCCACACTAGGTGGGATCGGTACAAAATGTTTTTCTCTTCCATTCTCTTCTATCATTAGTCATCTCAGTTGCTCACATCTTTTCATAAACACCATCATTCTTCACACAGCCCTACCTTACGTTCTTCGGTCTTCCTCTACCTCTATATATATATATATATATATCTCATACACATTTATACTAAGTGTTCTTTTCGTTATTATGTTTGTCATAATGAAACGTTTTTGAGTTACACTCCAATAGCTGAAAAATGTTACGTCTACTTGGATGACATTATAATTGCGGGTGAAGAAATCGGTGAACATAAGACAATGACAATTGAGCCCTTGTAATGAAAATGTCACTGATAAGGGAAAAAAATTACCAAAACATGGAACCGACTTCAACCCTCAAAAGTATGAAATAACTTGTCGACGTCGGTACCATGAGCACAATATTTTGATAATAGTTACTTTTGAACTATCTTTTTGGTAATTTTTTTTGTAAGTATGAGAATATGTCGCAGTGGCAGAGCAATAGTAATGGAGTCGCGTTAGAACATCAGCTATGCTGGTATAGCAGTAGCAATTGGATTTTAAGCTATGCAATCACCGACTCCTTTTGCGCGGATTTCTACATTAAATAAATAATATTCCCTTCTAATAAGTTCATTAAGTGGTCGTCGAGATTTCTAGACACACACGTGAAGATGTTATCCACGCACAGCACATTCATCAAACAGACAGAAACATTTCAAATATAATCTTACCCAGCGTTAATCGTCGCATCGCTACAGCTACGCCCAAATCCTCAAATCCCCCCCTAATACCCCCCTAAAGCCGTACCTGGGACGTGTTCCCCAAAGAAATAATATTGAATAACGTGGGACAAATCCTACGCAGCGCCTTAAGCCCTTTCTGGGGGCTAAAAATAATTATAAGTCCGCGGTAATCGGGGAGATATGGAGACAACTCTATATTGTTTTTGGTTGTTTTGTTGTTTTTGGTTAGCAGATCTTGTTCGGGAGATAAAATGACATGATATTGTTAGTCGTTGACTCTTTTTTGGAATGCCAGTGTGCCAAATGCGAATGTGAAGCGGATTATAGAATATAATAGTTAGATTATAGAGGATTATAAGTAGGTAATCTTGATTTAGGTTAGAACTCATTGCAGCAATAATTTCGTATGTACAGATCATTACGTAATATTTGAACGTAGAAATCGATGTGCGGATGAACTTGAATGCATTTGCATTGTGCTTTCAACTGAACTCGATTGAAACAATGTAATCTAAAAACGTGAATTCAATGTTCCATATTTGAAAACGTTCGACGTTCGACCTTTGTGGTCAAATATCTGAATATGGAGCACGGCATTCATTTGTTTCCTACCATAGTGGCCACTGCTGATTGGTAAGCCGCGATGATGGCGGGAAGCACAGGTGCCACACTGTCAGCAGTGGCGTTCCATTTCCCGCAGGCGTAATCGAATGAATATTACAAACGCTAGCTCGACAAGAATACCACCGATATGTAGGTCAAACAAATCCTATTTGAATTTAACGCGTTATTCATTATAAAAGTAAAAATGAGCCTGAAAGACATTTGCTTAGCTGCAGTTGTTTAAAAATGGATTAGAGAGAACTGTAAAGTTAACATTGACATATCCCGACCTACACCAGAACTGTTTTACAGACGCCCGTAATGAAAGCACTTAGCGCTAAGCGAAGCAATTATAAGTAATTTGGAAGCCGGTAATGGGCGCGGACAGCGTTGCGCAAAAACGCGCCAAACGAACATGCTAAAAGCTCCCTAATTCGATTGTCGACGGTTACTTTTTAAACTTCGCAGCCTGCCCGAAAATGCTGGATGAAAATAGAGACATAAATAGAGATGCAACTTAATTCATAAAACGAACACTTTCTTTTTTTAAATCAGCGCTGTTTTAAGACTATCACAGATCGCAATTAAAAGTTGTGTAACTCTTTGGTGTGCGCGAAATTCGGTGAATTTCATAGTCGTAAAGAAAACGGGATCGAGTCGGGCGAATGAAACAGAAATACCGGGGGCTCAGGCGACTTTGCGAGCGTCACCTGAACTGAAGCGGGCGCCTTCTTCGGCCTGGTGATTTATGGCCGCGGATCCGGACCGGTAATGAAATTGCACCCTCCCGCCCCGCCCGCGCCTCTCACCCCACCCCTAGCCAAAATCCATTCTAGAAATTACTACGCAACACTGAGCCGTGCACTTGCGAATGTCTATTCTATACAGTTGATGCTAATGTCTTATTGAGATATCCTCGAATACTACGCCGTTTTTGTAAAACCGGAACTATTGTTAATTTTACTGAAATGTACGCTTAATTGTCTTGTCTCCGACAAGCTTTGAAAAGCTCATTGTCTACGCAATGAAAAATTTATTGCTCTCTGGAAAATTTTAATTGAAAAGCGTCGCTCGGTTCTGTTTCAGTACAATAGTACGGTATAACGGTACGGCGCGCCTCGGTCAATGCGGCTTTGTACCGTTTTTTAAAACTCTCGAACTACCCTCGCTGTTTTATTTATAGCAACTGGCAATTTTTACGCAATTCCTGTGAGGCTGCATGAAAAAGGGAAATATATCATTGCAGTTTAATAATGTGTGAGGAACAATAGACAACTAGAGAGTGTAGCATTTTGTGGATAGAATTTGTGGTCAATATGGGCCGGTATAACTTATTTATCAAATAGATGTTTGATAATTTTAGATAATAAACAAGCACCCATACTTTTATGAGCAAACATTTACTTTAGAACAAGATTTCAGATTGTGTTCTTCGCTTCGCACGCGTTTACATCGACAAATATATTTGATTAGTATCTTACAAAAATAGAGGTTCTTAAAGTATTCTGTTTGCTGCTACATAAAGATTATTGACAAATAAAATCACAATTATAACTTACCTATAGGTACGTAGAGTAGCTTAAAAGTAGCACCAGTTTGATATTATGAATTGAAATAGATTGTTATTAAATTTGTATTTTAAAAAATCTTTGAATATAGGAATATTTTTATTTTTTTTCATTTGTGCAGAAAACCTAGTTTGGATATCAACGAATAAATTATGGAATAAGTTATATATCAGAGGTATGCGTTGCAAGCTAAAAGATGGACAGATGATATCAAGATGATTGGAGGGACGATCTGGTCTAGAAAAGCTACCATTAGAGAAGATTGGAAGCAGCTGGAAGAGGCCTATGTGTCACTGGACACGCTGACCACTGAACCGGGAAACCCGATGTATTAGATTTAAGTTAAAACAATTTACTACTGTGTGTAAAATCATTGTTTAGTATCAGCAATAAGGGCTAATAATAATAATAATATATCAGAGGAAGCTTCAAAGTAGCACAAGTGAATGATATGTTGAAATAGACTATATTTTAAATTGTATTTAAAAAAAATCTTCAAAAGTCGTAAGATTTAACGTGTTTTTGTAGCTTGTGCAGAAAAACTAGTTTGAATATTAATTATAAAATATATGATGCATGATGCGACTAGAATGAATAAAATAAGCAATGAGCATATCAGATGAAGCTTGAAAGTGGTACCCAACGTTTGACCACTATCTCACTTGATGGTCAGTAACGATGTGATCGAAGATGTTATCACGCTAGACCTAGAATGCTTACTAGCTCTCAAAGATTGCTGACTGAACACACTATGTGTTTGGTCACAGTTATTCAAACTTGAGGGTTGTAGCTGGCCAGGCGGGTACGTAAGTACCCTACCACCATACTGGAAGTTTGATAACTGTGTTACCTTCTCCCGTAGCTCAAGCCGTTGGTGGGGATTGAACCAGCGTCCGCCAGATATATAATACGGCCGATAAGTATAATTATATATATTTAACTTTGATTATAATTGGGTTTGCTAAACATATGTGATATTTGTAGGTACTTACCGTTAAGTGCTGAAACAGCCACGCCCTCAGGATGTTGGTTGCGACCTTTGGGAAGATGCCCCGTTTCTTCTGGTTCTTCTTTCCATTGGTATCGTCATCTTCCTCACCCGTACCCTCACCGGAGCCGATACTCGCGTTACTGGCATCGCCTGGGGACAAACCTAGAAGTGAGTTTTTGGTGAGTCAGTGTGACTCGTGACGAGTAGTGGTGAGTTTTTGTGAGACGTTTTTTAAGAAGGTTCACCTTATATTGTGAGTCGTTGTGGGTTGATTTGTTGAGTACAATGCGTGCCAGGTTTGGGTCTTTACTCTTTTTTTAAAAAAATTTTTTCGATATCCTAACAACTAGGTACTACACCGATTTTGATGAAACTTAAATAGCACTTCTCTTTTAAACAAAAAAGAATTATTATTATCGGTTAACAGTTGGCCGAGGTCGGAAAAATCGGTGAACATACATACGAAGTATCAATAATCCTCCTTTTTTGCAGTCGGTTACAAAGTGCTCGTTAAAATTAGAATTACGTTAAATGATTCAAATATATCTTTTTTATTATTTTCTTATTTTTTTTATGCGAAAACAATTTAATGGTGCATAGAATCTTATATTTTATCGCATTAGTTATACTACACTGTTTGTTTTCCGAAGAAAATAAAATATCGCAGGCATTAACAAAATTAAAACCAGATTTTAAAAAACAATTATAATACTATCTTTTCAATTTTTTGTGTATCTTTGTGTTCGATTCTGGATATCCTACTACGAATAGGATATCCCACTATCCCACTAATATTGTAAGGAGAAAGTTTGTATGTATATATGTATATTTTTAATCCTTCATGCTTAAACAGGTACACCAATTTCAAATAAATTCGGTATGGAGATAGTTTAGACCCTGAATTAACGCATAGGCTACTCCCGAAAATAATTGCTGTTCCGTAATATAAAATAATAAGTGTTAGACCCTGGAATAACACATATAGGCTACTTTTATCCCGGAAAAAGTATAGTTCCTGTGAGATAATTGAGGTAGCGGAAAACCTGTAATCCACGCGGGAAAAACCGCTGCTACTAGTAATGTTATAAGCGCAAAAGTTTGTATGGAAAAATATATATTTGTTCCTCAATCACGCTCAAAAGGCTGGACGAATTTGGATGAAAGCGAGTACTCAGTATTTGCATCAGAACTACACTGTAATGCCAACAATATCTTTGTTCTAGAGTCAATCTGGGCCCTTCTCGTCTAATATCAAAAAAGCAACAGACAAACTGCACATAGTCATAATTACAACAACGTGCTAATCGAGTACCAGGCCATCAGCAATCGCTTGAGACGTCTTCTTATCACGCGTCTGGCATATTAATTAGGCGCGACAACTTCTATTTATTTAATCACCTGCCAGTGATTCGTATCAGGAGCGTGTAGTTACTGCTAAATATTCTGCAGTTTTATGTCTTATTAATTCTGAGGACGTATCCAGTTACCCAAGTTATGAAGTGATGTAGATAAGTTGATGAAGTACGTGGAAACTAAACGCAAGTTTCATAATTGCCGAATTAAAGTATGAGTAGGTATGCATTTGTATGTATGTTATAAAGGCCAAATTAACCTATAGTATGTACCTACAAAGGCCATATGGAAAATTACTAGCACTCTTTAAATCAGGAAAGGGTTTCCTTTATAAGAATTATTTCTGAATAATTCACATTGTATTCGGGTACCAGGACCTGCCAGAAGGGCAGGAACGTGAAACACGATAAACAAATTAGTGTGCACTGAGCCGTATCAAATATTCATCGTAACAGGAACAAATCGAATCAGTTGGCGGGTGTGAGCTCCTTCTTATTTCTCCGCTCTTAGTACTTTGTACGTCGTAAACCGCACGATTGTCTTTTTTATTTATTTATTTTTAGGTACTAGATTCAGAAAATATTTTTAAAAAATTACACAGATTTATTTTTTGAGCTTGGTACAAGATTTGACAAGGCCAATTATTATGAGTAAAGTATAGGTATTTTATTGTATTTTTTTCTAATACTAAGTCAATTTATAAATTAATTAATATAGCGGGCATGAAGAACACTGAAATGGCAACTGAAACGAAATATGATTTAGTGTACATTTTTAAAACAAAAATAGCACACTTGCAATATGAAGAGTTAGTAAAAAGGTTTAATTAATATAATTTCTTTTTATGTTCCTCGAGTAGCGTCCACTAGTGATGTGCAAGCATTACGCAACTACGTCACTTATCGATAGCCAACGCAACGTGTCGTCGTATCTCATCCGACCGGTGGCATGCATTGTCATGGTAATGGGGTAGAGTAATAAAATTACTTTTAGACCATTACCCGACCCCCTCGCGAGGGGACAGGGGACACCCCAGCGATATAGGGTGTAGGAGACACAATAAAATGGTTACACTTCGACGAAAACATAGGGATTATTGTCTGTGTAATTGTTTTATACGTGTACTGAGATTTACGATTTTTGAATTCTTTAATTTTATGCTCTTGTTTTTTCTGACTCGATTAGATTTTTTAGGTAAAACAAGAGAATACCTTTCATACAAAAATCATGTACTTTAATTTTTTTTTGACTGTTTTGAATGCGACTATTATTAATTAGTAAAATTAGTATTTGGATATTTCTGAACAGGAAACAGTGGTTAAACAAAAGCACCCGTTTATTGTTCAAAGTTGCTGTGTCAAGGGTACAAATAATTTTAATGATCGCCGACCTAAGTTAGAAGATGGCACCCAAAGAAGAAGAAGAAATCAGAAAACTTTACTTGAAACCTATATATTACATTGCCGAGATTTTAAACTGCAATCACCACTTAAAACTGAAAGCTTAGACCTCAAAAAAACACAAAAACATTAAAATTTTACTCACAATTCGAACTTCAAAGGTTAAATCAACTATCAAGGTTAATCAAGTAAAATATGTAATATGTGTAAAATTTCCTAATTATTAAATTAGCAGGAACTTAATGTAGCTTCCTACTCAAATGTTTTTGGCTCCATTAGTGTCACATGTCGCACTCTGGTCAATAGATTTGATTTTATAGAGAAGCTTTAATTATGGCTTTCTCTGTAGCTTATTGGTGGGTTGATTACTGTTACCGAAAATATATTGTAATAGTAGTATTTAATATGATTTTTCCATAATTTTATCCACATCCTGTATACTCACCGTGTAAAATCAGTGTGCAGTTGCAACTGCAGTTCAGTTGTAATCCCCTAATTCATCTCCGTAGCACGCACACATCCACCCACCCCTAATGCGCACTAATACACCCCAAATGGACGTGTATAAACAGTATTGCGTGCGAAAAGTCAAGAATGTGCTGAATTAACAGAGTCAGATGTGCGGTGATGATTTGAAGTGGGTAGGATGAAAGGGGAAAAAGAGTTGGGATAGATGGCTCGTGAAGTTTTCTTATTACATGAGAAATTTAAAAAATTAACTACATTTAATTTATTACTGATGCAAATGCTTCCTCATTTGCATCATAATGTTTCTCGGGGTCGATTCTCTTAATTATAAAGATACTAGTAGCGCTCCGCGGTTTCACCCGCATGGATTACGGTTTTCCCGCTACTTCAATTATCCCACGGGAACTATACTTTTTCCGGGATAAAAGTAGACTATATGTTAATACAGGGCTTAAAATATTTCCATACCAAATTTCATCGACATCGGTAACAACAAACACACATACACGCATACACACATACACAAATTTTCGCATTTATAATAATAGTAGGATCGGATGTAACATTTTGGAAATGTATTGCCACATTTTATTGTTAATGTTTGGAATACTATTTCATTTGATAGTCAGTGTTCATGTAGCTAATAGTATCACATTAGACCTAGAATTTTGAATTAAATTTAACATTTGAAAACTGGGTCTTTTATGAGATATTTTTAAATTAAGATACGCTTAAGACATCATGCTAAGGTGGGGTTGTAATTTGTGACAGTTGTTTTATATTTTTATCATTATATTTTAAATTTATGTGTAATATTGTATATGTCACAAATAACATATTCTAAGAAATTTTAATATCATATCATACTTTTCTATAAATTGGCTGAAATGTTGTTAAGCAATGACCAGAAAATATTAAATATTAAGTAACAACTTAATATAACTTGAAATTAGAAAACATTTTCACTTCTGTGTGTATGACTAAACTCCGCAGTTTCAATGGCATTGATATCTTGTGAAAGTGCTCATTAGAGGTAATCCATGCTGTTTGCTCCCATGGCTCCGTGATCCCCTGGTCCCATAGCTGCGTGGTTCCAAGGTCCCATAGAGGCACGTGTAAGCCGATTGGCAACCCGACACCGAGAGCCATGTGAGGGCACGCCTTGGGTTGGGGTGTGGTTAGTGCCTGAATTTTTTGTGTAATTGACAAGGCAAACAACGTAGTTATAAAGTTGAATTAAATAGAAATATATTTTACTGAATTTGAGCATCAGATGTGGAAAAAACACCATAACCAGTTCATATTTGTATACGGCATATATTATGTTCAAGTGAGTAAAAAATCTACGTTTCTCAAACTTGTTATTATCGCTTTTAAATATATCCTACTAATATTATAAATGCAAAAGTTTGTGTGTATGTGTGTAAGTGTAAGTGTAAGTGTGAGTGTGTATGTGTATGTGTGTATAATTATTACCTCTTCACGCTCAAACGGCTACACCAATTTCGATGAAATTTGTTATAGAGATAGCCTATACCCTGGATTAACACATAGGCTTATTTTCATCATCACCATCATCAACGTTTTTCATCACCACGCAGGTACATTCGCAGGGCGCTACTAGTTAGCTTATAAATTTACTAAGGCGTTATTGAAACAGTTTAGTAAAAATAAGTTTTATTAGTTTGTTCGATCTTTAACTGCTGTATACTGAATGATCGTCACTGTAGCTTTTCTAGTTTAGTATATTTGTTTATATCTGGTAGCCCGTGACTATACTTGGGCAATTATAGTTCCATTTTAGGAGCCAATTACTAGGACATTCAGTTACTTAATCCAGTGTATATCTTATTTCCTTTGTAGCCCCACGTCATTAGACACACAGTTTTAAGAAGCAGTGTCATTGACACTGTAAGATTTATCGGCATAGTGCAGGGCGCAAATGAATGCAGGGTGTATCGAGTTACGCCAATCAGTCGAAAGTGCGTAGTGATGTCACGGTGTTGCCGTAAATCTATCGATATATTTGTTACAGCACATATTTGATTTTAGTGGGTAAGTGATTTTATATTTGGATTGTAGCAAATTTAAAAATTTAGTTTATTAATATGTTCTTGCATTCTTAAACTAGAATTCTTATATTATAGATGTTGGATTCACTCGAACCATAGAAAAGTCTTGAAGTTACAATAGAGGTATACATATTACAAATATTATAAGTGCTAAAATGACACAGCCAATCTTGAAAGTAAAGATCGGCTACGTAAGCTACATGCTAGGTCACGATAGCAAATTAAAAGCTGAAACCGACCGCAACACATTCTCCCCATCATTGTAGCATGGGAAAATTTTACTCTCGTTTGCTATATTTGAATGGTTACTTTGCATTTGCATGATTTTATGAAGATTAAGGTATCATCCAAGTGTTTTTAAATTCATAAATGAATGTAAACAAAAAAAAGAAAGAATAGTTTCGTAAAAAGTTTGAACACCAGGAGTAGAATTCAGGGAAAAAATTCTAAGTAGGTAAATTATTAATGACGTTTTCTTATATGTATTTTAAAGCGATAGTAGCTCAGCGCGTCGTCTGTCAAACTGACCGACACAGGTTTGATCCCCACCAAGAATGGCTTGAGTTTTCGGTGAAGGTAACACCGCTATCAAATTCCCAGCATAGTGGTACTTTCGATTACCCGCCTGGCTAGCTATCACCATCAAGTTTGAAAAACTGTCACCAAATATAGTGTGTTCAGGCATCAGTCCTTGAGAGCTAGTAAGCATTTTAGGTCTAGCGTGATAGCATCTTCGACCACATCGTCACTGACCATCAAGTGAGATAGTGGTCAAACGCTACAAAAAGTTTATACAGTAACAAAAATGTTTATGTTAAAATATCATTAATGCTTCTCACAATACTCCTATACCTAGAACAGGCCTGCAGGGCTTGTATTTGCATTTTGTTTTTATCGATAATCATTTCAACATCGACATTAACGAATACCGAACTGTCAACCACTAAAACGCGACAACCGTGGCGTCGTAATGCGTTCGCCGATTTGATGGATTGGCTTCTTCAGTCCCTCCTATTTGCAAACACCCTTATCCGGCAGGGAGGACTAATTAAAATTGGCAGATCTCTTCATCGACTCTATCAGAACAACACAGAGACCATAATACATTGGCAGAAATCACAGAATTCGGGTGCAAGCTGTCAGATATTTTTGTAAACTCTATATGTAATGAAATAGAGATGATAGTACAGTGGCATTCTTAGTAGCCCTGAGAAATTGCGTGACGTAATGGCACCGCTTATGAGAAGCGGCTGGTGTTTTTGAAAATTAAGTAATGAAGTTTGGGCTGTCTGTGCGTTTGCTTTAATAATTACACCATCGATACTTTTAACAGTGTAGAAAGGAACTGAAATCTTTTATTTGCGCTAAATTATAGAACAACCAGAAGTTAATGCGAACTTATTCATGTGAAAGATATGCGTATGTTGAGATGGATGTGTCATGTCGTCACTAGCGAGAAAGGGAATATATTATCGGAGTATGCAAATCGCTTCAGCCTTGACTAGTACAGGAACAGGAGCTCACAAAATTAGATAATTTTAGTGATTATATATTATACATTTTATATCATAAGATTGTCTTCTCTCAGCCATGTGCGTCCACTGCTGGACATATGCCTTCCCCATGTAGGGGGGATTTGCCAATACTCGCCACGCTTGGCAGGCGGGTTGGCGAGCGCAGTATGATTTCCAATCCTCAGAAGGCGCTGCTGCCCACCTTCTGGTACGTGGTCCCTTAGTCGACTCTTAAGGCACCCGCGAGAAGAGATGGGGAGTACTATTCTAGACCGGTACCACCACGGCCATAAGATACTACCGCCACTACGGCCACTTATAAATGTGAAACATTTTACCCAAATTTTTGAATAGAATATTTTGAAATTTTTTTTAAAAAAAAATTTTTTGTCTTCATGCATGTCATGAGGAGGGATGAAGAACATATAACAAAAAGAGTACTTAGCATGAATGTGGATGGATATATACCTAGACATAAATCTGACAAATAAGGAAGGACGATGAAGGTATGCAATGGCTGTTTGAAGAATGATATGCTCAAAAAAGGTGTGAGCACTGAGATAACCAATGATAGAATAGAGTAGATGAGAAAAACATGTTGTGCCGACGCCACCTAGTGTGGGATGAGTACAAGAAAAAGAAGATTCTCAAACAAAATTATTTTTATATCTGAAAAAAAATGTAGGCATCTAAAATGTGCTCAGTCATTAATTACTCGTATTTAATTAATTAAGCGTTGGCCATTGTATATTTTGTGGATCCATAGTTAAGATTGGCTAAAAGATGTCAAATATTGTAAACTATCTGATAAATAAGTTAGTGGTTCGTAATCATTTGCATTGATGTACATTCGAGTACCCGCCTGGCTAGCTACCACCCTCAAGTTTGAAAAACTGTCTCCAAACACATAGAGTGCTCAGGCTGTCCTTGAAAGCCAGTAAGCATTCTAGACCTAGCGTGATAACACCCTCGACCCCATCGTCACTTACTATCATGTGAGATAGTGTTCAAACGCTAGATCTGTATCTATATCGACTGGCCGGTTGGCGCACTTGGTAGCACTCTGCCTTCTGAACCGCTGGTCCCGGGTTCGATTCCCGGACAGGTCAAACATTTATGTGCATGAACATGTTTGTTTGACCTGTGTCTGTGTGTGTATATGTATATAAGTATAGGTATATATCAGTCATCAGGTCACCATAGCACAGGCTCTGCCTTATTTGGGACCTGAAGTCCTTGTGTGAATGTTAATAAAATAAAGTTAAAAAAATTGTATTAAAAAATCAGAAAATCGTCGGTAAAAAGTTCCTCTATATCTATATCCATTCTTTTACACTGTTTTTAACGGGTATAACGTGGTACTTACGCGTAGTCGATATCACGATCGACAATTGTTCCGGCTTCTTCCGGAAGCCTTCATCAGGATCTTGAGTGCGGTGCGTTAGTCGTAACGTCCCGTCTCGTACTGTGCGCGTAAGTACCACGTTATACCCGTTAAAAACAGTGCAAAGTAGTCATGAACGTGAGTTTTAATATTATATATCCATTCTTGTTTAAGAACGTCGACTCTAAAAAACCCCGATCCATATAGATATCAACTGAGAGCTGTTGTAACCACTAATTACAGAAACGCTGCGTTGCTTAATTACCGACCCAAACGTAGCATCGCACGCACAAAACTGACGTCACATATGAAATAAGCTTCGTTACGATTCGGATGCATTGGTGACACAATGACTATCATTAATTCTGTGGCAAATACACAATGGGTTTGGTTTTCAATCCCAATCCTACTAATATAATAATTGCGAAAGCTTGTGTGTATGTTTGTTACCTCTTCACGCTTCAAACGACTACACTGATTTCGATGAATTTTGGTGTGGATATAGTTTAAGCCCTGGATTAACACATAAGCTACTTTTCATAATCATCATCATCATCAATCATTAACACGTGGGTAAAACGGCGGGACGCAGCTAGTAATATTATAAATGTGAAAGTTTGGATGGATGGATGGATGAGTGGATGTTTGTTACTCTTTGACGCCTAAACGGCTGGATGGATTTGGATGAAATTTTGGTATGCAGATAGATTGGATTATTAACACATAGGCATAATTTCATCATTACAGCGCAGCTAGTTAAATCTATATTTCAAATTGTTTAATGAGTTTGTTGTTCCTTAGAACTATTGAAAATTCATTTTTTTTAACGACATAATATTTTTGAGTGAACAAATATTATTATGTGACTGCATAAAATAACTGATCTTTCAATTATCTAATATATAAGAATCTGGTGTGGCGGTGATTGTGTTCGCACTCGGAGAATAGTATATTTTAAAGCAAGAATTGAACAAATTTCCAAGTTTAACATTTAAAAGCTGTCTGCTTTTTAAATACCTTCAAAAAAGGAGGAGGTTCTCAATTCGACCCGTATGTTTTTTTTTATTTTCTTTATTTATGTTTGTTTCCGCATAACTTCCGACTGGGTCAACCGATTTTGACCATTCTTTTTTATCCGTGTGGTCCCATTTAATTTTCATTAAAATCGGACAAGCAGTTTTGGAGTTACATTCCAAAAACTGGAGAACGAGTGCTTACTTAGACGATATTATAGTAGCAGGTGAAGACATCGGTGAACATACCTACACCACAATGACAATTGATCCCATGAGTAAAAAAGGTCACTGAAAAGAGTGAAAAAAAATTTTTTACCAAAAAATTAAACCGACTTCTACACTCAAAAGTGTGAAATAATTTGTCGAAGTCGGTACCATGAGCACAATATTTTGATATTAGTTACTTTTGAACTATCATGGTACCGACTTTAACAAATTATTTCACACTTTTGAGTGTTGAAGTCGGTTCTATTTTTGGGTAAATTTTTTCTTTATCACAAACCAATTAAAACACAACAAAAGTTCGTTTATATCTTTCAAACATTGTCCAAAATCGTAAATGTCCATTTAAAATCCAAAAATATTGCACATAAATGGCAATATCGTAATATTTTTACAACTGGCAACGCAACCCTTTGCGAGGATCCCTTAAGAGCATCACGTCTCCGCGATTACACAGCATTGAAAATTAGTTTAATATCTCAAATTGACGATTCCGGGCGGAACGGCCAATTAAGAGGGAATAACACTTGGAATGATCCTTCTGATAGCCGAGTTATGGGGTGCCTTTATGGACCATTAAGTACGCCGTAACTCGGAGACGATCCTCGAATATTTTGTACACACTAACTGTTTGAATTTACAACTAACGCGCCTAAAACTCTACGCATACGCGTTGCTTCTCACAACTTCTCCAGCGCCTCGGTAGAGTTCCGATAATACACTACTTTATATCACCAGTGGTTGGTTGTTCCATACGGAACTTATATTATAAATCCAATTTCAAATAAATGGTCATATCTCTAATTCTGTTAATCACTCGAACTAGCCAAAATTTTCTATACAAAATGGCTGCTAATCTATTTACCGTAAAATTATAACTCAATACAAAGCTATCTTTAATGCGAGCATTATTCAATTTCTCGCAGATTGCGGGTAGTTTTAGTCGGCACCAAATTGATGGAGACTTTGTTTACCTAAAAGTAATCGCAATTTTGGTGTTTATATAATTTTAATTAAACTTAATTTTAGTGTTGTTATTAATATGCATCATATCTACTAATTTGGGCTTTAACGTAACCATATAAGAACTTATCTTAATTATCTTATTTTCCAGAATTTTATATTATTTTAGATTACTTCAGTTTGATTTTAGGTTCTAAATAAGGCTGGAACTTCTTAGTCTTTGGCCAGCAGCTATTTTATTTTCGATGGCTGCAATAAAGCCGCTGTGTGGTAGAGCCTTTACTTCGAATGTTTAGTACACACCAAATGATCGAATTTACTACGAACGCGTCTTACGTTTGTCGCTTTTACGATATTACCGTGGTGCCCTATGATTGTAAAACGGTTCCGGATTGACGAGTTACTTAAAATGTTTAACGGCATGTACCTAATACAATGTCGCCATCGTCATCTCACCAATAACGGTGTAAGAGTTAACGGAGTTAAGAAAAATTTGACGTTCGCCGTGGCTAAGTTGTTAGTGAAATAACTCCTGGTCGCCAGTGCCCTAAGTTCGAATCCCGGCAGGTGTACATGCCTCCCGTGACACAGGGCGTCTTAGTGCAGGGGTGTGAGTGTGATAACAAAAATGTAGTGTTATACCAGACGCTTTTACTCCAGCCCCTTCCAAAGCCCTGACGGAACGCGGAATGGCCATTCATCCGCGCATTGATTTCAATTTAAATTTTAATTGAGGAATATAATACAAAATTACATTGCTTAATATTCACCCCAAGCGCTGATTTTTGCATATTTTTAACCCTTCGCCACCGGGCCGTTTGGGGCCGGGTAGAGCTGATAAAAATCGCATATATTAACTAAGAGAGGGCCGGATTGCGCAGAGATAGTCGGTCGGTTTTCATTAAAGCCGATACGACGAGATAGGTGTCGTATTTTATTGCTTATCCCTGACTCGGACCATTCCGTAGCGTCTTAAAATTGTACTTGCTAAAAGATTGCGCCATGGAGATTTTTAAGATGGCATGTTTATTAGATGCTTCCGTTGCTCGTTTTGTTTTAATTAAAAGCACCTTGTTATCAAATTTCCTTAATTTTTGCGACAGAAAATAACATTTTTCTTTATTTATTTATTTTTAATTACAAATAATTGAAAAATTTAATTATTAATCTCCGGAACCTTATGCGCTGCACCAGGCTCTCATAAATATCGTACAAGTAAGTGAAAGTTTGATAAAATGTACGATAGATACATAAATACACTTATCCAAACAATTCGCTCAGTATAATATTTACTATTACAAAACTAGGCAAGTACCTGAATTCTCATCAAAATGGCACTGTATAGATTTATTTTGGGTTCATATACTATTACTAATTAGCAAGGCTTATTTAAAAAAATAATTAAATGATAGCACTGTACCAGGCTCTCATAAATATCATGCAAATAAATTAAGGTAAGATAAATAATACCTTGACAGATACAATTCGCTCAGAATATAAACTATTTTAATACTAGCACGAAAACTCAAAAAGAGGGCGTTGTAAACAAATATTATTTTGGATTTATTTTGGATAAAAAGCTTTGTTTTAAGTAAGGCTTATTAAGTTATAATAGATACAACTTTAATTCGAATCGTTAATAGTTTATTATGATACAAGTTAGCTAAGTTGCTAATCTAATTACACACGAGGCTGCGGGTTGCAGCGGGAGCCGCATGCAAAGGTATAAGTCAGCCGAGTGTGTCATGAGCAGAGCTCACGAGTCATAATTTTAGTTTAATTCGGTCGTCAGACGGTCGCCGTGGCGCAGTGGTCAGTGTCAGTGACATGACTTCTGTGTCTCCGGGGTTTGAATCCTGGTAGGGGCAAACTTTTGTGCGATGAGTGTAGGTGTTTGAGCATGGTTTATGGCCTTAAAATCGATGTAATAAAGTATTTATTCAATTAAATGTGTTGAAAAATAAAAATAACAGCACTTACAGCATTTTTAGTATTAATCCAATTTTTTTTTAAATTTACCATCCGAATAATTCTCCAGTCGCATGCACTTTAATCAACCACCAGACGGTTCAATGTCATCAAAATATGCAATAATATGCATTAGGTGTTTGAGCCGGCGACGACTCGGCTTAAATGGGGTTAAACTGCTCAAATGGGAAGAAGTGGTTCACGTGGGGTTAAACTGAATAAATGGGGGAATTGGAAGGAGTGGGGGGAGTGTTTTATTTGCATCAGTGGTGACTTTGGACTTGATCAATGACTTTATTTTCGTATTACTTTGTATTAAGACCTAGAGTTCTATCGTTTCAGTTTTGTGACAATATGGTTCGTGAAACTCAATGACAGCTAATATCAAATCATTCTCAATTTTCGAATTATTGTTTATTATCAATCATCATCATCATCATCATCATCATCTCAGCCATAGGATGTCCACTGCTGGACAAAGTCCTCCCCCATTGATTTCCACAAGGACCGGTTGGAAGCGGCCCGCATCCAGCCCTTGCCTGCGATCTTAGTCAGGTCGTCTGTCCACCAGGTCGGTGGCCGTCCTATGCTGCGCTTGCCAGTCCGTGGTCTCCGTTCGAGAACCTTTCGGCCCCAACGGCGATCGGTTCTTCGAACTATATGCCCTGCCCACTGCCACTTCAACTTGCTAATCCGCTGGGCTATATCGGTGACTTTCGTTCTTCTACGGATCTCCTCACTTCTGATTCGATACGTTTATTGTAAATAGAAACGATTTATATAGTTTCTGTTCACAATTACTGATTGTATTTATATACTGCAATCAGTTATATCTATCACACACATATTTAAACATAAATATACATAGATAACTTACAAAGAGTAAATAAATTTATATCACTGTCTGTTTGATGATACATATTTTTTACATATATTATTATCTTATAAAAAGATCTAACAATTTGGATACAATTTTAAATTGATTGCTTAAAAATTGTTTGTTTTTCGAATTGCAAATAAGCATATTCTTTGAAAAAGAAAACATGATTTGTAAACAAATGTAATAAAGGAATATTTTCAAAATGTTGATTTACAATCACCGTCTGATTTTCAATTAGCAGTTAAAAAGTACATAACAATACAAGATATTAGGGAACAGAAAATGTTTGCATTTGATATCAATACAAAGCACCAAGCGAGGATCGGTCTCCTAGTATACACATATATGATATAATGATCGAATTAAATATCTAGAGCTTTTAATTGGGAACACGCCATCTAGAGCATTTATTTGTCACTACAACAAAATTGAACTAGCGAGTTTAAAAAAAAAAATTAACAAAAAATGCAACCGACTTCAACACTCAAAAGTGTGAAATAACTTGTCGAAGTCGGTACCATGATAGTTCACACAAAAGTAAGTATCATCACAATATTGTGCTCATGGTACCGACTTCGACAAGTTATTTCACACTTTTGAGTGTTGAAGTCGGTCGCATTTTTTGTTAAAAAAATTTTTTTTACTCTTTTCAGTGACCTTTGCTACTCACGGGATCAATTAATTGTCATTGTGTGTTCTGCGATGTCTTCAACCGCGACAATAATATCATCAAGATACGCGTAGCATTTTTCAGTTATTGCAGTATAACTCAAAAACCACTTGTCCGATTTTGATGAAATTTAAATGGGACCACCATGAAAGGACCTATCTAACAAAAAAAAAATCAGCAAAATCGGTTAATAAACGACGAAGTTATCCGCGAACACACATAAAAATAAAAATAAAACATATATACGGTCGAATTGAGTAACCTCCTTTTTGAAGTCGGTTAAAAAGTATGACTTCTTCCAACGAATTATACCAATCAATGTCATCTGTGACATTTTAAATGAATTTTAAAATAATTGTATCAACACCACACCACGGAACTTTGATTTGCAATCGTTAATATGCAAATAAATGCCGCGGTGAATATTTTGATGGATTACGTAATGGTGTTTATTAAGGGTGCATAATGTTTCTTGTTTAAATCCATATTCATTTAATATTCATTAAACATGAAAAGTAATTGAGTTGTAAAATACAGGGTTAAACGTTTCTAGTCATTCTTTGTTTACTAAAAAGACGTGTTTCAAGAGAGAAAATTAAGACAAAAACAGTTTTTAGTGTCATCTGATGTTTTTACATCAATGTGATATTTCACAAACAAATGCCATAATCTCGCAAATGGAGGTGTATATAAAGAAAATTTTACGTTGTACAAACCAATTAACGCACGTTATGCTTAGTACCGTGGGCTTAGTGTGAGTTTTCACGTTTATAAAACGTACAAACTCGTTAATATTAGTGTGTTGGTTGGAAATACAGACGACGCAAATTACCTAGTAATTTATTACATTGAGAACGTGGGAACTAACGAAGACACTATAATCCAAATTCATCTAATCGAGAATTTGGATAGGTAATTGTCCTTTCTAAAGTACACAATGATACATGACACAACTAATCCATTTTCAGAAATCTGGCGAGACTTAAATTACCGCATAATGTCAAAAACTAACTAAACATATTACATCTTTACATCCACGTTTTACGTAGACCGTATAGTTGTTTTGTCACCGGTGAGCTTGGGCAAACTCAAATGAACCAGGTACACCATGTATTTCAGTTTAATTAGTTATTATTATTACTTCTCTAAGGACTAAAATAGGTCTCTAAAAGGACTTAAATTACCGCATAATGTCAGAAACTAACTAAACATATTACATCTTTACATCCACGTTTTACGTAGACCGTATAGTTGTTTTGTCACCGGTGGGCTTGGGCAAACTCAAATGAACCAGGTACACCATGTATTTCAGTTTAATTAGTTATTATTATTACTTCTCTAAGGACTAAAATAGGTCTCTAAAAGGACTTAAATTACCGCATATTGTCAGAAACTAACTAAACATATTACATTTTTACATCCACGTTTTACGTAGACCGTATAGTTGTTTTGTCACCGGTGGGCTTGGGCAAACTCAAATGAACCTGGTACACCATGTATTTTAGTTTAATTAGTTATTATTATTACTTCTCTGATGACGATTGCTCTATGCGTCACTGCTGCTCTCAACTGAGAGTAGCAGCGACGCACAGATCACACTTTGGACGATCATAGCAACGAAGACTCATGGAATGAAGAAATGTTGGGAGTAGAACCCTTAGCCTTTGATGATCCTAATATAGGAGCGTCTCATACACAGTATTCATAATTTAATAAGCATAAGTGTTCTTTATGTTTAACCCTCATGATAGATATTATCTATGTTCTACCAGTTATCGTTCTTTTGTCCTTCTCCAATCTATTTAACATCAGGTAAGACAGGGCTCAAAAGTAAGCTTTTAAAAAAAAACAAAAAAAATGTGGTAGTATTTTTCATTGTACCAAACACAATATTTTGAAGCCATACTATCTGAAAGAAATAGGACTCGGTCTGATTTGTTTATATTTATATGAACTCAGATACTTTGTTTGCTGACTGTACAGTCAGTCAACGCAAGTAAAGCCGCCATTTTAGATGCATGTCTCTAATAAACCGGCTTATAAATGTTTTTATTTATTATTTACATATTATATTTTGCCAATAATAAATATATTTTCTTTCCTTATTTATATAAATGTTGCGTTAACATTTTTGAAAAGGACCCAATTCGACTTTCTTGATGTGAGACTTGAGTAAGCGACTACATTTATTTTAGCGCCATCTACATCTAATTGTGTCAACGTAGGTTTCGCTCAGCATATTTACTCTAATGCAATGAATCATGAAACTAATTTACTGTAACTCCTATATCGGTCAACAAGTATAGCAAAGTAAGCATAGAACTGACGTGGTTTTGAGACATTATCAATGTATTAAACACGGGAGTTACTCACGTAATAAGTCAGAGGGTTCCGACTATAGTTTCAACCACATTCGGTGGTCTTTTTCAGTACTGAGTGAGTACTAGGCGAATCGCGACCGCGTCCGCGAGCGCCCCGTATTCTCCTTGAAAAAGACCACCGAATGTGGTTGAAACTATAGTCGGAACCCTCTGACTTATTACGTGAGTAACTCCCGTGTTTAATACATTGATAAGCATAGAACATTATCTACATTTTAATATGTATATATGTCCAAGTTAACGATAAGTATAAGTGGCACTATACTTAATATAATAAATAAATAGGTAGTGAAAAGATGAAATGTTAAAAAAACTGAGGGCCTTTTTTTTTGACACAAATAAAAGGAAGTTAATAAAGTACTCGCTACGTCTAACATACTCGTATGGTGTGGTTTTGTAATTAATTTGCGATATTATTATCAAATTTCAAACACGCATGAAAGACTGTTCACAGCAATAAAAACAGCCATGATAATTTTAATTCTGTTGATTTTAGATCGTCCTAATAATAACTTGGTTTGGAAGCAATCAAATCGGGGATAAATCCGTAAAACTGGCGAACGAATCGACGATAAAATTTCCGCGGGGGGTCCACCATCTCTCTGTAGATCTCGCAGTTGGAATCCTTCTGATTAGGGTTACCATGTGATTCAGAAAAAATAAAAGAATAACGCTTGCTCCTTTTTAATTTTATCAACTTTTGGTACGGTGATTAGCAGCGTTTCGATCGACACATTTAGCTTATACGTTTTTAGGCAATTGAGGTCTGAGTAAATGTTCATTAATAAAATTAATAAAATTAATAAATGCCAGTTACAGCACGAAATACTAAGACATTAAAAATAATAAATTAAAAGGACATGAAAAGTATCTCTAATTAAAATTGATTATTTTGAATCAGGTTGATCCAATTTTAAGAAATTGTAATCTAAGAACTGACTAGGACTCACGTTGCATATACTGGGTAATTACTCTCCGATCAGTTTCGATCTAAGTTGCAGTTAGCGGTAAAAAAAAATTGTGTTGGGTAGTTAACTTATCGAGGAAGACTTTGGGCTTTATGACACCACGCTACGACGTATATCTGAGTTGAAAGAAAAATCGTAGTCCACGCGGGTGAAACCGCTGAGCGTATGTAGGATTAAATACGCAGCTCATAATTTAACTCATTTCATAAAAATACAAAATGTATTAACAACATTTCGCTACAATATTATAAAAAAACTCACCGTATTAAACAATCGAGACTTATATCTTATTTATTCTCTGATATAATTAATTGAACCTATCCACCGCCATAAACAAAATAAGTGAAAAGACCATTAAAGCTAACACATGAAATCTCATGCAAATGGCCGTATCACTCACTGGCATTGCTCATTGCTGTTTGGCGGCAATCAAATATGTAAACACTAGCTGCGCCCTACGGATTTTACCACATGGACTACGGTTTTCCCGATACCGCATTTGGAATAATTGAGGTAGCGGGAAAACAGGAACTATTTTTTCCAAAATAATGATAATATTTATGATATAATCTTCATGCAAATTCGTTCAGCCCTTCCTGAAGTAGTAATACACATACAAACGATAAATAACAAACAGACAAACTTTCGCCTTTATAATATTAGTGTGTTGGCAGAAACTACATCGTGGTAGCCCTAGCGCTGATTGCACAAGGATCAGGGATGGTACAAGAAGTGAAAAATGTTTTATTATCTATCTAGAGTAATAAAATAAATACGAGAATATAAAGGCTGTTTTAGTACCTCTCAGCTATTTGATGGCATACTAACTTAGGTAATTGTGATGGGTTTGCGGTAGCGTTAAAACGGCCCTCTATATATTTGTTTTGGACTTGTTTGTCATTGAGGAAAAACTCTACATTGTTCTATATATGACTGAACTAATAACTGTATACTACTAGCTGCGTCCCGCGGTGTTACACGCGGTGAAATGGTACGTAAAATAGAAAATATTTGCAAGTCCAGCAGCGAACTTTATATGGTTGAGGTGATGATGATGATGATGATAATGATCCATAGCCCACCACTAACGATTGAAATCGATGATAAACTATATAATTTAATTATATTGACAAACACCACGCAGAATAAAAAAAAATGTATTAAAACCTTAGCATTACATGCCCATACTAAACCTTCACTCATGCTTATTTTTGCAAAAAAAGAACTGGTCATAAACACTACAAGTAGCGTCGCCCACGCATCTTGTACCAGGTGCAGATATTAATCCAAGTACCAAGGCCTCTGATATTAATCCGTGCGCCGTGTGAGGCCTCTCATAGCTGTATTTATGTTCATGCTCGCCTGGTACGAAACTGTACACTACACTGGTTGGTTGATTACTACTACAATACTAGGTACTTTTTAAAATAAATTGTGATTCGAAAATGTACGAGTATAATATAAAATTAATTTAATAATTTTTCGTAGATGATCTACGACGTAGCACTGTAGAGTGCCTACGAAGGTAAGTCTTAATAATGAAAATCAGTTAGTTTTTTGTTTAAGCATAACTTGCGTGCATATATGTTGCAGCATAACTTGTTTAAGCATATTAGCATTGAATTTGGACATCCCTTTTGTACCGCCCTAGAGCCGCCGTTTTGTCCTCACCAGTGTTATGTTTATCATTATACCTAAGGCGGTACTTACGCGCCGTACGGGAGCCGAGACATACGAAGATTTTTAATTGTGCACTTGCGAGGAAATACAAACATATTCAGCCTATATTTAAAATATAATAAAATGAATATTAAGGATCTATGACATCACTTATTGGCAATAATTTGGTGAAATTTAAATTTTAAGAACATTCGACAAGGTTCAAAGGTTCGACAAGTAAAAAATTTAATGATTAAAATAGCAAGATGCTATGTCATGCACCTTTGACGTGGGATACAAATTGAAATTTATTGACAAATATATTATTTCCTGAAATAAACCTAAAAGCGACGTCAATAAGGTCACGTTGTTTTTCAGAATTAAAATGAGAAAGCTTGAGACTATAAAAGTGAGAAAGCATAGCAATTTAAACTCGACAGTTCACATAAAAGGTTGACAAAAGATCATCGCATACTACCGTATTAAGACGCGTCAAAACATTAACTATATTTATCCCAGTCTAATTACACGGCCAATATATTCGCATATTTATGCGCACAAGACGGACCAAAATCGCGTTGACACCAACTCGAACGTTAATCCAGGATTATTCGCGAATGAACGACACAAACTACATTTAACGACTGCGCGCGCGCATGTTTATTTTTGGCCGGTTCGCGTACGCTTCGGCTTTATGATGCGCGCGAGGGACAGTAATATTTGTGTTGTACCTGATTTATTTCGCACCTACGGCTTCGGGCTGTTCAGACTGTAAACATGTCTTCAGAGAATCGGTGCATTAAGTCTTCACATTAGATCCTAGTTTTTTGTTTTTTTATATTGTATAGGTCGAGTATTTGATCACTATATCACTTGACTTGATGGTTAGAGACGATGTGGTCAAAGATGTTCACGCTAGACCTAGAATGCTTACAGCCTCTCAAGGACTGCTGCCTGAAATCACTATGTGTTTGGTGATAGTTTTTCAAACTTGTAGTAGTAGCTAGCTAGGCGGGTTCTCGAAAGTACCCTACGACCATGCTGGAAATTTTATAACGGTGCTACTTCACCGGAAGCTCAACTTTTGGTGAGGATCGAACCAGCACCAGTTTGACAGCCGACGCCTACTTGGACCCAATACTTCAAAATACCGTCCTGCCGCTTTGCACTCAAAGCTGTAGTAATACTCATATTTCTTACTAATCCTTTTCATCAGAGTCTTGTAAAGTGCTCATGACCTTGGGGTTATCCGCCTAAAAATATTGCTTTCTCTATTGCTGTAGGTATCGACTTTTTTTCCTTGTTTTCGAACCTAAGAAAGTTTAAAAAGGTAATTATTAATTAATAAACTAATTCTAAAATTGATTCATCAACAACTAATCAATTGTTGAATAGGTTCGAAAAGACGGAAAGAAAGTTGAAAGCTATAGAAATAGTTAAAGCAATGTATTTAGGCGGATGACCCCCTGGCTTTTTTCAAAGTAACACAGTAAAACGTAATTCGACGCAGCTAGTACTACCATAAACGTCATATTCATAATTAGAATTCCGTTGTTAACAACACAATCAGTGTTAATTATGAATTGTTTCTAACTATAAATTGACATGTGTCAGTACATGTCATTGTCAGTGGTGATTACGTCGTATTTTTCATCTTGCTGACGTCATTGTGTAGTGGCATTATATGTTATTGTCTCTGAGTGTTAAGTTATTAGCTGCGCTCTGCGGTTTCGCTCGCGTAGTAGCTGCAGTATTTTAATTAGTTATTAGTGTTTTATTTATATTTTTTTAAGAATTTTAAATTAACAACTAGTTACAAACAATTTTAAACAACTATACTTAATACAAACTAAAATAGATGTTACAAAAGTCAAACCCTAAATATCACAGCAGTTACTCACTCAGAAAGTCAACTCGACCATAATAAAGTTAGCTCATCAGATTCGAGCGAGTGATTGAATGCCACAGTAACTTGAGAACTTCAAAAATAAAACAAAATCACTTCATACAGAGTGTCTTTAAATTCCATCTTTTTGATATCATCGGACTTCATCGTTCAGGTATATGTGAGATTGAGTCACAGTATAGAAATTGCACAGTAACTCACATTGAAACAATATAAGTTCAATAACATTAGTGCAATGCGACTGAAAATAAAAGCTGAACAATTTAAGCACTGTAGGTTTACATGCTGCTGTAGCTCAATAAAAATCGGCCTGGATTTAATTATAAAAATCAAGCACTAAGAAAAATAAATTTCACAAAATTAGACAAGAAAGAAAGAAAGAAAACATATATATTTCTATCAAATTATAATTAAATACTTTGTGCAGATCGAAAATTAAATTTATCATAAATTAGCTTATTATATACTAGCTATATACTATATATTAGCAACTAGTTTTCATCCCTAAACTTATCCTTCCTGGGGTATATGCATAACATTTTACTAATTCTATTGATGAGAATATGACCTTAAGTAGAAATATTAAAATAAGTACTTACATCACCAGTACGTATTTTAGTTCACCTACTGCTTTTATACTGCACAAATCCAGCTATCCCACCGTATCTCTGGGCGTAAATTAATACCTAACAGAAACAAAATGAGCGGGTATATTTATCAAAAAAACCGCGCAGTGTCATCGGCCCTTACGATCACTCGATACGGACTCAACCTGCGACTGCGCACTGATACCATCTTCTTCTTGCCTAATATTATTTTGGTCTTTATAGCATAGACACATAGAGTGGATAATTGGATAAATGTTTTTAATAATTAAGTGAACACATAAGTTATTTAATTAGATGGATCTAGGTATCGTAGTCAGCCATGTTTTCTTATCGTAAGTAGGTACATAGTAAATAAATAATATTTTTACAAATAAAAAGGTGTTTTTGTTAATATGTGAGCAACGCCTACTTTAAACGTTCCATTGCCGCCAACAAATTATTTCATGGAACAATATTATGTTACTGTAGTCGCATAGTCTTTTTTATTTTTAATATTATAAGCTTGCGTTTGACCTCTGTGCCACAAAAAGTTTGTATACAATTTGTAATAAATAGGAATAGTTTTATGTAATCCAACAAAACCTTTGCTTTGGTCCAAGTCCAGATCCTCGAGAAGGCAAGAAACGAAGATATTCTAATCGTTTTCTTATCCTACAACTAAGATTCATAAATAATTGATCATAACTAAATAACACTGCTGTGGAAAACAAAACAATATCACAATCTCAACTTCTCAGACACTCATAAAGTCTGCGTGCCAGCTCCACGATAATCAGACATAAAAACTTTTTAAAACATCTAATTCACAATTTAAAATTAGAAAACAATTCCAGCATCGTTACCATAATAATGAAATCCCATCATTTTCGACGTGTGCTAGTCATTTGTTTCAAAGATCGCCCCAAGCGCGACCGGCGCGATACCATTGATTGGACCGAACCACTTATAAGACTCTACCTTTTATTACACTTTATTTCTTATTGGACCTCTCCTGTTCTAATTTTATTGAGTACTTAATGTTTTGAAGCGATGTCGCGTCGCCGTTAAAATGTTAATTTATGCAGAATTCAAGAGATTTATGATCACGTCTAATGATGTTCAATCACTTCGTCGAAATGTTAAAACATGTTAGGTGTTCACCACAATGTCACCAGGTTGAGATAATCTCGAATATTTATGCGCAGTTAAAACCAAACCCCTGGAAATAGGCAATGCTTACACTTAGTAAGACAGCGTTACTTGAAAATCTGTGCACAAGCACATCATTTTAGATAATGTATATTATATATATATTGTATGCGAAAACTTTTTAATGGTGTATAGAAACTTATATTTTATTACATTAGTTATATAACACTGTATGTTTTCCGAAGAAAATAAAATAAAATAACATTGGTCATTTATAGATAACTCCCGGACTAAAAATATACTCCTAGATAAAGAACACAATGAATAGATTTAGCCGTAACTTTTGAATGAATTTCCTAAAATAAAAATTGCAGCGATTTGCGCTATTATTTTGATCTCAAACTGGAGGCCTATATAAACCTATATGTACTGACAATATAAGGCGTTGTTTTTTAAACTTGTTTCGAGAGCGATCTGCGGCTCAAAATGGCGTATTTATTAGAAGTCTGTGTCTGACTCTACACCGAAAACTAAGCTCAAAATTAAAATGATACACACACAGTTCCAATAACGTGCATTGATTTGAATTATTTTTCTCATCATACGAAGATCACTCTCTTAAACTTTCATTTTATATTTTCCATTATTACCTTGAAGATAAAACGGTAACAAAATAACATAAATAGGGCAGGGTTCCACCTGCCGCATGGGCAGAAGTACAAGGCTCGCATAAATATTAAAGAGATGGCGAGCGCGCGCCACATTTGCATACGATGTTCAATTACGATGAGAATAAGGAATGCATTATTGAACCCAGTTATATTGTTATGTTCTCCCGGTAAACCGCCTTCGACTGATTGTTTCCTGGATCCGCTAACTTGTTCATTCATTCGCTCTTCGCGTTTCCGTCAGAAACAGCATGATTTCATTATTACTGATTAACATTTTATAATCTAAACGGATAATTATTTAATGATATTAAAGTAGCCAAAATTTTAATATTTTCTAACTTAATAAAGCATTGTCGTACCCTAAAATTACGAGTTTCCTAACAACAATTTAATCAATAAATTGATAATATCCTATAAAACTAAATTTATGATAGTTTGATTTCAAATAATCAAACGGCTATAAGAAAAAACCTTTCGTACAGCGCCATCTACTGTCGAGTAGTAAAACAAAAGTATAAAATCGATTTGAAATCATTTGACTTTCTACGCAACAATAAAGGATTTTACCTATCATTACAACTTATAGTCTCTTCTACATTTTTTTTCAAATTCCACACTTATTTTTTAAGATGTAATCACGCTAAACCTATAATGTATTACTGACTCTCAAGGACTGCTGCCTGAACATACTATGTGTTTGGTGACAGTTTCACAAACTTGAGGGTGGTATTGCTAGCCAGCCGGGTTATTGAAAGTACCCTAACTACCATGCTGGAATTTGATAACGGTGCTAGCTTCACCAGAAGCTCAAGCTGTTGGTAAGGATCGAACCAGAACTAAGAAATAGGAACGTTCGTCCTGCAGAACCTGACATGGTTGATCCTGGATAATGGGACAAACTATTTAAATTATTGCATTATCATCGGTCCTTGATACGTGGACAATGTGTCAAATTAATCTGACGTGCTGAAGGGGGTGAAAATCACGTTTTGAAATTCCGTTACATGATAGGTACAGTCAAAGCTTATAGAAGCGTCTTTGGAAAATTTGGCTACGCTCTGGGTTTCTTGAAGCAATTGATTCGGACATAAGGAGTATTGCAGAAGAAGGAAAGGCAAAGATCTCCACCATGCTTCCAACCAAATCTTATAGAGACCAACAAGAGACGCTGACATCCAACAATGGACGTTCTACAGCTGAATTTATACGATGATAATACTTCATTTAGTGTTCAACCTGGGTATCTTCAAGTCACGAGTGAATAGGTATCTTCTAGGCAAGCGTGCTTCATCGTAGACCGCATCATCGCTTAACATCAGGTGAGATAGTGGTCAAATGCCTGCCCCCCTGCCCCAATAAAAAAAAATCGAGTTATTTCAATATGGTTTTCCAGTTCACAGAGTCTTGTTACTGCTTGTTTTATTATAAATGGTTTTGGTATTTTTATGGCGTTGTTAACTTAACTAGCTTGCGTGAAGTCAACACCGCAGACTCATGTGGTTAGCGACAAGTCGGACCTTAGCCGTCTACGTTACTGGACCTTTTGTAGTTAGTTGTTTAAATGGAAGAGCTTTTCAAGTTATTCCGCTTTTTTACAGATTTTACAAAGATTGGATTTACTATAGTTTACGACTAAACGAGGAGAAGTGACTCGTGCAGGCTGGTAGAGGAAAGTAGAAGAAAATTATGTGATGTGACGACCCCAAATTAGTTTAGTTTAGACTTTAGACTCAAGAAAAAGTACTTTTTTTTAAAAAAACAAATATGAAACAAACTTCATGGGAACCGAGTTCTTTTTTTTACTCATTATAAGTTTGCGTTTGACAACTGTCTCACCTGATGTTAAGTCACATGTTAGGTTACCTATTCTCTCGAGACTTGAAGGCCTCAGGACTGTACGTATCGGGAAACACAAACTCGGGCAACGAGTTCCATTCCTTGGCAGTGTATTGGGTTATTATGGATATATTGATCACATTTAAGGACCACCCAATGAACTGGGCATCAGTAAACTAATCAGCATCCTTCAGCCTAACGTTCATAATAACCGCGTTGTGTATAACTAAAACATCAACATAATATAATCCAGTTACACTATTGATTTTCATGTTCTCTTAATACATACTTCTACTTCTACTACTTCTTAGTACCTATTGCATTGCTTCTTCTTCTTCGTCTTCTTCTTCTTGTCCATAATCCACACTAGATGTTGTCGGCATAACATGTTTTCCTCTTCCATTCTCTTATATCATCAGTCGTCTCAGTGATCACGCCTTTCATAAAGGTATAATCTTCATCATATAAATTATAAACTCTTAATAAATTAAAATCATTAATTGTTAAATATATCATAATTTGACTGGCCGGTTGGCGCAGTTGGTAGCACTCTGCCTTCTGAGCCGCTGGTCCCGGGTTCAATTTCCGGACAGGTCAACCATTTGTGTGTATGAATATGTTTGTTTGACCTGTGTCTGTGTGTGTATATGTATATAAGTATATACCAGTCAACAGGTTACCATAGTACAGGCTCTGCCTAGTTTGGGACCTGAAGACCTTGTGTGAATGTTAATAAAAATAAATAAATAAATAAAAATAAATAAACATATCATTCTTCACACAGTACATGGATACCTACTTCGGCCTTCCTCTACATCTATGTAGGTATTGCATTGTTAATTAATAAAAAAAAAATTCGAATGATGTATTAGTGTATGAACTTAGTGTGTTTGATCTAAACATGGACTGAGCAGAGCATGTTTGAACTAAACAATGAACATAAAGAATTACAAGTGCTAGTAGATGCTTGCACCAAAATATGGCTCGAAGCTCCGAGTTGTACCTACATACCTCATTACATTAATGAACTAAATACACGTCCAATAATCCACGCGATTATTTCAAATCGGCGTCACGTTACATTAAAGGTAATCTCTGTAATGGCGGCAGTGTTGCCCACTGTTTCCAACTAACGGGGCCTCCACCCAATTGTGAGAGAATAACGGTGTATGATAGATTATAAATTAGTTGCCGTTAATTATTATTATGCAGGCAACATGTGGTTATGTCAGATTAGATAGGTGTTATGCTGCATGATAGCTGTCAATAGAATTTTAAATACTTGATTATGAAAACGCGCTGGGCATTGATTCGGCTTACACTGGAGTTATACTTGGAATATTCGTTTAATCAAAAGTTTAAATTACAGCATGATTACTAAAATTGCATTTTATTTTTTCTTTTATACATATAATTGCAATAAAATTATTAATATATGATTAACTTAATATGTCAGTTTTGTATTATTTACATAGCTTAACATAAGTTGGTAATATGTAAACCTCAAATACAATGTGTAAAAAGAGCTATGTATACATACAAACAAAAGAACTATAGGTACATAAAAACGGCATTAAAATTACTGTCTGTCAGGTAAAGTGTCCAAAAGACTGGCAGCACTATATCACAAAACAGATCGCCCATCTGTCTTGCCATAGTATTATGGCTAATAACTAGTCAATGTTAATTTCGGTCTTCTGCTGATCTCATGTCCAAAATAATTCCGTCAAGTTTCCATCCCAAAAGGAAGAAATATGTAATTATCACTCAATAATTTTGTTCCACTAACACTTTTAATTCAATAGCACTCTTTGAGATCATTCGTTAAACATATTAAGAATAATTTCAAGGTATGCCTGTCAGGATTACCTCTTACAACAGAATCAATGTTACCCATACATAAAAAGTGATAATAAATATGAGCCGTAGCGAAAAAGCAATAAGATACACGTCAAAAATAACTTGAATTACAATTTTAATCTTGTCAAATCCCCATTTTTATTGTGCTCGGATGGTCCGCGTACGGAGACACAATTTTCGTTTCGACGTTTATTTAATAAGGCCTTCTTGCTATAAGAAATCATATTAAAGGCGCGGGGATCCTGCGAGGCCAGATATAAATTCGCGATTTTTATGTCCAACTCATTATTATTTTTGAACGTTCGAAACGACCGCTTATGAATAAAAAGTTGTCTTTATTTTGATGCAAAAATATTGTTAGGCAGCAAAAAGCAACCGCGCGCGGCGCAGCGACGCGTAGGTGAGCGCGGTCTTTTTTATCGACGCTATAAAATCATTTAAGCAAAGTCATAATGCAGTTGCGCTTATCTTGAGATCACTGAGACCACAATGTATAAAGAACATCACCTAGTATATTATTATTAAAATTACCACGGTTTATACTTTTTAAGAAGGTACCAGTTACTGCTGATATATAAGCCTATCTTTGCCAAAGACAGAACTCCAATACTTGAAGCTTATGATCTAAGTTAACCACATTCTTGAAATTCTGTAGCTTTTATGCCATGCGTGGTTCCATCACGGTGTTTTTAGAGCGGCGTTTATTTCAAGTAGATGTGTATTTCATCAAAATTACTATAATTTTGGTCAAACAAAACTACGACCTGTCAAAATTGACGTCGGTAAATCATCAACTTGACCCTTTTTTGTTACCTACATTAATAATTTTGTTAAGGGCTTTTTAAACGAGGAGCATATTTGGAATAGCTGCCGGTACTTTATGGTCGAGATCAATTGTGTAGGAATTTAAATGGGACTATTTTAAAATTGGACTATAATAAAATTGAAAGAAATACCGTGAGGCTATTTAACTATTCCACGTCGATGTGAACCAGAGGCTGCGTAAATTCAGTCAAACAACAAATAATGGACTGAAATGATCATTCTATTATAATGAATAGTAAACAAGGATCTCTAATGAACGGGAGGAAAAGAAACATCACCTGATAGACAATATGAAGCGGAAACTATTAGATGGACATATCATGATCTTATAAATAAATGTGTATATATAAGCGTCGCTGATGGCAAACTAAAGATTTATCTTTCTCCTTCATTATTCATATCTCAACAAAGAGGGGCATAAATTACTCGCCCGAAAATATCTAAATCCTAATCCATTCGCCTCGCCTGTCCCCGAGTGAATCCGATTTTAAAATATTTATGAAAAGGCAACAAAAAAGAAAAGAAACACAAGTCCAGAGACAGAATTAAAAATAATAAAAAAATGCGGCTCGAGAGCGAACGTCGGAAAAAAGTTAAAATGATTGTAGGGCATCGAGATGTAGTATTTTTTTAACGTATCTCCGTTTCATTAGATTCGTTTCAATTCTATCGGGATTAGTGGAAGAAAGGACTCCTATAAGGACAAAATGCAATGTCCGTTGATTTATTATGGTCCTTTTTCGTCGGGCGAAGGGACATAATTAATTGTTTACAGAGATCTATCACTGCGTGTTTGTGGCGGCGGATCAGATGAGTTTTAAAGAAATTGCATTGATGAATGTGTACCAACACATGAAGAGCGAATCAATTATTATAGTCAAAACCCTTCAATGTGAGGTTGTGGGTCACGCGCGTTGGCATTGTTTGGGGTTGGAACGACGCGGTGGGCCACGTGGTCGGACTGACGGTGACAGCTCACAAAATTAGTCACGTGCCCGTTAATAGTCCCGCGGGGGTGGCAGTCGCCGTTTTTTCCAGCTTTCGTACGGTTGTTTACAACAGTTGGTGGCTATCGATCCGCCACCGGATATAGACGTAAATACTGCGTTATTCATCGGACGAAGGCTCGTTTTGTTTGCACGCCGCCCCCAATTTTGTCGTCTCGGCTGTTTTTCATCGATTTTTCCCTGGACCTACTGGACTCGACTAGTGGCCCTCCGAGCGAGGGTATTATGTATTATCTCCGAAAAGGTTTTCGATGTGCTTTTAGGTGTAATCGGCGGTGGTATCGGGCGGGCGAGATCGCAGCGGCCGCAGGCTGTGTGCGGTGGCGCGCCTGTGTGCGTCCGGCTCTCGGGGCGCACTGCTCGATTAGCGCGGCCGGCACCGCCACGCCGCCTGATTGGGCCATCCATCACCACCGCGCTCCGCGCTCCCCTTACCACCCGCCCTCCAGCCCTCGACTGTAAAAACAATCTTAACTGACTTTCGACCTTCCACTGCCTAGTTTTCGGTCCGGTTTCCCACGGCATCGCACAGAGTTCTCGCGACGCGTTAATGCTGCGACGCGCGCAACAGAGATCGAGGCGTATTTTTAAGACGGATACTTAGTGCGTTACATTATTACTCTTTTGTTTTTTTTTTGTTTGCGGGCGTGTAACCCACACGGTTCGTGTTTTCATATGGCGGCCGGGTCGACGCACCGCGCCGGTTATGATACCGAATGCCTTAAGATTTTTGATTGAGGTTTTATTTTATTTCGTACGACGTTCGCCCCGATTACGTTTCTCGTATTCGTTTACCGCTCGGCCGGTTTTTGTTTCGACACGTTTCATTGTTCGTAACAAGATCGATTTTATCGATAAGCCAGCACTTTTAATGAAGACGTGGGTGTGCTGCGCTTTACCGAATTGCGCTTTTACGCATTCAAGGCTGTCGATAATACGGCCACAATGTCCCAGAACACACCTACGATGACAAACAACTGCAGGCTATGTTTGGAAGGAGATAATGGCGGTTTGAGATTACGCATGTCATAGACGGCCGCAATAAATACTGAAGGTTATGGGAATTTCATACCGCACTCGTTTACATAAACGAAAGTTTATTCATGTATTAGCATATAATCGGAGAGCGGCAGGCACCGGGCGAGCTACGACGTGGCACCAGCCAGGGTCGCAGGTCACAGTGCACACGGGCGCGGCGCCGCGGTCTGGCCGTGTGAGCAAAACTTACAAATCACGTTCTCACGCAGCGACCACCTCCAAGCCACAGAGTAGAAACCAGCAACCCGAATTGTTCAAAAATTAAGATAAACGCGCAAAACACTTACAACCGATTATTTGCGACGCGACGATCACAACCACACGCAGACCGCACGGCCATTTCTCTATGCCTCTTAGGGAGATATCAATGAAATGTGTACTCATTATTAATATTGCCAGTTTTACGACATTTTTACGATCGTGGGACTTACTGCTTACTCCACTTCCTTATTGAGTTAACAGGTTATTCTGGAAGCATTTTAATGTTTTAGATATGATAATGAAACAGATTTAATCATGTGGTGACGGCGAACAAAAGTAAAGTTTTATACGTACCTACCTATAGGTCAAAGCGTGCAAACTATTAATGCAATAACATAATTTTTGTAGAAGAACGTTATAGTATTATATCCGCTGGAATATTGATTAAGGTGGTTCGCTTTATGAGTCTGAAAACTATCGTGAGTTTCTTCCATAATTTTCCTGTGTTTACCACGTGAGTCCTAGTCGGTTTGTTATATTACAATTATGGTTCGCTTTACATACAAAAATCTATAATAAACATGCTTTACAGGATTAGGTACATATCGATCAAAGAGTATAATGCCGAAAAGTGTGATTAAATAATTCTTTTGAGGTTTCTATTTACACAAAATTAAAAAAAAAATATACAATTTTCCAAACATATAATAAGTATGATGATATCAAAGGATTATTAATTACTCACACGCGGAAAATTTGTTGAAATTAATCTTTCTTATCATTGATATTATTCCCTTAAGAACTGTTTTTTTTGTTTTTAATTTATAAATGTGCGTGTAAGAAACCTCAAAGATATAGATCATTATACTTTAGCATTTTTACTTTTTGGTTGATTTGTACCTATATCGTGATTGCTTTTTGTATTGAAAACGAACCACCTTAAAACATAATTGCGAATAAGGATCTCAAAAACAAACTAATCATGATTATCACAATAGTTAAATTGATAAGTACCAGAACCAGTCTTGATTTCCTATCGATACTTATTACAGAGTAACGTTTAAACGCTCGAGTAGACGCTACAACCAATCACAGGCTGTTATTTAAATTGTTCATGAACCAAAAGTAATTTAACCGAAGAAAAACTGGTTTGTGAGTGAAATTTGCGCGTTATCTCATCTCTTGCGGGTATCTGTTACGATCGCCTCGCGAGGGAATAGGTGGGTACCTAAGATACACTTGGGTTAATAGCGCTGTTCGCCATCATAATAAAGTACCTATATAAACTGCTGGTCATTGTACTAGGAGGTAATGAAGCCACGAATGCAATTTTCGCGCCAGCATGACCTCGGATTGCATCAGACAACGTGCGGCGACTTTAACATTTTGCTGTTAGGTTCGAGCGAAATAAGCGTCCTGAGACTGGCAACACTGAAATGCATTTCTGCGCAATGTCGGTAAGCTTTGACTCTCTACAGACGTAGATTAAGATTAAACTGCACACGAGAAGGTGGGTCGAAGTCGCTCGCGGTAAATGCGCAAGTAGAACATCCCTGAATGGCGGTTGCGTCTTTTTGGACTGGAAAGAACGTTAACGAACAACAATTCCCCCTCTAATTTGCGGACATGGGCAACGATCGATCTCCTTGGATTTTTGAAAAAAAGACCTTGAGTAGGTATCTTATGAGCTGAGGCACAAATTGAGCAATTTAATGCTGACTCTTTCGGTCTTGCATATCACTCACAAGCCATCTCTGTCGTCGTCTAATTTTCATAATAATAATAATATTCTGTGCTAATTTTAAATCTTTATGTAAATGTGTTCTTTTTATGTGTTAATAAACAAATATTTTAGCAGAAGAATGGTACTAAAATGTTGAATTCGTTTACATAGCCCCATTTTACCAACCTACTTGACTTCCAAGGTCACAAAACTATAAATAATTATCATTCACAATATGATCCATATCTTATTAAGGTTTATCTTTAAACCTTCTGAACTGAAAAAGATTTAAGGATGAATTTTATTTCTTGTGAGTTGATTGACATACGTGTGAATCATCGAGATGATAGCGGTAGTTAGCGCAAAGTTATATATTTTTTTATTACAGTGTAAAACTAAGTTATCGTATCCTTGGTAAGGTGGACCTCGTAAGGATACGATAACTTAGTTTAAAAAAATATTATCGTATCCTCTAAAGTTAGAGGATACGATAATATTTTTTATCACTAATCTAGCTGTCGGGACAAGGAGGTTTACAGACAAAACGTTTATCTAAAATGTAGGTATACTGTGGGCTGGCTAGAACCCGCCGAATTAAAATGCCACCATATAAGTTAATAAGTAGTTTGGTACTAAGTGTACGATAAATGTATATGGAAACAGGTTATTGTTATTATTGCGAGCAAGTTTGCCGTGTAACAATCAATAGTACCTACCTACATAATATCATGATTAGGTATGTCATATCGTAACCAAAGAACACTATTATTTTCAATATGATGCAATAAATAAAACAAGCAGCCGCTCGTACGTCTTGCACACAAGCATAACTCATTATCGGAAACGCAGAGCATTGTTTTTGTTACTAATTTAGGCAAAAACGGTTGGAGCGAGTAACCCAGGATCTCCCGCTTACGGGCATTCCAGCGCGCCCGTCACCATGGCAACGATCATCGCGCACATCGCACGTGACGACCAAACGAACAACGACCTTATTTTTTATATTTCAAAGACCTAATTCGGAACACGCACAAATGAAGTTATAACGTTCCGTTACATTACCACACAATCGTCAAAGCCTAATCAAAACAATGAAACTGCAACCTTAACGTTTGCGACTAAAGAGCCATTTCAAACGCGTAAATGACCTAAGAATAGCTACTTATGGAATTGTTTTATCTCTTTCGCACATCGTAAAGACAACATCTCGCGTTCTCCCTTGCGACAACGGCTTCTTTCTCGCTGAAGACGGCTACGACTCGTTTGAGCTTCTCTTTCCATCGCAGTTTTTGTTGTCTTCCCGTTGTCGCTATCCATTGTTAATCCGTCTTCGGTGTTTCATAGCGTTACATAAAAATCGAAATTGTTGCCTTGAAATAAATCGCCTGCGATTTTTCCGATTCAATTTATTTGTCGTTGTATATACAAATATATGTATTACACTTCTGCCACATTTTTTACCGTTTGCAATACAGAAACAGGTCGAGATAAAAATAGAAGGATAATCGAAGCGCGTGAAGCTCGACCGTTCGGTAATTGATATAGTGTAATGGAAACAGGCAATGACGCTGACGTGTTAAAACAGAGCGAGACAATCAGGCGTCAATGTTCGGGTCAGAGTGAAACGAATAGCTATCATATTATTCTGTAACAGTGCAAGTGCATCCTCATGTTGGGGTAATTGGAACTTTATGCGCACGCAGTAACACTTAATTTAGAATAATGACGTGGTAATAGCTGCGTTCTGTGGCCACATCGATAGATGGCGCTACCATACAAAAATTGAATTTAATGATTTTTAAACATGTCATAAGTATAATATATGAATCCGTCTACTAAATTTAATGTTTGGATTCTTTGTTTTGCGATTCATTATTTTAGCTCAGCAATTTCAACGTCAGCCATTATTGGCCGTAAAGTTTACCTACCTATACGAATTTACAGAGAAATGAATTAGCAAACTGACAAGTATTTAAAAATGGTAGCACAAAATAACAATTCAGGTTTTTATTCGGTAAGTATCATATGCATTTTTTTCTACCGACTAATGTTACCTTAATTTATCGTTTAATAACGGCGATATAATTTTATTAATGTTATATTCATATACATTACCTACATTGTATTCAATGACTTAAGTAATAACTATAACAAAGACTTTCCAAACCGACAACGCAAATCATTAAGCTTACGCAATATTTTTCCCGCGACCTTGCAACACTGAGATGAAAAATGACGCGATAACTCCATGACAGATTGCACTGTCACATGCGCTTGCTCACTCGGTCGATATCGATTATTTACTCGATACGATATGGTTTATACCTACTATCGATACTGTTATTTCAAGCAACCACACAGGCTTTAATTCAGTTTTAAACCAACTTGCTTTGACAGTTCACGTTTTAAGTCCTGCTTAACAATTAATGTATTCTTAATTTTAAAATAAAGTGATTTAATTAATCAATGATTATTATGAATAATGTAAGTATTTATGTAAACGTAACCTATAAGTAGGTATACGTTTCAATATTACTTTAGTTCCTTTTTTTCCTGTTGTAGCATAATTTTTCTCAGCCATGTGCGTCCACTGCTGGACGTATGCCTCCCCCATATAGGGGGGATTTGCCAATACTCGCCACGCTTGGCACGCGGGTTGGCGAGCGCAGTATGATTTCCGATCCTCAGAAGGCGCTGCTGCCCACCTCCTGGTAAGTTATCCCTTAGCCGACTCTTACGGCACCCACGGGAAGAGATGGGGGAGTACTATTCTAGGCCGGTACCACCACGGCCGGTAGCATAATACCTAAGTCCAATTACAAGATCACTTAGATACACACGTAGAAGAGGACTTTGTTGCCAGAAAGAAGAGCATTTGCCATAATTCACCACGCAGGCCAATGCCGATTGACGGTGGATAGCCCAATATCGAAGTATCAGACCGTCTAAGAGCCTCCTGCATGGCCTAACGGCCTTGCCCTAAAAAAACAGTCCTCATCATCATCTCAGCCATAAGACATCCACTCCTGAACAAATGCTTCCCCCATTCCCCACTAACGAAACGTGTCCGCTGAAATACGGAAGCGCTCAGTCAAAATTGCCATTAACGGTCAAGCATTCAAGCAATGACTCGAAAGTAAACTCTGCTACCAGGCGAAACGCGTTCTTAAGTTTCCTTGATATTCAGACTTTAACTGTATCTACCGCATTCTAAAAAGATTTTCACAACACATATCTACAATTATTATCCATCACAAAATGTCTATCTCGAATCTCAGCCGTACCTACATTGTAGGTGTGTGGGTACATGACCTTGCGCGGGTTCTGTGCCGCGTCACCGTGATGGATGGAGCGCCATTTCTCCGCGTGACGTAGCCAGCCCACCGACAACGTAGCTGGCTGGTTGTAAAACTGGAGTTTTGAATTTCAAATTTGAATTTGGAACTGTAGTCGCAGAGTCAAGGCTTTTAATGGAAATAATTTAAAAGTAACTTATCCCACTAATATTATACAGGCGAATGGTGGTGTGTGTGTGTGTGTGTGTGTGTGTGTGTGGTCAAACAGCTGTAACGATTTCGATGAAATTTGGTAGGGAGATAGGTTAGACCCTGGATTAACACATAGGCTACTTTTACTCCGGAAAAAGTAGGTACCTATATCATGTCCCCGTGGATACCTAATTGAGGTAGCGAGTGAAACCTCAGGGCGGTACTAGTTGATAGTAAACGAAACAAGGTAATCGTAGGTATGCAGAAACGATTTGCCCTTTTTTATGATAGGTACTATAGTTGCAAAATTATTTAAAAGTTTGCATTCGGCAAGAGCGACTTCAGTTTTGTACCGTTAAAAACGGCGCCAAGAAAAAAAAATGCGTTTAAATTATTTTTCACCTTGCCATAACTCATTCCAGGCATAAAGTGTTTACGCTTTGGACGTGAGCAATTTTTTAAACTGACGTAAGCCAAACTTTTAGACACTTTTTAATATGCATTTCTAGTTTGACTAATGCTCGTCCATTATTTTTTAAAACTATCCGCGCTGTAGCAATTTTTTACAGTGAAATATGAAGATCATTAATTTAATGCTAATTTTTACGCAATATTTTTAATCCTAATGAAACGTTTTTCATATGTAGGTACGAGTTAAATAACATCTTGTTCATATTAATTGACAAAAGTAGATATTAATTATCATTCTTACAATACTTTATTTACTTAATACTTTAAACTATTTCAGTAGCCCTCAGACCACCAGAAATAAATGTTATTCAGATTTTGTTGTATACCGATACGTATGTTTGTGGCCTGATTACTATATAACGGAATTCTCTATATCATAAAACATATTTGGAATGTCATTAAGTTTTTTCTAAAACGTTGGTCACTATTATTGATTTGGCGGTCTGAACTTTGGTTATTTTACAATTTAGCGAATTGCTTTTCGAGATTTTTTAGTTCCCACCGAAGCCGTATTTAGTTCCAAATAATTGTTATTTCTATGATTCTCGTATAGCAAGTGTCAAAACGCAAGGCGTCCCTCCACTGATGAGACGATTTCTTACCTGGGTACTCACCCGGGCTGCCCAGGAACACTGAGGAGTACACCCGCCGGGCCACGTCCGGCGGGGAAGACCATTCACGCCGCGACGGACACCATTTGCCTGGAACAAAAATAAAAATAAATAAAAAGTCCTGCAAACAAATCAATCCCTCGTAATGGATTTCACGTATGCAACCTTAACTGATCAGTTGCGCTAAGGCGGTTATAAGACCCGAGAACCTTGGAAGAGTAGAACCTGGCACAGACCCTCTAATTCTTAGTATTTTTATATACTGCATAGATCTATCGTTTGACCACCATCTCACTTGATGGCCACGCATGCAAAAATTTGGAAAATAACTTAAGTAAAATAAGTTTTTATGTGGTTACGATAAAATCCAAATTAGTATGATACTTGTGTGAATGAACATGTCTGTTTGACCTGTGTCTGGATGTGTTTATGTATATAAGTATATATATAAGTATGTATATAAGTATGTATCAGTAATCAGGTTACCATAGTAGGTACAGGCTCGGCCTAGTTTGTGACCTGAAGACCTTGTGTGAATGTTGTCTCATATTATTATTACTTATTAATAACAACACTAAAATGAAACCTTTTTATTAAAATTTCGTGTAATAGTAGATAAAATACGTCGCCACTTATTTGGTGCCGAATAAAACCATCCACAATTGGCTAACAATTGAATAAATCTCGTCTAATATTATAGAGATAGCGTTGTATGGACAAATAATAACAATTTTAGTGTAGGTAAATATATATAGTACCTACGAGCTATTTCATATTGAAAGATTTTAGTACACTTTATCGTTTCTGTGAATAACAGAATTAGGGCCATTGAATATTAAAATACTTATGTAGGTAGGTACACCAATTTTTGTCTATAAGTAGGTATTATCATAGCGTGCATAATGATCACGCATGCGAATCATGAAACAAATATAAATGGCACCCCATTTCTATAAACTGGTGTATAACATTTTAAAATACTATAACACGTCTTATACATGAATTATTGCCAGTAAAAAAATACCCTATAAAAGCGGTAGATACCTTCAGACAGAGAGCGGTGTACAAAGCGAGAGATTCAGAAAAAAGGAGAAAAACATGTGATTTATTGTGGGAATGGGGACATCAGGAACGCAGGTACGGCAGGTGGTGTGCTGTACGGTCGGATAGATTTCGGATTATGTATAAAAGTTTTACTGTAATACATTGTTACACATTAGGAAAACAAAACTATAAATATATACCTTGACTGGCCGGTTGGCGCAGTTGGTAGCACTCTGCCTTCTGAGCCGCTGGTCCCGGGTTCGATTCCCGAACAGGTCAAACATTTGTGTGTATGAACATGTCTGTTTGACCTGTGTCTAGGTGTGTATATGTATATAAGTATGTATTTAAGTATATATATCAGTCATCAGGTTACCATAGTACAGGTTCTGCCTAGTTTGGGACCTGAAGACCTTGTGTGAATATTGTCCCATATATATATATATATATATATATATACCTACGTAACATTATTTAAACGTTGTGGTGGTAGCGGCCTAGAATACGAAACACTTCTATAGAAATAAGATATAAGAAATACTTCCCCCATCTCTTCCCGCGGGTGCCGTAAGAGTCGGCTAAGGCTAACTAATCACGTACCTATCAGAAGGTTAACAGCACCTTCTGAGGATCAGAAATCATGCTGCGCTCGCCAACCCGCCTACCAAGCGTGGCGTGTATTGGCATTTCCCGCCTATATGAGGGAGGCATATGTCCAACAGTGGACATTCTTTGGATGAGATGACAATAATAGAAGAACAATGGCAAAAGGGGATACTAGTATTAGCAGTAGGCGCAGAATGAAATGAAATTACATATTTTTATTTGTATTTCTACAACAAATTTACAGGGCTCAACATGTTTATAAAAACCAGACAAAGTGCCTTAGGGCGTTAACTTGCGCAGCACTGCCTCAGAATTTTTATAATTATCAACCCAGTTCAACTCAATTTAAAACATAAAATTAAATAAATTAACAAAACACCAATCGTCCAATTTTAATCCTCAAACTGGCAACATTGAAACGAGTTAAAACAATAATTAATAGTTATTCCGTAAAAATAATTGTCGGTTACAAAATGATGCCCCAAGAGATCCAACATTTGATTCAAATTTCGAACGCAAACTATCATTATGGATATTCTGAATGATAGAATCGAAACAGTTAACGTAGGTACCAATTGTTTTAATTTTAAAAAAGAATTATGTATGTTAATTGCCATGTTTAACGCGAAACGTTAGCATTGTTTTGGGGAGTTTTTTCGGGGTAATTGGGATTTAATTGTTAGTTGTTCTGGAGAGAGATTGCTGCCTTTACCTGTATATAACAGTAAAGTATACATATGTGTACAATAATAAAGGATTCATTGAATATTTTATTGACACTGAGAAAGATTTACAACAAAAACACATTGTTTTACTATGACCACATACATGCTATGATACAAATGTTTTCTTCAGCAAAATCGTTTACCATATCAGAGCCGTAAAATATAACGGAAACTATTAGAATAAAAGCACGTTCATAAAATGTGAATGGATTCAGAGTTCGAGGAATACCGAAGAAGGCATGAATGGACTGTGATAAGAACAATATGTTTAAAAAAGGTATGAGCACTGAGACGAATAATGATAGAAGAGAATGGATAAAGAAAGCATGTTGTGCCAACCACACCTAGTGAGGAATATGGACAAGAAGAAGCACGTTAATATGGCAACTTATCTCTTTTGGGTATTTACTATATAAGCTATGATATTGAACATCGATACCTACACAAATATACATGAGCAGTTCCGGGTTATCACTTCATTATAAAACATATTGACCATACAAAATAAATATCCTTTGCTAGTTTTTTTTTTTCCAACAGCGTATGAGTTGCACGCAGATATTATTAGCATACGACGTTATCACATCCCCATACGATATTGTGCCCCATAGGTAACGGCATATTTAGACAATTTCCTCTACAAATCCCCGTGGGGTTGCCCTCATATAAATATAACACCCATCGCCACCTCTGCTCAAATTCAGCAGGTTATTACAATTTTTCGCATTACGAATATCGCGACACCCCTAGTCTCACCCCCGGGAGTCACACCTCAGCAATTCTACTTTAATTCTTATTTAGAGTGCACCTTATTTCGGTTACAAGATTTTTAGTATTTGTTTATGGCAACTCTCACCCCGATAGGGCAATTTTCGCGTTCTACAGACGATGTAATTTTACTTTATGCCCGCCAGTTTAAGTTTCCCATTTTCGGCGCGGGAACAAAACGCAAATTGGCTATAAAGGCGTCAGGCGGGATGAGGCAGTCGTCTTTGACTTTTCGTTATTGCTCAGTGCCAAAATTTACAATAAAGTCATTGACCCATTTTTGTTACTGAATATATTTTCGTTAAGTGACCCTAGTTGAAATGTGGATTGTAAATCATACATTTTGACGACTACTTGTCGGAGTGATAAAAAATGAGAGCAGCGTGACTATATTTACTGCAAGTAGCTGCAGTTATAATCGGTAAAGATTCCTTATTTGCCTCAAACAATCTCGTCAGCCATTGCTGACTTTTTCTTTACTTTTGAACTGCAGTGCTCGTAGAGGTCAAGGCCTTTTATTTGTTCAAAAATCGAATGTTCATTTGGCGCGCGCCGTCATTGCTCTGCTATCAATCATGCATGCACCATTGCGCCGAGCGCGCTTTTGTTCGAATTACGAATTTCGAAAAAGGAACATAACGTGAGCGAAAATTATGGTGGTTGCGTTCTTTTTAAATTTAAATTTGAAATTCGCTCCCCGCTGTTGCCAGCTAAAGTATTTACTTCAGTGAAACAAAAAAAAATAACAGTTAACGAATTAAAATGAAAAGAAGTCGTCGTACCTCTTTGTTTTTAGCTAACTCTCAGTACCAAATAATCGATGTTAATTCCAAAATAAAGATATGTTTTGATTAATGCCATGTCACACCATAATAATATATTTATACAGTGTGACAACGTTAAAAAAGTACCGAAATTGCTAATGGTGTATGATATTGCCTCCCTATTCTGGGGTAAGAAAAGACTGGGGTGGTAACACCTTCGGTCTCCCAGGAGTTTTTTTCGATGTATTTTTCTTCCTTTTTTATTTTTTTTTCTGCGTAATGATGCTGAGGTCCTGGGAGAGTTGGCTGAATCCATTAGATAGGCGGGAATAGCTTAATGTACAGTTTTTTCTGTGAATCGAACAAGGATCCACACATGTGTCGCATAAGGCATTAGTAGCAATTGTAATAGCTTTTTTGGTGCAAAGGGCCACAGTTCACTCTGATCACACTATTCGTTTATGTTTTTTTAAAAGATCTTATAAAGTTTATAATCAGCAGCGCCGCGCAATGCATTCACGCACTATGGCTGAAGTAATGGTATTAATCGATTGATGTGCGTGTCAATTGACACAACTGAAGAATGGCCGACGGGATTCATATTGAAAAATATGTGAGGGCTTAACTTTAATTCCGATCAAATGACTTTCGGAAAATTGTTTTTTTAAATGTTTGTTACATCAGAGCATTTATGAACAGATTAAATTTAGAAAAAATATTTTTCTTCGACAGATATTTATTTATTATTGAGTCACAATGCAGATTTTAGCAAAATTGAGCAAAGATTTTGCAGAATTTTGATCACATCATCGATCAAGGAATTTGATATATTTTACAAAATCCAATGAGCTTAAAAAAATGGAGGAGTTCCTCGAAATATAAACCTAAAAAGCACATGGCTTTGGTACAAACACATAGCTGGCCGGTTGGCGCAGTTGGTAGCACTCCGTCTTCTGGCCCCTGGTCCCGGGTTCGATTCCCGGACAGGTCAAACATTTGTGTGTATGAACATGTCTGTTTGACCTGTGTTTGGGTGTGTATATGTATATAAGTATGTATATCAGTCATCAGGTTACCATAGCACAGGCTCTGCCTAGTTTTGGGACCTGAAGACCTTGTGTGAATGTTGATAAATAAATAAAATAAACTCTTAATACATTTTAGTTTACTTGAGTGATTAGGACGAAAGCACGTCTTGGAGCTAATATAGAGTTTTCCGCAACTCACTACTACGATTATTGCTTTTTCACTTAATACAATTGCTACATAGAGTTTCCCAGACATTTCCCATCTATACTTTACCCACACTCCGTCCCACATAAAGCAATTTCCTTAATGGCCCACCGATATAGCTCTCTCTAACTGCCTTTGAAACCCAATCGATCGACTCAGCCATACGGTACCCATAATACTAGCATACCTATACCCACTACTCAAAACACGAATGTCTGCTTGGCGAAATAAATCTTTATTATTCTAAAAATAAGAACGAACATAGTTTCAATAGTATAAACCAAACATAGCTCGTGTCAAGATTAATATAGCTTTCTACTGGTGCAAGAATTTTCAAAATTGTTTCAGTAGGTCGAGGGAAAATTTTGAACCGAAGGGTATTGCATGGTGGTAGGGTACTTTCGAGCACCAGCCTGGCTAGCTACCACCATCCAGTTTAAAAAACTGTCACCAAACACATAGTATATTCAGGCCGAGCCAGTCAGAGCCAGTAAGCATTCTAGGTCTAGCGTGATAACATCTTCGACCACATCGTCATTGAGAATCAAGGTACAAATGCTACATCTAAACAGTATAAAATAAAATAAAAAACTTACCACAAATAAACTTACGTACACATACATATTATATTAGCCCTGTATAATATTATTATTAGTGTTATAATTGATTACTAGCTGTTTCCCGTGGTTTCACCAGCCTGGCCCAACATTTTACAGATAACTCTATAATAACTCTGTTTATAACTCTCACGAGAACTGTATTCTACAAAACTTAGTAGTAGTGTGCTATTCGAGACTATATGACTATAATCGGTCATAGGTCGCATCACATCAATCGGTATATAACGACCCGTGTCTCCGGGACCCTGGGTTCGAATCCCGGCAGGGGCAAACATTTGTGCGATGAGTGTAAATGTTTGTCTTGGATGTTTGTGCTGTGATTGTGTGTATCCATGCCTCCCGCGATACAGGGAATCCTAGTGCGGGGGTCTGAGTGTGACAAAAAAAAATGACTCTGTTCCAAGTTGTATCAGTTTTGGCGCGATTGAGTATCAAATCTATCCATACTTTCACGTATATACTCGTAATAGTTGTTATTATGTTATTTTATAGATCAAAAATGAATTTAAATCATCTCATCTTCAGTAATTAATAATAATCTACTCCATTAAAATAATATCAACAACTAAAGATATATATATATAAAGAAAGAAGCTGATTTATTGATCAATTTGACTTTTTTATATACCTACTTTATAGATACGTTTGACTATTAAGATGATGTGGTCGAAGTTGTTCTAAAAATATTATTAATTGTAATAATCAAATTGTTTTTCTTTTGAATGAATTTAAATTAAATTTAAAAATAATAAAATAATATTTTGTTATTTATGATTATTTCAGCTGGAAAACGTCCACTTTCAAATGGATGATTATAGCAATCATATCTCATAAAGCTTGACAGCCGGATAGGAGTTTGGCAACACCATGTTTATATGAAAATGATTCTCTTTTACTTGAGGTTTTTATTGAGAAAACGACCAGAGATTAATGCGGTAAGTAAGACGCATATCATAGCCGCAATTTAAAAAAAAAATCCGCCGAAAGATATCTTGGTTTTGTTAAATTTATATGCAAATAAATAATAGTTCAGAATGACCACGATATCACCCTTGAGAACAAAAAGAATTAGGCTGAATTTCAACCCTATAAGTTACGGGAAACAAATTACTTCGGAACCAACAATTCAATAATTCCCGTACCCAGAAATAACTCGCAGTTATGGCTTCCTCACATAAAAACAATAATAATCAGGAAAAAAGAAAAAAAGCTGCATTTTTAAAACCGTTCCTGAGCAATTCTAATTGCGACCGCCCAAGAAAACCAATCCCGCCCGCCCTAGCTCTTCAATCTAGCAAAATAGGTATCATTTTCGCATGAGAGAAAATGTACCTTCTATCTTCTTGTTTCTGAAACTTTCTTTTGTAGACTTGGAAATGTCGTAAGAAAAACTCCAACTGTCGATGGAAAATGTAGCTTAGGTTTAAACGTGTAGGGTGTGATGTTGTGTGAGGATGAGAAGGGTCGATGGCTTGCCCAAGGGGTGGGTTCTGACGTATAACTCATCCGTAGGTACGGACAGCAGGCAGATCGATAGCATACCTACTTGTGTTTGTTTTGGAAGCTTGTTTCGGGTTCCAATGCCTGTCTAATGGGGGAGGAACGGTGCTTTTACATTGTACATACTGTAAGCTATTCTGTTATTCTGTCTGTAAGTCTCTTGCAAGCGAGAATGGTCCATAATAGATGAAGAAATTAGGTGTGTAAAGTGTAAAGAGTTTTCGTTTTATTTTATTTCTTTCCAAGCTTTTAAAATTAATGTTAAAAGAGATTACTTCAAGTAGATGTTGTTCACTGTTTTTCCCCATATATAACAGTTTGCCACATCTGAATTCGTAAAAATATGTTTTTTATTATTATTTGAGCGGCATAACCAAACTTTTGGCTCACCTGATGGGATAGGTTCGCGGTGGACACCGTTTTAGGTTCTTTTTTCAGATTTAATAAGTTCTTTAACAAGACCTATCGGGCGTTGTCCAAAATAACTACCACGATCGACGGCTTAGTCAACTCTTTTAAGCACGAAGCTTAGTGGAAGAACGATTACCCATCCAGGTTGTGATCACAGAGTCCGTTGCTTAAATAATTGATCAGTAAAGCCAGTGTTGTCAATAATGTGTATCAATTATTCTAATCTCCTCCATTTAAATAAGGTTCCAAATTCGAATTCGAAAATTGTCAAGTTTCTATATGCGGGTATAACATCGATTGTCAGATCTATAAGACTGAATTCATCATCATCATCATCATCTCTGCCATAGGACGTCCACTGCTGATTTCCCCCATTGATTTCCACAAGGACCTGTTGAAAGCGGCCCGCATCGCAGACTGGATTCAGTCTAGGTACCTATGTAATTCAAAACATCATACCTATGTTTGCTTTTTATTATATAAAGGCGCTTGGTGTGAAATCTTAGTTAAAAAATTAGTTCCTGTTGTCGGCTTTTTTTATAGTGTGTAGATAGATGACTAATCGTTGAACGGTTAAGTAGTAAGATATATAATCGGTGTCACAAATAGAGCCCTTTTACTGTCGATGGCTCAGTGGTAACTAAGTTAAAACTGGTAACTAAGAGTTTCCAATTTAGTCAGAGTTAATTTATTACAGCTTTAAAAACATTTCTAATAAAGGTGTATAGATTTAGGCATTAATTTGCGGGAATCCATATCAAAATGATGTCAACTATATATTATTTACTTTAAATTATACGTGATAAAATTAATTGCGGTTGATAAAGTGTGCACGATCCTGTGTTAGAAGCGCACTCTCTATCATTATAAGTAACGTTTTTTTTATCTTCATTACTTAAGACAAGAACTACAGAAGCTTAGATTGAATGAATCATTGAAGCATTTCCATCGTTTGTGATGAATTGATCACATTAAAAAATAACGGACACTCCGAAACAATTTCTAAAAGTAGAACTCTTTGCGCTCCGCAATGATTCATGACTTTAAAAAGTTAACATTGTCTATGAAACAATTCAGCCTCCTTCTATCATTATACCAATTGATACACAAAAATAGCCGCTATACAATAAATCTTGCCACAGACCTCAAAAGAGGGAGCAGGTACAACAAGTGGATAGATAAACACATCAATCAAACCATTTTACAATAAAAAAATATATAACAAAGTTCGTCGACCCCGAAGAAACATGGCCGCTCCGGAAGGCCATCCATTACGGCCGACGGCGCGCGTTTTTCACCACCCGGCCACTGACAGCGGCTGTCAGATGCTCGTGACAGCTGTCAACAGCGGCCTTGACATTGGCAGCAGTTGTTGGCTGACAGTTCGTCATCGATCACGACCAGCGATACGTCTTGTGACGTCAGTGATGCCGGTCAATTCGCCAGGTCATGGACTCATGTACTTCAGGTTTATTTGGCCTATTATCTAATCTATAAGATGCGCTGATAAATTGCCCGCCTTGTGTCTGTGGGTATATGAAGTCATTGTCGTACTTTTAAGACGTTATTGACCTATTGTAACGTCAAGTTCAGACGAGGTTGATGCGCAATCCATGGGACGTTGACAGTTTTACAGCCTTACTGTTTTTACCGATGTTTTTCCAGTGGTCTGGGCATAAAAAGTAAGTCTACGTAAAAATGAATCACACATGTACATAGCTGTTTATTCCATTGCAAATTTTAAATTGACATTGGCTTTCCAATAATTTCAATAAGTAAGGGTAATAATAATAGATTATAATAATAACGACTTAGTAGGTAATCAGCACTTGGATACTAATTTTTATGTTAATATTTGAAAAATAATTTTAAATGTCCATTTTTAACGAGAATATCGAGTTTCTTACTCCAAACAGATTACACAGTAACCATTAGTTACAATTCGTCAATTGAGATGCGTGGATATTTTTTTTTCTTTCACTAACATTACCTCCCATGATCTGTGACAATAATTCTTGTTTGGGTTTCTGTTAGCAAGCTTAAGCGTTAATTACTGGCAGTATACTCAAATCAGGAGGACTTATACTCTTCTCGATTTGATTAAATATTTGATTAGTGACTGGTCCTCACTATACTAGACCTTATACGTTGCTTAAAAAACGAGCATAGATTTTATACTAATATTCTATCAGGGTCAATAAGGTATGTATTCGAAAATGGTATGAGAATAAACCTAAACTTTGTAACGGCACTTAACAACATCCGCCTGGGTGGCTGGTGATAGATTTTTCAAGTATTTAGGTGACAAGATAGGTGATAAGTAAAATATAGTGGGTTTCATCACTACTTATGTCATCTTTATCATAGGTAAGTGAGTTTAAATCCGAGATGGACTTAAATTCAGGAAACGCCCCGACTATCCCGTCGAACTTCTGAATCTTCCAGAGAGAGAAAGACCGAGGTCAAAATTTGTGATTGACAGCTAGTCTTCATCATTATCATCATCTACTTTACCATTCTCCACTTAACCAACCTACCCATTTTACACCTAAAGCGATGAATAAAAAACAGAGGGTGTGCCAGTAACGATGTTTTGATGATGACTGCACTGCAGTCGGCAAAGCGAGTCACTGGACAGATGTAAGGCGACGCGATGACCTGCCAAATTTTGTACACTGTCACTGCGGTAGGGGTGCCACTCACGGACTTTTAAATGCTGTATTTATTACTTTGAAGACTGCAAAAGGCATGTCAGAGATCGTTATCGAGTAAAACAAAGATTGGAACAATATTTCAGATCTTCAACCGATTGCATGATTGGTTTGATTAGTTAGCAATGGAGGACTATATTAAAGAGACTTTACGAGTTGATCGGAGACGATAAGACAGCGCACAACCACCCACTACCAATAACTCCCGTTATTCAAATACCTTGTTGTCGTCACACGTCTTTCTAATAAAACAGACATTCGTATTTCTCTTATACACCTATAAATACCACATCAAAGTAGGTATTGCCAGGACGTAATAAAAAAAGCAAAAATACACTCCGATACAAAATTGTGCCAGTCACGAGGGTCGGCAACATACACGAGCGGGCCCGTCATTTTCATAAATTTCACAGCCCTAGCGGCCCGTACTTAAAATTGGACTTTATCGTTTTAGCATAAAGGTCTGATTTTGATTATTTATTACGGTGTTTTAGGCTGTTGTGGGGATGGGGGTATGATGCTCGAATAAATGCGGAACGTATAGAAAAATTTGATTATTCATGCCGACTTGGAGAAAAAATTACAGGCGGGTTATGACATGGGACCGTACGTAGGTACTTTGGGTACTTTATGGTGTGTGAGCGCCCTGGGTCGTTACTCTATGATCAGCATTATTTAGTTTCGCGCTTATAATGTATCGATTGAAGTTTTTTTATATATGTATTTAAAGTGTGTTTTGTTTCTTGTAAAAAACTTTTAGCTTCGGCTTCTAAATATAATTTGAACATTCATTGCTGGTTCTCGATCCTAAGAGCTTTTCGTGTAACTAATGTTCTGACAAAAGATAAAGCTAGATTATTGCCAATTGCGGTGCACTGTAATTTTTTTTTCTAATCTCTCGTCTGCTGTCATATTTATTACTATCCTAAATAGACTTGAAGCCTTTGATAGTAATTATGTTATTTCATTGTGTATAATGGAACATCACATAATTGTCCCTTGTACCTACTTAGGGTGCTCTAATTCAAATTATTTATTTCGCCTATTAACGTGAGTAGAATATAACTATGTAAACCAGTATTTAATGATTTTCGGTTCTTTAGCCGGTTTGGCATGCAAAATGTAGTTTTTAATTATATTTTATTAGATAGATTAGTAGAATTCCAACAAATATTAAAAATAGTATAAAATGTTTGGCATTTGGGCATTATTGCACTTAATTTTTTTTAGTTAAGTTTTAGACTCTACTTATAACGGCGTCTGGCATGATTCAACCAAAAAACTGCCTACAAGATCGGGCTACTACTACTATTTTACTGCCTTTAACGCAAGATCTTTAAAAAAACTCTAACTTGAGATAGGATTCCGTTCGACAACTATCTAATTGGCGAACCGCCTAAGCCTATGTTGACTTCAGATACTATATTTTATACTTACCACTGTTTTTGTGACTGCAAACATTTATCTGATGAGGTAGAACTTACTTTTAAGCCACTACATACCAGCCAGTCTTTTACGTCTTTTCAATTAACCAGGGCTACATACAATGGAGAGGGTTCAAAATAGTTGAGAACATTTTAATAAAACAACGATGCTTAGTATAGAGTTGCCACCTATATGATTTAGCTATACCTATCGGATGGATATCTACCAGTAATTTCCAAGCGACCACAGTATTCGCAATATGCAGTTATTCCTTTATAGTCTTCCCCAAAGGTACTCAATAATATCTACACTGCCAATCAAATGCACTATTGCTCTACTTCCAAGTAAGTCGTTTATGGTCTAAAATCTGTCAATTACCATGCTATTTCCCAACATAAAGTACCAAGGCAGCAGCATACGCAAGAGTTGAATGCCAGAGAATCCTATTCACGTAACGACGACGCCCTGCGGGGCTGTCACAAGCAGATTTTGGCTCTACAGCTGAGCTCTATACTGGTGTTAAAGCGTCCAATATCGGAACTAATTTCTATTTATATGCAAAATTAACTAAGTATACACAGTTACAACTAAAAATAAATTAACAAATAACATTCAATTTTATAAAAGAAGCACCAAGAGAAAGTTACGCTTGTAAGAGAGCTGAAATGCAACAAGCGAGACTTGATCATAATAGACTGCGTGAAGCAACGTTATATTTGATTTCAACTTGGATGTGTCAAATACACAGGTGTCAAACAGTCATTGGGCTACTTTTTGAAGGAGGCGATTGGGCGGTTTCAAAACACTGATATACTGCCAGTATGTTGGATTTATCCAATACTTCGGTCAGTGTGAACTACTTTACGGGACGCTAAAGGAAAAAAATGTTGTAAATACAACCTCATTTTTGCTGTCACTAACTACTCTAATTGATGAATCGTGTAGGAGAGGTGTTGGTGAACCTAGTGGCCCTTCCACGGCACGCGCGCTTCGCTCGCTCGGCTCGCGCGTTGTGTTGTCGCAGTTTCAACCTCACTATTACCTGTTTCATTAAAATATTAGAAATTCTATTTTTCTTAGCGTCCCGTAAAATACCTACACACTAATCAATACTTTTCTTTTGTCAGAAAAGTTCATGTACCAGCAATGGGAACTTAAGGGGCACTCTTCATCTATAACAATATTAAAATAACGAAATTTATCAAAACAAACATCAAATGTGTTGACTGTCGTAGATCTTTGAGTATTTGAAAACAAAATTAAGCATGCAGCATGTCTAGTTCATACTTCATTCATAACTAACCTCTTTGCTTTTTATTCCAACCTAATCAACCTTATTTCACATACCTTTTATTACTAACAAAACCTAGAGCAAGTAAAATAGTCGGCTCTTTACCCAAAGCATCCACTAACCATTGAAAATGACCATCCACCAAAATAACTGCTACATCCACACGAGCTCGCCGATACGCCACATATTTTAGGCGTAACTTTAGTAATGATTATAGTCAGCTAAAACTACAGTTGTGTTTAGGTATCCCTCAAAAACTTGCTACATTTGAGTGTTAGGGGTAGCGGGGTTTGGGAGGGTGTGGAGGGGGCGGGAGACGCGGGGACCCTCTGTAACTAAATTTTCAACTGTCACGTAGATTAATGATGCCAGCCCGTGCGATACGCGCTAATGCCTGTTGCTTAGTATGGATAAGACGCTATATTTTTTACGTATAATTATTGTATGTATTTTATATAAAAAATAGGACAGAAAAGGTATTTCATTTTATTGTCACCTCTTTATGCATCAATTGCTATCCAAAACGAGCTATATATAAACTTTTGTGCGATTCTGCGCTTATACACTTGTTACACAAAGTAATTTTACTTACTTGTTACGTTTCTATAACACTTATGCACAATATTACTCCTCAATCAGTACTATTCCAGAAAACGTCATTATACTTTGCATTGAAACAGCAAGAAAAAATCTAATGAGTTTTTCGTCACGTCCACTACTAAACATGGGTATGCTATTCGATCGCACTAAGCCAGCTGAATGTAGAAATTTAATTTATGATTTTTATTCATGAAAAAAAACGCTAACGGTAAAGATATATTTATCAACTAGGGATATACTTACTCTAAATAGAATTAAGGGATACATTATTTTTGTTGTTATGTATGTGTACTGGAAAAATTTAAATATAGCGGTCTTTTAGTTAAGACTGAAAGTATATCAAGAATAACAGTTCTTAAGCGTAGCGAAAAGGTGGAAATTGATTATAGAATATATACAAAATAGAACGTTAATTATTGACGTGATCATTTTATTATCACAATCATTCTTATTCCGTCTTCTCAATGATTAGCAAGAACCGAATACAAAAATGTCGCAAAACAGCACTGGTTTACTAGAGATATACAATTACTATTGTGAATGCATATATATTTTTTATAGTAGTCTTTGAGCATGAGCCATCTTTGATGAAATGTTCTTTTAATTATACAGTTATTAGGTATTGACACCTAATTCAATCAAGCTCACGATCGTAGATAATCGAGTTGCATCAATTAAAGATTGAAATAGAATATTCATTCGCATATTTAAAGATATAACTATGCAGTCACCACGCAGTATAAAATTATATATAAATAATTGATGACCAATTAGCTTTTGAGATAGATGATGTGGATTAATATATTTTATTAGTAGATCGCTACGAAATTTATTGATATATTCGAATAATGATTGCTAATATATAGGAACATTAACTTACTTTTTATACATTTGTGATAATGGATACCAGTACAACTGTTGACGTAATAAACTAACTCTATGACTCTCGCTGAAGTAAGTGTAATAATTAGTAAAGGAACTAAGAACATTAAGGAATAACTAAACGGTGCAAAAAGTAAAAAAAGTTTTTCGTCGTTATTCGTATGATCTCTGTAGGCTACCGTTTCTTCTAATATCACCTGGGTGATAAGGTCGAAGTCGGTAGCATAGTAAACCTAAAATAATGGTCCATTGGCAGTCCATCGATCCAAAGAAAGAGGCTAAAAGACGTTGGATATGTAAGAAATTCTTGCAAATTTAAGGGTTAGCCAAGCAGTTCCAACGTTTTGGACGTAAGATATCCATGACTGCACGTAACTATATCTCCCCAATTAATCTCAATATAATTTTAAATCAAATGAAGTGAAATATGATTCGCGTCTTATCCATACAATTCGTTCACCCGACGGCGCGCCGCCGCCGTTGCCGCCGCCGAGGGCATAGAATGGATTTCGGAAATCGATTGCTTCCAAAAATATTTACAGGGACCACGTGCGCCGCACGCACACTCCTAGTGTGTACGCACCTTTACTCACTTACCCACTGTACACGCACCTTTTTTTTACTTTCTACACGTACAGAGTGTAGGTAATAATATTCAAATAAAGAATGCTCTTATTTCATGAACCTTCTTTTCTGAAAGTCAAAGTCAGATTCTGACTTTGACTTCAGAGGTCAGTAAATCACACTCTTGAATATTATATAGGCGAAAGTTTGTCGGTCAAGTGTTTGTTTGTTACTCCTCTACTCTGAAACGGCTGAACGGATTTGCATGAAATTCGGAATGAAGATAGCTTATAGATATAATTCGAAATAACACATCTTATTTACTTTTATGCCGAAAATATTGTCTGTTCCCGTGGGATGACGGGAAGACACAAAAATTGTCAATACCACGTAAATTGCAAAATATTTTTTTAACATTAACCATTACAACTGCGTAAGTAGCTAGTTATTTATATTTTGAAGGTGTAGTTTTTGAACGCCGCGTTCCAAAATTAATAGAGCCAATATCCCGAAGAATCGGCACGAAACTCTGCTATCTAATACCCCGCGACCGTTATTTACAAATATGTAATAATATTGAATATTTCAATAATTCGATTTAATAATTAAACCATTTACAGTACATATTAAATCAAAAAAGTGTTACATTAATATGGTGACTATGAAGAAGTGAGGCGTTCATTTAATAATACCTTGCATGAACCTCAAGATTTGACATATCGGGAAACACAGACTAATACAATGAGTTCCAACTGTCTGTCTAATTTTTCTGTTATATTTATTTATTTACAATTCAACTAGCAATTTATACTGCTAACATGAACTCATAAGTGATTTATATTACAACAGATTTTGTTCAATCATTGTTTGGAACAATCTCCATTTACATGGCCCCTCTTATTTGCAAATTTTTTACCATTCCAAAGCATTTGTTTGAATTAGGTAACCAATCGGAGATTTTATTCGGAGTTAAAGCAATGGTTGTTGAGCAATTTTTAATTCCGTTACAGATTTTCTTGGTAAAACATCCCTTACGAATGTTTCCCATGACAAATAGTAACATTTATAATATCATATTTTGACAATAGATAATTTCATATACATATTATCATTTTTATACCATCTAAGCAAATTAAATATCATTGCCTTTTAGTTACAATGTGCCCATATATGGGTAAATATGGTTATACAAATTACATGTCAAAACAAATAGTGAAATGTTATTTTATATAACGCAGTCCATCGAAAACGCGTAACTCAGAGTTCATGAAGCACGTCACCACGCACGATAAAATACAAATTATTCGCTAAAACAGCTCACAAGCTATTTATTTAAAATATGGCTACACAACGATTATTAATTTGTTAATAAAACAGGCGAGAATTTTCCAAAAACCACACCTCGTAAAATTTATCGGTGAGGAAGACCACATTGTCCGATATTAGATAAATATTCAACATATAAATAAACCGCGACCTATCCAACAGTTAAAAACACACTTTAATATAAATTATGAAAATCGTTACGCACTAGCGCGAGCAGTAAACGTCACGGCGATCAGCTGATCAAATATATTGCTACTATAAAAAGTGAAAACGCAAACTGCTCTGCCCCCACACTTTGTCTTCTTCCCACTAAAGGTTTCCGCTTGCGAGCGAAAGAGACAGAGAGCACGACCCGTCGTCGCGTAAAATGATATATTAATGTCAGCTGTGTTTAGGACCTTGTGAGTCTACAAAATAATAGATGGTAACAAATAAATTACTTGCGAAGTGCATTTCTGAACGAAATTCGGTCGGTCGTCGACCTCGACCGTGGTTCGTAAATCACCATTGATATATGGCTTGCGAAGGTCGCCATCTTGGGCTGAATGTTCGAAATTTGAATCTGGATTCGATTGGTTCGTTCCTATGTGTTTAGGAATGTTTAAGCACGATATTTAGAATATATTGGTGATTTTAGACGCCTCATTTTAATATGTTAGTAAGGACAGAAATAAAATATTGATTTTAATACTTGTAAACTCAGCCCCAACTCTACTACTCAGTACTTACAAGTTAAATACGTAAACGATGACAAATACAAATTTAAATCGTAAATTATCATGTAATTAGCAAATAGCAAACTACTGGCAATAATTACATTTACTCGTTCAACGGAGTGATTTGTATAATTTCTGTAATTATAAAGCGCAGATGATAGATAGCTTTGCAGTTGTCAGCGATTAGTGCTTACACTGCTTTGTTTTTTAATGACACAACCGTGAAAACGATGACATTGTTTCTTGAACAATTCTATTATTTTCAAAACTCGTGATTCAATATATTTCCTTTGTAAATTTTACAATTTTACAGGTTATTATGGTATACTTAAAGTATATCTTCTTCTTCTAATACATATATAAAATTTTCGTGTCATTATTTTTGTAACCTATATCCTCCGTAACCGCTTGAACGATTTTTATGAAATATTTTGTGTATTTTTGGGAGGTCTATTTTTATCCCCCTACCTCACCCCTCATTTTGTTATCGCGATTTTAGTATTTTTGTATAAACACAATATGCAAATAATTGAACTGTCGATCATTGAGGTGTTGTCTCCATTTGACATTTCGATAATTTATATTAATATGACAGAACAACTTTTGCCAGGTCAGCTAGTTATTACTTACTATTTTAATGCAACTAAAGGTTGTTTTTTTTTTTTTGGCCCTGCAAGGTAAGTAAACAACTGTTAAAAAATGATGGGCTTCGTGTTATAGAAGCTTTCTGCTTAGCCCAAAACTCACTCATGGTTTTTTATTTAATTTACCTAAGTAGGTACTTACTTATTCCTGAGACTATGCAATCAATGAAAATTTCTTTTTCACGTCGTTGTTATGTTATCATAATATTCATAATTGTTGATTTTAGTGAAGTATATTATTAGATCATAACTACTTGAATATTATTTCCGCCATCACCATGTTAAAGTCGGCTCATCACGTACCAGAAGGTAAGTAGATAAAATCAACATACTGCGCTCGCCAACCCGCCTACCAAGCGTGGCGAACCCATTGGAAAACTCACTCTAAAATAGACATGAGGAGGCTTATTTATGTCCAGCTGTGGATATTCTATGGTCACCATAGAATATAGGTCTAATCTCGAATGATGATGTTGCACCATTATAAGACAATATCACCAGGATAACATAATTCCGAATTCGATACATTTGTGATTCAACTCTATGATATCGATATTCTTGCATTCTAATAATTTGTGCGGGGTATCAGACCAATCTATCGTAGAACTTATTAACAAGTAGTAATAACAATAGATACAAATCAGTGGGTTTGCGGCCATGTCTACCTACTGTACTGCTTGTACTGAACCATTAATCATTTTTAGGGATCCCTTAGTTGAATTTTGGGGCGCTGGAAACAAGGTTTGAGCATTTTATGAGTTAGCATAGAATGTAGGTTTTTAACATCAACATTTTGGAGGGCGTTATCTGCTGGTTTGTTATTTATTTCACGTACTTTACATTTGAATGCATACATATATATATACACATATATTACAGTACGATCTAGCCTAAATCAGCAAACAAGTAGTCAAATTTGCTAATTTTACTGTACTATAAGTCTGTCAGTTTGATACGTGACGTTCCCAACGCTCGCGCTGAGCTAAATCATCTATTCTCATAAGTCGGAAATATAGCCATAGACTTGTACTGTTTTCACGTAACTTATCTCACTTATAACTTACTAGTAGCGCCCCGCGGTTTCACCCGCGTGGATTACTCTTTTCCCGTTACCTCAATTATTCCACGGGAACTATACTTTTTCCGGGATAAAAGTAGCCTATGTGTTAATCCAGGGTTTTAACTATCTCCATTCCAAATCTCATCGAAATCGGTATAACCAATGATATTATATGTTTATATGAGGTAGATGTCACACAAGCGCGCGGAAACTGAGGCGGCAAAATTAAGTCAATTGTAGTAATTTTCATTATGACGCGTATTTCAAGCGCAAGTCTAAACATATAGCTATCCTTTTCTATATTATTTGTACCGTATTATCTGTCGCAGTAAGCGTGTTTATGTCGAAAGGAACAAAATCTGTGCACCGCCCAGTATGAATATACGTCATCTTTAGTAAAACATCATTTGGTATAACCGTTTGAGCATGAAGAAGTGACAAACATACACCGGCCAGCCGCCAGATGGTAAGCGATCACCGTCACCTATGGATATCTATAGATAATACAGGAGGCATTACGATACGTTGCTAATCCTTTTTAAGACTTATCAGTCTCAGAATCTCTCCTTTTGAGGAATCCCTTATTGAAGCTTATTAGGTAAAACAGGGAGGAAGCTCGGTCCACATTTTGCAGGTGTATGGGAAAAAGTATCGGTAGATTCGCACAGTATTAGACTCCCATGAGTCAATAATATGTGGATGAGCTTTCAAGCGGTGTCGGCTAGTGCGGTGGTAAAACCACGTGATGCCGGAAGGTTGAAGAACTCTTCAGAACACTCCCTGTTGTATATTCGGTAAAGACAGACAAACACTATAGATAAAGGAGTACTTTCACTCTAAAAACTTTTTAATATATTCATAACTCAGTGGATACTCTCGTAAGAATAATCCAATCAGTATTTGATTGCAATATGATGGAATGTTAATTACTTAGATTAGGTTAGTATATTAATTTCAAGTCAGGTATGACTTTTATTTTGGCAAATAATGCTATAACTTTTCTGTTTAAATTATGTACGTACATAATTTGTAGTATTATTTTGGGTAACATAATCTATGTTCCTTAGCCACAATTAGATACGCCAAAGCATTAATGGTTGTAAAACGAGATTCCAAATTAAAAATAACAATTCGATATCTATTAACTGCCAAATAGAACGGAAGTCTTAAAAATACTTCTTTATCAATATTCACATCTTACTGATTATAAAATGAATATTAAAATAGATTTGTGTTTCGAAATCGCGGGACGTGGGCCCGCGTCATTAGCATACTGAACCCATAGATCGGTTCTCATAACGAGAAATATGCAGATGGCAATCAAGTTGGAAAGAAACAAAGCTTATTCTCTCAGTAATTAATATTACGAGCCGATACCGACGAGAACAAATCAACGTACGGACAGACGAGCCGATAGCACGATTTGAAACAAACAAAAAGAAATATACATATCTGTCTCACTCTTTCAAGTAGCGTCAGAGGGAGAAAAATGAGTTCAATTTCCGAGTTCGTATTTTATGATAAATAGCAAAACGAACGCCTGAGTGTGTTCCCGTGTCCGATTGATATTGTTTGAATTTCATTTATTTCATGCAGCGGTTAAATTTCGCGCCAAATGAATTCGCGGCATCCGACGGTATTTTGACGATACTTTTTGCTAAAATAAACACTCCGCGTTATGTTTTTAAATTTATATAGAACTAGCTGCGATCCGCGGTTTCACCCGCGTGCTCTACGTTTTTCCCGCTTACTCAGTTATCCCATGGGAACCATACTTTATCCAGGACAAATAGTAGCCTATGTCCTTCTCCAAGGGCCCGTTTGTCTTTTTACTCAATTTTATCTAAATTGGTCAAGCCACGCGTGATACCGTGACCAAGGGAAATAGCGATTCATTTAAATAATATATAGAAGATGACGACGCAGTTTTCATGCCTTTTTACAGTTTCGTTCGTAATTTACTCGATGGATATAATTGCATCGTTAATTAATGTAATTTTAATAAGAAGATTATTGCTTGTCGGGTTTTTTTTATCAGTAAGTTTATTTTGACGCCCCACACTATCATGTGCATTTGGCTAGTGTCAAAGTAAAATAACCATCATGTATATTATATGAAAAAGCTTAAAGATTTACCGAAATACGGAGGGTATTCCCGTATCTATTTTAATAATGCTGAAAGTAGTGTACACTTTGGTTTTAAAAATACACACTAGCCCTCGCGCCATGATTCCCTGGTTCGCGGGAGACACACACACGATCACAGCACTCAAAAATTTCCAAGACCCAAGACAAACACTACCTACATTTATCGCACATACGTTGGCCCCTGCCGGGATTCGAACCGTGGATCCCGGAGTCCCAGAATTCATGTTACTGACCAACACTTAGCGGGGACCGCCTGTATCTGGGTAATGCTGACAGATATAAAATAATACATTGAATGCACAATATTTTGTGTTAATTACGCTAAAAGTATTACATTTACATTTGATGGAATTATATTAAATATTGTGTAGTTAATATAATTTTAATTTGGATTACCTCAAAGTCAGACCCGAATCTATTTTATAAAATATCAAATAAACAAGTGCTGTGCGTATAACACTTTGGGAAGTTTCAACCAAATGAGAAATAAAGAAAGTTTGCCTTTATAGACTACTTGTTTCTTTTTTTCCAACAAATAAAATTCCTAAAAATAATTTAAAATCTTCACGTTAAGCTAATTCCCATTATCGACTAGAAGTTGACAATTTGTTATAAAAAATCACAGATCAGTTTACATATCTACACCATAACCTTAATTACAACAAAGCTTATATAGTTTCGATTATATGCCAAAGCGTACGTTCCTAAGGTCATAAAAGCAGTTCGACAATCCAATACAAATTATACGCTAACGCACAAATTTTATAGGTCATTTTCGCGTGTTTATAGCAAATGAGAGTTCGAACGTCGATAAATTAGCGTTCTTTAATGACCTAATCAAAGTTTATGACGCGAGGCGAATTCTGGACTCCTAGTGTTGGCGATTGACTTATTGTGCGTAAAAAACGCGCCACGAAAGTAATTATTCCTCGGGTTTTATGAAGATTGGAATTTTTGTTAACACGATCTTTTTAGTGGTGGTTTGATTTATGATGCTTCCTGTACTCCTGAAGCCCATGTGTAGACGCGAGTGTCTGTGGTACTCACCCATAGCATCTGAAACAAAGAAAAAACACGATGAAAAAAATGTGGTACCAAAAATGTGGTTGTTAGTTTGGTGACGTTCTTAGAAATATGGCTTTAATTAATGTTTTAATATTTGTTGTGGGAAAAATAAAACGTGGTGATCGACACAGATATTGTAAGGAGGAAAGATTTTATTTTTAGTCTAACACATTCAGCACAATATGAATGTATAAAACACGGGAATTAGGTCCCGTAGGAAGTCAGAGGGTTCGCCTAGCACGGGTTAACGGAGACCGCGTACGCGAACGCTCCGTACTTTCCTTCCTACCACCGAATGGTAGAAACTATAGTCGGAAAACTCTTCTTACTATACCTGAGTGATTCCCGTGTTTTATACATCCACAATGTGACAAAACCACGTCGGTTTAAATAACAAAATAATCAGCACTATACGGTCCACGAGCCAATGCGGGTTGGCGGATAGGCTAGTGGTCAGCTCAATGTCAAAGTTTTCAGTTCAGCCTAGGGCCTCTGACATGACCTAACGACTGTCATCCTATCACAACAAACTGGCTGACGATTTAACTTATACTGCTACGCACTGAAGCGCTCTGCTGCAAATGCCACTAACTCTTACCCATCTAAAGTATGAACTTACAACTATTAAAATGTACTCCTTATTAGAAGAACTTTGGTTAACTCACTTGATTCGTTAAGTTTGCCTTTGTTAACTCCGTTGGAAGCGCATTAGTAGTTAACACATTAAATATTTTTTAAAATATAGATCTTTGCAGAACTAGATTTTCAAACGGATTTTATTTTATGAAGCTAATTCCAACATTTTCCTATCTTTTTTTTATACTGTATAGGTCTAGCGTTTGATCTCACTTAATCGTCAGTGACGATTTAGTCGAAAATATTATCACGCTAGACCTAGAATACACACTGACTCTCAAGAACTGCTGCCTGAACACACTATGTGTTTGGTTATAGTTTTTCAAACTTGAGGGTGGTAGCTAGCCAGGTGGGTACTCGAAATACCCTACCACCCTGCTGAGGATTTGATAACGGTGTTTCCTTCACCGGAAGCGCAAGCTGTTGTTGAGGATCGAACCAGTGTCCGTCAGTTTGACAGCCGACGCTACTCCCGCTGAGCTATCATCGCTTCAAAAATCTATGAAGGTTTTCGTTACCGACCCGGTTTCTTTGGGGCCCAAAGTATCTAGGGCAGATAACGTGTGTAGGTATTACCCAAAATCTTACATTATCGCTGTTATCAATATTTCAAGAAGCTACGTCCCGTTATCGGCCGGCTATCGTGACGGATTTGACAGTTTGACAGCCGCTAGTTGTGGAAATTTGACAGGTTGACAGGTGAGTGGCGGCAATCGCTCATCGTACTAGTTGCATTGCGGATAATATTGTTTTTGTTGATTACGTTAGTTACCGTGAAAATAACTATCTCGAGCGCCTTTATTTTACAATTAATAGTCTATTTGCTAAATAGACAATTTTGAGTCTTTTTAACTTATTTTGTTGAAAGTCCTACATATCTAATAAACTTGTTACTCAAACACGCCAGAACGGCTGAACGGATTTGGATAAATTTTGTTATGTATATACGTCAGTTCCCGGAATTGCACATTGACTACTTTTCATCATCATCATCATTCATCACCACGCGGTTAAAGCCGTACCTAATGCAACCATGCGAGCTTGACACATTTGAGCACACATCTAAATTATTATTTTGCGTAATTTTGAGCATTATCATCAAACATTACCCCTTGATAATCAAACGTATCCTAGCTCTTCTGCTAGAAATCGTGCCATGTAATTAAAACCACCTTTGTGTACGGAACATGCGCAGTCTAGGATTGCCTTCCTTTACCACAACATTTGACACGACCGTTCGCATTCATTCAACACCTATTACTGCTTCCATATTATCTGTCTCAGGTAGTCTGAGTAGAAATCGTGCAGTGTAATTAAAAATGCCTCTCGGTTCGTACAAGTCTGGTCTAGCACGATCGCGGTTGCCTGTGCCGTTGTAATTCTATTTACATTCCGGGCTGAGCACGCTACGGTCGGTTGTTCAGTTTAGTTAAACCATGGTTAAAGTAGAAGGGAGGGAGAGATGAAGACAGTTAAATATTAGGAAATGTTTAGTAAAGGGCAATGCCCACTTGTATGGGCATTTCGGCCTGGAGTGGACAGTAACTTTAGGTATAATTGTGATATAGGTTTGTTAGATTATATCAGTAGGTAACATAATATTAGGATAACTTTGTATCAAAATGTTTGGTAACACTATTTTCCTACATGTGATGTACATGATTGCCGTTGGCTTATTTAAAATAAAACTAATGCAGTTTCAATACTTTTTATATTTATTCAGAATCATTATGTCAATAATACATTATCCAGGAACTGGGCAGGTGGATTAATATTACTTTGGTACATTGCCCAGCTCAAATACCATATGACAGTCATGAAATGAGCGCAGCAACCAACTGTCCTTCGGCCCACAATACAATTACAATAATATTGTTTTATGGATTCCCTTCCCAATTCATTTTATTTTCATATAATATATATATGAAATATATCTTTCGGCTTAAATGCCTACTTTGAATTTTTTTTCGGCTGAAGGAAAATCTTCTAATAGGTGGCTGGCTGTATCCCTGCACACTTCAATCGTATAGGAACCGTCATTTCTAATGTGTTCACCTTAATATGAGCGTGCTTGCTTTAGTTGATAAGTTCTACAAGCAATTAGTATTAAATCACTATATTGAAGCCTTGGAAATGATACACTTTCGATGTTAACATTAATGTTTGGAAACTATGAGCGTCTCCTGCTAACATTATTTACATTTACAAAATCGGCAAGATCATTATTTGTATATAATTTCCTATTAATTATTTCAAGAATTGCACCAGCATCCTCCCTGTCACTTATTCTTTGGTAAAACTTATTTATCAACGCTGCAGCTACACGGAAATCTGTCATTACACGTTATAATCCATTGTCCAAAGAAAGTACGCATTTCAACAACATGAACAGACAAAGTAAACCAATTCACAATGCCGAAAACAAACAGATAACTGTGAAGTTATGTTTTATTTATTGACAATTTGACATAATATTTTGTCAATCTGAAGTAGGTTTGAGGTGTTGCCATAATTAATATCCAATAATCGATAAACTAATCGATAGGATCGGTCACTCATTACTTAACCTGCTCAGTGTACTGGAACATTAATATGAATGATTTAATAAACTAAAAACCTGAAGTTAGCCTAGTTTGTGACATTACTTGGAATTCAATCACTTCACTAGCAAACCCTCGCATCACGGTTCAATCACCAAACGATTCAAATGTGTAACCACTGCCGAGATTTTTATATTTTTGTCGCTTGCGGTGTTTAACCGAAGCTGCCGCAGCCCTAGCCCAAATGTGTTATTCAGGAAGATGTGACGGAGCTAAAGTATTAAGTATTGGTTTCATCCAATACCAAAGGGCGTCCCATTTTCTGTGGAATCAGTTATTCCATCAGGTCTTTTACCATTGTCACGCATTAGATCATTCGGTACGAGAATAGCTGGAACGCTGGTACTGGTAAAAGCCCGGCGAATGATATCATTGAGACTAGGGTGGCGGGAAATTCAGCTAGCACTTTTGACGAGCACGACTTGCACGAACTGCAAGAAGTGAGCACAGTCCATGACTCTAGACCGCGTATCTAAAAGTTGTTTCATTGCTTATGCCTCCATTTTCCTCCCAAAAGAAAATCGCCGACGCTTAAAAAAATCTAAAAAATATCAAGCGCATTTTTCAACCGATTTTGACTAAAATGGGCAACCTGCTTGCATATTTTAGTCAAAATCGGTCGAAAAATTCGACCTGTAGGCGAGAACAGACAAACTGACGGACAAAAGCATTTTTAACAATTCTCGAAACAACCGCTTCAGTCGGAACAAACGATCTCTTTTCTCGTCATGTGATGCGCGCGACGCGCCGGCCGCGGCCCTGTGTTTCCATAATTAAGTTCGTATATCGCGTGTTCTTGGCTGCATCGTAATATCGACTTTTGTTCGAGATGAATCGATTAAATTCCTAATCATAATGGCAGCACCGCTTTGATAAAACCGAAATCGCTGGGATATAGTCAAAATAAAATTATTAAATATTATTTTTGATAGATACACCTGGATACAAAAATACAGCACAGTAATTAATTTTTATAAATAAATAGATTTATTGATGAAATTGAATTTTGTTGGGCATACTGTCCATGTAAGGCCGAAAATGGACAATGCCCTTTATTATACAACACTAAAACAGAATTCATAGATATGAACTATATTTAAATTATACAGTCTTAAATAAGAATGTTATAATATATAACAGAGCTACTCGCCAGGGTTTCTCACGGGCAGCTAAATTGTAGTAAAGTTATCCTACTGAACGGACAGCCGTCTCGTATCAAACTCTCCCCAAAAACATTTATCTCAACCGAATAAACTTTTTTTTTCTTTGTAACTAATTGTGTATATCATAATTTTAAAATGTACGTTTAAATTTTTTAACGGAATCTCTTCTTCCTTTTATCTGTATTTTGTTCAGTTTTGACCGTATTTTAGTTTCCTCCTCCTTGATTCGAGTACCTTATGTCTGTCCTCAAATCTGGGTGACCACCTCCAATCACCAATAATGATATTTTCCCATATATTATTTTACGTTTAATGTATATATGTATACATATATATTATGTTGTTGCCTTTGCCATCATCTCTCCCAAAATTGATGATAGAGCAGCTTTAGACACGGATTGCAACTCATAACTTTTTTCATCACGTCACCTATAGGTACACTGTCTATTAGCGTGTTAAAATGATTTATTGCATATAATAATTACTCTTTGAAAAATATTGCTACGCATATTTTTTAGTTTAGAATTATACTTTTGAAAACTTTTTGTTAGGTTATTTAAAAAAAAAAATTCTTTTAACATTTTGTTACTTAAACCGATAATCAGTTAAGCAACAACGTGAGCAGTTTATTAAGTTAACCATTGTTAGTGAAACCGCGCTTGAGTGTGACGCGGCCATACTTGGAAATGTACGTATGATTCCACTTACTGCTGCTGTACAGTTCACATGGAGCTATACATTTTGTTATTAAAGTTTTATTAACCCAGTATATCTTGTAGAGATACAGAAAAATTAATAACGTTAAAAATAATTTAAACAAAAGCAGTGTATGAATCTGAATGTGAAAAAAACATTTTTCGACCGTACGCAATTATAGCATAAGCGTAATCTAATAATCTCAATAACATATCACTTCTGGGACATGAGTCTTTCTCTTGCGAGGACATTGCTCATGCAGTGTTCTCATAGAACGAGATACGGCTTAAGAAATATATACCCTCATCTGTTATTTACTTATGATACCAACTATATGTTAAATAGTATGTAGATTGATACAATGCACATAGGTTGCCTAGCGAAATCCCGGAACTGTACTGCTTAATAATATTAATTTTAATATTAAACAGTGTTATTCGACTGAATTTTGTCTAAAATTAATGCTTATTTTATTGCCTATCCGTACAGTATTAGATTACGTACTTAAAACTGTGGCTTGTTCATGGTTGCTTAAATTTAAAAAAGTTAAGATTGAATCACGAGTAGGGAAAGTGACAGAGACGCTTCTCTGCGCGCGCTACTCCATGTAAGAGACAAGGACGCAGAAAGATTTTTATAATTATTGGGTTATTTAACAGTATAGGTACGGGGCTTAGCTGAGCAACCACCTCATGTGCAATTTATCCATCTACGTATTATCGAACATTTTAATCCTTCTCTTAGCTAAATAACAGATGAGGGAACATATTTCTTAGGCTGCATCTTAGACTATCAATTCAAACTCTCAAACACTACATATAATAACAATCACAGACACACCTACATATTGCACAGATTTTTTAAATTCCTGTCCAATAAATACGACATAAGTAGGAAACATATACTCACTATTAATACAAAATAGACGAAATATTTGTTTTAAAAAATGGTTAATAATATTTTTCTTCAGAAGTTTTATAATATCGCTTCCTGTCCGGATCAAACCTTACTCGTCTTCCTATTTGATGTATAAGAAAATAGTACTTACGGTACTACGTGTTTTTTCCGTTTTAAATACCTTTATCATTATTGTAATTTGCAACTAAGTGTTATATATATTAAATGAATTAAATTATGTAATAATATGAAATTGTGACATAAATGTAACTGTCCATGCGTTTTTATGTCAATAAATAATTGGAATTTGAATTTTAGTGATAACTTGATAAGTTAACTGTAAGTCGAATAATTTCTTAAGCATTCGATAACTCCATGTAAGCCGACCGTGTTAGTCAGGTTGCGTGCAGGCCGGGTAGGAGTCTTAATAACCGGCTGAACTGAACATATAGGTGCTTACGCGGAAGGCACGGCTTGGTGTTTTGGAATGACAGTTTGTTTGAGGAAAGATCGTCTTTTGAATCCTCATGAGACACAAGCTGGCAAGCGAATTCCTTGAGAAAGAGACTGACGATAAGGTTTTTCTTTTATAAAAGAGGTCATGACATTTTATTAAATGTATTTGGTCAATTTTACATAGCACTTTGTAAAGTTTTTTTTTATAGTAAATAAGCTAAACATTAGGGCGAAACTCCCTCCTCGTTTTTTCCTAGTGACTCTGTAAATAAAATGGAAGTTTGACTTAAATAATTACATGGACTTTTAAGACAGAAAAAAAATTTTTTTTCTTGTTTTGTTCCAAGTTTCTAGGCTTGTGTCTAAGAGTCTAGAAGAAAGAAAGAAACTAAGATTAAATATTTCATGATTACACAATATTAATTGTAATGAACCTTACTGATAAATAATACGTTTGGCCCTTAAAATCAGAACATATATACGTACTACGAGAATATGTACTTTTTTTAAATATTACATAATGTTTTTGTTGACATCTTAAAGCTCAACCATTTAAGCTCACCATATTTGTATTGCTAGTTACTAAAAAGACCGAGGATGTTATAGGTACTTCTCTATTACTAAACTTTAGAATTCGAGTGTTGAATTTGCACTTGGCGTCGGCATTCAAGAGAGGGTCATCCACGATTAGAAAGCCATACAAACCACATCACAATAAAGGCATATTTAAATATAGCACATTAATCGAAGTGACCAGGCGGGCAGCGGCGGGCGGAGGTGTCCCTAGTAATTTATCGCGCTGGCGACGCGGCTAATGCGGCGGGCGACGCTGCGACGGTGAGTGATAGCGATGCAGCACAACGCGATATGATATGATACGAGTGACGCGGCTAAGTGCGATCGCTTGTACTCCGATACCGCCGGGATTCGCCCCGCCTCGCGTTCTTGTTTCCCTGGTACTTCGACTCAGATGACACGACTTGTTCATTACTTTTTTTATCTCCAGGGATTTCGATCACACCATACGAAGAAAATCTCGAATAATTTTCATACCTTTCTCGATCCTCGGGGATTTTCAAAGAATCTCGAATTTTACGAGGAATATCTTTAGAGGTACGGGGTTTCTATATCCCCACATATCTTTTATCATTTGGACTGTTCCCCGATCCGAGAGCAAATCCCCGTATCCGGGCGGGCCGGGGCCGGTAATCCCGGTTAATAACGCCCGGGATCCGGGCGTGTCGTCTCCGTCTGATAATGGAGCATTAGCTGGAGTTATAATTGCCTGGTTATTATTAACCATTGATGGAGGAAATGTTCGTTCAAGTAATTTGACGTCTTTTGTTTGATGACAACTTCGAGTTTAGGACAATGGAAAGTTTTCAGGATCATTTATTAGCAAGGAGGTGTTAACATAAGTCGGTCACACTACAACGCAACTTAAGTTAAACAACACTTTATAATGAGTTCATTGTCCCCTTATGGACTTAAAACTCGAAATAAGAGGCTATGTGAGCGTTATTAATAGGATAAGCAACTCCCTCCTGATCCGTATATAAAAAAATACAAAATGCAAGTTCAATCAAACAAAACGTTACCACGACCATGAACTGTAAAATAAATGAAATTATTAGTTTTGCTAAATAGGTATTTAAAACTGTGAAAATGCGTCCGAAAAATATTAAGTACTTCTGGAGTTGCATAGTATCTCTCGGTTCTGAAACGCCCTATCATAAAAAAATATTATTTTAGTTATTAGTATTTTATTTTAATAAAGGCATCGGCTCCCATTTAATATAATTTACAACAAAGAAAAACTGTTGAGAAAATGATATTCAATAATATTATTTAGCTACGGCAACGACAGACAGACAAACAGACAGACATGATATACTTAAATGCTTTATTCTGGTTTCCTTCGTAACTCCTAGCGGGGCTGACAGGTTTAAGGCCTAACAAAGATTTTAACCTGGTTTTGCTGGCAGAATGGGCGGATTTCCGGCAAGTTAAATACATTATCAAAAATTTAATCAAGGTCAATTAGTTTTTTCAACTTACTGATAAAGACCTGAAACCGAACAAATTAAGGCTTACGAATGTCACTGGTAGTATATGAACCTGAAAACTCAGTGATTTCTTTTTTAACAATCTGAATTTCGCTCAGTGTTCTGATTCGGGCGGTTGTCATTTATGGACGAAATGAACATATCTAACTATGCATACATAACAGCCAACCATACATAAAGTAATTTCTATCTACGCCGCCAACCAAAACTGGCTAAAGTAAAATCTTCTTTCCATTTTACCTAAATACGGATATACTCCGTAACAACAAGTGTTCAGTGAATATTTTCAGCCGAGTAAGTTTTAAGGGCTATTTCGTTGAACAAACACGGTATAACCCCTCGTGGAAAACTCGTTGCTTTTTCCCGAAAAAATAAGAAAATCCCGGAAAATTCGCCAATAGTTCCCGACGCGACGGTACCAAGGCTTCATAAGGCTAGAGGAGATTGGGAAGCTAATGATTGCGCGCGCTACAAATCCTACCAATATGGAGTGTGGAAAATACCTAGAAAATGGAAAGGGGGTTTTTTCATGAGCGAACTCAGCGGGGGATAAAACTTACATTTATTTTTTCTAAAATATTGAATTAATATACGCCAGCCAATTTGTAAGGTGGTATCCATGCCTCTACAAAAGAATAATATGATAAGTTAATAACACTTCATGGAGTCCATTGTATTCCTTTGTTTTCTTAAATAGGCAGATGCGGCATTAATAAAAACACTTATAAGTAATTACAGCTACTACAATACCTGCTAGTTAGGCAGCGTGATAAACGTGCAACGTGTACAGTATCAACCTGACGTTTGCTGGTTCAAATCCCGCCATCTAGATTGAGCTTTCGGTGTAGATAACATATTTATTACCGCAAAAGCATGTCATTCTCATTCAACTAAGTTATTCAACTCAGAACTTCAGTTCAGATAGTGGTCATACGCTATACCTTCCCAATAAAGTATAGCCCATAAGAACCGTGAAAAGTCAAAGCTCCAAACTTAATTCCTAGATCCACCTCCTCACATGAAACGAACACACGAAGTAACGAGAAAGAAAACACCCAAACTCACCAAACGTTCTACTAAGTTGTTACTTTTAATTCACATCAACGTTTTTATCACCAGCCAGCCCTTTGATCTACGCCCATCTGTTCGAATTTCGTCGTAAGGGCTGACCACACACGATCGTTTACGATTCCTAACAGTTTTAAACGCAAACAAACAGGCGATTCCGAGCAACGCCGTAAGCAAAACGCACTATCAAAGCTGGCCGAAATTCTCGATTCCTAGTAACTCAAGTTCCTTTAGTTTGAAAATAGAACAGCATTGTTCTTTTTTCTTTTACCGCGTCACTCACGTGTCGCATGGAAAGGTCAGATGACAGGTTCCTTTCGTAATGCTGTTCGTATTTCAAATTTGGCGGAATATTTTTGAACACTAAAAATGTTTCATCTGCAATATTTCAAAAATAAAAATAACTAATAAAACAACTATCTCTATCATGAGTGTTGCCAGGGATAGCATATGGAACTAAAATGTGGTCTCTGACTATTTCGTGGAAGATGGAAAGTCACATAGCCAACAAATTAAATTAAACTCATGTGGGCAGGGCACATAATATCAAGCAGAACTGAGGGCGATGAAATCGAAAAAGTTATCAAGTAGACATTACGTACTGGTAAGCGCATTGTAATACGACTGAGGTCATGATTGTACCTAGATTATTAAATTTATGATGGCGCAAATTAGTACGCAAACGGAAACCAAAATAGTGGCCAATCAAGTTATTATATATATGTGGTATCCGGTTTTACTCACGTTTATAGTCGAAGTTTCGACCTAGGTTTATTCTATCTATTTATAATAATGTGTCTCACGAGAATTTCCAGCCAATCAAGTTGTCTTTACTTCATTATGACATGGTAATTATCGGGATAGTTACCATATTTTATTTACTTAAATTTTTCGATATTTCGACACCGTTATATGCACCATACTCACGTCGTGTCAACTAAAATTTCTGAGGGTAGGTGTTTTAAAAAGTATACAAAACAGTCTACCCTCCTTCTTCCACGTTTGTTGGGTTTGATGATATTGCTAATTATATTATAACATAAGTCTTTCAACCGATTTTGATCAAGACACACGTAGCCTATGGAAGTAGGAGTAGCACGCGTATTTTTTTAATTATTTTTTTCGTCTTTCGCATAGAAGAAAAAATAAAACATGTTAAATATCCTGATAATAACGTTAATTCTTGCATCAGTGAAGATTTCACTTTGAAAGTTATAATTTTATAAGAGTTTTTTTTATACAAGCGTAGATAAGACGAACTCTAAGTATATATTGAAAGAAACAATAACCGACTAATCTATCAAACGACTAAACGGATTAGGCTGAAATTTGTTACACTAACAATTATTACAACGTATTATGAATGTATAAAACACGGGAATTACTCACGTAATAAGTCCGAGGGTTCCGACTATAGTTTCAACCACGTTCGGTGGGATTTTTCAAGGAGAATACGGGGCGCTCGCGGTTCGCCTAGTACTGCCGAACGTAACGAGAGATAGAGTAAATTGTTTTTTCAAGAATAGAACTGACGTCAGCACTCAAAAGTGTTAAATAGCTTGCCGAAGCCGGTACCACGCGTACAATATTTTAATAATAGTTACTTTTGAATTATCATGGTACCGACTTCAACAAGTTGTTTCACACTTTTGAGTGTTGAAGTCGGTTCCAAATTTTTTAAAATAATTACCTTACTCGTACTTACAGTGAATTCTGGGGGAAAAAACGAATAATTGGATATTGTAAATATTATTTACAAATCTAACGTGTGATCACTATCTCATTTGATGGTCAGTGACGATGTGGTCGAAGATGTAATCACGGTAGAATGTTTGAATGGATGGATTTCGAAATATAATTTTTTCAAGACAGGCAGCAAGTAAAGACTGCTCCACTCATAGGTTTAAGTTTACTAGTTGTATTGTGTGGTTTTATTTGTTCTATATGTATATTACAAAATAATCATCGGCAGTAACTCTTTGGTGGAACAGAGGCTTCAGAGCCTTGAACACCGGCGTAGAGTAGCAAGCCTATCGGTTTTCTATCGGGTGCATTTCGGAGAATGTGCACTGGAATTGCACAATCTGATTCCACCATCCCCTTTCTATCATCGGTCGACTCGACGTACGGCAATTCGCCATCGCTTTATGGTAGATATACCACCTATACGCACGAAGCGTTATGCTTCCACTTTCTTAATGCGTACTGCCAAGGAATGGAACTCGTTGCCCGAGTCTGTGTTTCCCGATATGTACAGTCCTGGAGTCTTCAAGTCGCGAGTGAATAGGTACCTTCTAGGTTTGCGTGCTAAATCCTAGATAACGTCATCACTTAACATCAGGTGAGACAGTTGTCAAACGCAAACTTATAATATGTAAAAAAAAAAAAAAAAAAAATTACAATGATGTTTTATATAATATCATTGGTATATTATACAAACCGTCCATGTGTCATATCCCGATAAAGTGGTAGTCTCATCGCGGCGTCTCAATACAAAGCGGGTGATTTACATTTAAAACTCTGGCAATAAAACGAAAATGCCGCCATTTCGAGTGTCGGTTGAACATGAAATTTTCTATTCGAGAGGACAAAGGGCACAAATTAACAGGCATTGTTCGGAAGGCGCCGCGTGATTAGTTCATTATTATTTAATTTTATGTGAAACAGCCTGTGCGAGTGCTAGGAATATGGTGTTTAGCTTTTACCAGAGTCGTAAATCCTGTCAAGGAACTTAACTACTGAATGTACAGTGAAATTTATGTTATTTTAAATAAAGTGGCGGCATTTCACGATAATCGCGAAAGACTACCTTGCCGCTGCCAAAACATTTCGTAGAGTTCTCAAATGTTGGTAGGGTGCTTTTTAGTATCCGTATGTAAAAAACTACCCTCAAATGTGATATAATCAATCACTAAAGGAATATTCAACAGCTGTCGTTAAAATGCCAGTCAATATTCTAAGGTTAAGTATGACCACTGACTAAGCTTTCGATGCCATCATCGCTGACCATCAGTTGGTGTAGTGGTCACACGATAAACCCATCATTTTATAAACAAACTTATTTTAAATGTTCTATGGATGAGAAGCGTCAAAATAGCAAGATACAAAACACGAAAACAATTAGAATTGGTAAATAGTTTTGTAGAAATTCAAATATAGAATAAAATGTTTTAGTAAGCAGATGAAATCAACACCACGTGGGGCTTGAACCCACATCTTCTGCATGGCCGCGCTAACTCAGAAAATTTCTCATTATGCTACTGAGACTTTCCGTTGTTTTACGAATTGGTTTTTTACCCACGACTTTTAATTTATGTCAGAAAAAATAATTAAAAACTGTATGGTTGCAGGCCCTTGTAATGTTAGGAAAAATTGTCAATTTCAGGCACAGATCACTGAACTGGGTTTTTGGTCTGTGGTTTTAGCTAAATTTTTGATCGTCGATCACATAGACTCCGCAATGTTTCCAAATAGGTACTTTTAATGATGTACACAAATACATTTTTCACAATGTTTCTTTTGAATTGTTTCAGTAAACAATACAATAGTAACAGAACTGCTAATGCATGTAACAAAGCAACGGACTATTTCTTAGAACCGTCCTTTGATTCAACTCTTCTAATAATAAACACGACGCTTTCTGACGCTTCCGTCCTGGTACTTGCTGAACAAAACAATGATAAATAATGTGGGGTGTTGATGCCCGATGCTGGACTAAGAGTTAGTTTTAGCTAAACAGGGATAACTTATGCATATCGAATAAAAACATGCCAAAAATAAGGGCTACTGTAACACATATGACTTAAGAGAATTCAAAAAAAATAGTTTGTGGCAAAGCAGCCTTATTCAATCTTTACCCGTTCTCTATCGCAAACAAGAAGTTTCTCAGAGGGACATTACCTAAAAGTGGAACGGATGTGGTGGCTCACCGATGTCGACTTGCAAGTGCACAAACAAGAACCCAAATTGTACTTCAAAACTTGAGATGATGCCGTATGCTTATCGAATAAAAAAGACCAGCTAAAAAGACACAAATGATACACTCTTAGTATTTAACAAATGCATAGAAAAGAATTGCATTTTTATTTTTATAGATTTTCTTTTATTATCTCCAATCATTTGAAGCACTTTAAGCAGATTTTATGATATTTATCAGGTGCTGAATGATTTCGCCCTGAGAATGTATCCTCGTAAATTAAAATTTTAACGCCACAGCTTCCACAATAGTTCTACGACACAACATCTAACATGTTACATACAATTCAAGATATGCTCCCCAAAGCATGTCTTATCAAAATCTCTTCATATTTACCTTACCAAAACTGGTAGCGTGTCAGACGCGCCGCACGGTATCTTTACTATATTTGCCGTACGGCTAATCACTGTTCCACTATATTACCGTACGGCTAATCTTTAAGCTAACTCATGTGACGGTAGATAAGGTATTGAGGTTTTGAAATGAAAAGACAAAACACAATCGTTTGCTATTTCTTCATATTTGTTCCGTTCGGCCGTTGCGTCAAATCTTGTTTTGACCGGTGTGGAAGGGAAAATAAAACGCATACTTTTCCTTTTTTTATTTCTGTCCAGGAAGTCAATACAAAGTACCTAGGTGAAATTTCTATGACTAAATCAGTAAAACAAAAATCAAACTGGGAGCTAGGCTCAATAGATCCTTTGAGTTTAGTTTGTTTATACGGAAAATACTAGACCGAGCTATACATTATTTTATTCTTATAAGGTTATGGATTGGTGGTTATGGGTTTTTCAGAGGTAAGCAGAATTTACAATTAAATCATTTTTATAAATTATGAATACAGTTTTAAACAATTGAGGTTGTGGTTGTTGGCCTCTAATAAGTCAGTGTCCCCTCCCTTCTTCCACCCAGGAATCCCTCCTAAAGAGTCAGATCATGGTAAGGATTTTGCGATCAAACTTACAGCATAAACGTGATACGAGCCTGGCAATCCTATGTTTGCCAGAACGGCCGTCAAACAATAATTGTTTTCCGTCTTTGCACGTCATTCTATATTATAGGCCTAGTATCAAATAAAGCTTCAAACGCATCCTCACTTGGTCAGCGACGTTAACGTGTGAACAAATCAAGTCAGATGTGAGTTCTAACCCTAGCCGAGGGTTTTAACTCATCTTGTTATTAAACTGTCTTTTCATAATAATTGACTTTATTTGGTGACGTTATGTAGAGAATCTCAGTAAGAGTATCTTCAAGAAAAATATAATAAAATAATAAATCGTTGTCGTTTTACACCTGCGCTGCCCCCCAATGCCACAAGTCCAACTGTCACTTCTGTCACCTAGTACAAAGCAACACGAAACAGAAATACCAGGGTGCAATGAGAGCGCAGCAGGCATCCGCGAAGACGTATATCAATTAGTGATCAAAGAGCTCTTGCACGGGTATGCACGCCTGGACGGAGGCAATGAGAGTGACGTCTGATTGACGACAGGACCGGTGTTTAAAAAAAAACAAAAAAGACAGAAAAGACGTATTAACCGTTGGCAGACTTGAGTTTAACGTTATAGGTTCCTATACTACGCAAATTGTTCTTTTTACTCTGTTAAAATGACGCCTAGGAAAACTAATATAGTAAGCTTCTCTGCGTCTTTCGCATCACCCTCCTAAGACCGTGTAAAGACTTTAATTGAATCCGGCTACGACTTGAATCAGGTTTGTTGAGGTTAGTTGCTCTCTCTTCTGCAAACAAGAAAACGCTCGCTTTGCCGTGTGTCGTGTACCTTGTCAAATTGCAATGTCTAATTTTTCAGAATTCAGACTCCAACGCAAAGCAGACAATAATTGCAAAATATACAGAAATGAATATCCGATTATGAATGGAAGCCACCCTTCTTGAATTGGCGGTCCGAAGGGCCCAATCATAACGCAGGATTGATGGAAATGGCCCAATTCAAATCGAAATGCTGAAGTGAAGACCACCAAACGACAAGCGCAGTGCAGGATGTCCACCGTCAAGGTATTCCCTGGCCAGAGCCCGATAAAGATTGCTGCAGGAAACTATAGACAAGGAATTATTATCTAAATATTTACCATGAATTTTACTTGTTTTCATTGCAAAATGACTATATTACACACATGCTGCTTACAAATGCTTCTTTTGGAGATCAATGAGGGAGATCTGCGACCACCAGTGCCTCCCATGGCGTAAAGACTGTGTTCAACTTAACCATGAGCCAAAAGAGCCAAAAGAAAAAATAAATTTCATGTCATTTCACTTCATTTACTATTTTCTAAAAGCATCCCTTAAGCTCGCGTGCATAAATCTAATTGGTTTCGCCACCCCCACCCGGCTCGCTAAAATAACTAATTAATCAGTGAGCAACTTTACCAACACCAGGGGTAGTTGGGGGTTGAAACTGGGCGTAAAAATAACCGGTCATATTTTGGGGATGGTTGATTTTTACTACTCGCTAATTTGTCTAAGCGTGCAGGTGAAACTTTGTCGTTAACTGCATACGGAAAAGAGAGGGACGCGTTGCTGTTGTTTGATGAAGTCTTCGTATTTTTGTTTTCACATCTCTCACTCATTCAGTTTGTGTCTACAAGACATGATACATTTAGATTTAGTGTATTTCCAATGCATTTTTGAAGTGAAAACTTCTTTAGCAGCGTTGTGCACTTTTCTATGGGAAAAATGTTAAGCTCGCGTCAGATCGTCGGGACCGCCGTTGAAATTTAAACTTAAATGTGTTACGAATAAGGAACATTTTCGTTTGTCAGTAGTTTTATTTCATAAAGTCGTTTTGTTAAAAGTATTATTGAGATCGGTTATCAAAACGCTGATATTATAGGGAGGAAAGATTTCATAGTTACAAAAAATACGTCATGTTAATTCTATGTGTACCACTAATATTACAAATCTGAAATTATGGATGGATGGATATGTGTTACTTAATCATGCCAGAACGGTTGTACGGGTTCGGATGAAATTTGGTATGTAGATACTTCAGGACCCGGAATAACACATAGGCTTTTTTCATCATCATCATTACCACCAATTATCATGACGTTGTACCAGACATAATTTTTAAAATTTCAACCTAAATGTAACGGGATTTCAAAATGTTTCAAAACGTTACTAAGCCCTGGAAGTTATAAAATCCACATCATGGTGGTAGGGTACTAGCCAGTACCTACCTATCTACCACTGTCGAAATTATCGATAGACTGGCAAGATACACACACTGTGTTCAGGCCGCTGTCATTTAGAGCCAGTCATAATAAAATTATTCTAGCGTGATACAACTTCTTAATTATTATTTTTATTCATAATAGACAGGCGTTTGACCACTATCTCACCTGATGTTAAGTGACGCTGCGGTCCACGATGAATCTCGCCTGCCTAGAAGATACATGTTCACTCGTGACTCGAAGATGCTCACATTGTATTTTTATGTAGAGTGAGATATTGGTAAAACGGTAAAATGTGCAACCCTTTCTCAACCGTTGTTATTATATTTTTAACCGACTTCAAAAAAGGAGGTAACTCAATTCGACCGTATATATGTTGTTTTTTTTTTTAAATGTGTGTTCGCGGATAACTTCGTCGTTTATGAACCGATTTTGATGATTGTTTTTTTGTTAGATAGAGTAAACTTCCGTGGTAGTCCCATTTAAATTTCATCAAATCGGACAAGCGGTTTTTGAGTTATACTCCAATAACTGAAAAGTGCTACGCGTATCTTGATGATATTATTGTCGCCGTTGAAGACATCGCAGAACACACAATGACAATTAATTGATCCCGTGAGTAGCAAAGGTCACTGAAAAGGGTGAAAAAAAAATGCAACCGACTTCAACACTCAAAAGTGTGAAATAACTTGTCGAAGTCGGTACCATGAGCACAATATTGTGATGGTGAAAACTTTTGTGTGAACTATCATGGTACCGACTTCAACAAGTTATTTCACACTTTTGAGTGTTGAAGTCGGTTGCATTTGTTGTTATTGCTGTTATGTTTTAGTCTATAACATTTCCAGTAATAGGGAAGGTTTAAACAAAGTAGGTACGTAGGTAATCGTAAACCGGTACGCGGTAAAGCAACGGCGCGGAGGGGCGTGGCGGTACGCCCTGCGTTTTACCGGCGTGCAAGCTGTCTTTATTAGCGAAACGGTATGGGCCTACTTACTACCATTTGTCTACTCTATAAGACTGTTATATTTTAAAATAACTTTTTAAATTTATTTTAGTATCTACAAATAGTCAAAAGTTTATTGCATTTATATGAAAACGCATTTTATTCAGTGTACTTATGACCGTGGCAGGGTCATATGTACAAGGTGACAAGGTACTAGCAAGATGGAGCGACCGAATTATTCAATAGTTACGAAATTTATAATTGAAAAACACATTCAATATGTCTGTAATAGTATTTCATTACAAGCAATTGTTTTAAATTTGTGATGAACTTGGACTGTTTTTCTTCTTTAATTATGTTGGTTAATTTGTTGAATAATTTTGTCGCCATTACGTTACAAACAAAATTCTGCATTTCAAGCACAATTGTACAGTTTCAAGTATGGTTATTCATCTCTGCTGTTCCCCTGAAGCCTCTAAAGGCTTCAGGGGAACAGCAGAGATAAATAACCATACATCTAGAGTTAATAGAAGAATAATGAAACAATTATATGTATTGACGGCACTTGCGTGAGGTGAGAGGGCCCCTGGATCCCAGAATGGGGGCCCCGACCCTAAAGAAAAAATCACCCCATACAAAAATAATTCTGATAGACACTTCGCGTGAGGCCAGCAATTATGTTACGCTTGGTAATTCCAATTTGGCACATTATCGGTGCGTTACCGATTATTTTCTAATAATTCGAATGAAAAAATAAACATTCGCACCTCTCTAGTACATCGTTATACCCCTATTTGTTTTTTTTTCTGGCATATGGCGTTATTTGAATGGTATATACTGGCCAGTTGTTAGTAGTAGTGGTGTTAGTGCAATAAAAATAACGTGGTGGTAAAAGTATTAAAACCAATATCTACGAGTTTTTTATAGGTACTGTATAGATGTAGCGTTTTACCACTATCTCACTTGATGATCAGTGAAGATGTGGTGTAAGATGTAATCACACTAGACCTAGAATGCTTACTGGCCAGGAGTGCCGCCTGATTCCTAATTTGAATCCCTTTATATCATAAATGCGAAAGTTTGTGAGTATCGATGTATGTTTGTTATTCTTTCACACCTAAGCGGCTGAATGGATTTAGATGAAATTCGGTATGCAGATAGCTTATACCCTGGAATAAGACATAGGCGTATTTTCAACATTACTATCATCACCGTTTTTATCACCACGCGGGTAAAACTGCGGGGCGCAGCTAGTAGGTACGCTATGTGTTTGTGGACAGTTTATCAAACTTGCGGATAGTAGACAGCCAGGCAGGTACTCGAAGTTACCCTACCACCATGCTGGGAATTTGATAACGGTGTTACCTTCACTGGAAGCTTAAGCCGTTATGGTGTGTAACCTCAGATGGTTTCATAGTCAATTTGTGGTTCGAATCAGCGTCAGTTATTAATTCTTTAAAGTTTAGTGAAATATTCACAAAGTAGCTAGACCAAAGAACAACACAACAACAGTTTCAGGATATGATATATAACTCGCTCACTTTCACTGTTTGAAACAGAAAAATAAAAATATACATTTCAACCCATAGATTTATTTCTTTTACATTTCCCCGCGGATGGCATGGACACACATAAACACAGTACACAAACATCCAAGACCCGGGAGTAACACCTACACTCATCGCACAAATGCTTGCCCCTGCCGGGATTCGAACCCAGGGTCCCGGAGACACAGAAGTCATATCACTGACCACTGAGCCACGGCGACCGTAATGTCTATTGTAATAGTGATGTGACGTGGGCGTGACAACTCGCCGATCCGATTTTGCGTGTTACGGATGGAAAGATCCACTGCTATCGTTTGGTAGCGTTTAACCAAACATTGTATATACTATCAAGTATTCTGCGTCTACAGTATGTATATCCAAACGACTCAGATCTCAGCATCCGGCGTTATCTAATCTACGGTCAGTGTTTGTGGAGGCGAGGATGATGTTCACCGAGATACGCCAAGGTTTGTGTATCGAAAGTCAGTACAGCGCTGTGGCCTTTTTAAGACGAGATAAAATTCTTGTGGCGCCATGGTTATCGCGGCCCTTGAAGCTTGAATGTCGTAAAAAATATGCATTTTAAGACATCAAATAAATTTTAACACGATTTTATACACTCGTATATATTTTGGTAAATCTTTGTTACGATAGTGTATGAAGATAAAGAATGACAATTATTAAATAATAACTGAAAAATTATATTATTACTGTAATCCTTTTTTAAATATATATGAAAGTGGAAATATGCCTTTATTAAAATAAAACACCAATTACAATACTGCAGCTACTACAATAACATTTAAGGAATCCACTAGCTATTGCTAGCCTATAGATCTGTATCTAGATCTGTATCTATAACCTGTGATCCTTACTTTATACGTACGTATATTTTTTGTATGGCCGTGGTGGTACCGGCCTAGAATAGTACTACCCCCATCTCTTCCCGTGGGTGCCGTAAAAGTCGGCTAAGGGATAACGTACCAGGAGGTGGGCAGCAGCGCCTTCTGAGGATAGGAAATCATACTGCGCTCGCCAACCCGCCTGCCAAGTGTGGCGAGTATTAGCAAATCCCCCCTATATGCGGGAGGCATACGTCCAGCAGTGGACGCACATGGCTGAGAAAAGAAAGAAAAAAGAAGAAAAACATTTTTTGTTGTTGTCACACTCAAGCCCCTGCAATATGACTCCCGGAGACACGGGCAGACACACAATCACAGCACAAAAACATCCAAAGACCTGAGACAAATACCTACACACATCGCATAAATGTTTTCTCCTACCGGGGTTCGAACCCAGGGCTCCCAACCCGGATGTCATGTCAGACCACTGAACAGCGACCGTCAATATGACGAGAGTTGTAAGTTAAATATTTGTTATAAGAAATCTTAAGTTAAAATGTGTGAACATTAAACTCATAATGACATTACGTACACACTGTCAAGTATTGTTACTACAGATTACTGAAGTTACGTGTTTGTCGAACCCATTGAGTTTTTAAGTGGTTTTAAACAAACACCATTGAGTCGAGAACAGGGGACCTCTTATGCTGCTATGCTGCCTTAGTAAATAACTTTCAACTTTTTATATTTATTTAAAAAAAATCTAATCTTGACATTAAGTGCTTTATCACTGTATCCGGTAGATCTAGAAGGTCCCAACACTACTTGAGACTTTTTGTATTTAGAAATTAAACAGTGACAAATGCAGTAGGTATGTTAACCTTTCTCACGACCGTCTAAATACCGAGTCAAATAAAATGTATCAATTTAACAAAATCACGTTGAAACTTCTAAAGAGAAATCAGTTGCTATTCATTAAGAGATCTAAGAGTCCTTTCAAAAGAACGTCAAAGCATTTTTACTCGGATATAAGACAACCAAAATAATGAAATACAAATGTCTATCCGTGTCTATTCTATTACGAAACATAATAAGCTCCGTGGAAAGGCTGCGTGGAAACAGAATAACATTAATTAACTCAAGTGACAGTCTCACACGACGTTCATTAGGTATATCGCGTCATTACTCATCCGCTTCTATTTCCGATACTAAAAGTTTTTCACTGGAGACGATGCCAAAACTCATGTCCCATGTTCCAAGTTGACTGTTAATTAATTTTAACTGACGCACTCCAGTGAAAGTTGGAATAGAATCCTCGATGAGAATAAAGAGGCGTATGAATGAAGTGCATGAACTTAAATGAGATTGTCGCCTGTTCTACGCATTGATGTTCAATAGCAACAGCACAACACTGTCATTCATCCAGTCCGGGCCGAGCTCAATGTAACGTCAAAAGTCAATGTCGGAGCGTACGTTGATTACGCATTCCGTATCAGCGCGAAATTGGTTACACTCGAATTTTCAGAGTGAAGTCCCGAAATCCGACGATCCCGGTACAAATTTAATATACAATGGCACATATCATACATAAAACATAAAACTATAAGATACAATTTGCTAAACTGTCGTCCGTATTAGTATTCAACGCTCACATCAAAATATTCAAATTGAATTGTGTCTCGTCATCGGAATACGCAATGAATCGAGTCAGATTCGACTCGTTTACAACGTGTTAGTCGCGGAACTATGTAGTATCATTTCCAAATCGATTATTCCACATTGTTTCTGACACTCGCAATGTATATTGAAACTTTTTTGTTTAAATCTATTACTTTCTGAGGTTCTGATGTGAATAATAATCGTGTTGGCAAGTTTTTAATTATGTTTTTGTTGTCTGATTGATTTTTACTGTGTATCAGCGCCCACACTGTATAAGTGTTACTAGAAACGATGGGCTGGCATTCAATAACATTTATTTGTCATTTTTACGATGAGAAGTTTATGTAAAACGACTTCCAAAGTTAGGCGTCAATTTCAAAGATGCCATAAAATGGTGAGTGTGAAGTCCTCATTTTTGCATAATCTGGATGTACCCTCGAGGCTACAGTAGCATCCCTCGCAAAAATCGGCTAACAAAGTAACACTCGGCTCAAGTGTCGCCAAGTGGCGGTCTCCGATTCGATTACCGACTAGTGTCGAGGGGACTCGATTCTAAATAACTTAACGCGTTTTGCTCGAGTGCTCGATTATTCGATTACAATGCGTAAGTGTTGTCGACAGTTTTGAGGTTTGCGTTTTTAGTAGATCTCTCTTTTGGGGATTTTGGGTGATTGACACGACATGGCCAAGGTCACGAGGCAGCGCTTTAAATTCTGAATATGTTTCTAAATTCAAATGGGTGTGCTAGGCGGCCGTTAGTTGGGTACTTTCCATAGACAAGGCGAGCCGAGGATCAGGTGATTATTTTACAGATAAGAGCGTATTACGCTCGTTTGTTAAGATTGCGTTCAGATAAAGGCGTGAGATTATTTTCACAACACTATAAACAGACCTAAATCCTTTAAGTTCTCGGAAAACAAATAATTAAAATAACCGTCCCAGTAGACGTAAACATTTACCGAGTTTCTTAGAAGTATTTCGTTTCATCCAGATAAAATTAACATAACATGCGTCTGCCTTAAAAATTTCAGACATTTGATCGGTATTATAATGTCCTATCTCGTTTATTGGCACTTCTAATTTTAACCTTTTTTGTTTAGATAGGCGCGAATATGGTCACAGCTCTTGAGAAAACCTTTAGACATATCTTAAGCAGCATCTTGAGAACGCTCCCCTTGTTTAATTACAAGGCTCGAGCGTACCTCTCCAAACAACACGAACGAAAAAGCAAAGCAATCTCACCCTCGTCAATAAACATACTGGCTGCGTTTCATGACTACTTTTGGTTTTCATCTATATGGAATTTATTTAATTTTGATTGTACATTCTGCAGATATAAACAGAGATATAGTTTTTACTCCACAATCCTAGTACTTGTGGTACTATAGTGTGTAAATAATTATGTTCCGTGAAAACAAAATTAAATACTCAACAGGCATATGAGTCGACACACAAACTTTAATCGCAGACTATGAAAATGAGAAAGGTCTTGTGTTAAAAACTAGTAAGGCAGATTTATAGATAACAATGACGAAAACGATAAATTTCACATTTGGAAACGTAATAAATTGGGTAGATATATTTGGGTAAAAATTTCCGCAATAGTAACAAATGCAAGTGATGCAGACTATTAGCGATCACCACTAGAGATTAATTAACAAAGCAATGGAACGATGCTTAGTAAACCTTTTTCCCTTAAACCTGCAATATGTGGATCGAGCTTCCTCTCTCGGTATTTCCAAATACCGTCAATATGAGATTCTTCAAAAGGACAATTAACAGTCTTAATAAGATTGGCAACGCATCGTAATGCCCCCAGTGTTACAGATATACAGGCGATGGTGATCGTTTACCATCAGGTAGCTGTCTGCATTTTAGCTACCTATTTTTTTAATAAAAAACTAATAATCAAAAAGTTTCTTTTCTAAAGTTTTAGCAATTTATTGTTGATACTGCAGACGTAATGAGGAGGGATGAAAAACATATAACAAAAAGAGTCATCAAGTCATCATGATGACTCTTTTTGTTATGATGACTTGATGACTCGAGAACAAAAAGAGTACTTCAGATGAATGTGGATGGATATAGAGGTAGAGAAAGGCCGAAGAAGGTATGGATGGACTGTGTGAAGAATGATATGTTTATGAGAGGTGTGAGCACTGAGACGACTAATGATAAGAGAATGGAAGAGGAAAACATGTTGTGCCGACCCCACCTAGTGTGGAATAAGGACAAGGAGAAGAAGACTGCGTACGTAAAGCAACGGTAATTTTCCAAGAAATAAGGCTGTGCCGTTGCTTTTTTTATATTGTATAGATCTAGCGTTTGACCACTAACTCACTTGATGGTAGGTGACGATGTGGTTGACCAAGTCACACTCAAGTTCACACAAGTTGAGTCACGCTAGACCAAGGATGCTTATTGGCTCTCAAGGACTACTGCCAGAACACCTATGTGTTTGTTAACAGTTTTTCAAACTTGAAGGTGCTAGCTAACCAGGCGGGTACTCGAAACTACCCTACCACCATGCTGACAATTTGATAACGGCGCTACCTTCACCGGAACCTAAGGCCATTGCCTTGGCAAACCAGCTTCCGTCAGTTTGACAGACGACGCTCCCACCGATGAGCTTTGATCGCTTTAAATATTTAGCCCCCTTAAAAAATATTGAGTCCGTTCATAAATACAACCCTTATCGTAAGGTTACAGTAAAGAAACAAGGGTTTAAGAGGCAACCAGGGTCTGTCAGACTCTGAGACGCCGATGTATAAAATCTGTATAAGCGTAAAATAAACCCCTACGACCTATAAAACACTTCTGCATCCTTTAGCGTTAGGGTTGTCAGTCGTCAAATATACGCATACCAATGACGTTAAACGACAAAAACGATAAACATAAGTTTTAATGAAAATACATAAAAGATTGAGAAACGCCACAGTTCAGTAACAATATTTATTAAATACTAGTAGCGCCCGCGTTGGCCCCAACGGTTTCACCCGCGTGGATTACGGTTTTCCCGCTACCTCAATTATCCTACGGAAACTATAGTTTTTCCGGGATAAAAGTAGCCGTAGGTAGTAAGTAGTGTTAATCCAGGATTTAGACTCCATACCAAATTTCATCGAGATCGGTGTAGCCGTTTGACCGTGAAGAAGTAACAAACATACACACAAACTTTCGCATTTATAATATTAGTAGGATGTATTTATCAGGCTGTTTCATAAAATGTACAGTTATTGTGAACCTCGTAGAAAACTTTGATAATAAATAAAAAGATATCGAATTAAGCTTTCAAATCAACCGTATTTTTACGGGCTATACGCATATTGCCCCCATGTTTTTAAAACAATGATTTTTTTATTTTTGACCGTTAATTTAATATATTAGATTTAATGAAGTTTTATTCAAATTATCTTAACGACTCAGCATTGCAATTCAACGGAGCAATGCTGTTAGCATTTTGAGCATGCTGCTAACTGGTTACGGACCAGCATTTAGGCTGGCAACAGCTAGTGGGTTGTTGAAAAGCTATTGTAGTATTGAAATTAATTATTAGTATTTTATTTTATTCAAGGCATCAGGAAATTAAAAAAAAATATTTACGTTACGTTGCAGACTGAACTTGTAAAAGTGCCATCCCTACAGCCGCCATCTTTGTTTAGAGCTAACTAGGGCCAATAGCGTCGCGATTACAGTTTATCTTTGGATACATTTTTGCGGTGGCAATTAAGTTTTTATGGGTTTTAGTTTATGGGATAAAGTTTATGGCTGCATCGTGAGTGAATCATGATAGTTTGGTAAGTGAGTTGGCGTGCCATCACGGTACTATTAAATAGTAATTTGATTAGTAGTCATATGAATTATTATTATTTTACTACAAAAGTTTAAAAATAATATGACGGTAAGCGTCACGTGAACTTACGTATGTATAGGTATATATACATTGTTCCAGCTGTACAATACAAGAAAATAAAATTATTTGTTTTAGAACAGACAGTGGGTTAATTGCAACTTAAAGTTTAAAATTCAAATTGTCAACCGCGACCAAACTAACTACAAGGAAACTTTTAACCAATTCTCACTTCTTTTAATATTTTTGATGTAATAATGCATAATCAGCTGCATCTTTATATTGGAACTAGTATTTGGGTGGCGCGCGGGCTGCGAGCAGCCCGCGTTATCGATGTGCATTAGTATTATTAACGAAAATGTCGTTGCAGTTGCTAAAAAGATATAAAATTCTCATGCAAATCGAATAACTCACAGTTTCATCTATTTCAGTAGAAAAAGTGAGCAGGGTTACCATGTGCAAGTTGATTTTTTTAATCAAATTTTAGTCGCGGTAAAACCGGACCAAGATTGTTAACGACTTTTGTTAAAGGACCCCACCTCTAAGTGCAGTGGTTAACGTGGGCAGTTGCCTCGGAGACCAGCTCGATATGTGAAAATACTCGTTATCCGGAACTCGGCCTTCGGCCTCGTTAGTGACTCCCATAAGGTGTGTTGATGCGTTACTCCTCATTCGAGCTCGGCCTTCGGCCTCGCAGATTTGAAGCTCGGCCTTCGGCCTCGCAGGTTTGAAGCTCGGCCTTCGGCCTCGCGGTGGTAAAGACAGCTTCTTCAAGTTCAGTACAAAGTGAGAACAGAGTTACCATATGCAAGTTTATATTTTTCATTAAAATTTTAGTCGGGGTAAAATCGCACAAAGAATTTAAACGACTTTTGTTAAGGGACCCTACCTCTAATTGTAGTAAATAACGTGGGCAGTTGCATTGGAGACCAGCTCGAGATGTGGAAAAAACTCCCCATCCGGGACTCGGCCTTCGGCCTCGTTAGCGACTTCCATAGGATGCGTTAATGAGATACACCCCATTCGGAACTCGGCCTTCGGCCTCGTAAGTTACTAACACGGCTCGGCCTACGGCCTCGCGGAGGCCACGCTCGGCCTTCGGCCTCGCGGGCCGAAAGCTCGGCCTCCGGCCTCGCAGGTTTGAAGCTCGGCCTTCGGCCTCGCGGTGTTTAAGGCTCGGCCTGCGGCCTCGCAAGTTACAAAGGGAATGTTTTTAAGCTGTTCCCAATGACGGCCAGCTCGGCCTTCGGCCTCGCAGGCCTACAGCTCGGCCTCCGGCCTCGCTAGGGTGGAGCTCGGCCTTCGGCCTCGCCTCCACAGCTCGGCCTGCGGCCTCGCTCGATTGCAGCTCGGCCTACGGCCTCGCAAAGAGAATGTGGTTTCGACACCAAAAATCCGCATCCATTAAAAAAAAAACTAATGACGTCATCAAAAAACTTTTTTCATATTTTGAATCAGGGACCCCAAATCTCCCTAAATACTTAATTTCAGCCAGATCGGAGCAACTTTAATTTTGGTATCCGGTTCGAAGGACCAATTTGCAATTTTTGACAAAAACCCCAAATTTCCCTACAAACCCTCTATGACATTTGTTCGAACCCCCCATACCCACCTATAACGGTTCCGGAGTTGCGATCGTTTTAATTTTGTATGGGAGAACCTCTTTTTTAATAGGTAGGGTAATTTTTTTCAACTTTTCAAAAGGGTCCCAGGGTTTTAGTCATTTTTAGTTTTGACACCTACCCCCCATCGCTTATGGTTTTTGAGATCCGTACACCAGTTCCATGATGGAAACCAAAAATGGCACTTTTCGGATTTTTCTGGGGGTCACGTGACCACTCTCTATACAGTCCACACCATAATTTCAACCCAAAAATACTCCTTCTAGGAGAACAATGATGTCAGTGAGTCAATGAGTGGGTCTTCAGCTTTATATATTATAACTAGGTGTTGGGTGGTGCGCGGGCTGCGAGCAGCCCGCGTTATCGATGTGCATTAGTAACTTTTATCAAACTGGTAATTGCAGTTAAAAAAATATATAAAATTCTCATACAAATCGAGTAAGTGACAGCTTCTTCTAGTTCAGTACAAAGTGTGAGCAGGGTTACCATGTGCAAGTTGATTTTTTTGATAAAATTTTAGTTGCTGTAAAATCGCACCAAGATTGTAAACGACTTTTGTTAAGGGACCATACCTCTAAGTGCAGTGGTTAACGTGGGCAGTTGCCTCGGAGACCAGCTCGAGATGTGGAAAAAAAACTCCCCATTCGGGACTCGGCCTTCGGCCTCGTTAGCGACTCACCTGAGGGACGTTGATTCGTTACACCCCATTCGGAACTCGGCCTTCGGCCTCGTAAGTGACTAACACGGCTCGGCCTACGGCCTCGCGGAGGCCACGCTCGGCCTTCGGCCTCGCGGGCCGAAAGCTCGGCCTTCGGCCTCGCCCTCGAAGCTCGGCCTTCGGCCTCGCAGGTTTGAAGCTCGGCCTGCGGCCTCGCAGCCGTAGCGTTGTATCGCCAGCGAAAATCCCCATCCAGTAAAAAAAAAAAAAATGACGTCATCCAAAATTTTTTTTTATATTTGGAATCAGGGACTCCCAATGTCCCTAAATACCAAATTTCAGCCAGATCAGACAAATTTGGATTTTGGTATCCGGGTCGAAGGACCAATTTTTAATTTTTGACAGAAACCTCGAATTCCCCTACAAACCCTCTATAACATTTGTTCGATACCCCCATACCTACCTATAACGGTTCCGGAGTTGCGATCGTTTTAATTTTGTATGGGAGAACCTCTTTTTTGTTTGAGAGGGTAATTTTTTTTCAACTTTTTAAAAGGATCCCAGGGTTTTAGTCATTTTTAGTTTTGACACCAACCCCCCATCGATTATAGTTTCCGAGATCCCTACACCAGTTCCATGATGGAAACCAAAAATGACACTTTTCGGATTTTTCTGGAGGTCACGGGAACTTTATCTACACTTTTTACCTACATCACAAACACCCCCCATAGCTCCTTCTAGGAGAACAATTATGTCAATCAGTCAGTCAGTCAGTGAGTGAGTCAGTGGTAATCGAGCTTTATATATATAACTAGTATTTCGGGTGGTGCGCGGGCTGCGAGCAGCCCGCGTTATCGATGTGCATTTGTATATTTTTAAAACTTTTAGTTGTAGTTGAAAAAAATATATAAAAATTCTCATACAAGTCGATAATGGGACAGTTTCTTCTAGTTCACTACAAAGTGTGAGCAGGGTTACCATGTGCAAGTTGATTTTTTTTTGATAAAATTTTAGTCGATGTAAAATCGCCCCAAGATTGTAATCGAGTTTTGTTAAGGGACCATACCTCTAAGTGCAGTGGTTAACGTGGGCCGTTGCCTCGGAGACCAGCTCGAGATGTGGAAAAAGCTCCCCATTCGGGACTCGGCCTTCGGCCTCGTTAGTGACTCTCCTAAGGAATGTAAACGCGTAACACCCCATTCGTAAGTGACTAACACGGCTCGGCCTACGGCCTCGCGGAGGCCACGCTCGGCCTTCGGCCTCGCGGGCCGAAAGCTCGGCCTCCGGCCTCGCAGGTTTGAAGCTCGGCCTGCGGCCTCGCAACCGTGACGTTGTATCATCAGCGAAAATCCCCATCCAGTAAATAAAAAGATTTAAAAATTCTCATGCAAGTCGAACAACTGACAGATACTTTTAGTTCCCGTGAGCGGTTGCATCAAAGACCAGCTCGAGATGTGGTAAAAACTCCCCATTCTGAACTCGGCCTTCGGCCTCGTTAGTGACTCTCCTAAGGAATGTAAATGCGTAACACCCCATTCGGAACTCGGCCTTCGGCCTCGTAAGTGACTAACACGGCTCGGCCTACGGCCTCGCGGAGGCCACGCTCGGCCTTCGGCCTCGCGGGCCGAAAGCTCGGCCTTCGGCCTCGCCCTCGAAGCTCGGCGTTCGGCCTCGCAGGTTTGAAGCTCGGCCTGCGGCCTCGCAAATAAGAAGTGGTTTCGCCATCAAAAATCCCCATCCAGTAAAAAAAAAACAAATGACGTCATCCAAAAAATTTTTTCATATTTGGAATCAGGGACCCCCAATCTCCCTAAATACCAAATTTCAGCCAGATCGGAGCAACTTGGATTTTGGTATCCGGGTCGAAGGACCAATTTTCAATTTTCGACTAAAACCCCAAATTCTCCTACGAACCCTCTATAACATTTGTTCAAACCCCCCATACCCACCTATAACGGTTTCGGAGTTGCGGTCGTTTTAAATTTGTATGGGAGAACCTCTTTTTTGTTCGGGAGGGTAATTTTTTTCCAACTTTCCAAAAGGGTCCCAAGGTTTTAGTCATTTTTAGTTTTGACACCAACCCCTCATCGATTATGGTTTTCGAGATCCCTACACCAGTTCCATCAAGGAAACCAAAAATGACACTTTTCGGATTTTTCCCTAAGTCACGTGGGCACTCTCTATCCAGTCAACTATATAATTCTAACCTAAAAACACTCTTTCTGGGAGAACAATGATGTCAGTCAGTCAGTCAATCAGTGGTAGAGCAGCTTTATATATTATAACTAGTATTTCGGGTGGTGCGCGGGCTGCGAGCAGCCCGCGTTATCGATGTGCATTTGTATTTATTTCAAGATTGTAATTGCAGTTGAAAAAATATATAAAATTCTCATACAAGTCGAGTAAGTGACAGTTTCTTCTAGTTCAGTACAAAGTGTGAGCAGGGTTACCACGTGAAAGTTAATTTTTGCGATAAAATTTTAGTCGATATAAAATCGCCCCAAGATTGTAATCGAGTTTTGTTAAGGGACCATACCTCTAAGTGCAGTGGTTAACGTGGGCCGTTGCCTCGGAGACCAGCTCGAGATGTGGAAAAAAAACTCCCCATACGGGACTCGGCCTTCGGCCTCGTTAGTGACTATCCTAAGGAATGTAAATGCGTAACACCCCATTCGTAAGTGACTAACACGGCTCGGCCTACGGCCTCGCGGAGGCCACGCTCGGCCTTCGGCCTCGCGGGCCGAAAGCTCGGCCTTCGGCCTCGCAGGTTTGAAGCTCGGCCTGCGGCCTCGCAACCGTGGCGTTGTATCGCCAGCGAAAATCCCCATCCAGTAAATAAAAAGATTTAAAAATTCTCATGCAAGTCGAACAACTGACAGATACTTTTAGTTCCCGTGAGCGGTTGCATCAAAGACCAGCTCGAGATGTGGTAAAAACTCCCCATTCTGAACTCGGCCTTCGGCCTCGTTAGTGACTCTCCTAAGGAATGTGAATGCGTAACACCCCATTCGGAACTCGGCCTTCGGCCTCGTAAGTGACTAACACGGCTCGGCCTACGGCCCCGCGGAGGCCACGCTCGGCCTTCGGCCTCGCGGGCCGAAAGCTCGGCCTTCGGCCTCGCCCTCGAAGCTCGGCCTTCGGCCTCGCAGGTTTGAAGCTCGGCCTGCGGCCTCGCAAATAAGAAGTGGTTTCGCCATCAAAAATCCCCATCCAGTAAAAAAAAAACAAATGACGTCATCAAAAAAATTTTTTCATATTTGGAATCAGGGACCCCCAATCTCTCTAAATACCAAATTTCAGCGAAATCGGAACAACTTGAATTTTGGTATCCGGGTCGAAGGACCAATTTTCAATTTTCGACTAAAACCCCAAATTCTCCTACAAACCCTCTATAACATTTGTTCAAACCCCCCATACCCACCTATAACGGTTCGGGAGTTGCGGTCGTTTTAATTTTGTATGGGAGAACCTCTTTTTTGTTCGGGAGGGTAATTTTTTTTCAACTTTCCAAAAAGGTCCCAGGGTTTTAGTCATTTTTAGTTTTAACACCTACCCCCCATCGATTATGGTTTCCGAGATCCGTACACCAGTTCCATCAAGGAAACCAAAAATGACACTTTTCGGATTTTTCTGGTGGTCATAGGAACCTCCTCTACACTTTTCCCCTACACCACAAACACCCCCCATCGCTCCTTCTGGGAGAACAATGATGTCAATGAGTCAGTGAGTGAGTGAGTCAGTGGTAATCGAACTTTATATAATATAACTAGGTGTTGGGTGGTGCGCGGGCTGCGAGCAGCCCGCGTTATCGATGTGCATTTGTATATTTTTTAAAATTTTAGTTGCAGTTGAAAAAAATATATAAAAATTCTCATACAAGTCGAGAAAGGGACAGTTTCTTCTAGTTCAGTACAAAGTGTCAGCAGGGTTACCATGTGCAAGTTGATTTTTTTGATAAAATTTTAGTCGCTTCAAAATCGCACCACGATTGTAAACGAGTTTTGTTAAGGGACCATACCTCTAAGTGCAGTGGTTAACGTGGGCAGTTGCCTCGGAGACCAGCTCGAGATGTGGAATAAACTCCCCATTCGGGACTCGGCCTTCGGCCTCGTTAGTGACTCTCCTAAGGAATGTAAACGCGTAACACCCCATTCGTAAGTGACTAACATGGCTCGGCCTACGGCCTCGCGGAGGCCACGCTCGGCCTTCGGCCTCGCGGGCCGAAAGCTCGGCCTTCGGCCTCGCAGGTTTGAAGCTCGGCCTGCGGCCTCGCAACCGTGGCGTTGTATCGCCATCGAAAATCCCCATCCAGTAAATAAAAAGATTTAAAAATTCTCATGCAAGTCGAACAACTGACAGATACTTTTAGTTCCCGTGAGCGGTTGCATCAAAGACCAGCTCGAGATGTGGAAAAAAAACTCCCCATTCGGGACTCGGCCTTCGGCCTCGTTAGTGACTCTCCTAAGAAATGTAAATGCGTAACACCCCATTCGGAACTCGGCCTTCGGCCTCGTAAGTGACTAACACGGCTCGGCCTACGGCCTCGCGGAGGCCACGCTCGGCCTTCGGCCTCGCGGGCCGAAAGCTCAGCCTTCGGCCTCGCCCTCGAAGCTCGGCCTTCGGCCTCGCAGGTTTGAAGCTCGGCCTGCGGCCTCGCAAATAAAAAGTGGTTTCGCCATCAGAAATCCCCATCCAGTAAAAAAAAAACAAATGACGTCATCCAAAAATTTTTTTTATATTTGGAATCAGGGACCCCCACTCTCCCTAAATACCAAATTTCAGCCAGATCGGAGCAACTTGGATTTTGGTATCCGGGTCGAAGGACCAATTTTCAATTTTCGACTAAAACCCCAAATTCTCCTACAAACCCTCTATAACATTTGTTCAAACCCCCCATACCCACCTATAACGGTTCGGGAGCTGCGGTCGTTTTAAATTTGTATGGGAGAACCTCTTTTTTGTTCGGGAGGGTAATTTTTTTTCAACTTTTTAAAAGGATCCCAAGGTTTTAGTCATTTTTAGTTTTGACACCAACCCCCCATCGATTATAGTTTCCGAGATCCCTACACCAGTTCCATGATGGAAACCAAAAATGTCACTTTACGGATTTTTCTGGAGGTCACGGGAACTTCCTCTACACTTTTCCCCTACACCATAAACACCCCCCATTGCTCCTTCTAGGAGAACAATTATGTCAATCAGTCAGTCAGTCAGTGAGTGAGTCAGTGGTAATCGAGCTTTATATATATAACTAGTATTTGGGTGGCGCGCGGGCTGCGAGCAGCCCGCGTTATCGATGTGCATTAGTATTATTAACAAAAATGTCATTGCAGTTAAAAAAAATATATATATAATTCTCATACAAGTCGAATCAATGACAGTTTCTTCTGAATCAGTACAAAGTGTGGCAGGGTTACCATGTGCAAGTTGATTTTTTCGATAAAATTTTAGTCGATGTAAAATCGCCCCAAGATTGTAATCGAGTTTTATTAAGGGACCATACCTCTAAGTGCAGTGGTTAACGTGGGCCGTTGCCTCGGAGACCAGCTCGAGATGTGGAAAAAGCTCCCCATTCGGGACTCGGCCTTCGGCCTCGTTAGTGACTCTCCTAAGGAATGTAAACGCGTAACACCCCTTTCGTAAGTGACTAACACAGCTCGGCCTACGGCCTCGCGGAGGCCACGCTCGGCCTTCGGCCTCGCGGGCCGAAAGCTCGGCCTTCGGCTTCGCAGGTTCGAAGCTCGGCCTGCGGCCTCGCAACCGTGGCGTTGTATCGTCAGCGCATTCGGAACTCGGCCTTCGGCCTCGTAAGTTACTAACACGGCTCGGCCTACGGCCTCGCGGAGGCCACGCTCGGCCTTCGGCCTCGCGGGCCGAAAGCTCGGCCTCCGGCCTCGCAGGTTTGAAGCTCGGCCTTCGGCCTCGCGGTGTTTAAAGCTCGGCCTGCGGCCTCGCAAGTTACAAAGGGAATGATTTTAAGCTGTTCCCAATGACGGCCAGCTCGGCCTTCGGCCTCGCAGGCCTACAGCTCGGCCTCCGGCCTCGCTAGGGTGGAGCTCGGCCTTCGGCCTCGCCTCCACAGCTCGGCCTGCGGCCTCGCTCGATTACAGCTCGGCCTACGGCCTCGCAAAGAGAATGTGGTTTCGCCACCAAAAATCCGCATCCAGTAAAAAAAAAACTAATGACGTCATCCAAAAACTTTTTTCATATTTCGAATCAGGGACCCCAAATCTCCCTAAATACTTAATTTCAGTCAGATCGGAGCAACTTGAATTTTCGTATCCGGTTCGAAGGACCAATTTCAAGTTTTGGACAAAATCCCCAAATTTCCCTACAAACCCTCTATAACATTTGTTCAAACTCCCCATACCTACCTAAAACGGTTCCGGAGTTGCGATCGTTTTAATTTTGTATAGGAGAACCTCTTTTTTAATAGGTAGGGTAATTTTTTTTAACTTTCCAAAAGGGTCCCAGGGTTTTAGTCATTTTTAGTTTTGACACCTACCCTCCATCGGTTATGGTTTCCGAGATCCGTACACCTGTTCCATGAAGGAAACCATAAATGCCACTTTTCGGATTTTTCTGGGGGTCACGTGGGCTTTCTCTATACAGTCCACTATATAATTTCAACCCAAAAACACTCCTTCTGGGAGAACAATTCTGTCAGTGAGTCAATCAGTGGTAATGCAGCTTTATATATTATAATAATAAAAATAGAATAAATGGATATATACCTATTGCAATGCAATATATATCCATGTATGCATAGATTATATTTTATTATATTTAATATAAAAAGCTTGTTTTTTCCACCTCGAACATAATCATTACATCAAAGAAACAAAAACAGCGGAAACGGACGCATTGTCTTTAATCACACAATTGAACCGTCACAATCCATGGCCTGACAAATTCGCACGCCCTCGAGATCGTCTTAAACGCACACTTAACTGCTACCCTTCCTTCACCCTCGGACGCCATTCTTTTTATATCGCAACTTTATTAACGCATAAAGGTCTGCTGATGGGCCTTTAAGAATTAGGATGCGTCCCGTCTCCGGAGTCAAGCTCACTCGAGCTGAACAAATGGAGTGTTGGATCTTGCGCGGTCCGGAATTGTCCGCGCTCCGTAGCAGTGTCCCATCCCTAAGCGCAATTAATGCTGCTGTTATCACGTTGTTCTAAATTTGAATTCAGATGTCGGACGCTAATCTATTTTCTTTTTAAATTAACTTTTAAACAGATATACAGCGGTAAACCAGCGGAAATAGCGTTTTTTCTCTGTTAGGGATGTAATACACACATAATGGGGCGAATCGTCAATTCGTACGAGTATCGACGTCGTGAAAGCAATCGGATTTACATGTCTACAGACGGCGTACTAAAACGAAATCATGAATGAAGCGCAGTATAGGAAACCCAAAACATTATCCTTATGCTCCCATTTTACGACCTTTACCCCCATCGAGTCGAAAGGGTCACATCGATACGACACGTTGTAAGACTTGCATCCCGCTCGCACGCGCGCTTCTCTCCTAAAACAGAGCGAGATAATCACGAAGATGAGTCGAAAATTATTTTTTTTATTATCACCATCGGCGGTGCTCTTTTATTTCCTTTTTACGGTCCGAGTACCTCATAAAAAGACAATAAACTTACTATTTACAGACCATCAGGAAATTGTTAGCCGAAGAGGTCTCTTTACGACACATGTTCGGGCGGTGGCGCGAGCGAAGTGATGCACTCTTTACGATTGGCGCGCCCGTAAAATGAACGGATGATACATTTTTATCTACCAGCGTATCACGCCGTGGAAATCAACTGGAAAACTTTTACCGTCTATGAATATCGAACGGCTTAAATGAAGAGCGAAATGAGCAAACCAACGGAATGAGCGAAACTAAGTAAACACCGGGAGCGTAAGTGCCCCGTTTATTATAACCGTCGGTATTGCCAGTCGTAAAATCATAGACGCGTTAAAAACCATATTTAAGTTAAGGAGGTAGGTATGTCCGTAATCGGAAGCTGCCGCGAGCTCGATCTCCTGTTTTATTATTGGGGAATTTCGTCAAGAGTTATAATAATAGTTATTATACCGCTGCCCGTGTTAGCTAATACATCGGTTAAGTGCTCTTTTTATGATTTAACACTGATTCTCCTCGATATTACTGGCCATAAATTACAGCTGGATTACCGGGTAAATTGTTTTATGATATGTTTTCATTATTTATGACTGATGTTTTTACTGTGACGTCAGATGCGAAAAGCGAAATCGGATTTCAGCGAATTGTGTAAAGTGCACCATTTACTTATTCGTGTTAGTTTGAAATAGCTGGGTTTACATAGGGGCTTAGTAATATCTCTACCGGGAGGGTAAAGGAGGTGTAGGGTAAGACGCGCGGGGGAGGCAAGGATTTCAATATTGTGAATTCCGAGGATGGTCTCGTAGTGCGTGTAATGAATTTTGGGATTGTCTTGCGGTTTTTCGGTTCCTACCCTCGGCTCTACCCCTATTTACTCGCGCTCTATTGGATGCCGCTACATAATGTACAAGACGCCTAGAACTTTTAATAACTGGAATGCTTTGGGTTTTTCATGAGGCAAACACATAGAAGAAAGGTACGCGGCGCTGCGTGGCACGGCGAGCTCAAATATATGGTAATAAGGGCGCATTATTTAGGTCCAGCCATTCGTATGATAAAACTCAACCACTGATATTTGCCCGCAGACAATTCCTATGGAGATTCGGCTCTTGTTTCTGGGGTAAATCTGTGCATGGGGATGATATACGTACGACAAATTTTCCTTTTCCCCTAGCGAATATACCGTATATTGTACAAAGTGGAAGAAATACGCGCGATTATTTCACGGTCAAATAATATCATGCGGATGCTGGAATCCAGATCTACATATGCGCGGGTCAGCATTCGTTATCTAAGGGACTGGGGATATTATTACTTTTTTTGTATGCAAATATCATTTCCTTTTCGATTTAATACAGATTCACAGAAAAATGGAGGGAATTAGAACTTGTCAGTACATGTAAAAACAATCAATGTTTGGGGATTGAATATAAAAATATTCGATATTTAAAATCAGAATGGAGGCAATTTACAAGCTGCCAGTAGGTATACAGTATATAGAGTCAATTTGAAACCTACTAACGAAACATTAACTTTTTAACGCTAGAAGGCGAAGGCAAGGCAAGGTAAGTCGAACAGTTTACGGCTTGCGGTCGCGCCGGAGGCACGGACGGCTCTAATTAAAATCCTACGTTTTCTGCGGTGTTCATTATGATCGTTTAAAACTGTTTTTGTTGCGCCCTCCCCGGTTAGGTTGCGTTATTGTTGTGGGCTGTTACTAATTTACATGTTAATGAGATGTTAGTAATGTTATATCTCGATAATAGTTACACTGAATGGAATAGTATACCTACTTCTGTATAGATTAACATAGGCTATATTTGACAGTGGTTTCTCAGATTTTAATATGCAATAAATCTACTGTGCTATTTTATGTGATAAATTAACACAGATGCCAGCACTCACATAGCATAGGTACTCATATAGCATACCAGCCCTTAAAAATCTTTTCAGGAAATGCTTTATGTGTGGCTACACCCGTCACGTAATAAAGACGAATAACTAACAAAATAGGTACTATAATTTTGAAGATTTTTAGGCTACCACTATACCAACACTGTATTTTATTCTATTTCGAAAGTTTTTCTATCCACGGATAATCCACTACGAATTATAACTTTGATGGTTTTCTTTATTTTACTACGAAACCCTAAATATTTGAAAAATAGTATGTATGTTTGTTTCTAAAATTCCCAATATTCATTAGCATTTATGACAATAGCAGCAGAGCAGCAGAAGCGCGAGGCGGCCGCGCATTCCCTCGCCTTTGTCTACACTATGCTAATGTGGAGTACACCTGTGACTCTTTACCCTTTATGTATGCCTGGTACCTCGTGCCATGTACCGTGTTTTTTTTTGTATAGAACCTCTTGCGGTTACATGTTTAATTACCGTATAGTTTAAAGCGAGCATGTTTTTTTTTTAATTGGCAATTTATTAACCGCATTCGATGGCTAAATAGATTGTGCGTAAGAGAAGATTAAACAAGTAAGATAAAGCAGAGTAGCATTATTTTATCAAAATAATAATATAATGCCGTGGTGGAAAGTTAGAACGCTTCTGTGGTATATAGTTGCAATTTTAACCTCGCTTCTAAATAAATGAAGGAGCTATTTAAAGACGAACGGTATAATATTAAAAATACTTAGTTACAAATAATATTTCATTATATAGACTATCCCACTAATATTATAAATGTGAAAGTTTGGATGGATGGATGGATGTTTGTTACTCAATCACGCAAAAAAGGCTGGACGGATTTGAATGAAATTTGGTATGTAGATACTTCCGGTCTCGCAATAACACATAGGCTACTTTTTATCATTATCATCAATCATCGCCACGCGGGTAACACCGCGGGACGCGGCTAGTTTTCAATAAAATCTGCCAATAGACAAATCCATCTCCATTCCACAATCCATATTTACTTGAATAAAGCGTAAGTTGTACGTAAGTAAGTATGATCCGCTGATTAAAATTAACGGATATTTTTTTCATCATAACTGCTAGAGCCGTGCGTATCCCGACATTGATGATTTACCGCGCGCCTTTATTATCGATATATCGACGTTAAAGTGCATTTTAATTATCGATCGGACGGCAAGTAGCTCAATCTGCAACCCATAAATCTAGCCGCGATTGAAACCGCGAATTAAATGGAAACTCGACAGAGGATATATAAACTATACGAACGTTCATACATGTAATTATTATATATAGTTATTATACAAAATAGACAAGATGTAACGAAATAAATGCTAGCTAGTTAACATATAACAACTATTTTAAGTGACATATTTCATGTGTCGTTTGTATAATGTCTATGAACGTAAGTAGGTCCTTCGAATATGATTTTCTTTCTCCTTAAAACGAAAAAAAATCCTCAAAATGCCCTGTGCCGTGTGAGTGACTTCACAATTTTCTAACTTCTCTTCATGGCACTTTTTTTTCTAAAATACCGCATATTTTCAATTTAAATTTAACGACAGCTTTTGTGTCGATGCAATGCATCAGGCGAGCGTGCTTGGTTCTTGTCACAGCAGCGTACGAAATCGTTTCGACACTCGAGCGCTGGCGAGGCGAAGCGCAAAGCGCTGCTATTCTAGGGCCACTAAGAAAACGCTTCTTCTCAATCGGCTAGGTAGTTCGAATATCAAGTCCTGCGTAATGGGAGTGTATTTTTTTATACTTTATTAGTAGCGCCCCCCGGTTTCATCCGCGTGGATTACAGTTTTCCCGCTATCTCAATTATCCCATAGGAACAATACTCTTTCCGGGATAATATGTACAGGATAACCTATGTGTTATTCATGGTTCTAACCTATATAGGTTAGAAAATTTCATTCCACACCAAATTTCATCGAAATTAGTACAGCTGTTTGATCGTGAAGGAGTAACAGACATTTTTAATTATTTCCACGAGAACAGCAATTACTTTCGGAATAAACGTACCCTATGCATTAATACAGGGTCTAAACTACCTCTATACCAAATTTCATCGAAATCGGTGCAACCGTTTAAGAGTGAAGGACTAACAAACCTTACACACATACAAACTTTCACATTTATAATATTATTGGGATCGACCTCCGTTTGACCACTATCTCACTTGATGGTCAGTGACGATGTGGTCGTAGATGTTATCACGCTAGACCTAGAATGCTTACTGGCTCTCAAGGACTTCTGCCGGAACACTCTCAGTACTTTCACACACTTTGTGTTTGATGACAGTTTTTCAAACTTGATCGTGGCAGCTATCAAGGCGGGTACTCAACGGTAATCACAAGGCATTGGTTTGTTCTTGCTGCGTTATGTTTTTTTAATTATATAATGAAGTAATGAACAATATAAACATCTGGCTTCACAAACTTGCCTATGAAAAAAGTAAACCAAGTGACAAAGATACACCAACTTGTACCCTCCGACGCTGAATCAACGTAAATATACCTGTAACTATTACTATTGTCTAGCGGTTGAAATCTCATTTCATATTCTGTAGCAAAGTCGCCACAAGAGACACCACACTAGACCAAGAATCTCTACTCTTTTTTAAGTATCGGTCGTGAAACGTTCTTTATGTTTTGGTGACAGATTTTCAAACTCGACCGTAAATGTTAGCTATTCTAAATGATTTTGACTTATCAGCATCATCATCACTGTTGTGTATTCCAAACGTCTTTACCGTAAAGGCTTTACGTATCACCCTTCAAGCGATTTCGTTAGGAGCGATTGTCTCGTGGCCCGATAATAAGCCCCGCGGAAGACGAAAGCCTCTTTACTTTAGTCTATGTTGTACTTACTTTACTTTAAAAGCGGCGCCAACTTATCACTAAGTTTGAGTGTATCCTTCTGTCATGCGGTTAATGTGGCTTCTTGGATGATTAAAGTTGTTTTTGAATTGTGATGAACACTTGCAGATACTTATCGAGATTGTAGAATTTCAGAAAGTTCCGCTCCCCCGATTTAAACATATCTTGCGGCATCGCAGAACCGAAAACACATAGAAATATTTTATCTAAAATGAGATGATGAAAAAAAGAACATTTTTATTGAGCCTTTGTGTTAGTTATCCACATATTCATACGTTGGATACATGTTGGATACATTTAAGACCAAATGGCAGATGCATAAGACAAACGAAGCCAAATTCAACATATAAGAGAATCAAGTAGGACGTTAACCACCGTAGTCTCACTTGACGCAGATTTCAACTTGACATAACTGCAACTAAAACCATTCCTTTTTGCTGTCCACAAAGAAATATACCAAGAAAAGAAAAGAATGGAAGCAAGACCACCAACAGTCGCCGCCATGTTTCAATTTGGAACACTATTTAAAAAAATGCTAATGTTTACAATGGCGTTTTCCCGCCTCGATTTGCAAACAGAGACAGCGTGACGATTGTATGGTGATCGCGCAACATCGCGGCCCATATCGTCGCTTGCTTTATGCCTACACATAATAATTATATACCAGGACTACATAATGCTGAAAGGGGTAAGAAGACTTCTTCCTTTTCGTAAGTGGAAACAATAGATAAAAAAATACAACTGGCACTATTATGAGTTACCGAATTAGACGTTCGAAAAATCTATGTATCTACCTCAAACAATACCAAGATGTCTTTCTTTGAAACACATCTTGAAAATACCAAAATTCTCATATTTCCCACCCGCAGAGACATTCCACGATAATTCAAAAATATGATTCTATATTTAAAACCTTCGCGGGATACGCGCCCCTTGAGAAGAGGGAAAAAATCGATCGTACTGCCAGCTTAAACGTCACGTGATAAATTACCTTCGGGAAATTAAAACTGTCTTTGAAAATGCTTTGGAACAATACAATTTTCTTTTTGCTTATCTGCATCTATCCTGCTTAAACGTTTACTTATTGTATATTTTCGTCTCTTTCTCGAAAAAAAACATCCAAGACAAGAAAAAACTACCTTTATTTTTGATATTTACAAAATAACTGAGTAAAATTATCGCCATTATGTGACTGTTTGAATTATGAATTAAACTTCCGGCTCTATAGCAAATAATGTGAAAATATTAGATATCTATGATTATGGAGATAATTTTGTGTGAGTATATTACTTATACTACTAACTCCATTCCATTCCACCAAAAATATTGTATATAATTAAATATTAATTTACATGTTATTTTAGATCGTAATTTCGCTAACGTGCCCTATCTGAATCAAAGCAATGTGCAAGCCAAAGACAAAAAACAGTTCAAGGAGTCAAACACAAAACAATTGAAGTCAGCGACTTGCTATAGTGGAGCAGTGATAGCTCAGCGGTGGCAGCATCGACTGTCAAACTGACGGATGCCGGTTCGATCCCCACCAAAGATTTGAGCTTCCGCTAAAGGAAATAACATTATCAAACTCCTAGCTTCAAGTTTGAAAAACTGTCACCAAACAAAAAGTGTGTTCAGGTAGCAGTCCTTGAAACAAAGTAAGGTCTAGTGTATGATAGCATCTTCGACCATACCGTTGCTGATCATCAAGTGAGATAATGGGCAAACGCTAGATCTATACAGTATAATAAAAAACACCCATAATATACATCTTCGTTAAAGGATTTCAACGAAATATTATATGCCCAGCAACAGCTAAGGAGGCTAAAATATGGATTTTATTTTTTCATGAATTTAAAATACCCCTTGTAAATATTAATAGAGATATATACATAAATTCAGCAGCTCATTTTTATATTCTACCGGGTCGCAACAAGGACAACTAAAACATTAAAAATAAATTTAAATTATTTAATTTAATCTATTTTTTTAATTCAGCGTGGCAATGCTTCCAGCATTCAGGGCACGCTGCCGGCCGGTACCGGGTTAGAACATTTGAGTTATCTATAGGCTAACAATAGCTAGTGGATTGCTCAAATGTTATTGTAGTAGCTGCAGTATTGTAATTGGTTGTTGGTGTTTTATTTTAATACAGGCATTTACCCTATGAAAAAAAAATTAAAATAAATAATCCAAACATCGCCACAATCAAATTCAAAATCAATCATTTATTTGCAAGAACTAAATGTCTTAATACGTTAGGTACAGCAATCAGCCTGCAAGCGAACGTGCAACTATTTTAACTATGTATTACTTATAAAGCTGAGGTACGCACAAAAGTACCTTTTTTCTTCTAACATACTTATTTTATATGGTAAGTAGTTGTAGATGGCTATACATAATATTATTTAAATTGATAAAATAAATTACTTGTGAGGCTATGGCGTCCAAAACAACACTCTTTCTTTGGTGCAACCATGCCGCAAAGAAAAAAATGATATGTACGTAATACGAGTTCATTCCCACTGAAGCAAACCGATAAACATTTTAAAATAAAATTAACATCATGGAAATAAAAATTATCATTTACTGAATAATGTTGACAGTTCAAAAAAATAATAACGCACCAATCTCCTAACTTCAAACAAAGCGTCACAAAGATGCACAATCTTATAATTAAAAGTAAGAACATCACAAACACATTAAAAGCACCGTCCTATACCAAATCTAATTTCTCCAGACGAGAAAAAAAACAAAGTTAATTACTTTTTTCTGGCAATCTCGCGAGATAAGAGACCCTATTTGAATCCGTTATCACCTCTACCCTGCCACCCTGGAACTCCCTTCAAACCTCAGACCCTCTGGGGTACCTATCGGGCGTAATTTGAAGATAACTAATGCTTGAGGTCATTAAGAAACGTTCGCGGGAAACCTCGGGGAAATGCAGCCAAATGCATTTTTGATATTGGAAATTGCGTAGTTATCTGGTCTGTTTGGATATTTAGTGTTATTATGTATTTAATATATACATATAGTAAGATACATTTGAATATACATATAATATAAATTTGTTTAAAATCATAACGTTTGAACAACGATTATCGCTTTGAATTAAATTTCAACACTGCAATTATTCTCAAACCAAGAATTCTGATCCAAAGTATTGTCATACATTTTTTCATCACTTCCAATGTTGGATTATGCTGGCTAAATATACTCTTAATTTAATTTTAATATTTCAAGCATACTTTTCGGTTCCGCGTTGTGTTATGTATGTGAAAACAATCATGTGTGTTATTTGAGCATCTGTTGGGATTTTCAACTCATTGATAGCTGGCTATTTTATGCCATTAGAGCTTGACCTTTTGCTAATAGCAATTTTGAGTCTTTTCATGTTAAGTTGTTGAAACCCTTACATGTTTAATAAACTTGAAAAATACCACATTATGAGAACAGTTCATAAAGATTAACTTAGAGTGATACGGACATAATTTTCAACATGTTTTTTTGTAAAAAAAGTATTTTCCAGCCTCCATATTTTTCCTTTATCGAAAATTATCGCGGTTAGGACAAATGTACTTGTCCTAATAATGTAAATGTAATGTACTACGTCTTACACTTAATGTTGTAAATCAAGACACATCATGTTTTGTCCCGCCCTCCCTGCCTGTAAACACCCGCACCCCTCTGTGATGCCATAGGCACCTTTTAAGCCCTTAACATGTCTAAGTCAATGCAATTATTTTTCAGTTGAATAAACACATTGAATACATAACTTTTGATTGCTATACGTTAAATTTAAAATAAGTAATTTGTATGCATATCGTTTCAAGCTTTACCATCTAAAGTTATCTTGCATCTTTGGGACGATATAAAATAAATCTATACTATTCGGTTCCGGTCGTAAGAAGTTAAGTTAATTTAAAATGATACGCATTAATATGGGACCAAATTATGTAATTACGATTATATTTATATTTGGAACTCATTTCATCCACACAAATAGATTTTATTTCCTATAACACTTTACGATATTACCGTCTCATCAACGGTAGAGACGTAAAAACTGTTCAAAAATATTTATTACGATTAAAAATTTTATAACCCTATAAATTTTTTGAATGAAAAACTCTTACGACCATTGTTAGAATAGATCTAATTGACCCTAAGATTTTAAGTCTCAATTTTTAACGATCGAAAAAGGTTACATGAGTTAAGAAAAAGTTTAAAAACGTCCACCGTCGCGACATGGTGTTTTTTTTTTGGTCAAAAACGTAATAATCTTACGGCAGTAAAATACTATCGGACGTTTACGACAAATTCACACAAGACCTACTTAATAAATCTGACAAAATCTTAAATTTATGCTCGCGAACGCAGGACGAGAGTAAAAAAAAGATTATTTTACGACGCAGTAAAACTGCTTAGGCCGTGGCACGCGGGATAATTCGGGAAAATCCATTTTAATTAACGCATTTTTATGATTATTGTGATGAAAATTATAAAAGATGATTTCCTTTTAATGGGCGCCATGAAAACTTTCGTCGGGGAACATTTGACATTATGGATATTATTAATAAACTGTCGCAAATAACTACCCACTCAACAAAAAAGATTACTCATTAAGTTTATATGTATTGAAATAGGGTTTTGATACACAAGACAAGTGCGTTACCAGTGATGTAATATAGGACAGATACGTGATCTCTAATCTGTAGGCCCCATAATAAAGCTGGACTGTTGTCCAGCTTTATTATGGGCTTATAGTAGTAGCTTACGTTATATCTCGCAGAATTGATGGCTAATAGGATAGATCAAAAGGTATACTAGAGTAGAGATAAAGGCCAGGGAAGCGCGTAGCGTAAAACTTCAATACAAGGTGGACATACAAAATATTATACCGACCTAATCTGGAGCAGTCCGCTTCCAACCGGTCTTTGTGAGTCTTTGTCTTTTCTAAGTGGCTCAAACGTTTACTAGTAAAAAATAGACGACACCGTGATCTTCTTTCACATATAAATCCGATAACTAGACAATTTTTATATGATATTAATATTACATTATACATTTGCAGCTGTGTACCGTGATCAGTAAGATTCCGAACCCATCGTCACTGATCATCAAAGTAAGATTGTAACACAACACTAATAATATTAATATTTTGAGGATATATTAATTAAAATATTTTTAGGCAGAATTATCAAAATATATGTCATTTTTAATATCATTCTTCTATTTATTCGTAACAGTTCCGCTTACATTAACGAAACGCCTTTTCTCCGACACTATTATTTATGCCTACTCATTTAAGCTAAACAAATTCTGTCTAATGAACCAGGAAGTCTCCGTATTTTTTTTCCACGATCACGCTCTGAAAATATTGTGTCTGTGCCGCAGGAATGTTAAAAAGTGTTCTTGATTAAATAAAATGTCGCCACCGAGGGGACACGGGCACGTGATAAGAATTAAACGGGGACTTAACGTCTCGCCTCTAATGCCTAACTTAGATTTTTATAGCGGAAGAATTAAAGTAATTTGTTGTCAACATGATTTATTTTCGAGTCAATGACACTAACGTATTATTAGGAACATGACGGACGCATTTTGTTTAGAGCTGGATACGGCCCTGGTGATAAAAAAATCATAATTATAATGTTTGAAAATGGAATGAACATGTACAGTTAATACGCTTACTGACCTAACCTTAATTTTGTAGTAATTATAGCGGGAGTATTAGATGTGAAGTTACAAAAAAGAGAGGAAAAGGAAGGGAATTTCAAGCTATTATAAGATTCTAGCTTAAGCAAATTTGAAGACTGTTTTGAATATAATCAAATTATGTAGAAGCAACTTTTCGATAAATTTAAGCATCTATGTAAATGGGCTTTTAATATTCAATGTAGGTACATAGATATGTATCTACGATGCATACAATTTAGATATCTTTCGAATGAGAAAAATTAAGCGGGTTTCAGCAATGCACCTACTAACTATTTAACAATTTTAAACAAAAATAAAACTAACTCTACAGGTTCTTGTAAACTCTTTCACAATGCTTCATTTTCTTTTACTTTACGAGTGTAATGGAGTGTAATGTAATGGTTAGTCTTAAAGAAAAATCTTTTTTTATAATAGTTGGCACCAGCACTACACCGATTCATCCTATTATCTTTTTTATTTGTCACAGAGCTTTGACCTGCGTAACAAAGATAACATCTGAGTAATAACTTCTAGTTTAATTTAGGCAGTAAGTACTAGTAGTAGAGTAGATTTGCGTGAGATAAGCGTATCTGGCTCGTAGCCGCTACCGGTCTAAATTGTTTTTATCTATGGTTTCTTCACTTACATATTCTTTCATGTTTATTCGTTTTTTTTAAAAAATTGGCAATGAAAATAATGTTTTAGTTATATAATCTATGTTTGCGTTTAGTTGTAAATATGTAGAACGATAAACCACAAACAGTTGCTCGGATAAATTAACACGTCTGCTGCCGCATACAGGTAGTTTTGGAAATATTTTATACTAGCTACGCCCCGTGATTTCACCCGCGTGGTGATGATTGTTGATGATTATGATGATGATGTAAAAGTAGCCTAAATGTGTTATGCCCGGACCTGAAGTATCTACATACAAAATTTCATCCAAACCCGTTTTACCCGCATGTTGATGAAAAACGGTAATGATGGTGATGAAAAGCCTTTGTGTTAATCCGAGGTGTAGGCTATCCGTGTTCCAAATTCCAATCAAATCCGTCGTGGTGATGATTGATGATGACGATGATGAAAAACGGTGATAATGATGATGATGATAAATAAGCCAGGCTAATCCAGGGTATAAACTATCTGTACCAAATTTCATCAAAATCCGATTAGTAGTTTTTGCGTGAAAGAATAACAAACATAAATTCATACTCACAAACTTTCGCATTTATAATATTAGTAGGATTTTCCTTTGGTAACATTTCTTCTTTTCACTCTCACACCTATGCACTAAGAATCTCTGAGTCACACGGAGAAAGAGGCATCACATCTGAGACAACACAACGAACATCTAAGACCCGGGACAAATATCCTTACTTATTAAATAAATGTTTGCCCCCGCCGGGATTTGAACCCAGGGCCGCACGGATCAGAATTCATGTTACTGATCACTGAGGCACGGTGCGGCGACCGTATTAATAACTCATTATTGGCACTAGTACGAGTCGTCGAATTAATATTGAAACTGAGATAGCTTTTTCAAAGCTCCAATGTTAACGGACGGGCGGCGGCGGTTGGGTACGTTCTAGTGCACGACTTAGCTATCACCCTTAAGTTTTAAATTCTGTCACCAAACACACGGAGAGTTCTGGCATCTGTCTTCGAAAATCAGTCATCATTTTAGGTCTACAGTAATTCCACCTTCGTTTACGTGGTCACTAACCATCAATGAGATACCATCAAACGCTAGATCAAAAACGTATAAAAAATATAACATTTTATGGCAAAATATGATAGACTTACTGTGAACTTTATCTTTTTTAGATATGAAATCGCCGTAAGTGCTTACCTGTAAATAAAGAAAATATAAATTAATAACTGACCAGGCTATCGTTGCCATATACATTATCGAAACTTCAAAATGAAACGACAATTTATTTAAATTACTTCGCTTATTACTTACTTCAGGAATGGAACTCGTTGCTCGAGTCTGTGTTTCCCGATATGTACAATCCTGGAGTATTCAAGTCGCGAGTGAATAGGTACCTTCTAGGTTTGCGTGCTAAATCCTAGACAACGTCATCACTTAACATCAGGTGAGACAGTTGTCAAACCCAAGCTTATAATAGTAAAAAAAAAGCTTCGTATTAATGATTAAATTATTCGGATATTTGTTCGTACAAAAATACTAAATTTACGATAAAATAATGGAGGGTGAAAAGTAGTCTACGGCCTACAAAACACCTGTACTTACATAAAAAATAGCATAAAAATCAGGCAAGCCGTTTCGAAGGAGTTCAGTAACAAATACTGTTAAACGAGGTTTATATATATTAGATTATTTATGTTACAAGACTAAAATCTCGCACATGCGTATTGCATACATATTCTAGGCATACACTTTCATAATGTAGGTATTTATAATTTTTTTTTTTTTTTTTATGTAAGCCGATATTGCCACCCGCATTTCTCCAGTCTTCTCGTGACCACGACCAATGCAACTTGGTCGAAACGTCGAGGTAAATAAATTACTAAATGTTTTTCTCGCGATTAAGCCCCGTCTGATTTAATAACAATGTAGGTATTTAGTTGACAACATACACACAAACTTTCGCCTTTATAATAATAGTAGGACTTGTTGACTTAGTATTGACCAGGCCCAGTACTAATATGATTTGAAATTTGACGTAGTTCATCATGATCGTCATCTCAGCCATAGGACGTCCACTGCTGGACATAGGCCTCCCCCATCGATCTCCACAATGACCGGATAGAAGCGACCCGCATCCAGTCTCTTGCTGCGTTCTTGGTCAGGTCCTCTGTAGACGTAGTTATATTATAATAATAACTGTGTGGTTGATACGTGTTTGGTATTTTTTTAATGTGGATCTTGCTTAATTGTCAATTTAAAAAAAAGGCTTATTACATACGGACATGCGAACGGACACACATGTGAAAGGACTCATTACAAACTTTTTATAGACTCTAAGCTGTAGTATTATGGCGATAGATTGAAGTGCAGTTGGAATTTGTTTTCTATTTTCTAAAAGGAGTATTTTACACATTAAAAAAATACAGGTTCTAATATTGACAAATCTTACACCTTTTTTGTGTTTAGGTGATTCCTTTGGTCTCACTTTAAAATTCCAAACAAGCCTTTAGGCGCATAAGTTGAGGATAATAAAGTATTTGAACTTAAACTGCTAATAAAGAGTCCACAGTGACAGTATAATAAAAGTAAAAAGTGGGAAAATGTCCTTAATACATATTCCCAAAAGTAAAAATAAAATCGAATCTTAAAATATGTAAATAAAAACGAAACTAAGTTTGGTTCTAAGTTTAAAAATCCCACTTACAGAGTGATACAAGACTTGCAGATTGTTGTAATACTGAGTACAAGCTCAGTTATCTGCGTAGTCATAAAAAAATCAGTAAACCAATAGTCGACCAGAAATTAACTTATTATTATTATTAACTTTTATTATTATTATTAACTTTTATTATTATTATTAACTTTCGTGCCTGCGCAGTTTGTACTCACAAGATATCTTACTTGCTCGTCCTCAATAATTATCAATATTGAAATCTCAAAAGCGTTTACTAAACTGGTTGGTAGCACGCCACACTATTATTATATTACACTGCTATCCCCAACAGACAGACATTATTAATATTTATATGTATGTCATATGCAATTATTGTAATGCATTCAGTGCGCACCTTTCGCTTCCAACTGTCATTGGTCGTAGGGTGGCCAGGATGATGCGACGAGATGGGATATAATTATTAATTAATTACTAGCTGCGCCCTGCAGTTGTACCCGCGTGATGATGAAAAACGGTGATGATGGTGGAGATGAAAATAAGCCTATGTGTTAATCAAGGGTATAAGCTCCACACCAAATTTCCACATCAAATCCGTTTAGTTGTTTCAGCGTGAAAGAAATAACGAATATACAAACAACAAACAAACTTTCGCCGTTATAATATGAGTGTGATGTGCTATTTCGATTCTTCAATTCGCAAGCGTGCCAACAGGGGCAATAAGCATAGGCAAGGGTAATACGTACTTTATACGACTATTAAATAAATTTAACGTTATAGGTATTTAAAAAGAAGTGCTAATTAAAGTAACACTTTACAAAGTGACAAGACCTTTTATATTTACAAGGTATTTAGTTTATTAGCAAATAACCATTTAAAGCTTTTTGAGAAATATAATAATGGTAATAAAATTAACATTTACAGGAAAAGGTATAAAAACATCGATATGAATAAAAATAAAATGCATAATAAAATGAGCCAATAAAATTTAATATGGATAACAATAAAATATTACAGCCTTACCTACTTACACGAGAATCGTGAATGCACGGGGCGCAGCTAGTACCTATAGGTAGGTACTTAAACAATGTGATGGTAACAATAAGAGATGATAGCTCAGGGGGGGAGTGTCGGTTGTCAAGCTGACGGACACTGGTTCGATCCCCAACAACAGCTTGAGCTTTCGGTGAAGGTAACACCGTTATCTACTCCCAGCATAGTGGTAGGGTACTTTCAAGTACCCGCCTGGCTAGCTACCTCCCTCAAGTTTGAAAAACTGTCACCAAACACATAGTGTGTTCAGACAGCAGTCCTTGAGAGCCAGTGATCGTTCTAGGTCTTGCGTGATAACATCGTTGACCACATCATCAATGACCATCAAGTGAGAAACTATACAGTATTAAAAAAAAACATTCATTCATCGCAGCAATAGCACGTCCACAGCTGGACATATGCCTCCCCATATAGGGGGGACCTGCCAATATTCGCCACGCTCGGCAGGCGGGTTGGCGAGTGCAGTATTATTTACTATCCTCAGAAGGCGCTGCTGCCCACCTTCTGGTACGTGATCCCTTAGCCGACTCATACGGCACCCACGGAAAGATATGGGGAAGTACTATTTAGGCCAGTACCACCACGGCACAAAAAAATACCTGCATAAAAAAATCTATTTAAAAAAAAAAACATAATTATCATTCGATAAATTATGAATCATTATTGTTCTCCTTCCAAATTATACAATCTACAACCAATATTTTTCTTGCTACTAAAAATAATAACGTATCAGAATTTACTGTCCCCAAATGCAAATGACAAACGCATAATCGTTATCTCCTCTTAGGCGCGTTAAAAAACCAGCATCCCTCGAATTACGAACGCGGCGAGACGTCAGATTGACATCTGTCAGTCGCGGGGTCCACGCATCTCGCGAGGGGTACCTGACCCCATATCGTTACTACGTTACTGGGGTATCTATCTGACCCCATATTTTTGGACTGGTGGAATAAATTTTTAATCAAAATATTTTCGCGTCCCCTAATATTCTGACGCCCGTTAATTTCACCATTGTTATTTGGTGACACAAGTTAAGTCTGATGGGTGTCACTTTGAGTTTAATAAAAATAATGTACGCTGTAAGTATTTCATAGTGTAAACAATACTTATGCTTACGTTAATTTTCGTTTTTATATTAAACTTATCTACAACAAAATGATTTGTTATTGACGTGATAACGTTTTATAAATTGATGAATACCAGCAACACTCATGAAAAATAGTAACGTTCCGCGTAACGTTCCACCTGAGTTTTGTATTACATAAAATAATCAAAGTCAAAGTCAAAGTCAGTCAAAGTCAAAGTCAAAGTCAAAGTCAAAGTCAAAGTCAAAGTCAAAGTCAAAGTCAAAGTCAAAGTCAAAGTCAAAGTCAAAGTCAAAGTCAAAGTCAGTCAAAGTCAAAGTCAAAGTCAGTCAAAGTCAAAGTCAGTCAAAGTCAAAGTTATAAATGATTATGACATTATCACGTAAATCTATCGTCCGTAAACCGACTTTACAGACAACCAATTTTTTTTTTGATATGTTTGTAAGGAAACTCAATAACTGCTGATCCGATTTTAAACTTACACTATCCCTATCCAGTGTAGGCTATATTTTTATTACTAGAGATCTTCTACAATAACTTCAATAATAGAGCTCAAGGTAAAAAAAGGCCAAACAATTCCTTCCAACGATAAACTGCGAAAAGTATTGAGGATAGAAAAAAATGCGAGAGAATTAAATAACATTTCAATATTTATTTTTATATCAAACTATTGTAGTTATAATACTATAACAACTTGTTATATTGAAACACTTGATAGAAATTCCGACCGAAATCAAGAGGCCGTTACTTGTGCCTTAATAATTCCCTTATCGGAATAAAACATAAATATTCATAATCAGGTCTGTTTCAGTACCCGTAAATTGCTTTTGAAATTATACAAAACGGATATTTATTTCAAAAGATATCATTAATTTAAAAATGATGTCAAATAGTTAAATAAATGCCGCCGTGATGGGTGATGCCTTGCAATTTATACACGCGCGGTCGGCTTCCTAAGTTTTACTTAGGTGTTTGTTTAAAAGTTGACTTGATCGAGTGTTCTAAGCATGGAAAGTTTGCTAAGTGTGTGGTAGTTCATAATTTTCTAAATATTTATTAAATATCCCCACCACCGACTTGAGCTTTCGGTGGGGGTAACACCGTTATCAAATTTCCAGCCACCCAAGTACTAGAAGTACCACCCAAGTACTAGAAGCACCACCCAAGTACATTTCAGAATGAAATTGTAAAAGTGTACTTACATCCCCAAAATTCAGAAATGAAGTTAAAAATCGTGCACCGATAGGAATAAATTTATAACTCATCGATCTACCATTACCACAATGTTAAATCATTTTTTTTATATACAAACATTAAAATCTTACAAACAGCGAGTAGATTTATGACGTATCCAGATTTACAATAATTTACAACATACAATAATGGCTGTTTTCATTCTTCTTCTGTTCGCCACTTTACTGCAATTTATATATAATGTTGTATTTAAGGGAAAATTTATCGTTTATTGTGATCATTTAATACGTGTTATGCAAATCTCTTTAAAAATGATCTTTTTGTTTTCATATGCATGTACTAAAGTTTGTTAACACACGGCGTTATTATAACCAATATCTACTTGAATTTATGCGGCATGTCATGTTTATAATAATAATAATAATTTATGCTGTGCTTATTTTTTATTACTGTTGTCCAAACTTCTATATAATGTGAGTATGAGATAGATGTCTATGAGATAGATGTCTATCTCATACTCACATTATATAGAAGTTGAGTATGTGTGTGTAGTGTCTACTATCATTTATGTATGTACATAAATGATGATAGACACTGATAATTCTGGGTTCCTAGTGACGAAAATACCCGGTTTCGATTGCGGTACAAGTACAACAAACTTAAAATAAATGATATAGCAGTTTAATAGAATCGTTTCTTGATATTATTTATGGAGATATATAATCATTATTATTTTTCAGGAACTATATCATACTTATTCTTTAAAATATTAAATAATTTATTTCTTTTGATATTTACCAATAAATAATACTACAGTTACTACAATAAAATTTGATCAATCCACTACCTGTTGTCAGCCTTGGGACAGCTCAAATTGTCTAACCCACCATCAGTTGGCAGCGTGACCAGAATGCTAGCAAAAATATATACACATGTATTTTAAATACCTACGTACATAAACAGAAACAAAACTTAAGAGAACGTATCTATTTTTTTGTTCACTCCTAAAATCTACATCCCCATTATGTAAATTTATTTGATCTATTTTATTTATTTTATCATCATCAACACGTGTTGTCAAGATCTTGTCGTATTTGTTTAATGATTGTATATATAAAGTACTCAAACTTCCCTTACAAACTAATTGACAGTCACCGTCAGTATAGTACACCGTACAACAATAAATTAAAACACATATGCAAATAACTTAAATTATATTATGCAATAACTGACTGAAGGTACGTCATGTGACCATATCACGTCTATTACCTACATCGAACAAGCTTTTAATGGTCCCATGGATGGTTAACGAGCATGTGGTGAATATTTAATAAAGGTATTGTTTTCAACCAAGATGACCGACCACCAAAAGTTAGCTCGTAAAAGTTTTAGACTATTCTAAATTTTTTTAATTTAGTCCTGAGCTTCATTTAAATGAAAACTGAATATTTTGGCTCTTTTATGCACACGGGTTTGCTTACGCTTTTGGCAGTTTTAGCTATCCATTTTTTTTCAAATACTTTATGGATTGTTTGATCACGATCTCACTTGATGGTCAGTGATGATGTTGTGGAATATGCAATCACGCTAAATCTATAATATTTATATAAACAACATACGTGTTTATAATTTAGAATATAGTTTTAACAGAAGTAGTTCAGTTTGTAATAAAGAAGACCTATCATAAAATTAAAAACTATTGTGTATAAATTGTAATGAAGGTCCGAATGATCCAATCGTCTTTACCTGGTTTATTGGTGGTATTGCCATACTAGATAGATATATGCCACCTATTTCATTAAAATAGCTAAATGTAAAGTTATTATTTAGATCTCAAAAAGTCCCCACTTTACAATAACCATAAACTCCTTTGTCTTAAATCTAGTTAAACAAATTATTACAATGTATCAATTCGCTCCGGCAGTTGCCACTAGAACAACTGACCTGAATTCACTCATACCTATAAATCCTTACTAAACAAAGAAATTAACCTGAAAATGTACCCGAGACAAAACTACGAAAAAAAACAATGGCCGAGCAATTAATACAGAATTTAGACACAATGGCGTCATAACAAAAATGGCAAATGTAACAAAAATACTTTAAAAATCCGTGTAAATTATGTGCATACATAAACACGTGTATAGCTTAAGTGCTATAGACAAACACAAGTGGTAATTGGCTCCAATTGGTCACAGTTAGCCGTGGCTATGTGGATACATAGCACATTTACTTAAGATAATATAGATAATACCAGCTGACCTGACACATGTTGTTCGGCCATATAAATAATTAAAATGGCAAAGTGACACGACACTACCCTTAAATTACTTCACTTCAATGAGCGACGGTTAAATTATTTAGACATTTTTTTATACAAAAATACTAAAATCAGCTATAAAAATATTTAGGAGGGAGATAAATACTTTACGACCTATTTTCAGACTTACCAAATGTACACGAAAAAATTCATTAAAATCAGGCAAGCTGTTTCGGAGAAGGTCAATAACAAACCCTGGACACGAGATTTTTACACAATAGATTTATGATCAAATAAGATATACTTAATGATATTATAATGAGAGATGACGATTGTATGCAATTGTAACAATGAACTTAATATACTAGTTATATATAAACTTGTGCACTGCTATATACTTCTATGCTATGTACCTAACCAAGTTTTGAATTCGTATAATCAAAGGAAAATTAAAAAGGAGAAGACTTGTAATACAGTAACAATTTTTGTCAAAATTGTCCTAAAATTTAGTTCAACGCATGGCCACCCTGGACTATTCGCTTGCGCACCCGTGTCTTCATATTTAATTCTATGCTTAATGCAACATTTTATTCTCTGAGCCAGTAATAGTCAGGTGGTGTTGCATTTAAAAATACATTCTGAGTTTACAATTTCAATGGTTAATGATTCTATTGAAACAAGAAAGTGGCGAACATGACATGACGTTGACAAAGAGTTATTTCTTTGGAGCTGCCTTAACGTATTGCGGTTTTAAAATTGTCTCCTTTTTTAATACCATATTTTAATATACTAATTTGCAATAAAGGTCTTATAGAAAAGTCATAGAACTGGCAAATATTACTTTAAAATAAGAATGGAAACTTTAGAATTGCATGATAAAAGCTTACCATGCAATTCTAAAATTTCCATTCTTATTTGGGTTACATACTCTTGCTTACATACCTCTCTCAAGTATACATAAATCTATCACCAAGCTCACAGCATGTTCAGGCACCTAAGTTGTCCTTGAGGGCCTGAGATCTGTCACCCGATTCAAAACAATCGATAACTAATTGAATCGATTTCATACATTTTATGTTTACGATTCTTTTAGTGTAATATTTCGCAAATGGAACGGTACCTACATTCCAATGGATAGGTAATATATTATCACTAATGACGTCGCATGTTGATGAAATATATCTTATATATGAAACATCAAAGAAAGTATGATTTTATCTTTGTCCGCTTCGTCACTTGTCATCAAGCACCATGGTAATCGTTTGCGGTGTGCCTGAGTATCAATCCTACTAATTTTATGATCAAACTCAGTCCGGTGCGAGGCCGATTCAATGCCAATAAAGTTCATAGCGACCTGAATCTATCCTGGGATTTTGCCCGATTTAGTAGAGCATTATAATTGTTCTAACGGACTATGTAAAATGTCCCGTTGTATCATTGAATTTAATATTGAGTCTAGATTGACGAAATATGGACGAATTAAAAATAGCAGACTACCAAAGCTGTCAAGATCGGCCTTTATAACCCGAGTATATTGCCGTATTGAATAGTAGACTTCAGGCCCTGATATTAAACACTTTCTTAAATCAATAAAGTAAAAAAATATGTAAATAAATCCCGTAACAATATAAATTGTACAGATATCTACGAACTCTTTTATTTGTGTAATAAAGGCACAAAGTAACCTAATTCGAAATGCGACAAACTCACCTCGAGCGAAACGAGCGAATGGAATGAGCGAAACGAGCGGAATGAGCGGAATGCCCTGAGGAGCACGTTGAATACTTACAACGTCTAGGAAAATTACATTCTCGGTGCTAAAACCTAACGCTAGTGTGGCATTCCGAATGCAGATTATTTTGAGACCAGTCCAAAAGTTCAGCGTGAATTCCCCGTTACTAGTTTTCTACATACTTATCTGTAGTATCTAGATCCGCATGTCGTTACGGATACAGTAAATGATTTTAAACTAGTGTTTACATGGCTTTTTATTAAGGTAGTGGTAGTATTGTTTGACGCAATATCTTAAGATTAAATTATCATCAGCACTAGCCTTAGATATCAGTGTAATGATGGACATAGACCTCTTCCAATTTGCGCCAATCTTGGGCAAATAAATTGAAAAATAAAATTATAACAGATCATTATAGATAAATGAGAATAAATACGATCAATGTAGTCAGGTCAGGTCAGTTTATTTGTCAGGCATGATGTAAATCCAAATTTGTAAAATCACTATTAATGTCCGACCGAAACAGGTTGTATACCCAAAACCAAAACCGAAACCCAACTTTCCGTCATGCTCTCAGTTTCGGCCGAAACAGAAACTTACAAACACATATTTACAAAATTTTTTGTAACACATCCAAACAGTGAAGGAGTGTTCAATTAAATTTGAAAAAACAATTATTAAATTATGTAACAAATATATTTTTCAGGTGCATGGTGGGGCAGGCGAGCTCGTGTTAGCCGCGAAGTTGACCGAACGACAGCGATAATTCATGAGCACTCAAGTTTCGGTGCGGCCTATCTCTACATCTTTTAATACACCGTAAAGTAAATACAATGAAATGGTCACTATTTGGGCGTAAATACCTTTTGGAACAACCTCAAAGGGGAAAAGAACCACATAACGAGTATTGAGTCTCAGACCTGACTTTGGGTTGACCAGAAGTTAATCCGCAGCGTCTGCACACTTCGCTCTCTCCTCAAAGCTTCAAAATAGACCCTAAAAAGTTCTTAACGACTGCTAACGCGTCGAAAGTGCTTTTGGTATTGCAGATCTCTATAGGAAACGGCCATTAAGATTAGCAGATTCTCTGCTTATCACATTAACAACAAATACAATGATTTAAAACTTGATACGCAATAAAAAAAGAAATGTAACTAAAAAAAAAGGTAATGATGAGCCAGTTAGCAAGACGGCACGTCTATTCTTCAAACACATCTGATTTATCACCATTACCTCGTCCCTTAGACGCATTACAAACAATCACAAATAGACTACTTAAATACATATTTCAAGCTAAAAATGCTAATTCATACAAACCAGCCGACAAGACCTCTAATGTGACGCCATGTTCAGAAAACCATACGGCGTTAACAGGATGCAGTGAAAAGTCAGGGGCCAAGTGATGGCGGTTTGTCTAGGAATGCCATTTAAGGTAGGAAGTATACGGTAGCGGGTTTTAATGAGATATTGTATGACTTGTATGTGTTGTATGTTGATGAGCTAGTGCAAGTGTGAATATTGATTTGTATAATTCGATAATTAGTCTGGAGCTACTTGAATAAGTAACAGAGGTTGGTTCATTACATTCTTTTATTGACGGCTTAGGTACATTGTTTGAGCTCGAAGTTTGGTTTTGGACAATGGGAAAATGCGGCTCAGGCGCCATTCTAAAGTAAAAACGACTATAGTAACGCTTTTGAAGATAATGAGGTACTTATTTAGTTTCTTCTATGTATTATAGCTTACAAAAAACTATAATACTTCTTCTTTGAACCCATTAGTTCGTAAATACATTTGGTCGCAATTAATACAACGATACTTCGTTAACAATCTCATTGACGGTCGCCGTGGCGCAGTGGTCGGTGTCAGTGACATGACTTCGGTGTCTCCGGGACCCTGGGTTCGAATCCCGGCAGACGCAAACATTTGTGCGATGAGTATAGGTGTTTGTCCAGGGTCTTGGTTGTTTGTGTGTTGTGTGTGTCCATGCCTCCCGCAACACAGGGAATCCTAGTGCGGGGGTCTGAGTGTGATAAATAAAAAAATAAATAATAATATATCTCTTTACTTTAACCGCACTAAAAATTGAATGAAACTGATCCAAACTGCTAAATAAATATGGAGTGAGATTTACTGCTACATTACTACGATGGGGCGGTGACCCCATAGTGAAATTCGGCACTGGTATTTTTGTAGCATGGTTCTTTTGCAGCCAGTTAGGAGCAGTGTATGAAGGCAGATCCTTCTCCAACTCATGTGACCAGTGAAACCTGGGGCGGCCAACCGTCGTCCAGATAGTCAACCATGATGGTATGTGCACCATGATTTTAGACGCAAACAATTACTCTACCTCAATATTCTTCTTACTTGAGTCATGTCCTTAATTAAAATAAAACACTAATAACTAATTACAATACTGCAGCTACTACAATAACATCTGAGCAATCCACCAGCTATTGGCAGCCTATAGATAACTCAAATGTTCTAACCCGATACCGGCCGGCAGCGTGCCCAAAATGCTAGCAGCATTGCCACGTTGAATTGCAATGCTGATTCGTTGAGCCAAATATGACAAATGTTAGGGCTGGCGCCGCGGCTTATTCGGCGGAGCAATTGAAACGGCGAAAATATGCTAACCTAGGTAGTGGTTACATATTTGAACCGTTTGGGGTCGAGACATTGGGCCCGTGGGGACCTGGAGCTCATCGGATTTTCCAAAATTTATCAGAGCGTTCGATCGCTGCGACGCGTGACCAAAATGCTGGCACGTATTTGTCATGTCCTTAGACAAAAGATATATTATTTTATCTAAGATTTCTTTTTGAAATTTGATCGGAACATATTTTTTTAAGGTACGTAAATATTGCACAAGAGTCCTAAATAAACAATTTGCAGAGATTTTGTGTTTATCAACAGACATATTATGCTACTTTAATTCAGAGGTATCTGGTAGAGAATGATAAATGTTTTTGAGAAAATAATCCTACGAATATTATAAATGCGAAAGTTTGTGAGTATAGCTGTATGTCTGTTACTCTTTCCCGCCTATGAGGCTAAATGTATTTGGATAAAATTTGGTATGGAGATCGCTTATACCTTGGATTAACACATTGACTTGATCTCATCATCACTATCATCACCGAATTTCATCACCACGCGGGTAAAACTTCAGGAGGCAGCCAGTTCGTTATAAACTTTATCAACTTATTCAGACTAGTATTACAAATGTACAAACAAATCTTTACCGTGTAATAAAAAATCATAACAGTTATCCAAATAAAAAGATTTTCAGGCTGGTTGCGTGCACGCATCGCTATAATTGTCAATTGTGTTTTTTTATCTTCTGTCTCGTTCACACGCGCAGCTGTCAACTCTATGACGAATCACTTTGTCATTTTGACAGCTTTTTGTGATGTCAAATATTATTCGCACCCTTTTCATGTTCTGTACAGTCGGCCGTGATAATAGTTCGTAATTTTATTCATCTGTACAAAGAAGTGATGGTGCATAGAATATGCTTCGGAAACGAACGAAAAATATAAGTAATTTTGTTTATATTATTTTACTTTAATGCTTTTCATATTGTAACCCCAAGAATATCTCTCGAAATTTAACGCCAAAAAAGTTATGAAAACGATAGTTTCAAAGTTATTTTATTTAGTACACCTTTCAAGGGTTGGGAGTAACTATAGATTAAATTGATTTTTTAAGATAATTAACTACATAAAAAAGATTAAAGATTGATGCAGTAAAAAAAGCCACTAGTACGAAAACTGAAAACTTCATCCAATAAAACATATACGGTTCGAATTGAGATTCTTCTCCTTTTTTTGATGTCGGTTAAAAATACCTTGTGTCTGAAAACCTAGCTGATGTTGCGTAAAAAGTGGTTTCATAATTACCTAACGAAATCATCAAAATCTTGCCTATTATTTAGATAGAACATAAATAGAAATAAAATAGTTCCTATTATGTATACCTGAGTATTTCGACTGCATGCCTAAGTAAAATGCTGTAAGCACACAACACCTGAGGATGCCCATGACATGCCCGAAACCTATTAGGTCGAAACTTCGACTAGGTGGAGGAGTAAAGCCGGATAATACATATAATTATATAATAACTTTCCGGAAACTTCCGTAACTTCCGCAAGAAATTTAAGCATTTTCATACATGTCATTTTCTATTTTGCATATCAATGACAATCATATAAGTATTGCTCTGATAAGTCACAGGTGTCCCAGCACCATAATATATGTAAGAAGTGTGGTAACGTTAAGAAAGACCAATCATAACTTACAAAAATAATGATTCAAAGAAATAAAAAGCTACATTTCTGAATTTACAATGTCAAAAATAAACTAAACCAGACATGTTCCAAACTTTCTAAACTCGAGTTCTCATACACTTTACATGATTAAATTACGCGTACAATATCAAACACGACGCCATAAATAGCCGCCATCTTTGTTATATATTTTTTCTTTTTCAGCCATAGAGTATGGAGCAACGAGTACAGATACAAAAGTATTAGTTTCCATAGATAAACTACAATAGATTCATAATGCTGTATGATTGTATTGTGCTAACCCTTTTGGGTTTTTTTGAGGAGCTTAGCTAGTAATTGTTGGATAACAGTTTTGTCGGGGTGGCTGAATGAGGGTTGAAGTTTGGAAGAATTTCATTGGTGTCTTTAGCCCTCAGACCTACGTTTGTTGTAAATGTATTATTTAGTAAGAAACGGTGATTCTCTGATTTTAAAATCTAATGTCTGCTTTTTTATACGTTGGAAGAATTCTTGTAAGGAAAACGTTACAACTCGCAGTGTAGTCTAGTGTTTTATTTTATATACAGAGAATGACAAACCTTGAATTAGCAAGCCGATCTTTCAGCAAGAGGTTCTTTATATTACTACTTGTAGGTACTTATTACTTATTGACTGTAAGATATTGAGATTTTAACTATAGTGAATTGCTCCAACACACACAATCTGAATCTGTCGTTCAAATTGTCGTTCAGAGAATAGCCTTTGTCAAATATCGATCATCGTAGAATATTTTTTTTAATAGCGGAAATAGTTATTATAAGACAAAACTTTGTGCACTCAATCTTGACGAATGCGAATACTTCATCGCAAATTCTTTGCCTAAGGCCCGAAGCGCACTAGATTACTTCATCATATTATTGTACATTATATTCTCATAATTCATAGGTCACGACAGCCAAAAGGCTATTTGGCAAATAGCCTGCGTATCTATCGACAGTCGATTATTGTTTTCTAAGAAAGGTTTCGTTTGCGATGGACGAAGCGTAAGGATACCTTAATCCATTGTTATCCTGTCAAACCACAAGCGCATGTACCAGAGAGGGAAGCCACAGACTGTTTATTAGTTACTACATAGTGGAAGCCTTATATAGTGTTACCTCTTTTTGTTATACCTTTGGTTACTTTACTTTTAATTCTGTGTTTACAACGAAGTTCAGGCTTGCAGGATACGCTCGAAGTAAAGCTTGCCTATTGCGGTTGCTTAATATATTTGAATAGATAGCTATAGTGTCTGAGCGCTTCTACTGGAAGGACACGCTCTAATTCAAAAGGAGTCTCTGTAGTTAGTTATGGCCATAAGGAATGCGATACTTTTTAAACTTAAGAACCCACACACACTTCACCAAAGAATATGTAACAATGTCCAGGTATTCAGCGTCAATTTAATAAGGTTTTTAATAGTAGTAGTGTACTAGTAAGTGGAGCCAGGTTGAGTACGTTGGTACTACTCACTGGCACTACCAATAGCTTATGAAGACGCGCAAGGATATAGTTGTCCAGAACAATGACAGAAGTAATCAGTCATAAGCCAGATAAATGAGGTGGATGGAAAGAGCTGAAATTGCTCCCAGATGGGCTAAATTTAGCCTTTTTAAAAGCATTAACACTCTTGCTTTGTCTGGAATATAGTGATTTCCTTCTTTGATAATTGCTACAGTGCCGTTCAACTATACAGAATTAATGTTAGCTATTTCAATAGTAGTAAACGGTGATAATCCCAAGACAGAATCTTGCTAAAGAGTTCTGTCATACTTGAAGATAGTAATTTTGTATAGATCTGCTCCAATATTCAGGTTGGCAATACTTCGATTGGCTCAATTTTGTGTTCGAAAAGAAAAGGTCATATCTGCAAATTTTCCCATTTTCATAAACGACACCGACCAATCATACTCCGGGAAAAGTCCGTAGGTAACGAGAATCTATCACGAAGGAGCCACGCCCTGGGGAAGCGGGGCGAAGCACCCCGACTAATCTAATATTAAACACATTCGGATATTAGATACAAAGTGAGCATTCACAAAATTTAATAATCTCGCTCCCACACCTACGCCTCGTCCTTCTCCAACGTATACACTTATCCCGCTCTAACATGAATTATTAACAACAATTTTATGATTACATTTAGCATTGAGTGTAAGTGCCGCGCGACGTGATAGGAAAGCAGAGTGGCCGGTGAAAAATGGCGGGAAAACGTTACCAGTTAATATTTTATTGGTTTCGATAGGTTTGAGTTATGTAACTCGCTGGGGTTCCGGTAATTTTCAATTTTGTGCCTGAAATATTGATAAGGCAGACCCTGGAGACGTTTTATTGGCTAACTTGAAAGCGCCTTGAACTCTGGCTAACGATTGTAATCCAATATTGTTGTGCGTCTAAAATTTTTTTTGGAGACTGTTCTGTTTTGTTCAGAAAGTATGTCAATGCTTAATTTTAAAAAAATAATGTTATTTTTAAATTAAAAAATTTAAACATTTCAAAATTAATGTTGTTGGCTTTAAAGCTCGAGATTTTAATACCTTAAACGCCGTACTCATAAAGTCTACGATACCTCAACTGTGTTTAACACTATCCAGAAAATGTGCGTTTATGTATAAATCACTAATCTGAACTTCTAATCTTTTCCCCTTTTCTTTCAATATTATTACCCTATTGATTCAGCTATGTTCTAGTTCACCTCAGCTCTCATGACGCATGAAGCATTTTACTTCAAATTTTATAACTCGCACTGACACGGACCAGAACGCTTTTCCCGATACCTATATATGCAAGCAATATCACGAGCAAACTAAATAGATAATATTGAAATTGGGAAGTCGTTACCTTATGATATATATTTACAATCATAGTTTAAAGTTTTGTAATGTAATGAAGATACTATGGGCCTTGTGAGTAGGCTCTAAGTCGCACAACGAGCTTTGGAGAGGGCTATAAACAGAGAGTTTCTCTACACCATTTGATTAATCAGAAATGAGAAAAACCCGTAGAAGAACGAAAGACACCGACATAGCCCAGTGAATTAGCTAGTTGAAGTGGCAGTGGGCAGGGCACATAGCTCCAAGAACTGATGCCTATTGCGGTAGAAAGGTTCTCGAATGGAGACCACGGACTAGTAAACGCAGCATAGGACGTCCACCGACATGGTGAACAGACAACGTGACAAAGACTGCAGGTAACGGAAGGAAGCTGGTTGCTTCCATTCTGTCCTTGTGGGACTCAATGGGGGAGACCTACATGTCTGGCGGTGGACCTCCTATGGCTAAGATGATAATGATGATGAATGAAGCTACTTCCAAGAATCAATATTTGATTTTCCGGATAAGAATCAAATACAAATACTGACGGGATGTCTGAAAAAGATCGCTTTGAGTAATAAGACACCTCACCGTTATGGTATTGCGATAAAGGGTTTATCTATCTATATATCTATCAAATTAGAACTGATTTGCAAAAATGTATCGCCTGTAGTTTAGTTTCCAAATCACAATTGAAGTAATTAATGCTTATGAAGGCTTACTGGTGGGAGCTGCGGCTCTCAAGCGTATAGTTGCTCCTTGCACCCCTATACCCGGTCTGAGCTTTCATTAGAGATAACATCGTTATTAAACAACACGGCGGTACTTTCCAGTACCCGCCTAGCAAAGTCCTTGAGAACCAGTTAACATTCTAGATCTAGCGCGAGTCCATCTCCAACAATGTTACTGTCTATTAAACGAGATAGGTACTTATCAATATTAAGAATAAAAAACAAAAGATGTCAAACGCCAGGTTACACAGAAGAAAAAACCTCACAAAGTTCTTTCACGCTCTCGTAATTCAATTCTGATCGGACATTCGTCATCCAATCAGATTCACAGTCCACTTCCGATTTCACGTCAATTTAGAAACTATAAATGTTAAATCAATTGTATTTCCACTAAAAACGTCAGAGTGCATGTGTATGTATGTCTGACAGGCGTGTGGAATGAATCGATTCCAATGTTCAGCGGAGAGCCGTGACGTGTAGTTTTATATGATTTACTCATTTCACTGCATTAGTTTTATTTGTACTATCAAACTGGTGGTATTTTTTTAAAGAAATGAATCGTTTTGAAGCCTTATCTCTATAAGAACTTGAAAAAAGCTATAGCGGAGCTAGGTATGAGTATGGACAAGCCAGCAAATTCAAGGAGGCAAACTTACAATACCTTACTAAATATACTGTTGGATTCTTTGTATGTGAATGATGGCTGGTGAAGTAGTCAAAACGATCGTGTGTAATGCAGCAGATAATTTATTGACTTTATCTACGTTAAGTTACAAATACGTGTGTGTATATATCTTTGAAGTGAAAACTGCTTTAGCGGCGTTATGCACTCTTGTATGGGAAAAAAGTGTTAAACTCGCGTCAGGTTAATATATAGATTATAACAAAAAATCTGAAAGACCTACTGAATATAAAAGTATGAATATAATAGCCACAGATCTTGAAGAATAGGTCAAAACACCTAGAATAAAAATATGTTATATTTATGTTAGACGCTTTTCGTACATTTTCCTTGTTGTCTGTGGTAAAGGGGTTTGTATCATATTGTATAATGTTTAATATAATTTTTATTATGCATTGAGCGGTCAATTAGCGGTTAAGTACTTTTCTCCTAAGAAGCAGTTTTATAGTAGGTATTTAAATTATGTTATGATATAAACAATATAGATATAGCCCAGCAGATTAGCAAGTTGAAGTGGCAGTGGGCAAGGCACATAGCTCGAAGAACCGATGGCCGTTGGGGTCGAAAGGTTCTCGAGTGGAGACCACGGACTGGCAAGCGCAGCATAGGACGGCCACCAACCAGGTGGACAGACGACCTGACTAAGATCGCAGGCAAGGGCTGGATGCGGGCCGCTTCCAACAGGTCCTTGTGAAAATCAATGGGGGAGGCCTATGTCCAGCAGTGGACGTCCTATGGCTGAGATGATGATGATGATGATGATAAAAACAATATTTTTTATACCTGTATCTGTATTGTTTTTTTCTGTATCTTTTAATGATTGTCCACACATCAAAGTAAGAAAAAACACAAGAACTTAATTAATTTTGTAACGTTTAGTTACATTAATTGAAAAATGTATTTGGCTTACAAATACATCACTGATATTGTAAATCTTATTCCATATAAAATCCGCAACTAATTCCAATACGAACATTCATTATATCAAAAGCATTCTTTCTGCAGGCGGACTTTAACCACTCAGTGGTCACTCAATCCGTGAGAAGAATTCACAAGTATTCCCAATGCCCAGTTGGGCGGACTCAGGGGGGAATAATGAGAATAGGACCCGTCAGAAGAGGGGCGAGGTAATTTTATTTAGAGTTCTACCCCTGGGCGTAATGTAATAATCGTCATATTTTTGACGAATTAAGGGTGTTGGGTTACGTTATAGTATTAATTTGTGGTTAAGAAAATTTCATTTATCTGTGTCCTACTTTAGTAAACATACAATTTTTTATTTCCAATATATATATAATTTATATTATCTTGAGGTAAGGAGCTGCTTATGTAAGAACTCGACCGCCGCGCAGTGATCGACAAAACGTCTGGAACACAAGTTTCACTTAGATCACGGCCTAACATCCCGAAGCAATTCATACAACATGCAACGCCGGCCGTGAAAGCCTTAGGGTTTATATATAAGAACTATTTGTAACTAAATTTAGTATCTCGGAAACGACTATCAAGATTTTAAGAAAATGTGTACTTTTTACTTTTTCCTTTCTCCAAGTTAATCTATAATGTTATATCGAACAAACAAGTTGGGAAGATAATACAAAAACACAGAAAATTGCAAGTTCACCGACAAGAGCAAAGCTGTTTAATAGTAATAAGAAAAAGTTAGCCATACACTCCTAAGTCAACTTTGTAAAAAAGCACAAAACTGAATTAACTATTAGAAGCTGCGTTAGTGACAAGGAAAACTGTGAAATTATTGAATTCAAATTGGCAGCTGACAGAAGAATATTTATTCATAAGTAGACTACGATCCAGTAGACGCCAAATGAAGCTGACCAAATACAATGACATGCTATGACTTTGCGCATAAGCTATTCCTTCAATTCCTAACGACTCAGTCTCGTACTAATCAGATTGTCATAAAGAATCTACAAACTTCAAGAGCTGTGGCGAAAATTCCTGCCATCACAACGGATTAAAAATACAAAAACACGACGTCATAAAATTGCAGGCCTGTCACACAAAAAAAAGTTCACGCGCGCAGATTGACAATTGGGCTCATCTCGACTCATCCGAATTTCATCGCATAATTGTCAGTTGATAATTGAAAAACGTAATTACTGCCACCGAACGCGTCAGTTAATTAATATTAAATTCTGAAATAATCGCCCCTTCCTCCCGCCTCCCCTGGGAGTGGGGGGACGCGGTCTGATTGAATTATAGGGAAATTTTGAATTTTGAATAATTCAGAAACGCGAGTTAGCCCTTTATGGCACTTGGGGATGGACGCGGTTACAGTTTGCACGTATTTTAGGACTTAATTACTTTTATTATGCTATTAGGTTTCTAAAACTTTTAAACCCGATGCCCATCTTTAGTTTTGTCAACTAAGGTATAGTACCACAGTATACATATCGAGGGGTGAAAGGCTTATGGCGTTAAGCGACACCAAGAGGCATATTGAGAATAAATTTATGAATAAAAACCTGAATTTCTACGATTTTTTTCTGATACTCAAAACTTTAAAACGCTCTAGTGTAAACTTCCAAAAATGTCGCTTTACGCCTTTAGCTTTTCACCTTTTGATATATACCTACACACCACAAGTAGTCAGATTTTATGCATCTTAGGCAAGTGTTAAACTTGATGTAATTCGGTTGTTCAGTTAACGTAGACATTCACTATATTGCACAAATTCCAAAGAAGCTGAAAATATTCATGAACGTTGGGGATACAATTTTAATGAAATTGTGAAATGTCCCGTAATAAAATTACGTAATTCTGCACCATATGTGCAAAAAAAATATACAAGGCGCGCTAAAACAGATTTTTATATATCTTAGCGAAATGATAAATTTTACGATAAATAGCTTCGGAAATAAATGTAGATCATGCAATTATCTACGTACAACACTTTTCGGGCTTTTTCGGGCTTACCTGACCGGACTAATGTGGTACAACGACAGAGCAGTACTCTGAAGTTTGAGTTCCAATCATAAAACTGACTAATTATTTTCTTGAAAAAACTTACTTTACTTACATTAGCTACTTAATGAATATAAAATATTTAGTTGTTAACCTCTTAGGTAAGACTTAAACCCATCGTCAGACTTGCCCTCCAAAGTACCGGTTAGACCGAACAATTTGTGTAGTTCTAATTCTAATTTATATGGGGGCGATATGGCCTGCACTGACGTCCCCACAATTTGTGTAGTTGTATTTATAGTTAAATAGTACACATTTTATATTTAAATAAAAAATGATAAGGAGCAACACATATCAGGTTTTGCTTCACTGCTTATCTTGCTCGACACGTATATTAAAAAGGTTAGTAATAATGACGTTATAATTTATGACAGGGGCCAATTACTTTATTTATTATTATGTTAAGTTAAATAATAAGAAAGATAGCTGTTAACCTTTGCCAAGCGATAGCATTTCTCAACGGGTATATTTATTTTCTATATCTAGCGACGTCGTTGCTTGACACTGAAGCAATTTATAAATAGGTATACAATGACAATATCACTTTTGTTCTGGATGAATAAAATATTACATTTGCGTCGTGCAAAAAATGTGCTTCCTAGTTACTCGACGGGATGCCAACCGCGACTCACCAAAATTCAATTTAGCCGGCGTTACCCGCGCTCGCACCAACCAAACCGTGTGACAAACCAAACAATTACACATACGTGGATGGAAAGGATAATTTTTCCACAAAAACTACGTGAAAATGTGCAAAAAAACACGCCCGTCGTGTTGACGCTTTGTTAGTTTTTCGCGCCAGCGAGCCGGCCATTTTTGACAGCTGTCAAACGCTCGCGCCTGTGATTGCGTCTTTTGTAGTCACACCTTTTTCGAGACATAATTTTAAATGCCGCACATCAAAGTCAAAACTGAATATTTTACGTGTTATTTGAATAATACACAATGTTATTTCAAATGATCCCACACAAATTGCCGCGCTCACAGGAATATGGCCGCGATAATCGTCTGAGATGCGACGATACGTGCATCGGCGACGCTTCAATACCTATTGTTGCATTGTCTGAAACTAAACGTCGTAAGTGCATATTCTACGCACACCCATCAGTCATTTTCTGAATGAATATATGACAGTTGGTCCAGAATCAAAACGCCACACGTCCACGTATCCTGACGAGTGATACTAGCCCTCAACGCGGATGATTCAACGCTGACAAACGCGTAAACAAATCTCGATGCGCTTCTCCCAGAGTCCCTTTGAAAGAAGAAGGTGACAAGCGCAAGTGACGCGCTGACATGACGCTGTCATTTTTGAATTGGTTCTTGAAAAGGTGTCGACGTATCTCGTCGTATCTACCGCAATCTGAGTGAGGACATGTTAATTGTTAGGTACGGACATGCGTAGGAGTTGAACTGCTTATATGTATAGTGTGCTTACGAGTACAACAGACACTTACATAACCTTTTTGAAAAGCTGTATCCTCATTGCGTGCGTACTTTTTGCTTTCTAATTGCGGCTCATTCTAGCGTAAAATGTTTGCTGAAACTTGATATGTTTTGCGATATGGATACGCAATAATTTACTGTTAATTGACTTTTGCAGATATAAATGTGTACAAACCAAAGTAAATAGTCGGATATAATGCAACATTGTTGCAGTGTTAGAAGAGGCGAAGCGAAACTGGCAGGAGAAGTTACGCGCGGCATAACTGCTAAAACGGCGTAACTTTAATGTAAGTAATATAAAACTATAACGATGGAAAGAATAACTTTTTTTTGGCACGGAATATAGAGAATAGAAAAACATATGAAAGTAGGAACTAAGTGAAAACTGCGTGTTATTTAGTCGTTCTACGTGGATACCGTTTCTAACCGCTTAGTAGGCGGCTAGGCGGTAGTAGGTAGTAGTATTATAAATGGCACTAATATTATAAAGGCAAAAGTCGTTTGTATGTTTGTTACTCCACGCTGAAACGGCTGAACGGGTTTGCATGAAATTTGGAATAAAGATAGCTTGAACCCTGAAATAACAAATAGGCTACTTTTTATTTCGAAAAAAAATGGTTCCCGTAGTACAATTTTACTGAGATAGCTGGAAAACGATAGTTTACGCGGATAAAAACGTGGGGCGCTACTAGAACCTACTATTCAAATACAGAATCTTATGGTATGTTTATCAATAAAGTGAAACTATATTTCGGATAACACAACATGCTTTGAATTTTTATGTAACCAACTACCTACCTATTTTATTCAAGGTTGGGATAGGTATGGTGTCCGGTAGATAACTTAACCAATTTCACCGGATATTTTATAAAATGTATGCATTAATCACAAGAAATAATCGCTTCCTAAATAAAAATAATGTGTATCGATTGGTGTTTCAAATATCGGAAGAAATCTCGGTTTTATTACTTTTATTTTATATATTAATTATTAGCTGAACTGAAAAACGCTGTTCTGCCATAAAATATTGAAATGTCAAAGTGTCAAGACACTTTATATAAATTACTTCACGTCAATAATCGACGGTGAAATTATTTGTATATTTGTTTGTACAGAAATATTAAAGTCGCTATAAAAGATTAGGGGTAGGTGGGTGTAACAAAATTTACACAAATTAATGATACATGCATCCGTACATACATTCAGGCCCCTTTCCCGTAGGGGTAGGCAGAGACCACATCATTCCAATTGCTACGCACCCTACACATTTCCTTTGCTTCATCCACAGACCACAGACAGCGGCGCAGAAGGCAGAGTGCTACCAACTGCGCCAACCGACCAGTCAGGTTGGTTATATATTTGTTTGGTAGACAGTGGAGCCAACGTAACGGCATAGGAACTATTAGATGAAACACACTACTATAACACGTATCAGCATACTTTGATCTATGGACATTTTTTGAATATACGACGCGTCTAATGAACACAAATACAAATAAAAAATGCTGATGCTTATTTCAGAGGTGGTGTTGGTAGCTGACCTGGATCCGTCGCGTCGAGGGTCTGTGGCGGAGGCTGACTAAGAGGTCCGGGGGTGCCACCGGAGCCCGGCGACCGGACGTCGTCGTTCACGGCGCCGCCATAAGATAATGACGATGAAGGTGGTCTCTGTAACAAATTAATATTTCTCTTTAGTTATGCACTCCCAGTAGTATTATATGTACTTTTATCGAGATGTATAAAACTTTTGTAAGCCGAATTGATGTTTTCACGAGAATTATGAAATAGCGGGTGCCAACCAACATCTTAAAAGTGGCTGTTTCTCTCAAAATAAGAATTAAATTCTTAAATCGAGAAATCTGTATTACTGACGAGAATCAGAAAAGGTTCATACGCTGAAGGTCAAACAAGTACAAAGTCAAACAAGTACAAAGTCAAACACGCACAAAGAGACAAATAACTGTATTTGGTCAGCTGTAACCACATTCGCTTGAGTTCTTATTAAATATGAGCCCCTGGTACACATTTGGTAGTAATAATTACAAAAATATCGATGAACTCGCGACAATAATGCATGCAAATCTATAAATGAATTCCGATGCTATAGAGGATATAGTTATTCATTTTAATGTTATTTAATTCTTCCGATAAATTAAATATCAACGTAAAATTAAACCAATTATTTTCTTTTTATTCCGTCAAAGAAATCTATAATTTTTGTGATCTGTATATAGGTCTCACGCTGATAACTAGAAGAATATCGTCAGCTCAACGTTGAACGCTACACGTCAAAAGAAGAAGAAGAAAATTACATGTAAGCCACAGGAATAAATAAAAAAAAATCGACATCATGTCGATTTTTTTTGATGCAGATTCCAGACATCTCGTGACTATGTTCAATGTAACTTCATCAAACGTGGAGGTAAAAAACGAAAAAAAAATCCCAAAAAATGGAAAACTCTCAAAAGTGTGAAATAACTTGTTGAAGTCGGTGCCATGATAGTTCAAGAGTAACTATTATTAAAATATTGTGCGCATGATACCGCCTTTGACAAATTATTTCACACTTTGGAGTGTTTTCCATTTTTTGGTAAATTTTGTTTTCCACTGATCTTCCACTGCTACTCACGGGATCAATAATTGTCATTGTTTATGTTCACCGACTTCTTCACCCTCAATCAGGAAGTTTTTCTTTTTTTTTATACATATTATAAGTTTGCGTTTGACAAAAGTCGTCCAAGTAGACGTAACACTCTTTAGTTATTGGAGTGTAACTCAGAAACGCTTGGCCGATTTTGATGAAATTTAAATCCGTACACTAGGGCAGCTATCAAATAAAAAAAGAATCATCAATACCGGTTTACCTGGTCGAAATTTCTAACGTAACAAACATACAAAAAAACCATAAAACATACCGATCTCATTGATAAACTATTCCTTTTTTTTAAGTCGGTTAAAAGAAAATATGTTATAAGTTTGGATTGCGTGTTAATTGCTATCAAACATACAAGGTATTTCTGTAATAAAATACTCTCTGGAGATCATTTCTTTGCCAACGCACTGTTTTATTTCTAAACAATGGTTATAAACTCTCTATTGTATAAGTAATTTATTGAATTTACTATGTTATAGTTAAATTAAAAACACCATAGTATTCAATGAAGCGCGTCTCCAGCTGTGCCCACCCAGGCTTGACGGCGTAAAACCATTCAACAAAATATTACTTTTGAATATAATTATATATTTTTATATTCGAAATAATTCAGCGATTCAGACCACTATCTCACCTGATATTCTGTGAGAATGCAGTATATACGGGGGATCAGATCTGCATAATACATATTTATTCACTTGTGACTTAAACCACTTTTTTTTTTCGTAGGTACGCATACAAATGCATCCTATAAATATATTACAATCTAACCTAAAAAAGCTAATAAGTAATTTAAGTCTAACTTAACTTTCTAAATTTACTGTACTAAGAATGTGTCCATTAACACTTTTCTTATTGTCTCTATTTAAGGGGGAGATACTTGGTTCATGTGTTCTCTATGAGCAGTATTTTAACCACATTACACTAGCACACTTTCACTGAACACTACACTAATTCGAACGGTTTTGTTCTTTTGAGTGTTCTCACTAGATCGGTCTGGTCAAGGAGCACAACTGCCTCAACATTAACATGATGATGAAGTCTTTGTTGGTGAGCTTCTGCATGAACTTAAACCAGATTGACCAAAATTGCGTGATGTGTTTCCCATATCTACTTCTTCTTTAACTTGGTTATCTTCTGCTTTTTAACCAGTGATGTTTTACTAAAGATGACGTAGGTATATGCATACTGCGCGGTGCTCAGATTTTATTCCTTTACGACAAAAGCATGCTTACTGTGACAGGTAATACGGTACAAATAATATAGAAAAGGATAGCTATATGTTTAGACTTGCGCTTGAAATACGCGTCGCAATGAAAATTACTACAATTGGCTTAATTTTGTCGTCTTAGTTTCCGCGCGCTTGTGCGACATCTACCTCATATAAACATATATTATCATTGTTTTTAACTATAACTTTCGTCAACCTAGTATCTATTCGTGCGATTGCATGAAGAAACGCCAAGCAGACCTCTTACCATCTGTTTGTGGGACTTTGAGGGTGGTATGACCCGGGATGCGACAGTTGTAACAAGGTTTTGGTGCCGTACACCATTAATAGGCCTATGTCCAACCGTGGACATCCTATGGCTGAGATGGTGATACCATTAATCCCTCATTATGTTATCCTATTTAATTTATAGGTCTATCATTTGATCAGTATCTCATTTGATGGATCACGCTAGGCCCAGAATGTTCATTGACTGCTAAGGATAATTACCTAAATGTATTGTCTGTTTGGTGACCTTCAAACTTGACTGTGGTACCTATCCAGGCTGGTACCAAATCACATATAGGGGAATTTGCCAATACTCGCCAGGCTTGGCAGGCGGGTTGGCGAGCGCTGCATGATTTCCAATCCTCAGAAGGCGCTGCTGCATACCTTCTGGTGCGTCGTCCCTTAGTCGACTCTTACGGTACCCACGTTGAAGAGATGGGGGAGTACTATTCCAAGGCCGGTACCACCACGGCCACTCTGGCCTGGCTGGGGCTATCTTCGTGTAAAAATATATAAGAAATCTATAACCAATCTTGAAGAAATACTCTTCTTCAAGAAGTCTGTAAACGCATAATCGTTCTCGTATTTAATTTTCTCCAACAGAATCTTGTAAATAATTCTAACAGAATCGATTAGTATGCAGAATACAGAACTCAGGATGCATGTCATCCATCACAACACTTTCAAATATGGAACGCATTACAAAACGCTAAATTAGGAGCATTCGGCGATTGCCGTAACACTTCGGAAGCGATCGGGCGGTAATGAGGCGCGGCGCACGCCATCTAGTCGTTACCTTATGAACATACACCTGCCGTGGCACAGTCGTGCACTTGTACACTAGATTGTTCTAACATCATCACATCAGAAACAAAAGCGTTTCTAAAACGCTTTTCATCCTCGTAATTAAAATATAACCTCAATAATGTAGAAAAATATGATCAATATGACAATCGAGACCTGGGGCTACTACGCCTAAAATTATTGCTTTGAATATTGCTATAGTTTTCAACCTTTTTTCCGTCTTTTGGAAACTAAGAAAGCTTGAAGAAAAGTAAAGTGAAGAGATTAATTGTTGAAATGAAAATCTACATTGCAAAAGTAGCTAGTAGTAAATATTGCCATTAATTGCGAAATTGAAAAAAAAATTATAATTAATATTTTTCACCACCTACCTACGATTAATAGGACCAGCCAGGACCAAACACAGAGCGGGTTCAATTTAACTCTTCTTTTTAAGGTTGTAATATTAATATTACATTATAATGCCGCGGATCTCACGGAATGGTTTGAGTGTACATAGAAGTATAGAAGAACTTATAAATATTCAAAACATGCTATCATACACAATAATTATAATGATACCGTCCATTAGCAACACTCTTTCGACATGGCTCTAATGACCGACGCAATCTCAACGTGAAAATTATATTGCTGAGTTTTTTTAGACAATAATAATTACTGCAATAAATGAAAGGAAATCAATCTCAAACGTAATGGCAGAATATATTTAGGACGTATATAAAAGCGTGCGTATATAATTTTATTTTATACTGTATTGATCTAGATTTTGACCACTATCTCACTAGATGGTCAGTGACGATGTCGTCGAAGATGTTATCACGCTAGACCTAGAATGCTCACTGGCTCTCAAGGACTTCTGCCTGAACACACTATGTGTTTGATGACAAGTTTTCAAATTTGAGGGTGGTAACTAGCCAGGCGGGTATTCGAAAGTACTCTACCACCATGCTGGGAATTTAATAACGGTATTACCTTCACCGGAAGCTCAAGCTGTTGTTGGGGATAGAACCAGTGTCCGTCAGTTTGACACGCGAAGCTCCCCCCGCTGAGCTATCATCGCTTCAAAACAATAATAAACATGTTGTATGTATTGCTTCCGGGCTGTTTCGGACCTGAACCACTGAAGATGTCGACCGCAGTGATCGACGAAACGTATGGAACACAAGTTTCACTTAGACCACGGCCAAACAGCCCGGAGCTATACATACAACATGTAACGCCGGCAGTGAAAGCCTTAGAGTATAATAAACAAAATATAATTAACAAACTATACTATATCTAATATAACTATAATAAACTATAATAATAAATAAACAATAGTAAAATATAATAAACTATGTATATACTAATAAACAAACATAATGGAGCACTCGTACTGAAGTAGGTAAACCTAAGCGATCTTAACCGTTCAACTCTTAGATCAAGAATACAATTCTTGCTTAGTTCAACTGAACTAAGCAAAGTACGGTCACACCTTGCGACAACATAGTGGCAATTTCAAATACCTACATGAAATATATGTTCGTAAATAGGCGTGTGGGCGCCAGCCTCTAAACGCCCAAATTGATTACAATACTAAAACTCAATTATATTATATGTTTATTAAGGTAGATGTCGCACAAGCACGCGGAAACTGAGGCGGCAAAATTAAGTCAATTGTAGTAATTTTCATTACGACGCGTATTTCAAGCGCATGTCTAAACATATATAGCTATTCTTTTTATATTATTTGTATCGTATTATCTGTCGAAGTAAGCATGTTTATGTAGTAAAGGAACAAAATCTGAGTACCACACAGTATGAATATACGTCATCTTTAGTAAAACATCACTGCTAAAACTACTACAATATTATTAGGGCAAACCACTAGCTTGCTCGTTATCAGCTTTTAATAAATTTTTTAATTTTTAATTTCAAATGTTTCAACTTGCTACCAGTCAGCAGTGTACTCCGAATCCTAGCAGCATTGCTTCGTCAAATTGCAATGCAAGAACGCTTTCTCACGTGTCGTATTGACCAGCCCCTCTGCGAGTTTTTTTTTGTTACTATGGCCTTTTTTATACTGATCTAGCGTTTGACTAATATCTCATTTGACGCTCATTGACGATGTGGTCGAAGATGTTATCACGCTAGACCTAGATTGCTCACTGGCTCTATGTCTAATGATCTAAGTAATAATATCTGACAGAATCGATAAAGTAACTGATTCTGAGTTTAAAAACTCCAATTTAAATTTACGGTTAATTTGGTAATTTTGTAAATTTTCTGGAAATATATCAAATTGCGACCAGAATCTTAGTAGAATCCTACTCGATTATTCTTATCCCAAAACATAATTAGGTAACAGACAGAAATCATAACGCTCGAAAATAGAACGCTATCAACCGCCAATTTCAATAATCGTTAAAGAAATCGAACAGACGGCGAATTTGAATTCGAATTCGGAACAGATGATTTGAATTTGGAACAGATGTCCGTTGCCGCTCTCAATTACAAGCGCGGTGCAGACGATTGGCAGATCTAGAGTTAAAGGTGCTTGTAGATTGGTAGGTGCAACATAGTAATATAGATTTGTGACTCGACAATACTCGCCATAGAATACTGCGATGTTAAAATATAGCTTTGATGTACAATATTTGGTATATGTTAGAAAATATATGTTTATTAATTATTTGGTATTAAAATATATATAATATATGTTAAAATGATATAGTTTCAACACCTAAGTTTTGTGATGTAAACCAGGTCAAATTTTCAAGGAGCGAAACGCATCGCGCCCTATTAAGAAAGCATAAAAATTAATCTTAGCTCATTAACATTTCTTACTTGGTAACTCTAATGGAAATATCTCACCTATGTATAAGTTATAGCTACTTAAGAAAGACCATCATTAATGTTCCAGACTCATTAATTGTGTCAGTGTTTTCATGTCTAGTTTACATAATTTTTCATAGCATTTCATATTAGTTCGACAATTCCCACGGCAGCTTCAAGGATCTCTTTGAATGCAATGCCCAATGCTGTGATCCTGTGGTTTCAAACAACATATAGCGTATTGTATAGCATTTTTCTTCTCTAGCGTATTCATAATTTAAACATGTTATTAAAAAGAAGTTGTACATTTACACAGCACTGGCATGCTATATGTTTCTCCAATAACAAAATTATCATCATAGATAACGAGAAACCATCTTAATTTAACCAAATCGCGCATCCTCAAGAACCTTTTGAATTTCGAATCCCTTTCTCTCAACTCTATTCTTCGCGAACGTTTCAAAACGTTCCATTTAAATGTGTTCCATTTTCAAATTAAGTGTATCAGAGGTGTGCTATTGAAATATTAGTCGAATTGATCACTTCGTCACTCGAGTAGTGATATTGTAGTGGTTTGTTGGCGTATTTAAGTGGATGACAAAAGAATTACCCTTTGATGATTCGTAAAGGACGAATGAACTTTAAAGTTACTTTTGTAGAAGACTGATTATGTATAATATACTAAGTCACTTTAAACATTGTCATCAAAAAGTTCAAAAAGAAGTAAAAGTTTTTACTAAGGCCTTCATTATTTCCTAAACGTTCTACATAATTGTGCTATTAATTTTGCAATTCTAATCATTTTTTGACGTACAAAATATAGTCGCCACTACAAAACTGCGGTCATATCTCCATTCATTTTTATACTACTTGCATATAAATCACATTGATGTGTCATTTTATTATAAAAACTAGGTACATTATTACGCTGTTTACCACTACACTGTTACTCAGTCCCTGTATGCAAGTATTCTATTTCTTCTTATTATTTCAGTCAATGATCATATTGTGTTAAGACAATCGAGTTCACATGTGTAAAAACATTCAAGCATTAGTCGGATTCGTTAAACGTTAGCGCAACTCTAGTTTTTTTTTCTTTTTTGTGGCAGGAAGTGTGTCCACTAATGCGTTCCGTTCACACCATATGCTTGAATTCGAATTAGGAATTACTTACTCTGTTCCTCGTTATTTGTATTTTGTGTTTTATTACTGTAATTTTGTTTGTAGGTGTGAAAGCAATTTAGTGAGCGAATAATTGTGCTGGTATATATTCATTTCTAGTATAGATTGAGACTTTACAAATAATGTTTTTTCAAGGATAGTTTTGTAGTAAAACGACATTAATTATTAGTCGACACGATTATATATATACAGATTCTACGTAGTTCATTATTCATTGTAAGCAGGCTAGGCTTACAATTCACACACGCCTGCCAAGCATGGCGTGGTTCAACAGTAGACGTTGTACTGATATGATGATCAACATGTAGTTTCTTCAGTAATCTCCAAGGACCGGTTGAAAGTCAATCCAGCTTCCCCCTATGTTCGTTATAAATGCCAATTTTATCACTGGACGTCTTCCGCTGTGCTTGCCAGTCCGTCGTCGTATCTCTTATACTATTCCCCCCTTCGGAGAACACTTTGACGTAAATTATGAGATGCGACACAAGACACTTCAAATGTGACTCTTTCACTTCAATTTCAATTATTTTACTAATCATCTTATCAATGTTAGTGACTTTCGTTCTTCTACAGACCTTTTTGTTTCTGATTCGTTCGAACCTTGAGCTTTTCCATGAACTTTGAGCTTCATTACGAAGTCCATGATTAGGTTAGACATCACGATTCAATTCAAATCAAATCTAATCATTTGTTTATTTGCAAGAAAACAATGTCACTTCTTAGGTCTTGACACAAATTATTTTCTGTACAATTTTCAGCCTGCAAGCAGACGTGCAAATATTTGGATTCTTATACCTCCAGTCTTCTCAGTCAATCCTTCCTCTAGTCATCACTTGTAAGACAAAAATCAAGACTTGCTTTAACAACAAAGGCACGTTAACTTAGCAACACTACGGTGTCAACCGTACACCGCATAGTTAACGATGTAACAGTCACAGAGCAACACCGCAGGTAACACCTCCATGACAGCCGGTCAATAGTTCGATGAAATAAAATAAAAAATGGCGCTGACACGCGATTTCACACCCGTCTACGGACAAACATCATTTCACATAATTTCTGTGTAGACACCTGACGGAATAACAGCTTTTTTGCTTGATTGGTAGTTAACGAGAATTTAATACTTTTTTATAACTGTCTTTGAAGCGAACGAGATGTGAATGAAGGTTTTATTTTTTTCATCAAAGTAATTGGTGTTAGATGTAGATGATTATGAGGGAATGTGAGTGAATGTGTGACTACAACGCACAAGATGAGGAATGAATATATTAGAGGAAGTTTGAAAGTAGCAACAGTAAATGAATAAGTTGGCTTGGCGTAGGCGTATCATAAAAAAGGGATGAAAACCTTTAACAAAAAAAACGTAGAGGTAAATACATGAATTCTCTAAGAGGAAAAACTAAGCATATGAGCGCATGAATATAGAGGTAGAGGAAGACCGAAAAATTTATGGATTGAGTGCGTGAACAATGATATGTAAGTATATGAAAGGTTTGATTACACTGAGACGACTATACAAAACAGAGTGGAACAAGACTCAAAAATGTTGTGCCGAAAGAACCTAATGTGGTATATGAAAAAGAAAACGAAGTAGAATGTCATTGTTTTTTAAAAATTAAACAATACAATATTTAAATACAAGGCTTAATCTTGAATTGGCAATATCGGGGAAGGCATATCTTTAACTAAAGACGTTCTAACGCTTAAATTTATGACGAAGTTAGTAGGTTTTCAAATCGTATATAATTTAATGTATGATGGAATGATGTTGCCATATTTCTGTATTATAGCTGAAGAATACTAAAACTCTGTAAAGGAAACTTCACATGTAAATAAAAGCCTCAGAAAGGACTCAAAATCATAGTCCCTAGGTGGCCAGCTTATATGTTTTGCCACTAAGGTACCGAGACAATCGTAATTTTAATCAATTTAACCGTTTTACAAAAATGGAGCCTCAATTTTTAAGGGCTATTTATCGGTAGCCGATCGAGATTTAAGTTATTTCAATCATCAAATAATGCCGTATCTTTTAAGCGTAGTTAGTAACTTCAGCACCATATTATCATGGCCACAACGTAGTGGTAAGACACTTGCGGGTTTATCTACAATTTATTATTACTTAGCTTCTTAAAATCCTCAATTACTTGAATAATCTGTGAATACCACGTAACATTTATTTATTAACTTCTATGAGAATTTCTAGTTTTTTTATATCACAGGGTTCGTAATAAAACTTGCTTATTGATCTTATAGATTTTCCGTTTTTCTACACGAATAAGAATTTTTAAGTTTATTCAATAAAAAATCTCAAATTCGCAGCATCACTTTCACACCAAATAGTGAAATACATGTGCCAATATCACAAAATACACAATTAGCTAGATTAGGGTCGCGTATTCTCATGACATTTGATACTCGCCACGCGTCCACTACTGTCGTCCGCTGTCGCCGACTGTGGTCCGTGTGAACGCGCCATTATTCGCGTAATCGCGATGTTTGCGAGGGGCAATAGATTTAATTTCATTAGTTTGATATTAAAATAAGCGCGTTATTCCATTTAACATTAACATTCATTATTATTAGTTCTGCCGTAAGACTTTTGATATGCATTACCACTAAGTCACGTCTAAAAGTATAAACAATCTTAATACAAACCGTCAACTAAAAATAGTTTGATTTGTTTTCTGTGTTTTTGCTTACTCTACATTGGTTATCTAACATTTGTGGTCTAAGGTAGAAATTAAATTGAATACCGAACATACAAAAATACTTGTACTTTGGTGGGCATAAGTTGTAGAATACGTTATATCGGGAACGTCTCTATCAAATTAGATTTAAAAAAAAATTCAAACGTTTTATTTAGAATACATATCCTCTCTTTCTGAAAAGTCAGAATCAAATTCCGATTAATTTATTTGCCAGAATGTAGTTTACAAAAGATCTTAAAATAATTTTAGTATGCTCAGTTGCATTCTTCCACACAAATATTCAGGGAATATTAGTTTTCTAATAATTTGGGTATTACACGTGAAATTATTATTTAATTAATGTCAAAATATTGTTAGAAATGTATAGTTATGTAAATTCCGTGCTACCAAGGGATCAGTTGCGGACTTTAGTATCGGAAGCCAAGATTCACTTTTTTGGGGTCAAGGCGCTATCTCATAAAAAGTTAGTAAGTATGTATGTTCACATGAACGTTATATATATCTATACATGTCATATGAAATCAAATATATGTATTTGCATGAACAAAGGTAAGTTTAACAGTGACAAATATAATTGCACTCCATATTCTACCTTTTAGGCATGCAATCATAAAAACTTATGCAGTAAACCTATATCTACATAAACATATGTAGATATAGGTAATATGACCTTTACACTGTTTCAGACATACTATTTCATTAATAACTATTATCCAAGTAAACGTCATACTCATAGATATCCCCTAGTTATTAAACTAAACAATGGCCCTAATTCTGTTAATACCACGAACTAGCTAAAACTCACTAAAATTCTTCAAATTGAAATAGTTCGTATTCTATTTACCCTAAAATTCAAGTTTGTATAACTCCATACAACGCTCTCACTAATATTAGATGAGTTTTATTCCATTGCTGGCCAATTGCTGGTAGTTTTAGTAGGCACCAAATAAGTGGCGACTTTATTTCGCTAAAACTATCCGCAAGTTTAATAAATACATTAAATTTTAGTGACGTTATTGATAAGTCTCATACTAATTTAGACTTGATCGTAACCGTATAAGAACTGATTTAATTTTCCAAAATTTTAGTTTAGCTCAGTTGAATAAGCGAATCACTACCAATATTACACTGAAAATCCTATTTTAAAATAATAACCACCAAGTTTCTTGCCGCTTCATCTCAGTAGGAGAATTATTTCTTAAAGCGACATCTATTCTTCAAATATAAACAAATTAATTGATTGTCATAACTGCGACATTTATAACTAACTTTTTTTTCATTGATAATATGCAAGCGTTTGACCACCATGTCACCTGATGTTAAAGGATGATGCGGTTTACGATAGAACACGCCTGCCTAGATTATTAGAGATTAGATAATTCACTGCCTATAAGATACCCAGATTGTATTTATACGGAAACATACTTTCAATTATTTTTTTAGCAAAAATTTTGAAACACTTTTATTAAATTTATTAGAAACACGCTTTTATTAGCTCTGCCTATATTGGGGTCTTTAAACGTGATTTTAACCCGCTTCAACACGTTGGATTAATTTAAAACTTGACCCAATTATCTGGAACCGACAAATGCATTAGCTTGGCGTGATTTTCCGCTTTTTAAAAACTACCTTTCTATTAGTTTATATTATTTGTTAGAAATTTAACAACCCACGTAATCTCTAGGACACCTACATCTTACGTCTTATAGATGAAGATGGATGATCCCCTCCACCACCCCCTGAGATTGAGGGAGGGGAGATGGGAGACGCTACCGGACTTTTCCATTACCATTAATTTGGTCAAATGAAAGTTTAGTATCGTGTCATCTTGAAGGGCTATATGTCTTCATGAATGTGTTTCAGCTTGAGATAGACAAAGGGTGCAGTTTTTCAGTCCGATTTCATGCTGCATGTGCAAGAAATCGGACTGAAACTATCTCTGCTTTTCAGAGAAACGTTTGCCCGCCCGGGGTTCAAACCCGAGGTCACGGTTTGAAATTCAGTGTCATTCATCGCTAAGCAATGTCGACCATCCTTTACTAGATGTAAAGAGGTTATTTGATCGTAATATGAACCACATTGAAAGCTTTCCGTCTCGACAAAAGCAATCACTTCAAATTCGGATTCTATTTACGCATTTATTGTTTAAAACAACAAACCAATAAACATATGATCCCCACCCTAACAGGGCAACACTTGAAAAAAAAAAACAATTCGGTATCCCCCAAGCAATGCGAAAAGAACAATTTTGAGGGTTTTAGTGGAACAAAGGTTGGAACATTGGAACAAAGGGTTGGAACGGTCGGCGTGTGCGCAGTTGCGTTGGATCGCGGAACCAGGTGACGTCATCAATAGAGAAAATAAAATCGAGGAAGTGTGCTTTATTGATTTTAAAATATAAAGAATAGTGGTGAAAGTAAGTAATTTGATCACAAGTCAGCTATTCATATGAGTGATTCTGTTTTTAATAGAATGGTTTTGTGTCAATCGACATATTTAAGTATTCGTTTCACCAGAAACCTTTTCAAGCGGTATGTTATTTGACAGCGTAGCTTGTTATGCAAATGAATGACACCAATATTTCTATGAGTATGAGATATAGTAAATAATGCGAAGCATTTCTTTTTATTTTTTTATTTCAAAATTAAGGGGCTTTGTCACCATTGCGAGTATGAACATCCCATACGTTGTACAAGTTGATCACAAATCTTGATAATATTATTATCGATCTTGAGGTCAGTGGATTGAATCTCGCTTCAAAGTTTCGATGACAGCTCTGTCCGTGACTGTTTTTGCACAATCATATATCAGGCTACCTAACAGTCTCCCACGTAGCCTAGCGACTGTTGTTCTGACGTATTTCTCACCAAAGCCTTAAAGTGCCTTCCGAAGTACGGAAGAGTTAAGTTAAAATTGCTAATAGCAGTCTACATCCAAGTTGCAACCTCAGATCAGTTGGATTGACCCAGTCAGTGCAACACACATCCCCGCTATATTATTATTATCTGCTTTGTCGCGGGATCACTGCACACACAAGCACATCACAGCAACAAGCGTCCGAGACCTGGGATACATCCACGAGTGAACAGGTACCTTCTAGGCAGGCGTGAATCATCGCAGACCGCATCACACTTAACATCAGGTGAGATAGTGGTCAAACTGTCTATTGTGCATAAAAAAACAAAAAAAACCTGGGATAAACTTCCACGCTCATCACATACATGTTAACCCCTGCTGAGATTCGAACCCAGGACCCGGGGACCAGGGAATAAATTCTACTAAACACATTTCAGATAGATTTTTAATGAATTTTCGTTGTTGATAGTTTTGCTATTCTGCTTAGGGTATACTTGTAATGGCAAGACAGATCTAATTTCTACCGCAATGCAATTACTTACAATGCAATCGAGCTGCAATTGTTATTTTATCCTAATAATAATTTTATTTATGATTTCATTTGAATGACTATGGCATTGTATATTGCATGTTTTAATCATTAAGAGAATTGGCACCCTGAAGCCATGTTACTGATACTGGCCACTGAGCTACGGCGAAGGTGCTTAGCCCGGCTAAGATGGAGTAGGTGAACCAAGGTCTTCAAATAAGCACATTTCCTATTAAGTTTGTGTTAAAAGAGAAATCCTAAAGTCAGACGATAAGGCGGGGTTGGCCGCAATTTCGCATTGTACCGCGACTTCGATTCCCGGTAAGGGCGTGGCTCACAGATTAGTGTGAAAGTCTTTACGACCGTTGGACGTGAGAAAAAATATTATTATGACACGTGGTGAGCTCGCCTTTGTAATTGGATATTTTAGGACATTTTGGTGGCAAAGAAATGGGATGAAGAAATTACAAATTTCACATGTGAACCTAAATAGGTAAAGTTATATTTTTAACGATTTTATTATATATTATTTTAAAGGCCTTGCCGGTAAAGATTTAAAGCAATAATCTTTTTAATATACGGATGTGTTTAGGATCCATGAGTATTAAATTTTATATCTATAGTTAGTAATATTACCTATAAAGAGGTAAAATGGTCTTAGGGGGTGATCGATGGATCTTCTGAAGAACCGATTTGAAAATTATTTTACCAATAAAAAGCCACGTTGTCATGAAAAATGAAAAGACTTTTTTTATCACAACTAGTTAAAAATGTTTACCGCCCAACGAAGTGAGCACGGGTCAGTTAGTTACTTATAATTTGGTTATTTTATACGGTTATAATCAAGTTCCTCGTTATGTACAATATATAAATATAAAAAATTACTGCTTGCGAAGTCTATAAATTGGACATGAATTACTTCAATCTGTTTCAAAACGAAGGAGTTATCGCTTTTTTAATATAAAACTGGTAGCGCCCTGCGGTTTCACCCGCATGGATTACGGTTTTCCCGCTACCTCAATTATCCTACGGGAACTTTTTCCAGAACAAAAGTAGCGTATGTGTTGTGTTATTCCAGGGTCTAACATATTATCTCCATACTAAATTTCTTCGAAATCGGTGCAGCCGTTTGAGAAGGGTTTGATTTATTAATCTATAGCGGGACAGATTAGTAGTACCCTTACAGGTTACTCTACACAGGGTTATCTACCTTAAAATATTACAAATCATTGTATCCCTGCAAATTACTCTCCTTAGATAATATATAATTATGTGAAATCAGGCTAGACCTACAATGTACATAACATTGTAGGTCTAGCCTGATTTCACATGATCAAGGCTCTCAAGAACAGCCGCCTGAACTCGTACCTACTGTATCTTTCGTGACAGTTGTTCTTAAATTTGAGGGTAGTTTCTTAAAAACCTTACTACCACATATAGAAATATTGCAACAACCGAAAAAAAATTATTATATAATAAACCAATGGTTGGTCGCCGTTGACGGTCGCCGTGGCGCAGTGGTCAGTGACATGGCTTCTGTGCCACCGGGACCCTAAGTTCGATCCCGGCAGGGGCAAACATTTGTGCGATGAGTGTAGATGTTTGTCTCGGGTCTTGGCTGTTTGTGTGGTGCAATTGTGTGTCCATGCCTCCCGCGACACAGGGAATCCTAGTACGGGGATTTAAGTGTGATAAATAAAAAATAAAAAAATGTAGGAAGCAAAACGGTGGTATATCATCAAACCTGTAGACAACACGTGTAAAGACGTTGGTGGGTAAACTGTTATTATATAAGTAGGTATTTAACTTTTTTTTATTCGTAGGAACACAAATCGTCGCCACAAAAGGATGTCAATAAAAGAATCAAAAATTACATAATTGACCAATTATACAGTTAGAGTACGTCCGTTCAAGGTTATGTTTTATTGTTTTTTAATCTATGCGTTCGCGCCACATTGGTTTACGGCACGCCGTGACGACAATAAGCAAGTGCGGCGCCATTGCCGCCATACGCGCTCTTAATTCGTAATTTGGAAAAAAGAATTTATGCATTTTGAGTGATGTCACTGACATTTGTTTGACATTTCTGAGTGTTATTTATTGAAATTGATTGTTTAGGCCCTCGATACGTAATAATAATGGTAAAAAAAAAAGGAATATGTAGGTACAGTTGCGCGAGTGTTGATTTGTAGTTATGTGAATGAAATAGAGAATTATTGACTTTAGAAAGAAAAAGTAGTATCAATCGATCCACCGAATTAAAAGAAAAACGGGAAAAAATGGAACTTATAGGTTATAATGTAACATAACTTGAACTTTTTTGACACTAGCAATGCACAGACCTGGTGTAAGGTACCTACACGGTCCGTCCGTGTAACGCCTTGAAACGTAAAAGCAAATGTAAATTCATAAATTATACAAAATTTTATTTACAACCGACACTACCTCATATCAAAGTCATCGACCGTCATGGGAAAATGAACCATCACACGTATGTGACAGGCATACCTAATCATTATCACTCATAACACGAGGTAATAAGGTTTATTATCAACATATTGTGCTGATACGACACATTCCAGATAAGTGATATCAGTCAGGTATCAACATTTCAAGTGTTTGTAATGATTTTTATTCGTTTTTTTGGTAACGTCTTGCCCTAATTCTTAATACAACATTTGGCAAGATTTCGTTGATACATAATTTATAGGTGGAGATTTCGCCATTTTTGATAACAGAATTTTTAAAAGGAAGCGTGATTATTAACTACGACTGCATGTGGTTCTGTCTGAAGTGAAACGATAATAGTGGTTGTCTATCCATTTTGAACAGACCACCTAGGAGAAGCAGGTACATGGGTGAGGTGAATGGTAGATTTGAAAGTGGAAGGCCTAAGCGAACGTTCCGAAATGAGATTGATGAAGTTCTAAGGAAGAGCCAGGTCAAGAGTACTCTAAGCCGCGCTCTTATGTTGAAACGGGTGAAGAGCGTGGATGAAGCGAAAGAAGTGTGTCGAGATCAGTTGGAAGGCAGGTTTCTTTGCCTATAGCTACGGGAAAGGGGTGAAAATATATGTATGTATGTATGCAACTAGGATAAGCAACTTTCTCTGTGTGGTCACAACTTGAATAGGTGACGGTAGTTGTTGTTAGCTTAGTAGTACAAAAGCGATGATAGCTTCGAGACGAAAGTGTCGGCTGTAAAATATTAATACATGCATATAAGATACCAGCTGTGCCCCGTGGTTTCACCCGCGTAGAATACGGTTTTTCCGCTTCCTCAAAAAAGATGATTGATAAAAAATAGCTTATATTCTGGAATAACACATAGGCTACTTTTATCCCAAAAAAAGTGTAGTTCCCGTGGGGTAATTGAAGTACCGGAAAAATCGTAATCCACGCGGGTAAAACCACGGGCGCTACGTATAGATCTAGCGCTTGATCACTATATCAATCTACATACAAACCTACTAACATCTAATAAAAGGTTCCATAGCAAGATTATATATATAGTTTAAAAAATATTTTAAACTGACATCCATTCGTTGAGTATATAGAAAAATACTGGACCGATTTCTATTAATTTTGTATGGAACCGAACCGGAAGTTTATTCTATCAAATGCAAATAAATATTTAACAAATGAGAGAGTTATACCTGTAGTTAAATGTATCTAACATTTAAAAAATATACGTAATATTTTAACATCTGACTTGATAACCAGTTTATTTTTAGAGACTGAATAAAGTAGAAATACTGCAATAGACTAGAAATAATTACAATCCTTAATAGTTATTCTATTAATAGCAAAAACTAATAGATACCGTATCTTAAGTTCTCCAACGTCAGTTATTTACATATCTATATTCAATTACGTATAATTCTAAAATAACTTGAATTCTAATCTAAATAAACATAAAAACCCCATTAAACTCACACCATGGCTTAATTAACGAATGCAATTTAAAGCCTCGCAGAATAAACAGCATAAATAAAGTACTAGGAGACTAGAAAACTTAACAGTGTTACGAGAGACACCAGGGCCAAAGGAAATTCAACCATAAATTGAGAACAGGCACAGGAACGCAGAAACTACACAGTAGTATGGGTAGAGAAATTCATGCTACTAAGAACGCAGCAAAATAAAAGAGGTTAAATGAACAGTTAACGATTTCATACATGGATCGTAGAATCACAAAATATAATATATGCATATACATAATTAGATAATTTAATGTTCTAACCTTTCTACCATACTATACGCTGAAAGGCTAACTACAAAGACCATCATCATAATCATCATCTCAGCCATAGGACGTCCACTGCTGGACATAGGCGTCTCCCATTGATTTCCACAAGGACCGGTTGCAAGCGGAATCCAGCCCTTGCCTGCGATCTTAGTCAAGTCGTCTGTCCACCTGGTCGGTGGCCGTGCTTTGCTGCGCTTGCCAGTCCGTGGTCTCCATTCGAAAACCTTTTGACCCCAACGGCCATCAGTTCTTCGAGCTATGTGCCCTGCCCACTGCTACTTCAACTTGCTAATCCGCTAGGCTATCTCAGTGACTTTTGTTCTTTTACGGATCTCCTCATTTCTGATTCGATCGGGTAGAGAAACCCCGTGCATAGCCCTCTCCATAGCTCGTTGTGCGACTCTGAGCCTGCTCAGAAGGCCCAACGACCACGTTTCAGTTCCTTAAGTAATCACTGATAACACACACTGTTCGAAGACCTTCGTTCCTAGTACAAGGATGACTAAAAGGAACTGTGTCAACAGCACAACGTGGAGTGACTGAGTCCAGTCAAAGATGATATACTTGGACATGTAGAAAAAAATGGATGAAAGAAGAGTTAGAAAACAATGTAAGATGAGTGTGACTAAAGCGGGTGGAAAGGCGAAAATTTTGCTGAATATATTATTGTCATCAAATGACGGAGACGTCACAGCGTCGAAAGACTCTGGCGAGACTATAAAGGAAAAAGAGTATATCAGGTCCAAATTATGTAAATATCTTTTATATGTTCCCGGCTGTGAAATAGTCCCAAATTCCCTACTTGTTACGTACGACGCGTATTGTCAGGATGTTCCTCACTCTGTAGCCCTGACCTCCGGCACTTTGGGTCATGCCTCGCTGCCTGCAGATAACCAAGATTAGGCATTTTAGTAATGTTTCAATGTATTTTAAAGCATTACAAAAAAATGTCTAACAGTGTAAGTAAATAAAATTTGATAATAAGGCAGAGTTTAGACGAAATAGTAAGTTTTATATGCATTATAGCCATTGTTAACAATTTCTTCTGTATATCCACTTCTCAGCATTATTATTTGATTTGACTCCTGACCGATCCTCACAGCAGTCATAAGTTAGCTTCTAAGAAAGGATAGCACGTGACAGTACAATCTCTATTGTGTTATAAGTATATAACATAATATTATTTATTATTATTCTCTATTATTGGTCAACCGTTTTAACATTATCAGACTTGATAGTTACTTTAGTGACTACTGACTGAGCTCGGCGATTAGCGAGCATGTCGATAGGCTCATTTAGTTTAGATATTAGTTTTAGAAGAGGAAATCAAACTGTTTATATCACTTATACTCAAATTAAAAAAATTAGGCATAATTGCCTGTCCGCAGTATTCGTCCGAGTTTATCATCCAAGGAGTTGGAGGTAATCATGTAACTTAACAAGAAATCCCTTAACATGCACCTAACAAAGCTAGACTTTGAAATTAATACTCGCTCATTTAATATGCTAATAGCCCAGCCCTAGCTTATCTGGCTTGTCCGGTTCGTTCAATCAAGGTGTCCTTTCTGTGATATCTCTGCGCAATCTACTCTTTGCTTCTCATGGCGCGTACATCTTCTAGCGTCTCTGCCGCCTTGGTACTAAGATTTATTCTATGTTGATAATATAGAGGTTGCTTTATCTGATTTATTTGACTAATTAAATATTGATGGGATTAATTATGAAATACGAAGCGTAGGATGTCCACTAACAAGGTGGACAGACCTGACAAAGATCGCAGTGAAAGCTTCTTCTATCCGGTCTTTAATGGAAAAGGTATATTATTCATAAGTTTATGTATTAAAATTATAAAAAGTTAAATTATTAAATTGTATACCCTAAAGCTGGTGATGTTCTTATTGATATTTAAATAAATATTTAAATTAAATTAACAAACATATAAAACAAAACACGCCCGATTCCCGGAGGGCTAGGTAGATCACGGCTTTCTAGTTATTGCATTGACATAATAGGTATCTCTTTTGTTTCCTCGTCACATTACTCATACACGCTCATACTAAATTTCATTACAAAAATCGGACAAGTTTAAATGCATAAGAATTCGTAATTAGATCGATAAGATACGCAATCATAATTAGAGTCAATGGATCAGTATAATTATATAATTATCATAATTATATTCGTCAAGCGCCAAAAATAACTTAAGTAATTAATCAGACATGTCTGCTCGTGATTAAAATGAAATAATAACAATTTCAATTCGATTCGTATCAGCATCTTTGGTACATTATTGATACTGGCTTACGATTATTTTATTCCTACATCGGAGGCTAAAAATGTGCTTGCTCGATATTTATCCTTTTTCTTTTCCCCTTAAAGAACTTGCATAGTGGTAGGGTACTTTTGAGTATCCGCCTGGCAAGCTACTACCTTCAAGTTTGAAAAACTGTCGCCAAACACATAGTGCGTTCAGGCAGCAGTCCTTGAGAACCAGTGAGCATTCTAGGTCTAGCGTGACACCATCTTCGACTCATCGTCGTGAGATAGTGGTCAAACGCTAGACCTATACAGAATAAAAATAAGAATAAACTTCACAATTGAAATCAATTTGATTAGTTTTCGTCGCAGGGAATATATAATAAAATGATTAAATAAATGTAATGTTAGAAATATTATAACAAACTGTTAATGACATCAGACATCAACCACATTTACATACGGCGATAATTACCACCTTCTCCCGCACAATATTATCAAAAGAAAACCGCATACACAAACGCCTACCAAAATAACTTATCGAAACAAACACACCCAAAATATGTTTTCCTTCACACGTTCCCCCAAGGCGTGTACACACCGGAGCGTGCTTGGTTACTGGTTACCTAAACAATGGTCGTACCTCTATTGTACCCTTGGCATTATTGGAACACAATTACTCCTGATTAGCTATAGAACTGTAGAAAGCTATAGAAATGGGATCTCTGATATCGTTACATTCTGTTGTTTACTAGTAACTCTTTGAAATTAACTTTGCTGTTCGGATGTGTATTATTGATTATCTATATGATGGGAAACTGTATAGTGTATCTAAGTGTCAATTGTATTGTGTAAGTCGGTCTAAAACGAGAATCAAGTCACGCAATATTTATATTATTTAACCATGACCAAAATAACTATAAGGACATGTAGATCCCTACTGTGGCGAAACAGGCCCGTCTCTAGAATCTGAAGATCGATTCATGATACGTTCTCCGGTCGTTTGTAAAGGCAAAAATGATCTTCCAACGAGAGTCCAGAAATGTTCACACAAAGACAAAGGGGGTAAATATTTTGAGTACCAAAATACGTTGCATCTTAGAAAAAAACATATCGTAATACTTCCTTACATATGGCCAATATAAACCAATATAAGCATGAACATCCTAAACCCAGTACGAAACCGGAAAATACCAGAACCTAGCAGGAACATTTCTTTGTGTTAGTATTAATACCTAATTTACTGATAAAAATTGTTCATTAGTATCTGGTATATTTATATTTTGACAATACATCATTTTTATATTCATAATTGATGGGCTGATTATTATAATTAATAATCCATAATCATGTTAAGTTATTATTTCAACACAGCACTAATTTTGATTTTTCCTTAATACCTATGACCAATTCGACGTGACTTCTTAACAAAATATTGTATTATAAGTAGAAATGTATAATATTTTTCTTCAAATATTAGGAAAACATTTAAATAGCATGTTATAATTATTAAGTACCTCGATTGATCGTGGGCACAAAACTACTTTCGTGTACAATTTCATGTCTTCACGTGACGACGAAAAACTTAGCTTGGACAATACATCGAGGTTAGTCAACGTTTTATTTTGATATTTATATGTGCGCAAACAGACCCGTTAGTCTATTTGAACATGAATTTGATTAGCGAAAGCTTAAAACGTTATAGTTCAAGTACCTTCTTGATTGGCTTTTCCGTCTGCAATAAATCTTAATGCCACTATAACAATTACATCTAAACTATAATACAATAGATTAAAAATAGCCACCGGAAGCTCAATAGGAAGCCCAGACCTAAGAGCCAAGAGCTGACCAACAACGAGCCCTGCATAATTGATGCCCTCCGTTCCGTTACACTGAATGCTTAATGGTCTGTGCTACTGAATATTCACTTTTAGTTGTGTTAATAATGCTCGACGTCTGCGATCAGTCTGTCTTATAATTATCTGTTTGGTTCGTAATGTTGCCATCATTGTGTTGTGTGTAGTTGCTAATGCGTTGTATGTGATTGTGCTTGTGATGTTTTTCTGTTGGCAAGCTTTATTTTTATTGCTTCAAAAGGCAGCGAACTTTAGAAAATGTGAATATCCAGAGCAAAAGAATATTAATTGGAAAACGACACATGGATTAATAAATATTCTACTAATATAAATCCGAAAGTTTGTGAGTATGAATGTATGGATGTGTCGATGTATGGATGTATATTTGTTACTCTTTCACATAAAAGCTAGGTACTGGACAGATTTGAATGAACCTTAAAACACAGATAGCTTATACTCTGAATTAATACATAAGCTTATTTTCATCATCACTATCATCAATGTTTTTCATCACCTCTTGGGTAAAACGAATTTGGAATTTGAAATTTGGTATGTAGATACCACCGACGACTAGACCGACGCGACGTCAAGGAATAACACATAGGCTAGGCTACTTTTCATCACCATATTCATCATCAATCATCACCACACCGATAAAACGGGTTTGGATGAAAGTTGGTATATAGATACTTCAGGTCCCGGAATAACACATAGGCAACTTTTTATCATCGTCATCATTCCTCACCACGTGGGGAAAACCACGGCGCGCAGCTAGAATTTTGTGGCTTTGTTCAAAGATAGGCAATAAATATTCACTAGATTAGGAGGCAATGTAATAGTACAGTATATACACTAAGTAGAGTTCAAACTCCTCTCGTATCTAAATTTGAGTAATACTATGATGATGAATAATATTAGGTGTTAGAATATATAATAGTATTTACTTAAACATATGAAATATAAGCATATTGCGTTTCTAAAATATAAGATAATTTATTTACGATTTATATAAGATTAGATATTATTAATTATAGTACATATTATTTAATAATAGTTTCAAAGTGAAATAACTTAGATACGACAGGAGTTTGAACTCTACTTAGTGTACCGTACCTACTATTACTTTGCCTACTAGTCTATGGTCACGCCACACTAGTGTCTGGTTCATTTTATTTATTTATCCATTATGTTTACTATATCATATTAGGATGGTAGTTTTGCTGGTATCGTGCAGTTTCATTCCAATACGGTGTATAGGTGAATTTTTTAATTTTTTATTTTTTTTACATATTATAAGTTTGCGTTTGACAACTGTCTCACCTGATGTTAAGTGATGATTATCATTATTACAAGATTTGATCTTAGTTCTCGCTTCAAATGTTCATATGCAAAAAGAATTCACTACATTTATATCTGTGATGCAAAATTTAGGTAAATTGTCATATTATATGCCAATATGTACTTGGTGATAAAATTTAAATATAACTAAATTTTTATCATAACTACACCAACAGATATTGCTAATAAGCGATCGTGAGTCCATTAAACGTCTATTAATAAATGGCCTGAATAGTCATATTATTTTGCATCTCATTAATTGAAACAATCTAAATTTACGCCGTGAAACTTTCTGCTTCATTTTAATCTACATACAATAATGTATTATTTAATAATATATGATCAATTAGTCTAGTGATACTCATGTCTGCATTATAATAAATTATAATGTATCGTAGAACGATGTACTGTGCATTGCATTAAAGTGGAAGATATTTCCATATTGCTTACCATATCTGTACACTTTTTTATGAAATTCCTTTGGAAGAGTAACTTGTTATTAAGATGTGTAGAAGAAAAACAGATGCTGAAGAAAGTGTACTTTTTGTGTTTACGAAATTACTGTAAATTACTGCACAAAAAAGTTCAAATGTATCTAAAAGGCAAACATAGTGCATTGACTCTAGAAATGTTGAACTTAATAGCATATGCGTTTTAATGTATATATTATGAAAGTGACCACAATATATGGGAATTTCACACGCAGACTAAAAACATTTGCATTTAAAACTAATCAAAACCAACAACGGAAACCGCACGAAATTTCAATCAAATATTTAAATCCTATTTACAATGTCAAACGTCTATTGGACTTGGCTTAACAGTTCGACAGAGGGGACCATGAGATTTTCAATAGGTTTTTTCACTGAGGCCTTTCATTGTGGGCTTAAAGGGTTTCTAGCGACAATAAAGCCTGAGTTTAATTAACCGAGTTTAATTCTTAATTGTGAGTGCAGTTAAGCCGCAGAACACGTGTCAGAGTCTCGCAAGGTGCTGTTTTGGGACCGCTTTTGAATTCATATTAAATTTGCAGAATGCTGAAAGGTTTACGCTTCATTGAATAAAAGTCAATGTAAATTTCCTGGTACTTTAATTGCAAATAATGGAATTGTTTTGCGGTTCAATATTATATATTTTTAATAAAATAGTATGTATAGTATATACATAAGTATGTATAATATTTTAATTGAAATGTGTATGGCATTATAAAACACTAAAATAACAATGTTTAAGATATTAATTACAGTACATGAGAGAAACTCACATGTCTGTTCTAATGAATATATCAAAGACAACGATCACTTTATTAAAATATTTACTTGAAAAAGTGAAGCAGACATTCCGATATGATAATAAAGAATCATAAATTAAACACTTGAATACCTCACGCCTGATGTATCATGATGCCATCAAGAGATACTTTTTTGCTCGCAAAAACTCTCTCGTTCAAAGGTCAGAATCATCACCCACGCGTAATGCTAAGCCGTCTTTATTGAAGCTTATTTCCACCGCAACCAATTTACAGGAAAACCAAACAGTAATTACTGAACAAAAACAAATAAGAGGAAAAATCGTTAGGGGAGTACGCGGGGGTGACCACAATGGGGAACATGAAGCGTTGGAGTACCTCGATTGTTCAGTAGTTGGCACAAGGCCTAGGGGTGCGGGTTCGACAATGGCAAGGCGAGATTACTTCTGTCGCCTGTCAGCCGCTGGGGTTGAGGGTGTACACCCTTAATTTCGCAGGGAAAATAAAGAAATTTCAAGATACACATGGTAGTTGGTAATGACTGTGTATGCAAACAGAAAATAATATATGCATAGGACGGTATTCTGTAGTCGTGGGTTCAGGTCCCACTAGCAGCCGAATTTTTCCCTTCAAATATTTGAACATAAATATATACATATACTAGATGCATCCCGCGGTTTCACCCGAAAATATTTATTAGACAATACAATAATTCAAATAAAATAGATTTTATTTCAAAAATTACATTTATAGGCTTACAATTAAAATTTGTGTTTATATACTTATCATTGACTAAAATCCCATCCGCACCCCCCGCACTAGGATTCCTTGTATCGTGGGAGGGATGCACTCACTTAATCACATCAAACAAACATTCCCCTAACTAATAAATAATCTTGCAATATTTTTAATAAGTTATAAAATTTAAAAAACATACAAATATAATATAAAAGTCCAACCGTGAAGGGCACATTGCTGCGTCGAATAGCGAGACACCAGACGCATCATCCAGACGCTTGGTCAAGTCTAAAACGGTCTCTGAAATATGTTATTTATTTATTTTATTTTATCATTGCCAAAGATTAAAAGTGAAAGAGTAAAAAGGAGTTAATACTCATTTTTCCTCCGATTTTTTCGTGTCCATCTGGCGCAGGCGTCCTGCATATTTTGTAACCTGACACTCCGCCATTGTCGCACACCCCCACGATATCGTATTCCGGTTCTGTGAGCATAACTGTTTAACTCATTTCTGCGGTTTACATTCGAATGTTTTGTTTTTAAAATGTAGGTTAGGGTTAGAGGAGTAAAAGAGACGTGTCGGTTAAGTCCTTAGTAAGCATTGTATATATTGAAAATATTAGGTAAGTATGGATTGTTGGGTATCTTCGGAGAGCCTATAAATTACAATACTGGGACTGAGCCCCAAAATAGGCTTAGCCTTTAGCTTTGGCGATCAAATATGCGTTACAATTATGAAGTGGCGCACTCCCTATTATTACTATTGATAGAATACAATAATAATAACCAGCTATGACTGTACTGTTATTTTATACAACTCAGGCTTATTATTATTTTATGTTGTTTAAACGGATACAACGGGACACTTATGCGTAGTCTATATTTCACAGTATATAATACTATTTATTTTGCGTATATATAGGTATATACTTTTAGGAAGCAAAACATGCTCTCCAGCTACGGGCCTTGGAAGCATGCTCAAGGTCCCAGAACGAGGTTTGGCGACGTTGCGTCGTATATTATGATGACGTACGTATATGTACCTACCCAGGTATTTTAACTGACGCGAACAGTGAAATAAATAATTTCAACATTTTGATTAGATTACTGTGAAACGAGATAAAACTAAACCTTTTTTCACTTGAAAATGAAGTTAAAGTACATAAATAAGATGACAACAGAGAAAATGACTAAATTATGACGTCTGACGTTGCGTGTCAGTTTGTTTGTAGCTCGTGAAATACTGAGAACGGCTATACAAATAATGATATCATTTGAATTCGGAACGTTAATTCTGCAATTTTTTACCGACTCCCAAAGAGGAGCAGTTTAGTCAATTCGACTGTATTTTAGTATATCTCATTAAATGTGTTACTTCAGGTATCACATTCAGTATGTCTATTTTTTATTACTTTTTTTAAATTATTATAAGTTTGCGTTGTGTCACTGTCTCACCTGATCCTAAGTGTTGATGCGGTCTAAGATGAAGCACGCAAGCCTAGAAGGTGAACTATGATTAGGAATTGCATTTGATGTGTTTTTCTGGTTTGAAAGCTTGTGCCTCGTATTTCAGCCAAATCTTGGTGAAGTTCATTTAATTGGACACATTTAATGAACTTCATAAAGATTTGACTTTGAGTTATGAAGTATATATCCAATATAGTTTAGCCTACATCGATGATGTTCTCTATTTTGAAAGTAACAAGACTAAGTAGAAGTAGTAACTAAGTAAGTTGAACATGTTCCACAGATATTATACCATATTTATATTAAATAATATTGATATATATTTTTTTTTTTATGGGGCAAATGCCTTTATTAAAATAAAACACTAATAACTAATTACAATACTGCAGCTACTACAATAACATTTGAGCAATCCACTAGCTATTGGTAGCCTATAGATAACTCAAATGTTCTAACCCGCTACCGGCTGGAAGCGTGCCCAGAATGCTAGCAGCATTGCTACGTTACACATATATAAATTGACACATAATATATCGGTTTGTACATATTTTCTATTACGTAACGATGTTCATTATGATTATGAAGCACTAGACATTTTTGACGTCAAATTTGTTGTTATTAATAACTGTTTCTGTATATGGACCAAGTTGTTTTAATGAATTAACAAATTGTCACTATAAGTTTACTATAACCACCACTATGGTGAGTCCGTGTCTACACAGGGAAACGGTGTGATTGGGGGATACAGAGCCGTTGTGATTCGAATACCCTTATCTTTGAAGTGAAGAGCATATTGAAGTGAAGATTTAATAAATATGAGATTAAGCAGTTCAAGGATAACCACTACTTCAATGAAAACTTTTTTAGCATTTACAAACAGTACATAACAAAACAATACAATTAAGTGTGAAAAGTATATGTTCAAGCTTCCCTTTCCTAATCCCATCCCAGTACCAATTTATATTCATATTTGGCGCGGCAACACCAAGCACTGCGCATGCGCGACTACCGCGCCACGCCGCTACAGCGGACAGTGACAGAACTCCGCCGTCAGTTTCAATACAACAACAAAAACTCAAGTTGCGCCGGCGGCCGCCCTTATACGCGCTCGCAAGAAATATACACAAAACTTTCAAAGTGCAGTGAAATATCAGTGTCCAAGAGAAGCCGGAAAACCGTGAGTCCTAAACCTTACCTATCCGCAGCTTGCACTGTCAAAACAAATCGTCAAATAACCAACATTAAAAGTGGTCATTTCGAGCCAAATTTACTCAAAGTTTCCTATGGTGTGCTGGGTTCAAATCTTACATATAAGATACTCCGTATAGTTTACAGTCCAAAAAACATTGATTATTGCTTAATTGTGCCTTTGATTTGTTGTGTTTGAGTGTTCAATTAACCTCAAAGCGTAAAACTTGTTCATTTCCAAACCCGAACGTAAATATCTACCTACTTACACGATTTAATAGAATAATATTGTAATAGGACGTAGATCGTAGCAGCAACTTAACTCAGTGTTTATCATTGTATTATGCGTTGTTCATAAGTAATTAGTATAAGAAATATACTCACGCGTATTTATTTAAGGTGTATCATTTGATGTTAAGATCAGTAGGTAGGTATTACCGTATAACAGTGAGTACGCGTTGGTGCCTACATACCTACTAGGTTCGCTGTTTTCAAATCTTACTCGTTACTCTTTTACTATTTCACAATGGATAAGGGTACTACAACTAGAGATATACCTACAAAAAATGAAACTCGTCTAAAGCTCTTGTCTACTCAACGAGAATACGCTTTTCGAGAAATACAAATACTTTACGATTTGTCTTGTCTTGTCGCGACCGACCAATCAAAACTAGGTCAGTTCAAATGTAGGCATAAACGCCTAGATAATTTGCGCCACGAATACTTGGAAATTACTAGTGAAATAAATTCGTTGAAAGTTTTGATTAATCCTAACGACGCAATAGATATGCAGGCAGTAGATGCGTTTGACAACATGTATTACGCCGTCATGGAGGCCGCTGAGGCTTTTCTTCCATCGACGTCGAATGAGGGTCCCGCCACAATGCGGGGAGAACTCGCCGGAATCTGCAAACCTATTTCCCAAGCTCGATTACCACAAATCGATTTGATAAAATTCAACGGAAATATAGAACATTGGCAAACCTTCTATGATACATTTGAATCTTTGGTGCACAATAATCAAAACATTAGCAACATCGAAAAGTTTCATTATTTGTTGTCGTGTCTCATTGGGCCGGCGCTGTCTATCGCCAAGGGCATTCCGGTGACCGCCGACAATTACAAAATAGTCTTTGATGCGCTAGTCGATCGTTATCAAAACAAAAGGATCCTAGCAGTTAATTACCTAGAAAAAATATGCAATCACTCAATACTTAAGTCAGATGATTTACATGATTTACGCGAACTTACAAGTTTGTTCCAAGAATCGGTCAATGCACTAAAATCTCTCAAAATTGAAAATCTCGGTGAATTTATTTTGTTTTATCTATCATCTCGTAAGCTAGATTCTGAAACGCGAAAGCGATTCGAATTACAGAACGTTAAGAACATACCTACTTTTACGGATTTGTTATCATTCTTACAAGGTTACATAAAAATTCTCGAAGCTAGTGAACCAAGTGCGGGATTTATGAATAACGGTAAAGCACTACAGAGCCTTCGTAAAAATAACAGCAATAATATCTATCCAACGCGGGCGGCTCGTCAGTCGTTTCCCACACATTGCATAGATAACGAAAATACAGGGCCGTACTCAGAATCAACTTATTCGGAGGTATATCGGTGCCCCAATTCAGGGACGTACTTGGAAGCAGGTCCCTCAATAAATAATAATTATTGTTCTGATAATTACGATTATCATCAAAATGCTGCAGTCCACGCTTTAGCGACTTCAGGATTTAACAATAAGTACGCTAGTTGTGCGTGCTGTGGATGTTCGCACCACACGATCTACAAGTGTCCGGTGTTTCACGATATGAATCTCAATGAAAGGGAAAACATAGCTAAAAATAAAAATCTTTGTGGAAACTGCTTAAGGCCCAGTCACACGGCTGATAAATGTTTTTCAAAATCATGTTGCACTAAGTGTAATGGACGTCATCACACACTTTTACATCGCGATCAAGGCGTTACTGCGGCGCATCCTGTGGTCTCGTTCGCTCCTGTGATTCGCGAATCTTCTTCGGAACCGATTGTGGCTACTAACTCAACGAACTCTAACGTCTATTTAGGACACGGACGGGCACAAGTCCTCCTAGGTACGTCCGTAGTTCGGGCTCGTGGCCCCAACGGTGTTATGAATATTCGCGTACTTATTGACAGCGGGGCGCAAGACTGCTTCATAACCTTGTCGTGCGCTCAGCGCTTGGGCTTACCGCTGCGTCGTTGTAACATAACCGTAGCTGGTCTAGGTCAAAGTGCTGTTCATGAAATAAAAGGTATGACTTCATTAACTATCCAGCCGCAACATTCAGATAAACCAAACTTTTATCTACAACCTATTATTATGAAAACTATTACGCATAAAATGCCTTCCGTAGAAGTTCCTGAAACGGTTAAAGTACATTATAAGCACTTAGTTTTAGCAGATAGCAATTTTGATAAATCGGCCGATATCGATCTTTTAATCGGTGCGGAACTTTTCCACCACATTTACGATGGCCGACGCCTAGAAGTAGGCCCCGGACTGCCGGTTGCTCTGCATAGTGTGTTCGGTTGGATAATAACGGGGAAGCTCGACCCCGAGTGTCGACCCCCAACATTGACTACGAATCTGTTGGCTTCCACACTTACCTTAGATAAGGTGGTCAAGCAGTTCTGGGAGGTAGAGGAGCCGCCGCAACTAAAAATAGAAAATCCCGAAAACGATGCATGCGAACAGTTGTATACTAACTTGGTACAACGCAATGACGATGGCAGATACGTAGTGCCGATCTTACTAAAGGAGAATCATAAGGAATTAGGTGGTTCATTTCACACGTCCTTGTCTAGACTATACAACCTGGAAAAACGGTTTCTTCATAATCCAAAATTAAAATGTGACTATGCCACGTTCATGCAAGAGTACGAGGACTTGAAGCATATGCGAGAAGTCAAGCCAACCGACAAGGATTTAAACTACATTATTCCACATCACTGTGTACTTAGACCAGACAGTGCCAACACGAAGCTTAGAGTGGTGTTTGATGCAAGTGCGAAAAGTACGAATGGACTTTCATTGAATGACATTGTGCATGTTGGTCCGAAATTGCAAACTGATATAGTGGATATTATCACGAAATTCCGATTACATAAGGTAGTCTTCACGGCAGATATATCTAAAATGTATCGTAACATAGAACTGCGCCCTGAAGACCGCAAATATCAGCATATTCTGTGGCGTAGCTCGCCTACCGAAGATGTGCAAGAGTTTGAACTCCAAACAGTCACGTATGGCGTAAGTAGCTCACCATATTTAGCTATTCGGACGCTGCATCAACTGGCTAATGATCACGGTGACAAGTGGCCTCAAGCTGCAGAAATTATTCGAAAAGATACTTTCATGGATGATATTACTGCTGGGGCCTCGTCTCTTGAAGGAGCTCTGGATCTGAAAAATCAATTAATACAATTATTAAATTGCGGTAAATTTGAATTAAGGAAATGGACTAGTAACTCACCCGAATTCCTTGAAATTCTTCCATCTGAATACTGTCAAACACCTAAGTCCTTTTGTGATGACAGCAATCAGCAGATGCTGAAGGTACTTGGTGTACAATGGGACCCAAACGAAGACGTTTTTACATATTCTCAATCGAGACTTAGTGTTCAGAATACCAAGCGTTCAATTTTATCAGTTATAGCCCGTATTTACGACCCTTTGGGCTGGCTGACGCCTATGGTGCTCTTAGCGAAGTTGCTCATTCAAAATCTATGGAGACTTCAACTAGGCTGGGATGACCCAGTTCCACCAGATGTGGCTAACCAGTGGTCAATCTTTGTTGAAGGCTTGCGTCACTTAAATGAAGTAAAAATACCACGACATATTTTGCCCCCAGACTCGATTTGTACCTTAATTGGATTCAGTGACGGGTCTTCCAAGGGATATGGGTGTTGCGTGTATTTAAGATGTATCAAAAACGAGAAAGTTACTGTGAGCTTAGTAATGGCTAAATCAAAAGTAGCCCCGATCAAACCTTTAACTATAAATCGACTCGAACTTCTTGGAGCTGTTCTCCTGGCTCGTGTGCTAAAACACGTGGCAGACTTGCTTCGTCCACATGTTTATTTTAAAAATGTACTTGCATTCACTGATAGCACTACAGTTCTAGCCTGGTTAAACACTGAGCCATACAAACTGAAGACGTTCGTCTCACATCGAGTTGTGAAGATATCCGAAGATATAGCCCCCGAAAACTGGCACCATGTCTCTACTCACGACAATCCGTCAGATCATAGTAGTCGCGGCCTTTCCTGCTTGCAGTTAGTCTCTACCTCTCTTTGGTGGTCTGGTCCATCATGGCTTACCTGCGAAGAGTCCAAGTGGCCCAAATCCCTAGAAAGACTTCCAACAGAGAACATACCAGAAACAAGAAATTTAACTCACCTGGTCCATGCAGCGGAATCCACTTTCAGTGATGACGAGCACCCTGTAACTAAATTATTGGAACATTGTTCATCTCTGTCTAAAGCACAGCGTGTTATGGCTTGGTGTGTGCGATTTGGATCTCGTTCACGGAAACGTACTCAGGTGTCTGGAGGCTTAACGACGCAAGAATTGGAATCTTCGTTATCATTATTCGTAAAACATGAACAAAATAAATTCTTTGCCGATGAAAAACGAGCCGTTGCATGCCGAGAAGTGTGCGCGAGACCTATACAAAAACTTAACCCGTTTATTGACCACCTGGGGCTCTTACGAGTGGGGGGGCGGTTGGAAAACTCACCTCTTCCGCTATCTGCAATTTATCCCATAATGTTACCAAAACATTCGCGCCTCTCAGTACTCATCATAGATTTTTATCATCGACTTCACCTCCATTGCGGACCACGCACGCTTCAGTCCATAATACAACGTAATTACTGGATTCTAGGAATACGAAACCTTATTAGGTCGCGCATTGCTAAATGTGTCACCTGCTTCAAAGTTAACCCTAAACCAGTATACCCGCTTATGGGTAATCTCCCGTTGCCAAGAGTGCAGCCTACGCGTTGTTTTCAAAATATTGGGGTTGATTTCGCGGGGCCTTATGTAGTAAAAGAAAGTAGACGTCGAAACGCTCATACCTATAAAGTCTACGTTTGTGTGATGGTGTGTTTGGCGGTAAAGGCAATACACCTTGATCTAGTCACGGAGTTGTCCACACCCGCCTTTATAGCAGCTTTAAATAGGTTTGTGTCTCGTAGAGGGCTCTGTAAATTAATAATTTCTGATTGCGGCACGAATTTCATCGGAGCCAAGCGATACTTAGGTGAGGTACAACGGTTCTTATTGGCCAACCGGTTGGAATTAAGTTCAGAGCTCGCGAAACGTAATATAGTTTGGCAAACGAATCCGCCAACAGCGAGTAATTTTGGTGGAATATTTGAAAGTGGAGTTAAGTCTATGAAACACCACCTAAAGCGAGTGGTAGGGCTACAAGTTTTAACGTACGAAGAACTTGTAACGGTGCTCAATAAAGTAGAAGCAGTTTTAAATTCGCGTCCGTTATGCGCTTTATCTAGTGATCCTGCTGAGGTGGACGTGTTAACTCCTGGACATTTTCTTGTTGGAGGCCCCTTGGTATCATTACCTGAGATGCCGCTTACAGAAACTTACCTACCGCCTCGAGAACGCTGGCAAATGTTGCAAAAACTTACACAGAGCTTTTGGAAAATTTGGGTTTCCCAATACCTGCATACCCAGCAACAAAGATCCAAATGGTTCAAGGGCCAGGCCAATATACAAGTAGGCGATATCGTGACTATCGTAGACCAAAATCTGCCCCCTTTAGAATGGCGTTTTGGTCGCGTGATGGAGCTTCACCCTGGTTCTGACGGCGTAGTACGTGTGGTCGCCTTACGTACCGCTAACGGTGTACTTCGTAGACCGGTTAATAAGACTTGCCCATTACCTTTATCATTATAAAAAAATCCTAAATGTATTATTAATTAGCCTTAAGAAAATAAAAATTACCTTTATTAAGTTAGTTCTGCTCTTATGTATACCTTTTATCACTATTAATATTAATTGGACTCAGCACCACATGATTACTTTGTTTATTTAGTCTTATTAAGACTCCATTTCATTTAAGTTGTGAAACCCCTAGGAGCGTTTCAAGTGGGGGGGTTATGTTCAAGCTTCCCTTTCCTAATCCCATCCCAGTACCAATTTATATTCATATTTGGCGCGGCAACACCAAGCACTGCGCATGCGCGACTACCGCGCCACGCCGCTACAGCGGACAGTGACAGAACTCCGCCGTCAGTTTCAATACAACAACAAAAACTCAAGTTGCGCCGGCGGCCGCCCTTATACGCGCTCGCAAGAAATATACACAAAACTTTCAAAGTGCAGTGAAATATCAGTGTCCAAGAGAAGCCGGAAAACCGTGAGTCCTAAACCTTACCTATCCGCAGCTTGCACTGTCAAAACAAATCGTCAAATAACCAACAGTATATGTATAAGTATAGGTGCCAACAGCGTAGACTACAATAAATCTTAAATAATAAATCTTAATAAATATCTTGTTATTTTAAAACTCCAGAATCCTCGACTCAGCCCTGGATTTTTAGTGTGTGGCCCTAATTCTGGTAATCACTCGAACTCTCTAATTTTATAAATTCTTCAAAGTGAAATATCTCGTAACTTATTTGCGCTAAAATTCAAATTCGTGTAACTCCATGCAATCTAATATTAAACGAGTTTTATTCAATTGCGAGTATAGTTTTAATCGGCACCAAATAAGTTGTGACTTATTGTATCTAAAACTACCCGCAGTTGTAATAAAAAGATCTATTTTTCGTTATGTTATTGGTAACTGTCACTAATTTGGGCTTTATCGTATCCTATCTTATATTTCACTATTTTAGTTTAGTTTTGTTGAGTAAGAGAATCACTACCGTTGAGTTCTCAGGCTGGGCCTAATGATAGTAACAAATAATTTAAAAATAATTTATTAAATTATGGTATATTTCTACACAATGACTGAACTAGATTTTACTTATCTATATTTACATGTAGATAGAAAAATAACATTCTACTGGTAGCAACAATTGTTAAGTACATACAATAAATTTTATTTAGGAATAGAATGTACCAATACAGTTAAGAATTGGTACAAAACTTATGTTAATTACTTTTATAGAATATTTTAATACTTTTAGAATACTGTTACATATGCAAAAATATTATTTTCTTATACAAAATGAGGATTCTCCTAAAAAACAAAGAAATAGTAGTTATAAAAGTATCCAATAGATGGCGTTTTTTAGTTTAAAAGAGTTCTGTCACTGTTAAGATATCAATGGCAAATGTTTCCTATTACTAGTCTGTGATAGTTAATCCATCGTATAGTTTGTGAGTTAATTAAAGTGTATAAAACACGGGAGTTACTCACGTAATAAGTCAGAGGGTTCCGACTATAGTTTCAACCACATTCGGTGGTCTTTTTCAAGGAGAATACGGGGCGCTCGCGGACGCGGTCGCGATTCGCCTAGTACTGAGGTTGAAACTATAGTCGGAACCCTCTGACTTATTACGTGAGTAACTCCCGTGTTTTATACATTTATAATGTGTCAAAACCACGTCAGTTTTAATAACAAAATTGTGAGTTAATGTAAGACAATGGCGGGGACTGATGGCTTGACGTGCATACTGAATCGCGCTTGTACGAGTCAGTAGCGGTCACCCATCAGTGAAAGTTGTTCGAAAATATATCAAATCAATAAAGTGAATTGATATACGTAATCCCTCGGATGAACAAACCTTGTACTCTAAAAGGAAACAGTACTTAAAGATATAAAAAGAAAAACTTTCCGATATCGGAGACAAAATGTATGATTGAAACAAACATGGCGAAGTTTCCGACACGTCCTCCCTAAGTGTATTAAGCCTCCTAAACTTTGGCAAAAAGTGAAAACAGACAAAGCGAAATAATAGAAATACTTTCAATAATAAAAAGTTGACACTTTTACTTACTAGATGGCGCGGGGGATAAGTGATAATCTAAAAGCGGGAGCTTGTGTTGTTATCAACCAACTTTCAAAAGTAAACAGTCTGCAATCAGTTTAAAAAAAAGAAAATCCGCTTTCCACCACTTAGTATTGAATTTTACTACGCATTTTAATTCGTAATATTTTCTTCATATAGTGTAGTATACTAAACCGATTGCGATAACGTGGCAATGCTCCTAGCATTCTGGGCACGCTGCCAGCCGATAGCGGGTTAGAACATTTGAGTTATTTATAGGCTACTAATAGCTAGTGGATTGCTCAAATGTTATTGTAGTAGTTGCAGTATTGTAATTAGTTATTAGTGTTTTATTTTAAATTGCGATAATGTTTTTATTATAAAAAGAACTTACTGACTTTCAGTCAATAGTATTTAAGAAACTTTCAACTAAGCAACTGTTCTTCAATCACGGTATAACAGCTTAACGGATCTGATTGAAAATAATCACAGTGATAGATGTTAATCTCGAATAGCACATAGAATACTTTTCATCCAGAAAAATGTAGCGTGAAAACGACTGATGAAACCGGGACCGCAGCTAGTATCAAATAGAAATTTGGTTGGAAGGATGTGTGAGTAACAATTCATTCACGCAAGAACGGCTACACCAATTAAGATGAAATTTGACACAGAGATTGAATATAGTCTGTAATCAGAGTTAGACCTTTATTTTTATAAATTTATACCGATTTATAGAGGTAACAAAAAAAACCACGTTATTGTTTAAGGTTAAGGCGATAAGAGATGCCGATGACATAACAGAGGATCGCAGTTTGTTTTTACGGAAGGGTTGGAACAAATCCTGGTGGAAAAATATGGTCACTCGAACATATTTTTTCATAATCATCAATAAATTAGCAAATGAATACTATTAATCAGAATTAACCTTCATGAACTGCTCAAGTGCTAGTTTATAAAATTTTATTAAACATGTAGGCCTTTCCACAAAGTAAGCTAGAAAGACTCAAATTTGTCTAGTTATCAAATGGTCAAGCCTTAATATCTCTTGCCGCTTTACACTTGCACCATCTCTTATAAGTTTCTGCGAGCGATATCCACTCCACCCGAGATGGAACATTCAGTATGCATTACGATAACGCATTTGGAAATATACATATAACCTCAACGACAAAACTTTGTCACTCCAGTAAACAAAAGTTTACCTTCGCACTCTTTGAACGGACTTTGTTGTTATTTAGGGAGACGTGTATTAGACATAACTTCAGAGTTTGTTTAAGTAGATTTTACTTTATACAATTGAATTAAGGTCGTTTCTATTTATACTTCTCAAAGATTGTCACTTGTTTTACGTAGCAAAGGTTATCTTTTTAATTAAAAAATATATTCGCTCTAATCTAAAAAATAAAAATATCATGTTGCTGTGTTTGTGATCGCACTCCTCCAAAACGGCGTGACCGACTTAATTTTTTTTTCTTATTTTGTTAGGTATGTGAATAGGTAGTAAAGCACTTTTCACCCTTCTACCAATATAAAAATATAATAGATTCAGTGAACATTCTAGTGTAGAGGGATTACACCACGGGATTCGACCACATCATTAACAATCAAGTAAGATTGTGTCCAAACGGTAGATCTATTAACAATCAAGTAAGATTGTGTCCAAACGGTAGATCTATAAAGTACTTAAATATTATTATCATTCAATCATTTTGCAGAGTACGAAATTGCTAATATTGTTATTTTTAACAATAACGGAAAATAGAATTAAGTAAAGAGGTAACAGACACATACACATACAGACATACGAACATACAAAATAACTTTTTGGACTTTTTAGTGTGATTAAATTACTACGCATAATATCTTAAGACATTGATCTTCTATGTCTTCTACTTCCTACTAGTATTATAAAAGTTTGTGTGTATGTTTGTTACTTCTTCGCGCTTAAACGGCTACACCAATTTCGATGAAAATTGGTATGGAGATAGCTTATACTTTGGATTAACACATAGGCTTATTTTCATCATCACCGTCATATCGTTTTTCATCACCACGCGGGTAAAACGGTGGGGTGCAGCTAGTAATATTATAATAGAGGAACCATCTATACTAATATTATAAAGAAAAGATTTTATTGGTTGTTTTTTTTGTTTGCATTGGATAGCCTCAGAAACTACTGAACCGATTTGAAAAAATATTTCACTGTTGGGAAGCAATACTATCCCCGGGTGACATTATAGGCTATTTTTATAAAAATAAGTATCCTTAAAATATTTAATTTTGACTTTTTTCACCCGTGCGAAGCCGGGGCGGACCCTTAGTATCTTATAAGAATCAATATGTCACGATGCAAACAGATTCCGAATAAATTCGTCTAAATATAATAAAACGCCAATACTTTACAAACTTTTGTCGAAGGGACGCCGGAAGAATATATAAAAGAATTCTCTTACAAATAAACAGGTGACGGACTGACAATAGCAAGTTTTCCTTATATTTTTTTTTTTATTTAGGGACAATAACTTTTATTCAAAGACAAAACGTTGATAGATAATGATTTTATAACATTCTTTCTTGAAGGCTTAATATTTTTACATACCGTAGTAAATCTAGCGTTTGACCATTATCTCACTTGATGATCAGTGACAATGAGGCGAAAGTACCCTTACATTTGAACTTCGAATAATAATTATCTCAAGATGAAAGGTACCTTGATTAGAGCAATAAATAGATAGTGGTCAAACTCTAGATCTCTGCAGTATAAAAAAATACTTCAAGGATAAGAAAAGTAACTCACACGTTAAAAAAAAACATTTAAATCGTTGTTTTAACGTTTAATCAGTCATTAAAAAATTAATAATGATATAATATCCAAGAAACCTATTGTTCTTTTTTTTGTTCATAGGTACTTCAATTGAATATATACTGTTTCTAAAATTATCTCAGTTATTCCTATGGCTGAGATGATGATGATGATGATGATGGTCTTCGTTAAAGCAATCATCTGCGGGAGCGGAAAAGCTATAGGAAAATTTAGTACCTCAAAAATATACTTACGTAGTAACAAAACATAAGTTATCACTGCCGTTAAAGATAGAACGTAAGACGGCTACTTTTGTCTATTTAATGCGTGACCAAAATGCCGGCCTATATCATGCACAAAGAAGAGGCATTTGGATTCAACGTGATAATGCCAGCATTCTGGAAAGTTGGCCCCACTGGTAGCGGATACTTAGATTAAAATAAGGTACGTTTATATAGTATATATTGTAGTTCATATTAAGTATACTTTTAGTGAAGTTGTATTACTGTTCATCATTTTATTTTGACATAAACGTTGTATTTTTCGAAATGCTCCAACTACTAGGTACATCTATGTTTTTGTACAAAATCAAGGAAAATTGATTAAAAAAATACTTTTACAAAATACGAACCTTTGAAAAGCACACATTTAGAAAAAAAACAGCTGCTCCAATTTTTTGTTCTTCTTTTTATACTTTATAGCGTTTGTGCTTGACTCCCGTGTGGTCAATGGCAATTTGATCGAAGGTAAAATCACGCCAAACCTAAACAGCCGTATTACAAAATTAAGGAACTAATTTGTTTTTAGGTAATTACCTATAAAATAATTTTAATAAGTCCCCGTTTTTTAATAAGGCAGAGAATGTTTAATGTGTAATGTGTTATGTGTGTCGTTGCCTCTCAAGGACTGTAATTTAAATATAACATTTAAATATACAAATATTACAGTCGCGGCAGAAACCAGTTAAATCTAGTTCAAATATTGTCAAAAACCAATCGGCTCTGTTATCGGTCAGTTCAATTTCGACGTGGTCCTTATCAGTCACTATCGTAGCCTCTTTGATACCAAATTCCCATGATATCACATTAATTCCTACATTCCTATAAATTTCACAAACAAATATTTACCATAAGATTTGTATATTCTTATGATCATCATGATACAAATCTTATTTACGACCGTACACCTTATTAGGATTCTTGCAACGGTCCGAATCAATACTGTCGATGATTTTAGCATAATTATTTGTGATTTTATAGCTTATTTTATGACGATACTAAAATTATGTTGTCTATTTGATTAATTTGGTTAATTAATTGGATGGGCTCCATAAATTGTTTTTATTGGGATCTGTGGTTGCAGGAATTCAGTGGTTAAGTTATTGCCTTTGCGTATTGTATTAGTTATGTCTATTTTGCAATATTCTAAAAAAAACAAATTTTCCGACAAAATACTAGTGAGATATTTGTTATAAATTGCTTTTTTTCTTTTGTAACGAAATTAAAAACTTATAAATTATTAGACTAGATTGGTCGGTTGGCGCAGTTGATAGCACTCTGCCTTCTGAGCCGCTGGTCCCGGGTTCGACTCCCGGACAGGTCAAACATTTGTGTGTATGAACATGTCTGTTTAACCTGTGTCTGGGTGTGTATATGTATATAAGTATATATACTTATAAGTATGTGTATAAGTATATATCAGTCATTAGGTTACCATAGTACAGGCTCTGCCTAGTTTGGGACCTGAAGACCTTGTGTAAATGTTGTCCCATATTATTATTATTAACTAGCTGCGCCCCGCGGTTTCACCCGCGTGCACTACGTTTTTCCCGCTGACTCAGTTATCCCACGGGAACCATACTTCTTCCAGGACAAAAAGTAGCCTATGTCCTTCTCCAAAGTCCCATGTATCTTTATACCAAATTTTATCTAAATCGGTCAAGCCGTTTTCATGTTATGTCGTGACAACGGAAAACGGGTTTCATTTTTATATATTATTAATTAATATACATTTTTGAAGTGTCGTACAAAATTTCTTAATATCCCCTTATTCGAGATTGTTTTTGCTAAAAATAAGACTTGTACGTTTTGCCATACACCTGCGAAATGTGGTCAGAACTTCCTCCTCCGATATACCCGAGTGACAACCACATGGAAATCTTCAAAAAGAGAGATCGTAGTCTTAATATTGACAACGTATCATAATGCCCCCAATGTTATTTTTATGCCCCCAATGTTATTTTTATGCCCCTAATGTAATTTTTTTTTGTGTACTATTTATGTATAAACTAATTCTAATACAGTACTGCTACAAAAATGTTTCAGAAAACCACATCCGATACCGCTGCAAACACAAAGAAATAGTTTTATTGCTTAATTATTTTTTATATATATTATTTTTAATCACACTCAGACCCCCGCACTAGGATTCCCTGTGTCGCGGGAGGCATGGACACACATAATCACAACACACAAACACCCAAGACCCTGGACAAACACCTATACTCATCGCACAAATGTTTGCCCCTGCCGGGATTCGAACCCAGGGTCCCGGAGACACAGAAGTCAAGTCACTGACACTGACCACTGCGCCACGGTGACTGTCGGTTTTTTTTTATTATTTAAAATATTACTTCAGCGGCAATTTATGGCAAATCTGTTGACATGACAACTGTAATGCCCTCTCGGAAATACGAACTCGGAATTAATGACGAGGTATCGCTTTCTAAGCTAACATTCGTACTTGCTAATAATAACTTCCCCTACCCTTTAAGAATACCGACTAATAGAAACTGGATAGACAGACAGACGATCCATCACTGGGCCCCCTTCAATGTATTATTTATGGGACATCCAGAGCTACCCATTGCTAATCTTTCAATATCTTCAGAATTCTGGGGACATGGATTTGGGGATCAAATCTTGCAACACATTCAAATAGAAGCTTAAATATCATGCAAGAAAGTTCAAATTTGATAAATCGGATGATGTTATTACTGATAATGGAACTGCGGAGGAATTTACAGATGCTAATGCAGATGCAGTTGCACAAGACCTTAATGTCAGTGCAGGAGAGATACGTTTATATGATAGTGAGTTTCAAGAAAATGTTGTTGGTTAAAATATCTGCAGGATTTGTTTGTTTTGGTGAGGAATGAGAGTAATAGCATCGGTGTGGTATAGAATTAATGGTGGCTTCTTAATGAATATTAGTTATGAAAGTCACTTATGAGATACCGGAGTCTTCAAGTCGCGAGTGAATAGGTAGCTCCTAAGTTTGCGTGCTAAACTTTAGACCGCGACGTCACTGAACATCAGGTGAGACAGTGGTACGTATTTTACGTTTTCGTCTCGTTACGAACGAGACAGTGGTAGTAAACGTAAGCATATTACCTTTAAAAAAAGTAAGATATGCATTAAGATATACATGCAGGTGTTTGCTATTTCATACTAATGCTTACAATGTCGTAATCTTTGTTTTATTATGTGTCGCTATGGTTACAATAGCATAATTTATCTTTGTGTAATAAAACATACATATATCTTAGTTTACTTTAGTAAAGACACGTTATTTGGTTTAAAACTTAAACACATGAGATTTATGCGATAAAGGAGATTACTCAAAGTTGTTTTTAAAGACGATTTTAGTGGACGCCACTAATCCCTCGAACGCCGAAGCTTAGTTCTCGAGTTTCGAAACGAAAAGAAAAAAGTATCTACCTACTTATACTTATTCAGCTAAAGATAAAAACAAAATAGGAATCGAGCTCCGTTCCCGTCTATTTCTATAAATACCACACTTAGGGATGTGTATAAAAAAATATTTTCAAGATTGAGACAGAAAGAGGGCCCAGAATAGCTCCCACTGGGACTCTTTACGTTGTAACCCGAGGTGGTTTGTTCGTCGGGTCTTGTGATTTCGTTTATAGACGGGCGTTTCATGCAACCTAAGAGTTATTAATTGACTATTTGAGAAGGATCTTGTAGGTTCTATAATGATAGCAATATAGTAAAACAAATGTAAATTATTTGACGTACGCATTGCGCTCAAAATACTGATGAAAGCTTCCGGAAGAAGTTAAAAATATTGATCGTGATATCGACAACGCTTAAAAGATTTCACTTTAATTCCGTTTTATTAAAGAGTAAATAATAAAGGACTATAAAGTGATAATGAGGTCGAGTCATAACAAACATAAATAGTTCTATTTTTTCTTTTTATTTAATTAAGCAAGTAATTATGTAAACCCGACTCAGATTCCCGATCCTAAGTAAACATTTTAACTTTAGTGTGTTTTTATTATTTTAACGATGACAAAAATGTAATAAGAATATAACCTATTTATTCAATACTGCAAATATAACAGAAACATTAAAAAAGCCGTACCAACTAATAAGCAATTATAGGAAAGAATTTTAACTGTTCTATTCATCATGGCGTTGTTTTTTACTTTCCTTAATTTAAAAATGGCGGACGTCGATGCGCCCGCGCAACTCATTAAGGCTCTCATAACGAGTGTTCGTAAATCAAACGGACACCCATAGGGCATTCTCTTGAATTTCAAATGTAGAATGCGAATCGATTTTAACAAATCGAATACGTCCGGAATGATCGATTTGCGAACAGCTGTACCTGGTCGTTATTGAAATGTCAAGTTATTTTAATTTTTAATTATAATGAATAAATGTCAACGCGATATTTCGTGCGATTTCAGAAGCAATTGAGATAGTTATAAAGATACCAATTCACATGAATGTTTGCTATTTATAAAATTAATAACCAATATCCAATCAATAACTACATCAGCCATAATCGAGCAAAAATAGAGTCTCATCGAGTCTGAAATCAGGTCACTAGTTTATACGGTCTAGTTATACGCCATCTACACTTTAGACAAAACCGCTGCTTGGGAGACTTGACTATCGTGCCATTTTTATCTTAGTTCTACCGTACTTCAATTCATATGCTAAGCGATCAGTCTTGGTTCTTACCGTACGTCAGTTAAAGTCTTTCTACCCTTTGTTTTTTTGTAAAATCCAATATTGAGTTAGACACTGACTAACATACTCCCTAGACAACCTCCCTAGGTCAACGAGTTGACCAGATTTTTCATTAAGTACTTTTAATTTTCAATAAACTTTAAACGCGGCCGAGAGCGCGTGTTCTCTATGAAAAAGTGACTCAGAAGATCACGAAACCGGTCGGGACACCCCCTCGACTAATATACGTAAGTGAAGCCGTAGTTAAATCTAAAGAGTAATTCAACTTATTTTGTATCCTGTTTTGATTAATTTAAGTATGAATTCAGAAATGTTTAGTTAGGTTCACAAGGGCCTTTTTGAGCCTAAATTGGGAACCAGAAACATCTAACTGTGTATTTGAATTGTCTTTTACGAAATAAATCAAATTTCGTTTCGGTCTTTGTAATACTCCTTTGTGTTGAAGTCCCGTCGATAAATAGTTATCCTTGTATGACATTTCCATAACAACGATCGTCAACTATTTCAGTATTGAAATGTCTTAGTTCATAGCCAGCATTCGGCATGTCTCGATTTAGTTCTGTAATTGCGAAACTGTGATCCCTGGCACTGCGCTTGCGATGACATCGGATTTGTCTATTATTTGGCATCGCTCGCTCGCATTCTAGGCCACGATGACCAAGATCACTCTTTTGTCTTACCTATGTGTAAACAACGAACAAAACTATACTTTAAATGTTAAATTTTACGGCTCAAATCTAAGTTCTTTCTTGGTGACATTTATAGTATGTTTTCAAAATTTCATATAAGAACAACCCTTTCTCACAAAGCAATAACATCACAATTAGACCATATTTTTTCCTATTCTAAGGGCCTTACTCTTAAATAAAAAATATTGGCTATTATTAATTACTGACCAGTATATATCGGTAGATAGGTTTGTAGCCAGCCTAAGGTTTTCAGGCCATTCAAGGTCCTCCAATATGGTTTATTGACTGTCACTTAACAACCAGGTAGACCATCATCCTTGAAAATCTGGAGCTATAATAACCAATACATTTTTTTATACTGAATAGGTCTAGTGTTTGGCCACTATCTCAGTTGATGGTCAATGAAGATGTGATCATGCTAGAACTAGAATGCTTACTGGCTCTCGAGGACTGCTGCCTGAACACACTATATATGTTTGGTGACAGTTTTTTAAACTTGAGGTTGCTAGCTAGCCAGGTGGGTACTCAACAGTATCCAACCACCATGTTTGGAAATTGATAACAGTATTGCCTTCACCAGAAGCTCAAGCCGTTGGTGGGGATCGAACCAGCGTCCGTCAGTTTCACAGACGACGCGACGCTCGCAACGCTGACCTATCATCGCTTCTAAAAAACAAAAAACTTTCATATATTTGTAAGAAGTTGTGAGAAATGGGAAAACGTTGGAGTAGTCGGTGTTAGGTTAATATTCTGAGAGGGTTATGAATTAAGTGCTGCGATGGGTCTAGTTTTATAAATCGACATATTATTATGCACGGCACGGGGTACCCATGGGTTAGAGAGGCCTATGTTCAGCAGTGGACGTTTTGTTGCTGACATGATGATGATACACACTTGACTGTCTTCACAAACCCATATAATAATATATAGCCAATTCATCAGTTATAAAAAAAAAATTTCAGGGATGAAGCTACCACAGCTTCTTGCGCTTTTTGCCCACGCCAAGAGAAAAACGACCAGAAACAAGTACTCGAAGACAAAGATCTTGAAGTTATTGGAGCACCCATCATTAAATATGGTGACTCCACTGTCATACCTACTATACCTCATAGACAGCCCGGCTGGGCGATTCATTACATTATTTATATAGATTTTTTTTTATAGATCAATTTGAAATGTTCTCGATGTTAAAATAATAAACATTTTAAGCCTCGTCGCAACCACTGCTATGTTTGTCATGCTTCTTTTGTTTATTTGATGTTAATGATCTCGTTAAAAGCTGTCAACAAAACGAACCGTCGATAGCTATCAACGGTTTTCCCTTAACTCTGATTGGCGTGTTGATTCGTTGATGGTCACACTGGCTGACCAGTATCCAAAATTATCCAATAGAACTAACAGTTCCAAATTCAAACCCGCATGGAATAACGCAAGTCCGTTTAAGAAAACAATTGACAGCGCTCGGGCTGGTTCGTTCACCCGTTCGTGAATCATGGAGATATTTGATCAGTGTCACAGTGATGAAAGTTTGGACAAATAAATTTTGCTGTCACGCACACCGATACAGATTGATGTATAGAAAATGAGTGGGCGAGGTGTGTCAACTCCTCAAATCAATGAGAATAATTACTATTGATACTGTCTGCAGTCACATAGATCTGTGATAGTAATATTTTAGATGTAAGACTGTTTGTTTGTCATACGCTCATAAAAACAGGCCAAACGGTAATTTAAAACGGGAAAATTACATTAGAACATATTATGTAACGAACCTATTCTCACTTTAACTAAATAATTAATATTGCATAGGTACTTTGCATTATTAAATGATATAAAATTGATACTTCATTGACCATTAGTAACCAATAACTAAATCACCTAGTACACGGTCCCTCTTAGCCTCTTATATTTTGGGGTTACCCATATAATGCACTCTAATGTAAGCCCAACGAAATAAATAAAAATCGTATTATATCTTAATATGTATTTTTACTATTTTGCTAGTGCAAAAGTGCTTAATTCATTCACGTAACATGCAAACTTGATACTAATTGCTAAAGATATAATACTGACACAGAATAGATTGTACATTTAGTTTATTTCTATAATAACAATCGAGGTTTGAGTTTAATCTGCATAGCTAACATAGCCACATAACTTGGATGTTCCTCGAGGAAGCTGTTCTACTGTAGTGTGACAGTTTCGTTCTGCAAGCCCGTTTGGCTCTCGGCCTAATCGTCGTCGCCGGGCCCCAATATATCTGGTTTGTCATCGGCGCTCATTCCTCGGGCCGCGCGCTGCCGGGTGGCGGGACCTGACAAATTGACGAGTGGGCTTCATTCAGCTGTCCACGAATCTACGGCCCAGAATTTGTTCCACGTGCACGTGATGGTTTGCTTACGCAGGTAGCTGGTTAAAAGTATGGTTTGAAAAGTCAGTTAATCGTTCGGAATACATAATTTACCTTGACACTTCAACCAATTTGCATTTTCTGTGGTCACGAAAAGAGATAGGCGTAGAGTAGACTGGAATTACACAATCTGATTCCACCATCCCCTTTCTATCATCGGTCGACTCGACGTACGGCAATTCGCCATCGCTATATGGTAAATATACCACCTATACGCACGAAGCGTTATGCTTCCACTTTCTTAATGCGTACTGCCAAGGAATGGAACTCGTTGCCCGAGTCTGTGTTTCCCGATATGTACAATCCTGGAGTCTTCAAGTCACGAGTGAATAGGTACCTCCTAGGTTTGCGTGCTAAATCCTAGACCACGTCATCACTTAACATCAGGTGAGACAGTTGTCAAACGCAAACTTATAATATGTAAAAAAAAAAAAAAAAACTGGTAGTGATTCTCTTGTTCAACTAAAATAAATTAAAATGCTGTAAAATATGATATATAAGATAAGTACTTATATATGGTTACGATAAAGCCCAAATCAGTATGACCCTTATCCATAACAGCACTAAACTTAGATGTATTTATTAAAATTGCAGGTAATTTTACGTAAAATAAGTCGCCACTTAAACTACCCGCAATTGGGCAGGAATTGAATAGAATTCGTTTAATATTATGGATAGCACTAAATGGATATATACAAATTTGAATTTTAGCGTAAATATAATACGTGCTATTTATTTTTAATAATTTTGGTGAATTTTAGTTAGATCGAGTGATTTACAAAACTAGAGCCCCTAGTCGTTTTTACGTCACTGCGTTTTTCAAGCTAAGAATCAAGTTTTATTTTGGAGTTAGTCAATATCAATCTTAAAATATCGGTAAAAATATGTTATTCTTCTTTCCCTATAAATATCAGACTAGTAAGTACCAGGAGACAATAAGCGCGTCTTCGGCACTAACGAGTGTAACCGGACTCTGTAACCGATAGCTTCATTACACACCGCCTCGTCGCGCTGCACGCCGGTGATGCTGCAGAAATGTTACTGATAAAATTAAATTTATATTTTTTACATAAAGCAGCATGTTTTGTAAATCTACACAGTAATAAGTCATTTATGAGATACTAACTTACAATAGCTTACTATAGCAAAAAGTGTCGTGACAACTTTTCGTAAGAATTTTTTCCGTTTAGCCCCCTTTCACAACGCGCGATAAGGAACTTCGTTCCAAAAATAGACGGGATATAAATAGACTATGTGTTTATCCAGAGCTTAAACTATCTCTAAATCAAATTTCATTGAAATTGGTGTAGCCGTTTGAGCGTGAAGAGGTAACAAACTTTCGCATTTATAATATCAGTAGGATAGCTCTATGTATGTAGAAAGTCTTACATTTGACAACTTCGTCAGACTTGTAGGTATTTCACATGAAAAAATTTGATACCAATTTAGACCATATCACCAATGGCGTCTGACTAAAACAATGTCTGACGATGACGATAAAAGAATTGCTACCAGAACACACTGGCTGTTTGGAAGGTTTCAAATTTGAGGTAGGTAAACCACCGGGTACTTAAAAGTCCATCCCGTTCTACACAAAATTGTTTTTCCAACTGTTCATCAAAGTTCCAGCTTGAGGTAAGATTTAATTTAATGTTAAGTTATTAATTAAGTTTGATCTGTGGCCTACCTTTACAACGAATCAATTCTTTAATGTTTTGCCTGTATGGACGTCAGATAAGAAAAATTAGAAATGTAAAGAGATGGTAATAATATGGACAATATTATAATCTTAGTCCAAATCTTTTCATAACGGGACCAAGTGTAAAGAGCAAAAGATAAAAAGATATTTGGATACAAGTTCGAAAGAAAGTCACACAAAACCGCGATAACAGACCCGTCAATGGTAATGAATGCTTTTTAATTGAAACAAGTTGTAGAATGTCGCCTGATATTTTTTGGATGGTATTGGTGGTGAAAAGTGTGAGAACTTGCTTTTGGTTCCGTAGTTTGGATTATTTTTATACCCCATTTTGTTTCAAAATGCCGACAACAGCTAAGTATATCCTTACAGGGAGACGACTGCTGTCCATTAAGTGAACCTCACTTTTAGTTCAAGCTTTAGTAGTTATGTGCGAATTTAAGTTTGTGAAGCGATGATAGCTCAAAGGTTGGCGCGTCGACTGTCAAACTGACGGACGCTGGTTCAATCCCCACGACGGGTTGAGCTTCCGGTGAAGAACACTGTTATCAAAATTCTTAGCATGGTGGTAGAGTAAGTACGTTACCACCATGCTGGGAATTTTCAAGTACCCGCCTGGCTAGCTACCACTCTCAAATTTGAAAAACTGTCACTAAGCACGTAGCACATAGTGTGTTCAGGCAGCATTTCTTGAGGGCCAGTAAGGATTCTTAGTCGTTAGAACATCTTTGACCACATCGTCACTGACCATCAAGTGAGATAGTGGTTAAACGATAAATCTATACATCATTAAAAAATAAATTATAGAAATATTTACTCAAAAACCTTAAATGTTTTCTGGAACTGTATTATTACGGAACTGGGAGCAGCAACTGACTATGGAAAGAGCCGCATGATGCTCGCGAGCCGCAGGTTGCAGACCCCTGGCCATGTGGGATGTTAATTCTATGACAGTTGTCCCGATCACAATAGTTTCGACGAACGGTCAAATCGCCGTTGGTCGAAACGACTTCGCTATTAAGCGAAGAGCCTCGACCAACATCATAAGAGGCTATACAGTTGAATCAATGGTCAGATACAGAAGACGATACTCCTTGAGGTGGCACGTATTGTCCGGAGGTTCCTCACTTTGCAGCCCTAACCACCGGGAGCTAGAACCCTGCTCCACTGCCGGTAGCACTCTAGAAAAAAATATGTTTCCCAAGGGATAAGTGACGTAGCGGAAAAATTAGAATTAGAATTCGCTGGGTGCAGCTAGTTATTAACTCTTTAATATTATAACTAAGATGTCAAGTTTAGTCCAATATTTCATTTATAGGTCAGCCTCGTGAGCATACAAATATAAAATGTATTTAATTTAATTATACTTCTAAAAGGAATATAATAATCCACTAACTTTGTGGTTTAAACCCATACGACTCCAAATTGCTCTGTCAGTTTGCTAGTTGATCTACGCTTCAATTTACTATACTTGTAGTTAGCATTTATTTATTTTACCTTTTATGGAGACAACTATTAAAAAGCTATGAATCGAAAATATAAAAAACTATTAAGGAAATGACTGCGCTGTATTGCACTAATTAAGCAATTAAAATTTCAGTTCGTTCCAATATCTTCCACGGAACCCTCTCTCATAATTAGCAGCGACAATAATTAAACGCGCGATATTATGCCGCAGCGACAAAAAGCTATCAGATATTCCAATTTCGCTCGTCGTATTTTCAAAATCAGCGCGCGGTCATCTTCCAAGCTTGAATTCTTACGCATGATCATCGAATAATACCCTACACGAAACCCATTATAATTACAAAACCCAGCTCTGTAACAAGACACCTAAGTTTCAATTTCCCTTGTTCGGTTAATGATACTTGTAACAAAAGCGTTGCTTGAAAATTTAGTCGCAAGCGCAGGTCAGCTCCGCAAGGGTGAATTATTCTCAAGATAGTTTCAAAGATATCGCGTTGTGTTTCGAGCAAAACTAATTGAAATTGAAACAAATTGAGCCTTAGAATGTGTTTGGTTCTTGTTTATAGGTTTTAAGCGTTTGTATTCGTGTTTTTGTAAGGTAAGGTGGTGTAATTGTGTATTTTTATAGAGCTTTTTGTGTACCCATATAGATAGGACGCACGAAACACATTAACGACACAACTCATAATTGCCACAGACAAGCTTTTTCTTAACGTAGATATTGGTGTCCAGTTTTGGATGATAAAAGTGCTCATGCCGGAAAAGGTATAGTTTCCGGGGGAAATTAAGGTAGTGGGAAAGCCGTATTCCACGCGGGACGTAGCTAGTAACATACATTTTTGTTCAGCTCCATAAAGGGAATGTTCTCAATCATATCGTTCATTAAATTCATTTAACTGTCGAATTTCATAAAATATAGTTATAATGCAAACCTTCGTGTATTTCCTGTTAATTTGTTGTCGTAAGCAGATAAAGATTGTAGCTTTAGATAAAACTGAGCTAGATCCAAAGTAGAAAGTCGACTTTTGATTGCCGCAACCGTGTAGCGATGTTGCCAATTAGTGCAACTGAAGTTTCACTTAGGTATATAAAACACCAATTTGATTAGAAGTTGTAAAAAGTTAAAAGGAGGTCGACTGTAAATTAAAATATTAATTTTTTTTGTAGATATTTTAAATAATGAATAATGATCGATTGGTTGAATTCGTACCATTTTTTGATAGCCTGTCATAAAAAATAGTTTAATTACGGCTTCATGTGCCATGTAGTGATAAAATAGTCGCAAAGTATTCATAAATTTACCACAGAGTAAATAGTATTTGCTTAATATAGTTTATTATCTGTAATTAACACACGTGCTTTGTGTAGCGCACGTGTTTTTTGACTCGATTATACAACTCCCAGACAAAAAGCGTCGAAACTAACCTCAACCTACTTGTTGTCAAGTGTACGAAAATCTGAAATTCGAATACTGGCCGGCAAGAATTTGAAATTTAATAAATGGAACCCGACCGGACGCCACTTATACTTTTTAATTTTATATCTCGAGAAGGAATTGACCTTCGATGCGATGTCCGAATGAATACATCCAAACTTTTTCGTCGATTCGAAATGTTGCGTTTTTTCCTTGCCTAACCGAACATGTTTGAAATAAAAAAATACTAGCATAATTTTGGTCATAACGGCGTATTCCAATTTAGAAACACAAATTGAAAGTCAAGTTTTGAAAACAAAAAACACACTTTAAGGAAACTTTATTCAAGTTACCGAGTGCTAAGTGAACACACGTGCGTCGGTCCCGGGTTCGTTTCCCGGTTAAATTTAGAACATCCGCGGTGCGAGGGGAGAGAAGAGGGGGAATTAGTAACGAAGCACCTTTTTATAGAAGCTGCGTCGGAGTCGCCTCGCCGCTATCTCGTAAACATACTTGAGTATAACTAAATGACGTATCGCTAACGAGGAATTTACTTTCAATTTGAATTTAGAACGTGGTGTGATATTCTGTTTGCATCTGCCCTCACCTTCGGAGCAAAGCCAAAAATGTTCTTTTTTTCAGGATCCGCGAAAATTAAGTTCATGGGAACCGCCAATCAGGTGCGCGCGCGTAGAATAAAAATAGAGTGTTTTTACATGATTCTACAGTAAAACCTGCGCGAGACGTAGCGACGTAGCCAGCTGCATCGCCGCCTCTTGAATACAAAATACATTATAAGTGCACATTATTTGCATTTTGAATTACGCGCTCGGGGCTTGGCGCCGCAGCCAGCGGAAATTCTGGGCCTAACTGGTAAACTTAATGATATGTTGGAAAAGGCTCATAGCTTCAAGTCACCCAATATCTGTAGATATGATAATTTATATAAACTTTTGATTTGGATAACATTGATATAACATAAATTGGTTTTGACATCTCCTCCCGAAGTCAAGAATAAGAGCTGGAATCACATGAACGGTCATAGGTATGTAGTAAGTGTCCGCCGCAATCAGAATGATAAAATTGTACACTAGGCTTGAGTTTCCGATGATGTTATTATGAGTTCAATAGAATGGTGGTGGAAAAATGTGAAAACCAACCCTGCGGACACTACCCGCAAAAAAATTCTAAGCTGTTTCCGATTACCAGTCAACTTTTCACATATAGTGTGATTCCGCCATCAAACACATTTTTTACTGACTATCATACGCGGGACTTGTAAGCGTCTTAAATACATATCTATATTCCTTACTCTCTGGATCTTTTTGAGAAGCTGCCGTACGGTATAAGGATCTTGATTTTACTCGAACTAAGTATATAAATATATATACTTAGTGGACAGACGACCTGACTAAGATCGCAGGCAAGGGCTGGATGCGGGCCGCTTCCAACCGGTCCTTGTGGAAATCAATGGGGGAGGCCTTTGTCCAGCAGTGGACGTCCTATGGCTGAGATGATGATGATGATGATGAAGTATATAAAAGTTGGAAGCCGAAATTTCAGCTTCTTTAAAAACATTTGCGATTAAAGGTAAACACATTGTGAAACATTTTGAAGACACACAAATCATCCATTATAGTGTAGAACTTTCCAAACCTTCACAAAATATACTCGTTTTTGGGCTTCAGTCAGTGCAAATTATTTCTTAAAATGGTACCTAAAATCTAAATCTGCTAATACCTACGATTAACCTTAGGTTTCTATTTTAAATAAGTTAAAAAAACTGAGAATTGCGTAGAACACTTTGAACTGTTCCATAACAATCCTTTCAGAATTCTCCATCAGATTACTGTTTAATTGAAATCCATGAATGACAAGACACTAAATATTTATGCAATGAGTGTGGTTTACCATAAACGGGGTCATAACACCTTCGACATTCTAATCCGTTGAATTGCATATAAACGCATACTAATGGAGGATTGTGCACTATAAACCTTATGTTATGCAATTGACAATACTATCTATTATTATAAAACTTTACTGTTAGATGTAAATTTGAGTGACACCAGCGATCCCAGACTGATTCAGGTTAAGTACAAATACGTACTAAAGGTACATATTTGTCTACTACAAATGTACATCGATCTGTGCGATCGATGCATTTGAAATGTGGTGTTGGACGCGGATGTTGCGAATTCCATGGACCGCACTCCAAAGTAACACGTCTATCCTCAAGGAGCTCGGAATTACCACAAGGCTGGCGACTGACGTTTTCCAAAGTATACTGAAATACTTCGGATACGTCGCTCAAAAAAATCCTGTCTAGAAAAGCTGATGGTTGTTGGGCAGGTTCTGCCGATAGCCAAAACTATCAAGACTGCCGAAGGCAGAAGCACCTGGAAGAGTATAGTACATTCAGTGACCACCGCTTCAAACTAGATACGACCTTCAGAAATGAAGATTCCGAGTAAGAAGAAGATGCACTAACCATTATAAGACAATATATTTAGCTCAGTTCACTTCATTGCTGGTGTCAAATTATAATAATTCTGTGTATTAAATACTCTATGAAGGAGTAAGTAACTTTAATTTCAAACAATTAATTTGTCAATTTATTTTTATTATGTACCATCAGAAGCTAAATTGTTTATTAATACTAGTAGGAACAAATAAAATTGCAAATATCTTGCAAATTGCAAATCTTTCGATTAGTTGGATTCATTTATTTGATTGGCTGTTCCTGACTTCTTAAAAGAGACTATCTTCGTTATTTCCAATATAAGAGCTTAGCGAAATGCTACTTTTACATAATTGCATATTCAAATTTACATCTTATGCTCATGTTTTTCACAAAAACAACAGCTTTTTAGTTTCAAACGGTACATGGTGCTAATAGCTCATAAGAAGACTAAAATTTTGTAAATTTACACAATTGTATAGATTTTATTAGTTAGCTGTAGTTAATGTTTACCCGTTGCTCGCGTCCTCTCGCACCAAACCCGAATCTAAATTAGTACCAGCGATTTATTAGCAGGTCCGTCACAATGACAGCGAGTTTAAAAAAATCGCCGCGTACTGATCCTATCTGTGATTGACAACCTTATTGGCTGGGCGTGCCTGCCCACCGGTGGTCTATGGGTTAACTAAACGATTGTTACAGCTTTTGTACACTATTTATCGATATTACAACGATTATTGCAGTGATTTAAATACACTTTATCGATGTTTCAATGAATATTATAGTGCTTAATACTCTTTAAGATCGTGATGAGCTATCTGCCTTCTGTTTTATTCGTTATTTTTCTGATTGTATTCATGTATCATTAGTATGTTCGTAGGTTGTACATTTATTGTCGTATGGAAATCTTATAACATATATTAGAATCGACATATAGAATACATTGATCGCTAGCCAACAATTTCAAGAATTAAAATGTATTTTTTATCTGTGTGTTCATCCTTTGCAATTGTTGTCCATCTATGCACTCGATGAACTCTAAACTTCATTGTCTATGAATGTTATTGTAAATAGTCCATGGGAACTTCCCAAAGCAAATTCAATGTATTTATCCATAATGTATTTGGTATAAGTGCTGCGCGTACGCATACATACCGCAGCGAATGCCGCGCACGATTCGATCGAAATCTTGCGCGGAACCCTCGCGCGTCGCATGTCAATGCAAGTACCATAGACAAGGGGGATCAACGCGTTCTAAACTTAAAATTCATGCGTCTTTTCGACCAGGATGTCTTCGCTATGCTTAGCTTCCAAATTCAAATGGTATTACAATTTAAATACAGTTTTTGATAATAACATAACATAGGTGTATCATAACATGAATTTAAAATATAAAATAAAATAATATTACGGCGTCATAATATCCAATACTTCATAGTAAATAAGTAAAAAGGGTAAATAATATAAATAGCTCTAGTCCATTCATAATGGTGTTATCTTATCTATATAGAAGCTATCTATTAAGGATTCCGAATTAAATAACAAAAAAAGTTGTAGCATAATCTAAATGTATAATATTATCTACCTATTTATCTATTAGGTATATCACTCTCCATTATGAGTTATCTACATAAATATTTAGCATCTGAATACATTCAATATATAAGATATATATTATAGACTCTGAATAAATAAGAAAAAAAATTGTAACATAATCTTAATGTATTTATTATCTAAGTATTTATCTATTAGGTATATAACTATCCAGTACGAGTTATCTATAGAAATATTTAGCATCTGAATACATAAAATAACAAATTACTATAATCATTAGCGAAAAGAGGTTAATGAAAAATTGAACGCCGAGGTCCGCCCATCCGCAAAAAGTTAAAACAAAATTATAGTGGTTTAGCAATAAAGCGATTCATAGATATAAATGATCATTTTTTGCTTGCCGATGATAAAATGACGATTCTCGTTCTAACTAATCGCCTCGTGGCTTATTTGGGGGACATGCGACAAACAATGGCCATTAAACGAGTTTAAATCGCGGCTGTGTTGTACGAGACAAGCATATAATTAAAGAACCAACTTACTGTTACCCTTATTCAAACATCTACGTCATCTTCAACGCCTTTATTGCTAATAGTATAAGATTTACGATCGTTAAATTTCGAATTTATGATGTGTAAAGTGATGTTTGTTAATAGAATGTTATCGGATTGTATTGAGACTTGGACTTGGTTTGATGAAGAGGCTCCTAGTAAAGTATGGCCATGTTGTGTGTGCGAATTGTCACTTTATTGTGTATTCGATTCGTGATTTATTGATGGACCGTGCCGTATTTGCATAATTTCATAAAGTGTTTAACTATGTTGGTCGACCATTCAACACCAACATATTTTTTAACTGCCATACTATTGATGAGAATTTCATAACAATTACTATCGTGATGCCACTATATGATTGATAAGACCTTTCTTACGGTAGTACATTGTGTGTACATGAAAAAGTTATATGTGAGCACATTGTTTTAGATCACACTAATATTATAAAAGCGAATGTGTGTACCTATGCGTTTATGTTTGAACGCCTGAACGGCTTGATAGATTTGAATGAAATTCGGGATATAACATATAGGCTGCTTTTTATACCAAAAACATGTATGTTCAAATATTTGAAGGAAAAAATTCGGCTGCTAGTGGGACTTGAACCCACGGCTACAGAATACCGTCCTGTCGCTTTGTCCAACTAAGCTATAGCAGCCCATACCACTAGGGCCGAATTACTTATATATTACACATACATTACATTACTATTACAATAATTTATTGGATTGATAGACCAACATTACAGTTGATATCGTATCAAACGAAGGCACCCTACACTTATTTTATGAGATTTTATTGTGTATCGCATTAACGCTATGCTAGGCAGAACTTCAGTTCAAATATTCGAAGGAAAAAAAAACACACAGGATGGTATTCTGTAGTCGTGGGTTCAAGTCCCACTAGCAGCCGAATTTTTTCCTTCAAATATTTGAACTGAAGTTCTGCCTAGCATAGCGTTAATGCGATACACAATAAAATCTCATAAAACATGTATGGTTCCTGAGATTCTAAAAGAACTTAATAATATTAAAAATGTGAGGCGCTAAACCAATTCTTATGAATTTTGGTACAGAGATATATGGTGCCTTGGAGAAGAACTAAGGCTAATTTTATTCTGGTGTAGTCCGAGCGTGTGAAACCGCAGGGCACAGCTAGTCCATCATAAACTTGTCTTGTTTTCCTCGTGAACGCATTATTTTTTTAGAAATTTATTTCGTTACATTTAAATATAAAAACTTGACGCTTACAAAATCCCGGCACCTAATTTCTCGCATGATAGATCCACGCCAAATAAATTTCTATCTAATTAACAGTTCTGGTGCATACCACACCGGTTCAAAGCGGTACGTATGCCAGGAGTGTGTAGTCATCTGTCACCCGTCACTGGTACACCTCCAGACTTGGATAATTATAGACTGGCTAATTAATTGGGATGAGGACGACTGGAGACTTTTCGAGGACTTCTTTTTATCTTCAAGGCAAACGCACGGCTTTGCATTCACCCGGTCTTATGTTTGTTTTCAAAGTTTTGTACTAAAACGGTTTGTAACTTCTGTCCGAATAGACATAATTGTCAAAAAAAAAGGCTGCGTGCCTATAGGGAAACAGATGAAAAATAAAAAGTTATCAAGCGAAATTAAACATTAGTGTTTGTATATTGCTGGTATTATGTGACATACCTAATGAGTACGTGTAGTACACCGAGATTTTTTTTTTAAATTTTGTTCAGATCAAAGAGTTTTTACTACAATTTTATATACTATGAGTATATCGAAATATTTTCTGACACTGGTACAACGATCATTAAAAAGTTATGTGAAGTGTAAGCAAACGATCTTCAAATTTCAGTTTAAAATATTACTCCACGCCTGCAATAAAGTATTACGTGGAGCTCGTCTACAGCCAATTTGTGCGGTGCAAACTGAGTGCAGAGTATAAAGTAGGCCTTAAATAAATATGAGAAACAGCGATCGTTAGGAAGAGGACAAGCGCCGGTGAAGTCATCTCTAAATCAGTCCATAGGAACGTCGGTGAATCAAAGTTAAAGGGGCGTCGTTTTGCTTAATTAAAAGTGATTAAACACAACAACAACGAGTGCGTTGAACTCTCATACTTCAATATGCAATTTGCGTGAAATGCTCTAAATCCTAGCAGATAAATAGATACGTCATCATTAGACGGCGGTCGATGATAAACTGCCCTTTGAGCGGTGACAACTTGCGTGCGAACGGGATAGGGGCATAAAAATGAAGAAAGTGTAAGCGAGACCACGTGAGGTATAAAAACTGAGGCCGTTGATTTTATAATTTATTTGTTACACATTTGTCGTTCCGTGAAGATCGGGTGAGATACATGAGCTTTTTGTTGCGAGAGGGAAATGCGCATCAGATGTGATTTGAGCTGTAATTTATAGTGTTCGTAGCGGATGTCACTACATGTGACGCCTTAAACAAGTGCTCGTTTAGACACAAAGAGATTGTGTTGAGACAAGAGCTAGCAGATTTGAAATACGAACGTCTTACGTTAAAGTGACGGTCAGCAAACAGGTTTGAATTACGAATGGCGTTTTGAGTGCACAAATTGCAATCTGTACATTTCTATCTTATTCATTGGAAAGGCACATAATATATATATGCGATATGGCAGTCAGTATCAAGTTAACGATATTGTGGCATTTTCCATTTTGAATCTTAGTGCATCTATCAAGATTTTTGAAATAAGAATGCAACAATTTGGCCATCTTAACGGCCTGTTCGGAAATCAATCATGCACGTATTAACCGAGTTTTGGAACGCGCCAACTCGCTGTCCGACCGGACGGGGCGGCCGTATTTCAAATCCGCGTGAGATATAGAGAGCGGTTTATCAATGCATCGTCGCGCTGATTTCGATGATATAATATTGTAATTATTGCCGTTGTTAATGTTGTTTCACGGTACATTCCTTATGTCTTCGAGTTCATTTGCGTTCAGGATGTGCGTCATTAATTATATTGTCGTGATAGTAATGTTGTATCAGTGCCACTAAGGGTATGATATAAAATAGTAGATATATTTTAAATCATGTTTACAGTTTGTGCAACATTTATTCACATCATTGTAATAGTAAAAAATTGTAATAGTAAATTACAATTTCATACTACAACGTTGCTCAAGCGTCGGTTTCAGATAGGAACATGTTTTAGTAGAAACAAGCTTCATTGCATTATTCACAAACACATAATAAGTTTAGAGAGATAGTAAAAGCATGTTAAGTATTAGGACTGAAATTGACAGAGCATATAAGGACTCAGACATGGTTGAGACTGCACCCATGTCAAACATTCGTATAGCATAATTATATTTGAGAACAAAATTTGTAGCCCTGTCTGCGTTTGGCATATTTGCTTGTTTCACTGGACTTAAACGCAGTTATTCGTTGAGTAGTAGTAACAGTAGAACTTCTGCTTTCAGATCGAACTTTCAGTCGATCGAAGTTTACATCATTATTATCAAAATAAGTATTACATTTTTCATTCACATACTAGTTGCGCAGCGAGTTTTGACACGTCTACATTTTTCACGGTATTTCTCGTGGAAATCTAATTATCCCACAAGAACTGCTTCGTTATTTGAAAGTATATTACTTATTTTATGTTCTTATCTAAGGTCTAATAAACCATTTTTATAAGATACGTAATAGATATAGGTAATGTACGCAATAGATGACGTTATATAGTTTTGAAATCATTATGTCACTGTTAAAATATCAATGACACATTTTCCTCTGACTAGTGTGTGATTCAAGTGTTTTTTTTTTCATTCTGTTTTTGTTTTCTATCCTGCTATTTTCTCACATTCTTTCTTTGCTATTTTCGCGACTCGACTTTATTTTGGACCCTTCTTTTTCTGGCTTCTTCTTGAACGTAACCTACAAACTAATCAAACCTTGTTCATAACAAAAAAATAAATTTTAGGCATGACGGATCTTATTTCTCTCAATTGACAATGAAAAGTTAATGTTTATGACTTATTGGAGCATCTAGTAGATCTAATAATCCATAAAAGAAGAGTTGAAGTTGAAGATCTAGTAGTATTATCGAACTAGATATATGTAAACTCTAAGGCTTTCACGGCCGGCGTTGCATGTTGTATGTATTGCTTCCGGGCTGTTTGGCCGTGGTCTATGTGAAACAGTGATCGACGAAACGTCTGGAACAAAAGTTTCACATAGACCACGGCCAAACAGCCCGGAAGCAATACATACAACGAACTAGATATAGTTTTTAAAAAACGCCTTATTACATTAAGTCGTTTTAGTGCTGAGTAACATAATAACATTAATAATAAAAAACATTCACTTTGACAATATTATTAGAATTAGAATTTTAAAATCGTAAGGTTATTTCGTCCTCCTCTCACTTTTTTCTCCCCATGTTTACTTGGAGCATTATCCAAGTATCTTGCACGTGGATTTAAATTTACAATCCATGACTCGTATCAAAAGCTATCATACAATTTAAATTATAGTTTTATTGCAAATATTTTACTTGCAGTAGCGCTGAAGTTAGTTAAATTAACCTACTAGCTTGACCACTATTATATATATTTTAACAGCGAAGAGCAACATCCAAATAACATTTCAGAAGTAAAAGTTGAACGTACTAAAGATTCATCCGAGCCGATTCTGACAGTTTACGTTGCGAGCCCCAACTTGGGATAAAATATAGCTCATGTTCAGACGGATACCGTAGTAGGGGGGAAGTTGGAGCGGGGGGAGGGGGAGAGACAGCCGCAAATAGCGACCATCTCCGGAGAGCAAAACAATGCTGGTATGATATTATGACTGGGAATATGAAGAGCCAGATTGTTTGAGAAGTTTTGGGTATTGATTTTAGGATCTTTTTACCTATCTTTTTAACGCATTAACAGCCCTTTGAGTGAAGACAATTTTCAATTTTGACTGAGCAACACTCTAAATATATCTAAATGTGTGTAAAAAAGGTGGTGCTAACTGCAGCTGAATGAAGTAACGAAAGCGGCCAATTTAACAGTCTCGAAAAAAAACATATTGTCTTTGATTAAATACACACTCAGCCGCTGCAGCGCTTCAATAAATGATCCGCACTGAACGGAACAAAAAGCCCTAACAAGACAAAGAAACACGGACGTCTCCGTTCCTATATTTACAAATATATATAATAACGTAGAGACAGACGGACGGACGAGCGACAGCCGCGAGACGGACTATAAATAAATAATGCGCCAACATTTTATTATTATCATAGCGGGGGCACGTGCTGCGACATTCCAGTAGAACTGGCAGTCTATAACGTACTGAAATAACGCTGGCAGCACAGAGAGAATTAAAACAATAACGCTGTAGGTACATCCAGCTAGTAAGCTAGTGATTGGGCAATGACATTTTACAACTTTCTGAGAGTGTCTTAATGCAAGTCATAAAAACCGTCTCGAATTTTTTTTTCCCGTAACGTCTCGTTTGTCTGTAATGCGTGCCAAGGAGTCCAGTGTAGGCCTGTTTGTTATTATTTTTAGTAAAAATATATTCTGTTGATGATACTATATTTATGTAGTTTATTATCATTTGAATAAAAAATTATACGTAATTAAATCCAAAGCACAGGTTGGTCAACAACACATTTCGTAACGCATCATTATGATTACCTAGTACTAATTCCTTAATAGGTTGAAATAAATTTTGATTACCTATTTCTTCTAAATTAGCTTAATCAATAAGTCTGAGCAATTCTCAAAAAGCTGTCAATATTAACATCTAATTAAGTCACAACACGCTTAAAAGCAATTAAATCTAATATCAGGTATTTTACAGTCACTGTTAAAGGTTTACTTGAGCCGTGAGCAAACACATTAATCATAAATGATTATGGCTGTAACGGAACCTCACTATACCTTTATAAGGCCCAATTAGTGCGATAAAGAAACATTCCAGTTTCAAATTCAATTTGACGCTTCCAATTTTGAACTTTGAATTCAAAATTTCAAAAGCTCCAGTTTTACGTTCGCAGAATTAGTTCTATTCGCATTGCCTCGAGCGGTAGTCGCCTCATTGATTATTATTTTAACGCACAATTAAAATTTGATGGCCTCTTGTACGTTCTTCGTACATCTTCGACTCGCTTCGTATGCGTTTCATTTCTTATGTTTCCACTAAGTACTGTAAAATTTGTTGTTTCATTTTAACCTTTATTACTTTTATGATAACGTTTAATATTGATCGTAACAATTTCACTTGAGTCGTTCTTATTCCAAATCTGAACATATGAGTGTCGTGAGTGAGCGTCAATAAAAATAGTCGTAAAATTTTGTAAGTTTCAATCTCAAATGTATCTTACATCGCGTAAGATAAGACTGAAATCATTATTTACTACTTTAACTCTCAATATTGGTAAGGAACGTGTGAATAAAAATCATGTGTATGTACACTTTCGTTAAGAATTGACACCTATTAAGGGGTATAATTTTTTTAATTGGATGACGACATCATTTTGCATTGTTGTCCGAGTGAGATGTCAGCTGGTTGAGAATTCCAGTTTCAAATTCAACTACCTACAACGCTTTTTATCTTTGTTTAACAGCTTTTATAGTTTCTTGCTGCACTAATGCTAATTTCAGTTTGCAATTTATTGCAGAGATGAGCTCAGGCGCTGACAGCCCAGGGTCGACAAAGGTCGGGTATAGATCGATCGGGCTGTTCGGTCATAGCTCTTATGGAATCTGGTAGGTACATTTCGTTAGGACCCAATTGTAACTTTTGATCCGGTATGTATACCATCACTATACTTACTTTTAATGTGACGGTGACCTTAGAACCACGGGTTCGAATCCCAACTGAGGCAAACATTTTTGTGATGAGCATAGATAATAGAACATAGTTCACTGTGTATTCACACCTCCCGCGACACCGGGTATCCTAGTGCGTGGGTACTTATGAGTATAAGTGCGTTTGTTTTTAAGGCTATTATAGCCTCAGGGTAGGGTCAGTCATCAATCTGACGGTTGTTGAATCGATCCCCATCTACAAAATTTCAGTATAAGTTATATCATTGTCAAAATCGTCGCCAAGCACAGTGTAATCTGGTAGATGTATTTGAGAGTCAGTTAACATTCTAAGTAGTGCGTGATTTTCTCTTCGACTATTCATCACTCATCAGCAAGTAGAATAATAGCCAAATACACAAATAATTAATACAAAGATATATAAAGAGCATTATCAACCACATCTGCATGAGAAAGTGAAACTCTAAAATGTAATACAAAGTTTTACCGTAATTTGGAATCATATGGGTAAACTGTCCAATTATTAGCATTTTAAGAGTGCAGGTACTTCATGTCATTCTGAAATCAAATTAAATTAATAAATTATCAAATAAACGTTTGGGTGGTTTAACTAGCATTAGTCATTTTCTTATTTAATTTGCTATATAAATTCAACGTTTGTGCTTGCCTCTCCACTATATTCAAATCAGTAGTTCTGCTACTTCTATAAAGCTGCTTCGCCCACCTGAGGTCATAACGCTAATGACGCTTTTACCTTAATTAAAAACGAAACTAATCCTGTTGTCTATGTTTTTTTATTGGGGAACGCAACCGTTCTAAATTCAAATTGCCCGATTTTGATTTCGAATAGCGCCGCGGCCGCTGGCGAGCGCGTGACCAATCGCTAATTAGGAAATGTTGTGCTGCTCCACGGAAGCCGATCATTCTATAATTAAACTTTAAAAGTTTAATTCCAATTTTGAAATATAGAATGCGCCATTTCCACTTCTGGTGTTACTGTGTCGGTATTTATGGCCAGTGTTTTTATTATGAGAAAATAAGCAAGCCGCAAGATGGCTGCTAACGGTTGTTGATTGCTATTGGATTTGAGAATTAGATTTGTGAAATGATGCTCTGAATAGCGTTCTCACAGATTCTAAAAGCACTAATTAACAGCATTCTTTGTCATTAATGGGTTCCCGTACTTATATTCGATGGGTTCACTTTAGTCAAGACTAAATTGTGTCGACTACTAGTTAATTATTCAATCGTAAAAATCTGATAATGAAGCACTGCTGATATCAAAAGTGACTGTTTTTATTAACAATTTTTTATAACAATTTATGTATAATTTAAACGACAGTTCGATAGATTTTTGTATAGTGACAAACAAGTAGACAGGCCGTCTGAAGGTAAGTGATCACGGTCGGATATGAATGTATTTGTAATACTGGGATCATTACGATACGTTACCATTTCTCTTTAAGACTTGTTAACTCTCATTTTGAAGAATACCGTATTGCCGCTCGCCAACCCTCCTGCCAAGCGTGGCGAGTATAGTCCAGCTGTATACGCACATATGGCTGAGAGAAGATATTGTCGCTACTACGGGAACACCGAGGGTGGAAGCTTATTGCCATTTTGCAGGTGCCAGAATTGCACAGTATGTGACTCCCATTAGGTGGATGAGTTTTTAAGCGGTGTCTGCTAGTCCGGTGATAAAACCGCGATTTACATAATAATCATAAAAACTCACTCATACTATTATAGTTTACATTTTACTTCATCATACAAGCTTAGCAGTAGCTGTTCTCTGGCACTCCTACACCACTCGTCCTCTCCTAGTTTGGTAAGGTATTTGATTTTTTTTTTAAATCCTGCAGTGCGAGCATGGACGTCGACTCCATAAAACTTGACAGTAAGTGCTTATTCAGACATGGCGTACACGGGCGTTTTTCAAAAAAAATGTACATATGAAAAAATGGGGCGTCCGAGATTTTAGCATTTTTTAACAATTTTTGTGTGAGCAATAGTAAAATATATTGCACATTTTATTAAAAACAACACATTTATTTTTTAAAATTTACCATATTATGTAACACAGCTCTCAGAGTTATTAAAAAATATCAAAACTAAAAAATAAAGAGGTGTTAAATTTGCATGTCCCACCTGAATGTTCGAGACATTCAAGCCTGATATAACATTAAACAAACTGGATTTGTCACCTTTTTTAGGCTCTATAGTCGTATGATGAATCCATAAACACAATGTGAAAGTCTTTATCACAAATTTATTCTTAAATAGATCAATATATTATATTTATTGTTGTCCTAGGAAATGACAAAACCGGAATTCCGGCAATAGTCACAGCAAATATTTTAATACTTTGAGGCAATATTACCAATAAATGTAGTTGTTTTCCATTTCTGGCAACATTAACATTGTACTCGGCTACAACCGCCATTTTAAAACAAGCGTCATTGAGACGAAATCTGTGACGAAAGTAGGCAGATTTTGACTGTGCTGAATTGAAGTTCCAGTTTGTAACGGGATTTTATGAGGTAAGTCGTAGTTAATCAAGTTATTTATGAACAATAATTAGTTAATTGATTATAAATCGTTGCAATACAAGTAGAATGTAGTCATAAAGAGCAATATACTAGCTCAAATAATGATTTTAAGTGTTGTTGTTATGCATTCGTCACTTCGAGTTCGTCACGTGTTGTATAGCCGGAATCAATTTGTGACGAACCGGAACTATAAGGCCGGTGTTACATTTATTTATAGAAGGATTTCTTTACGTACATTTTATATTTACTGGTACAAAAAGATCTTAAGCCTCGCAACCAAATTGTTGCCATTGTTAATATCACGATTGTTCGCCCGATATCGAAACACCATGACCTCATAATTATTTCAAAAATTTTATTTGATCGAGCGAGCGAAACGTATCCCTACTTTCCCTGTTATATTGTATGTAAAATGTAAATAATTAACTTACCAGCTTGTCATATTTCAGTGAACATGGGCCTTACAGCAGCTGAAAGGGCTAAGCGGTACAGAGACAAACTAAGACAAAATCCTGAAAAACTTGAACATCAACGAAAAAACAATTAGAGCGACTGAAAAAGAATCGGAAAAGAATTCAAGACTTAACAGAAGAAGAGAAAGAACGTAAAAGAAAAGAATGGAGAGAAGAAAAGAAGAAACAGAAACTACACAAGAAAAAAGAAAAAACAATGAAAGAGTTATCAAGTTATTTCATAACACTTTGCTAGGAAAACTAAAATTATATGTTCAACATTATCTCAATTATACAATTTATAAAGAAACATTTATTACATTACGTATCTTTAAAAAAAACCTACGAATTAGAAATAAAGTAAAAAGCTTACCAGCACACTTCCAAGCTTATCGGACTGCTGATTGAAACTTGAAGAAAAAGTATTAGTCTTATGTGAACTTAGCTTTACATTTTCCAGATAGTCACATAGAATTCCTGTTAGTAATTGTCCCAAATCTGTACCTAGAAAAAACTGATGACACTAAAGAAATGTTTAGTTTGTTTATTATATTTATCGAAATTCAAGAGCTCTTAACTCTATATTTCTAATATATGTTGACTTATTTTTTCTCCATTTAATTTTTTGTCATAAAAGGATATGTTTTATTGTTGGAATGTTCATGTTGTGACGATTTGGAAAGAAAACTGATGAGTGAGCCATAATTACTGTAATTTATAAAAGTCAATAAGCTGTTTTCCAAAGACTTTTAACAGTATTAACTAATGAGAATGTCAAAAACTATGTAACAACTTCTATTTATTTTTTTATTTAATTTTACAATTTGTGACGAACCGGAATATGTTTAGGTGAACTTGCTCATAAAAAATTGGATTATCGCGTATTTTTTACTTTAATTGATATATTTTTCTTATTTTTATATAATTATTATTGTATTCTATCATATAATATAAGAAATTTGGACGAAATTATATATCACAATAAATAGATCCGGTTCGTCACGTGTACATCTTTTTTGAAAAACGCCCACACACGAACCGTGCGGCACCCGCGCGTTTCTATTGCTATGGAGATCTACAAACCGCGCGGATATCGCCATGCTTGAACAAGCACTTGCTGTCAAATTTTATCGAGTCGACGATCCATTTTCGCACTGCTCTTACTTTTCCCCAAATAGTTTTCCACGAATAGCGTTGTCTACTTGTGTCAAGATAAAACTGCCAAGACTAAGAACCATGAAACTATCCTTACTGTCCATTTTTCAAGGTTCACCCATCCGCATCTTGTATAAGGAAACCAGAGATGGTCGAGTCCCTCGGAAGCGGGTCCCGTACAAATGACGCAGTGGGGAATCCCCTTGCTCCCCTTGCTCAGTGATGGCCACCACAATGGACGAGGGAAAGGAAACGTTTGTGGCATTTTTTGCACAAACCTTATTCAATTTCCGGATGATACGTGTTTTCTGGTATGTAAATGGGAGATGGGGGGGGTGCTTTTCGGCAATTTTGCGGAGGTCTATCAAATTTAGTGGATAGTTACAGAAATACAGCGTGGCGAAGCATAGTCAAGCTTTTATCCGTATATACAGCATTATAGGAAAAACTGATACTTTTTCAGTTACAAAAAGCCTAAAAAGCAGATTAATTGCGTATTTGAATTCGGGAACCAAGGAAAAATAATATAGTGCATATTTTTTTTAAATAAAATAGTAAAAAATATAAGTAATTAAACATATCCAAAATAAAGAATAAATAATAAGTTAGTAAACTAAATTATTTTTTTTACAATCAGAATTAACCTTCATGAACTGTTCTTTTTTACTTTATGGGACAAATTAAGTTGAAAAGATTCGAAATTGTATATATAGTATTATATGTAGTCAAGCCCTAAAGTACAGTCGGCACGACAATAATAAGTAGGCCCTATAATTTTCTTTGTTCATAAGTGGTACTCATGATGTCACCGTGCCATCTGGCTGCGACCCACGCCGTTTCAATATTGCTTTTGAACTTAATTTAAAGACAAAATAACTGTTTTTGCAATGAATTCAACTTATAATAAAAATAATATTTCTAAGAAAATATTTATCTTTATTTATTGAACGATACGCGTATCAATATCCGGATTCAAACGTGCCAGCAAATTAAACTGCAAGGCTCTCTAAGGTCACGTCTGTTTCCTAGAGTAGGAGGCAGAGATGTCAGATTTTTAATAGCTGTGATTCTGATATATTTTTCGTAGGTACCTACTAGATTTTCTCCATTGACTGTGAAACCTTGTTCTTTTATCAAACGCTTAATATAGATGTTTACCAAAAAAAAAACATGTTAAGGTCGAAATGAGAACCACCTCCTTTTTTAAAGTCGGTAATAAAAGTGTGTTTTATATTCCTATTCTCGAACCACGTGAAAGCGCTTTTATCATAGTTAAACTTTGCTTTTTACAACGATCAACTGGGTTAAACGACGAAAGCTACGTTCAGGTTGGATGGGTGACAGCTAGTGGCATTTTGAACTGAGCCTGCCATGCTTCGAAGGGCAAGTTAAGTCTTCGATCTCGGTTGTTGTCTTAGGACAAGAATTGCAAGATCGAGGGGGGTGATCAGACTAAGCCGACATTGGTCTAGCCACTGACCTTGCGCCAACTCACACTGGCCCTTATATGCCCTCATAATATGTTTTATAAATCCGAACTGCGGGGCTAGTTTCTAAAATGTATAAATATACTTTTTAAATTGGACTAAAATTATTCTCAGTATGTCTTTCCTATCACTTTTAAAAATATCATCCATTAAGTACCAGACGTAATCAATTTCACCACAAAGGTTCGAAATGAAGACATCGGCGCCCCGCCGACTCCAAATGGAACACGCCGTATCAAAGGAACAGCGGGCTATTATTGCCATACCGAAAAATCTTAAATCTACTCTCTTTGAAATCTATATTACTTACTGGCAATCAGAAAAAAGCATACCGTACCTCTTTTGTTTTAATGGTGTAATGAGAGAAAAAAAATATTTAAATATGAAATACAACGTTCAAATTCGGATTGTGGCGGGAAATTTCGATGAAGAAAACAACAATGTTCTTAAAACCGTAAATATAGACAATTTTGCATGTACCTTGACGCGATTCATGGAATTGGCTCAACAAAGTGTTGAGAATAGTTAGTAATGATTAATATTTAGGTGTCCTCAGCTCTTATTTATTTTTTATACGTTTATCTAACTATAGGATACATTTTTTTATGACTCACAGTATTGTGTATTTACTGTAAAGGTGTGTTGAATGTGTGAATAAATTAATTAATAATTAATAAAAAATAAAACAAACTGGTTTTTTGTTTAAAATTCCAAAGCTATTTTTTCCGATGTTAATGAATTATGATATTTTGTATTATTCATAATGGTATCACGTGCATGAGTGTTTAAAAGTAGAACAAAATGGCCTAAATGGCACATCACATCTTCATATTTTCTCTTCGCGATCTCCATGTAAAGTGCCCACTAACTTTCTAAATTAAAGGGTAAACTGGAAGGGATATTCAGCCCGAGCTTTTTGCCTGTGCCCAAAACTTGACACTGCAAAACCCGAAAAATAAATGAATGTGTCAAGTTAGTTACTATATTAATTGGCACAGGTGGAAATTGCCTTTTATTAAATCCTTCGAAATTTGTTGCAGAGAGCTACGCGAACCATCTCATATTTGAATGCCAAAAAAAATTGGGGTATGTTACATTTTTCTTCATAAATTGCAGATTTTATGTTAGAAATGTAAGTGTTATAAAAATGTATCGATAGATACGCATACGAATATGAAAATTGAAAAACTATACCTTATTTCAGTTTGTTTATACCTAGTTCTGCATGGTGGTAGGGTACTTTCAAATATCCGCCTGGCTAGCTACCACCCTCAAGTTTAAAAAACTGTCACCAATCTTATAGTGTGTTCAGGCAGAGCAGTCCTTGAGAGCCAGTGAGCATTCTAAGTCTAGCGTGATACCATCTTCGACCACATTGTTATTATCAAGTGAGATAGTGGTCAAACGCTATATCTTACAGTATACTTTTTTTTTTACAAAGTTGCTTGTATGAACGTGCTTCTTTTCGCTGTTGTCTTGAAAGTGTTATAAGGGTAGGTATATATGAGTTCTCAGCTTGAATATACTTCTCAGCGCTAGACGTTTGTTTTGCTTAAAGTCAAGTTTTCTCATAACGGTAAAAATATTTAATATTGAAATCAATTAGTTATCACTATCGGTATTATCATCAATATCGGTATTATAGCAATGAATTACTTTCTGTCTCAAAATACTTTCCTCAAATATATAGCCTATACCAATTTGAGAATAGAACGCAATATCGGAAATTCAATTTAAGAATGTGCCAAATTCTAAAGATCAAACTTTAGTCGTCCAATTCAATTCCAATTTCAAAAGTTTGCGATCGAAAAAGCAATTTCAGACGCAAAAAGTTACGACTTGACTTCTTTTTTACTTTCAAAATGCACACAAGGAGTAATGATGTTATTCTTATAAAGGAAATAATTACGTACGCAATGATAATAAATTACGTGGCGTTTACGACTAATTTATTAATAGAAATTTTGCGAGTAAACCTTAGAACTCGTAAATAAGTAACCGCTGTGCGGCCAATGGTCGCTCATAAAATTTGTCTGCGTCGGCAGATTGGCTAGCGCTCGACCAATCGTCCTTCGTTCCAGATTTGAAACCGAGACGGTTTACGATCGGCAGGCGGCGTCTTTTTGCTGTTTTGGCGCCAAAATTGACAGGTTTAAGTCATGTATGTTTTGGCGCCAACTTGAAAGGTTTACCGGTTATACCGGTGTAACGGTTCACAGTCGGTACCCAATTTACTAGGTACAGCTTAGGATAACATATGCACCATATTTAATAAGCACGTGCATGAAGTAAGAACTAAGTAGATTAGGTTGGTGGCATACCAATACGTATGCGTCCTGCCTATACATTTTTTCAAGTATCCAGTTTTTTTTAGCTTAGAGCAGATAATGAGAAATGAATCAACAAACTAGATAAGTACTTTAATAAAGATTATCTACCCTATGGTAAAACACATCTCAATTAAATGCGTAACAATGTGAAGGAGAGCTTAACATTGCTTATACTGGAAAATTTATTAAACATAATGACGTTTATTCGTAATAATGAATTCGTTGTAAGAGCTCAAATACTAACATAGTTATTAACGAGCACTAAGCGCCAACTATAAGACCACCACACTGTATTGTACAACTACAAGAATCATCATCGTGTAAATAAGGCAAACCACGAGCTGAGAAAATCTCGACATCTAAAAAGCACTACGACTATTATAAACAGAATTAATTGAAGTGATTTATGTGACATCCTCGCTACTACGATTTAAAATGGTGGACAATTTACAGTGTTATAAAGCAGTCGGGACTCGGGAGGTCGAGACAGAGAGACGAGTCAGCTAATGAGCATCCGCGGATGCATGCGTGCGTCGGAGTTGCCGCGATCGACCGCTAGTGGCGACTCTGTGCATAGCAATGCGTACCGAGAACTTATTATGATTGCAGCTAAGAGTTATAGCCTAAATTGTCTCTATATCTATCAAGGTTTAATTTAGATGGGTGTTTTTAGTAAAACACAATTTACAGCAGTATTGGTCAGTGTAATGGGATGCGTGTGCGCAGTTGTAAAAATAACTATTCGAAGTACACACACTAAACATAGCAAAGTGGTAATAAATATTTGACTAGTTTCAATTACAATTATATATCATTATTACACTGGTAACTTAAAGAATATTTTTCTTGTAATTACTTCTTATCTTGTTTAAATTAATTCATTTTTGAAGATAATTTCATTAAGTCCTTACTTTTGTTTGATTCATATTTTCTGTTACATGTTTCTAATTACACCTCGATTAAATAAATTTAAATTTCATCATCATTGCGAAGGAATTAGCATACAAGACGTCATTGAGCAGGTTTTCAATTTTATGATATAGCGGTGTTTAATCCGAGAGCTTTTTTGCTAAAAATAGTCGCGTTTTTAATCAATGTTAAGCTTTATATTCTTTTTAACAGTTAGTGAATTGTGTTGAACCAAAATTTAACATGTTTGTTAAATGTTGCGTGAGCTACACTTACTTGTCTAGTCAAAATACGCAACATTTCAGAGAGTAATTAAAACAGTATTGTGTCAATCTTATAAAATAATATTTTCACTACACTAGCTGTCAATCGCTAGTTTTATTCATCGATTTCTGACAGGAAAACTCTATTTTATTCACAAGTGTGTAAACAGATTTTAAAATTCAAGAACGCACCTGACTAAGCTAATACTGAATCGCACACCAATCAGAGAAAATTGTGAAAGAATCCTTCCCGCCGCGCGTCTTGAAAGTTCCTCGTAGTGTGGTGAAAATTTGTGTTTCACTCATGGGTAAAGTTTATTAGCGTTTCGTGTTTTGAATCCTTCGCTTGCTCAGATACCAAGCTCTCACGCAAAAATCAACTTTACTCGCATGTAAATCAGGTAACTATTGTCCAGCCTCCATCTCAAAGCTCCCCACGCTGACACTGATTTTGACTTTTGGTTTGCCAATAAGTAGTGGGCTCCGTTTTCGCAGTATATGTGGAAGCATGATAGACCAATGGTTGAATACGGTTAACCCCGAAATTTGTGATAGCGAATGATTATCCGACCCTTTTGCAATTGACCTTATTTTGGATTATCAATATTTGTTTATGTAACTAATTTTACGATTTGGCATTTACCTGATGCAATCATATTTTATTTAATCTCACGATTTATTATTTGCTTATTGTAAGTTTATGTAATATTTAAATCTGAGTATGTGTAATAGATGTAATTGAATTTGATATCGTATATATTCACAATAATTATAAATGATGACGTTAATTGTTTTTGGTGGCGATAAATAAAGAAAAGGTGTTTACTGAGAGAAGCTACTACATAGCTTCTCCTATATTTTGTTGTTAGGATTCATTCATTTTTTTTCAGATGTAGTAGCTGGAGTTAGTCGTCTTGGTGGGTACCACCACAAAGAAAAATATTCGGCTTTCAATGAGTAGCGTGACTGAGTGTTAAAAAAGCTAGTAGTTTTGGCCCATACTAAAATTACCATAATGATGAGAAGGCATATTTTCAGGATCACGGTCGATCCCATTGAATCGATGTGTTGATGAAATGTTATTTAGCAAAAATAGTCATTTGCTCAATATCTGTTATAACCAATTAATGAAGCTTTCTCGTAGTGTCAAATTACTTTTTCTTTCCGAATATTATTAAATTATTTCCCATAGTGTCGAATTCCCATGTGTGCGAACTCTTCAGTTACAACATTATCGCCGGCGTCACGCGTCCATGACGGATCCGACATGGATCCGGGACGAATTGCCTCGCATCATCTAAATCCCAGCTTTGTCCCCTTTGTCCCATAACCCCTAGTGCTGTCCCTATTATTATTTTTTCTTCTACATTATTCATGACACGATCAAATGTTGGTGGATTAGAAGAGTCGCTTGTGTAATTGGCATCAGTTTATTTGTCATGGTCAAGCTGTCGCTAAGACTCCAGATATATCCAGATTTTTCCATACAACGAACCTCTTTTAGCGTACTATTTTTATTTGATTAAATTCGTTTATACCTACGTATGTATCGACAGACTTATAGTTACATTAACAAACATTTCTTGAATATAATGAATATTGAAGAAATGTTTGTTATTGTAACTATAAGTCTATCGATCATCAGTATGAATTTATATATCTTTCACACAAATTTAATTGTGATAGGCCTCTCCAGCGGCGGTAAAACGAAAAGCCTAATTTAAACAAAGGAACATTGGTGTGTCGGCGAATTGTGTTATTACAATAAAATTTACGTTACAAGGTGGACAGACGACCTGACTAAGATCGCAGGTAAGGGTTGGATGCGGGCAGCTACCGTCCAGTCCTTGTGGAAGTCAATGGGGAGGCAAATGTCCAGCAGGGGACGTCCCACGTCCTAAACGTTACATTATCTTTGAAAGATGAGTTTTTATATTTAACATTGATATCTCGGATTCGGCTCTGACGACTGGGCAGAAAAAGGGCAAATAAGTGTCAGCGCTAGAAAAAAAGAGTTTTTACACACAATGTATTTATGAAACGATGTTCTAAAGCGCCATCTGGTACCTATACGGCAAGTGAACATCGTTTGTCCAGATGCCAAACATTTTTCATTTTATTTCATTTATGCTATAGAGCACCTGCTTATACTTAGAAGATAGAGTCGCCGTTTTCTGACCTCTCCAGCGCCTGCGATGACGTAGTTTAATGACTATTCACCTAAGAAAGTAACCAAAAATTACGGTTTGATATTCCTACAGCAATATGGATGCGCTCAGTTGTAAACATTACAAGCTGGCCTCCATCTAATTTGTGACTGTAAATCACACTTCCATATGCAAGCTCTGCTATGAGCGCAATCAATGCTAAAGTTACCACAGTGACATATCCATGTGCATTCTATTTATAGACTAGAAAATTAAGGAGTATACATTACTTTTGAAAAGAATTTATATCCATATCTCTACCTGTTTTCACATTCTATTTAGGCGGAATATACCTAATCCATTCAAATACTACAAAGTCTAACATCAAAGGTACATTATTCTTTTAAACCTACACCAATTATTCCCGCCTTCCCCCAATCTACATCAATCAAACGTCAATGGCAGACTATAAAAAATAAATAAAATATCAGATTGTCGCGTAAAAACTGCCTGTTTCGGAGGTACGGGCAGATTAGCGCGCGGGGTGCCGTAAAGAAACAATTTTCTGGCTTTCCCGCGCTTTCTTGCGCCCCAGGAGCCCCAAAACGCTTATAGAATACTGGCACATGATAAAAATGCGATATTCTACACAGTTTCCTTTTAAAACTTTTTTCAGAGACATTCTCTTTGGTTGCACGTCTCTAAGGTTCCATGTTTAAATTTGTTTGGATACTCTTTCTTCTAAAGGATTTTGTAGGAAATCTGCGCTATTATAATCTGTGATTTTATTTTGCTCTTTTTTATGTACTCATGTAGCAATAGTGATGTATAAAGTAAACCGCCATTGTAATTTCAAACAGAACATTTTATTGTTTAATCCGTTCAGTAAATAAAATTATAAAATTAATCACATTGACATACAAGATGGACGTACACCAAATAGCATTATTAATATACATTTACGTTTAGTTAGATTTATGAAAATAAGTTTTCAACGCGAAAACTACACATCGTACTCTAAAACCTAACTTAGACACGACCCAACTACACAAATGTTAAAAAAACTCATATACAGACAAAAAGATAACTAATATTTTTTTTAGATTAATAAAATTAATCGTTCCCCAGCAGTTAACATTTTGAAATTAGAACAATAATCACGCGCATCTTACATTAGTTATGGCTTGAATGTTAACAAATGCGGGAAATAATAATATATAACACAAACAAAACAATTCAGTCTCAACGCCCAAAAATATCCCTCAATATAAACAATTATGCAGATATACGTATATTATGTACGCCGATATTATGCCTAAGAGTCGTTAAGAAGGCTAGCTCAATGCCTTGAGAATAGAAAATAAATATTTTTGAAATGCAGTAAAAGTTACAGCAATGACAGCGTTGCCATATGGAAACAAGTCAAGTTACATAATCAAGTTAAATGATTCTTAAATTCTAATATTAAATTGAAATATTCATTCAGTTATAATATATATTATGTCAATTCTTCATAAATGTCACACATATAAAAATGTTTTATACTTAATGTAAAACTTTTTGTTAACGAATAAATAGAAAATAAATGGGTCTTTTTTCAATTTTAGTCTGGCAACACTGACAGCAGTGTAAAAGTCCTACATCCGAATTCACCAATTATATGTAAATATACACAAATAAGCAACATAACGCGCCGAATAACTCGTAAATTTGTAAAGCAACTAGATATCTATCAATAATCACGTACATCATTATTTATGTTTATTCTAACTGCTCGTAGTCACATCACTGTTTGTAATTATAGATTATAATTACATAATCCTTAATTACAAATTAATGACGATAAGAGCAAAAACACACGGACCGTAATTACACCTACCGTATACTGTATAGGTACGTATTTCTTTTTTTTTTCACTAACTAATTTTATTATATTTCGTGCTTCTATCTCATTAGTAAACGTAAAATATTAACTATTTACGTATATGATCGTATTTACTAGCCGAAACAATAACACTCTAGCAACTACCACCATCAAATCAATTACAATAATTTAAAACTCTTAAGTATTCCTTATTATCTCACTTAGGCAAGTTTAAAGTTGTATTTTTACGTATACTTCGTTTTCCAATAGGTATCTTTCGAATTAATCTAATTACTTTTTTTAATTCTAAGCTCCGTAACTTTTTAATATTTGTACGGCACAGGAGTCTCGGCTGTTCAGCCTCAAACAACAATGGCTTCGAAAACTTGAATGCATTAATTTACTTAAAAGTTATATTAGTATACACATATTACAATCAACGTTATACGTATGTTTTTTTCAAATCGTATACATAAATTCCGGTGCAAAACAACACAATAGAACGTAGGCGTAAATGTCCAAGCGTAAACACTACGAAGAAATCAAATCGAAACAACCTCAGCGAATAATCACTGAAAAATACACAGACGGTCCAGATTTTCGATTGGAAACTTTTTTCGCACCCTTTTTTTCACCCCTTCACTGTAACGTTTGTGGTTGGAAATATTGATTTAAAAATTGTTACGTATTCTTATTACTTTTGTAAGTCAATTGAATCGTACAGTGTTAAGAGGTTGGCCAATTGCAAAAACGAAGATTTGTTCTAAAGGAACTTAGCCTAGCGAATATTCCTTAGGCTTTCGATTTGAATATCGAAACCCCTCAGAATGTTCGACAACGTACCGTGATTCATTAAAGCTAGCGTCTACACAATTCCAATTTCAAAAATATTTTCTTTCTTATGATCATATTCATAGACAACAAAGATATCAGTGAACGAGTGCGAAAGCACTGTCAGTTTAAATGAGTATCTTTGCAGCTACTTAAAATTTGTATAAATACATTTTTTTTTTAAAAACATTATATAAAGAAATTTGTCATACCTGAGTTCAGAATTGTAACGGAATTCGTAAGAATCATTCAAAAAAATTTTAACATTTAAAAAGTTATGATCATAATTTGGAATGTTTTTTCTACTGGAATTGTGTATACGAAAGCGACGGTATTATAAGCTAGGGAGGCGGGAATTAAACTAAAATGCGAGCACCCCCTTTTCATACTTCGTTTTTGCAATGGCCAGACTAAGAGCAGGGGTGCACGAGGTAGCTCGTGGTCGAATTGGGTGCAAGCTGGGGATCACGCCTCAGGAGATGGGGTTTATAGGGGGTACTCACGACGTCGGGTGTGGAGGCGCCGTCGTGGCTGGAGTCAGGGGCGGAGCGCTCGCCGTTCGCGTCGGGCGGCCGCGCTGACTCCCGCTCGTCGATCACCAGGTCGATTGGCATCTTGCCCTTCAGGCAGCTGATGTAGCGGTGGCAGAAGTTGTCGCACAGCTCATGTACCTGCAGGGGAGATCACAGTCAGAATCCTGCTAGTTTACAATTTACAAGCCCCCATGAGCCTAACTATATTTTAAGGCCAGATTGGCCAGGATTTGAAAGCTAGTTTGAGGTGCCCAGATTGCTTATTCACCAAAACGATTTAACTTTAAAAGGATGTTGATGTGTTCTGATAATTGATTTCGAACCATACAATACCAAAATTCAGTTTTAGTAAAAAGTGTATCAAAAAAGCAAATCTTTGGTTTATTACAACTTCTCTTCAGAATGTGTATATAATTGAATTTAAATAATTGAATATTACTTTATTCAATACTACCTAAATGCAAAAACCAAAGAGAGATTGAAAGATACATGATTTACCAAAAGATTAAGACGATCATTATCAATCATTTACACTTGTACCTAGGTTGTTCCGAAAATTGTTGGTCACAGAATGTGTATGACCTCCTTATTCCTGAAACTATTTTGAATTGATGGCTAATTTCAATACAAATCTCCTTGGTGAAAATCACTGGCCACCGGGTAGTTCTTATTTTGAATATTTTAAACATTATCTGTCACTCTTCTTTTATTCTCAATAATGGACGTCTCCTGGGAAGCTTCTCGTGTAGTGATTGTCTATGATTATAAACGAGGGTAGAAGCTATAAATAAATTTTATTTCATTTTCACCAATTTATTTAATCTACTAACTATTTGTGGAACAGTCCAAGTAGGTACTAGTGACCAAGACAGTTCAAAGATAATTTTCAATACTAAGATCTTTATTTGATATTCGACATTAGCTTATGTTTAAAATCAACAATGTCTTGTGTTCTTGACTTTCGCTATAACTGTAACATTTTCTGTTCAATCAATAAGCCATCCAAACATGCGTATTTTTAAGTCGTTATTGTAAAATACGACAACATGGACACAACTTTCTACAACATAAAAATATAATTTAAAGATGTTTGTATTAAAAACTTTTTAAATGCTATTTAAAATTCAGATAAACCACATGTCAAGACACAGTTAGCCAAACGTTTCGTTCGAAGTCGTTCCGCTCACCTCACGAAACTTCGAACGCAACCTTTGCTATCACCATACAAAGTTCTAAAAACAACAATAGAAAACAAAGAAACACATTTGGAACGAGTCGCGAGCCAACTGTCGCCCTTCACACACTTGTAAAAACTCGAAATGAATCGTAAAAACGGTATAAAAACAACAAAAAATTGTATTCCTTCCTTTTACCTCTAGTCTTCGATAAAATTCGACCCTACGACCCCCGACGGGGAGCGTATTAATTCTGTCAGACTTATAAATTTTCATAGGCATAATTAGCTTAGAAATTAACATAAGCCAATAAAAAGACTAACGAAATTTTTAGATAACATTTACACGGTGAAAAGTAATAAAATATCGGCAGGTGGAGTGAAACCCTTCGTAAAAAAAGAATAAAAAGGAACACGCTGAACTCCAATCGTCTTGGCGGATTTCAAAATAGAATGCGTCGACGGAAGCGGAAACACCGCTACCCGCCGCTGACAGCTAATTATGTCCTCGGGAGACTAATTTCCCAATCGACAGGTTTTTCTAAAACACAGTGAAGTTGTAAAAGTAGTAAAAACGCACAACGCCCCGTGTGGCCGAAAATTGTAGTTTGTTTATCATAATTTGAATTTTACAACCGCAGCGTTGAAATTCATATTTACGACTGCGTGAATTTTATTGACACTAGAGCGGATAAACGCTGCCGCTTTACAATCGCTCGAGCACTGTCAATGTCAAAATCTTGATTGAGAGTGCTTTTATAACCAACCATCGACAAAGTAAACAATATTCCCAATAATCCGCATCTCTGTCTCTGCTACTATTTTCGATTTTAGTGACGTTCGAGATTTGACATCGTAACTCTTGGGCCATTTAAATTTGGAACTGTCTCCGTAAATCGGAAAGGATTCGGTGTTGACTCAGTAAGACAACGTAAGCCGTCGCGCTTCGACCAACGAGTTACAGTCGAATGGAGGTTTGCGTTTGATACGACGTTGTTTAGTTACCGGTAATACCTTTAATGAGATATTACGACATTCCGGGATGGCTACAGCCCGATTATCGTTTCGAGCATCAAACTCTTTCCAGAAATTTAAATTAAGAACGAGCAGAGGATTGAGATATGGAGTGTTTCTGAACGGATACTTTTTAAATTTGGAATGAAATGTGATATAATGGGTATTCGTTGACGTATGGTCGTCGTTCCGAACTGTTTTTAAAAATAGAGTTCTGTCAGTAGTTTTCTTTTTAATTTTTCTTCTTGAGTATTTCTTTTTATTCGGCCAGGTATGTCGCGTTAAGATGTTTCGAATGTTTTTAAAGTGGCGTCGGCGGTTGCCAGAAGTGTGGGTTGGGAGTAAGATCTGTGCCACGGCCGAGAGTGGCCGAGACTCGGCTAAAAGGGTTTTTCTCATAATGTGCGGCTTCCTTTACATTAGTGCGTCTGTGGGTGTGACTAGGTGTTGGCGACATTAGCAGTCGACGACTTTATCATAAAATCTCTTTTTGTTTGACAGTTTGGAAAAGTAAATTGTAAATCACCGTCTAAGAGTTTGGTCACATTTAACCTATCAAACCGCGATAGTGCCAATTGGTACTACTGCAATAAGATACTCCAAGAACAGGCTGGCAGACTTGTCGATGAAAGAAATGGAAAGGCAACCTATTTTTATATCAAAAATATGTACATTTTATTATTATTGGTAAACAACGAACGTTTATGCTCTTGGATAAACTTAACTTAAACTTAATACCTAACATATTGTTCAATCCGAACTCTATCCGTACCGACACACGGACAATTATTTATCTAAATAAAAACAAAATACAACCGGTCCATTCCACATTCAAATGAGAACGATCGCTTCTCACTTGACTTCGAGCACAGATAATGCAAAATAAATAAAATACAGATATAAATCAACATAGAATCAAAATACACACAAAAGCAAAAGAAGTTAACAAACATAGAATGCCACTTTCGCACAAATTGTCAATTAAAAGTGTGAAATCGTAAAGAATTTATTTAATTAAACAAAACATTATTCAAACGTGTGGCGTAACGTAATATAGTAATTCAACCAGAGAATTAGAGTTGTATAAGGAGCTGTAAAAGTTAGGGGCGCTATAAACGCACGGGTCCGAAGGTAAACCAACAAATCTGACCTGGCTCGTAAATCACTTAGCCACGTTGTTACAGATAAACTTTATGAACCAACTAAATATGAAAGGAGGTTTAGATTTGGACATTTTTAATAACTCCTCTGGATATAGAACTCAGTTGTGACACTTCGGCGCGGCGGTTGTTTAGAATTTCAAATTTTATTGCAAATGAAGACAATATATTGTGTAAGTGTGTGGTATTCATACTATTTTTAATAATGGAAACGACGACTAATAATATTCACGTAATTGTACGTTTCTGATGTGATCGTTAATACCTAGCTCATAAAATAGTTATTTGAATGATATTCTATTCCACAGATTATCGAACTAAATAACGTCTCGATATGGATGTAATCGTTATTATTCTGAAAATTATACATTCCAAATTTGAAATTATGCTGGTTAGTAACTGGCCGTTTTGAACGGTATATATTATACGATATTTGAAAAAGAAATACGAACATAGCATTAGGGATTCGGGCGGGTACATAACGTAATTAGGGATCAGACGTTGACTACATAAAACCTGCTAGAGAGGGCCAATCATCGACCGATCGGCCGAAAGGACCGAGTCAAGCGATGTGACCGCCGGCGGCCATACTTAAAATATTAAAAACATAAATCAAAAATGTTATTGGATATTTTAATGTAAATGTATAGTTCGTTAAAGCGATTGTTTTTTTGACCTTCATTCAGAAATATATAATCCGTTACTGAACAACTTTTTCTTTGGAGACAAACTTCAAAATCTACATACAATAAAAAAGATGAAATTTTAAAAAAACCTGTTTCATAAAAAAAGCTCACCAATTATAGTATAAGAAAGTACAAAGGAACAAAAGCGAGTGCACTTAACAAGATCTCATTGTAAGCGCGAGTTGGGTCGGAACTTTTTTTAAATTAGTTTTTTTATTTCTACTTTTAATTATTATAAAAGCTCAAAAAAGGAACATCACCTGTGAAGCGGGTAGTGGAGCGGAAATAGATCGAACTAACGGAGCTTTTTGTTCAATCAACAAAAAATGTCGATGTGATAGTTTCTGACGTGTGTAGGATATGAGCGTAAAGCAAAAAAGAAGTGGAGTAGACAGGTAGAGCTAGAGATATCATCGTGCTTACTCTTAATTTATTATCGATATTATTTTTACAATATAATCTATCATTAGTTCGTTCATTCATTCATTCATCGCAGCCATAGGACATCCACTGCTGAACATATAACTCCCCATATAGGGGGGATTTACTAATACTCGCCATGCTTGGCAGGAGGGTTGGCGAACGCAGTATGGTTTTCTATCCTCAGAAGGTGCTGCTGCCCACCTTCTGGTACGTGATCCCTTAGCCGACTCTTACGGCATCCACAGGAAGAGATGGGGGAGTACTATTCTAGGCCGTTACCACCACGCCACTATCAATAGTAATAGTCACTTAATAATTCTAATAAGATACGTATTTGCAAACTTGATATAAAAATATGTTTTTTTCAATTAAATGTAATATTTTATTAAAATAAATGTTTCAGCAACGAAACATTCAAGACCTTATATATAAAAAAAATAGGATTTCTCATATTATTTTTCACGCCGCGTTTCTTGATTAAGTAAACCTTCTTTTAAAAAGTAAAGCATGTAATTGTTACTAGTGATTATTTCAAGTAATTGACAAGTTTTCTTCATTTGATGCACTTTCGTAAATGCAGCAGACATTAAAAATTTAGTTGTCTTTTTAATAGAATTCAGACTGATGAAGATAGAAGAAGCAAGCACGTCGCTTCCAACCAGTCTTTGTGGAGATCTATGTAGAGGCATATGTCAACCACTGCACGTCCTATGTCCCAAATAAGGTCAAGTATTTTTTTGCTTTGGAATTTTATTTGTTAATCGGCGACGGCACCTTATCTCTTCTAAATGTTATGATAGTTGCAATAAACCGAAGGGTCGCTCATATCTAGCCTAACAGTATTATACCTATGAAGCTATATAGATTAAGAGCTACCTAGACCATTATGTTCTTATACATAATAATAATTATATACGTTACCTACCTCTCAGTAATATATAACTACTACAAGTTATACATAATCATACACATAAAAATCAATCGCGCCATCAAACAGCGAATTCCTTCAATCACGCCCTCACTCGCTCGAAGCGGTATTTGAATTTGGAATGCTTTATTTTTAATATAATTTTTAAACGGCCTTTATCTCGCCCTCCGGCCAGTATGCGGCGTACAGCCAATATCACGTTACAGGTTAGTTATATACAGGTTGTGATTTGAATTAGTGTTTACGGTCAAGTTAAAAGTAGAAAAAGCAGCAAGCTCATCAAAGTTTTCTGAATAAGTTTTTTCAGAATCCTGTGTTTAAATATATTTTTACGAAGCCATAAGTGCTAAATTAATTTGGTATATACAATATGCATGAGCAACAAAGTGCATTTAAAAAAAGTGTTTTTTTTATTCTTTTCAACGACTATTCAAGAAATTGGTAAAACTATATACTTATAAATTTCTAGCAGAATTTTGTGTGCCGAATCGACTACGTAAGTGACCGGCAATAATATTAGCTACAATAAAATATGCTGTGTTATTTTTTGATTAGTTTCAATGACTTTACATACGAGTACATAGAAACAGTTCCCCTGTACGATATAAATAACTTGCGTGAATTAGTGCGGGCAATTTTTTAAATAAATTTACCGGTTATTAATGTGACGGATATGTGGAATCTGATTAGAGCCTCTTTTACGTTTCTAGGCATCTGATACAGACGTATCGCATTATCAAAACTAGTTTGTGACCTGGCTATAAAATTGACAGGTTATTTTGGTAGCTATAGCGGTAAAATATCGTCAGTTTTATTTCCTATTCTCGATGTTATTCGTCGTTAATTATGCACGCGAATTGTCCGATCTGATTGTGGCGGCAAAAACCAACCCGTTACCGTTACGTCGCCTCGAGAGCATAATGGCGCGAATTGCGATGCGACACACGCAAGAAACCGGCACTGGCCGGCAACGGAACATGCCGAAATGGGAGATAAGGGAAAAAGAAAAAGAAAAAAGAAAACAAACGTTCGAAATGCGAACGCTCCCATTCACGGCCTACGAACACCTGATCCGACTCCGAGCTCTGAATTCGAAATAGTTTTTGAGATTCGAAATTTAAAACTGGAGGTTGAGACCGGTCTTAGGTTTAGGTCGGCTGCATACATTCCGGCTTAACCGAGGCAGTTAAACAAAAAATTAAAATATTATTACGCAAAGCTCGATTACGTATGTGTCACTAAATAAATAAATTTATTAAATATCTTTATGCCAGGCAACAGTATCCATACTAAAAAAAGTGTATACAAATTTGATGATAAAATGCAACAAATAAATTAGATTGAAATTGGTTTCACGACGGACACGTCACTTGCGATTTAATTTTTTGTGTGTTGTCTGAGACCCAAATTCTTAAAATAGGACAATATAATTATATTATATTTTCTCCTAAGATTCAAGATGGCATTACTAGGTTCCTTGTACTCTGTTCCAAAACGACACTGACTAACTAAAGCCTATTCCAAATTAAGATTATGATAAAAATGACCTCTGTAAACTGAATTGCCGTAATAAATAATTTTCTTTCTTTCTTTCTTTTCTTTCTATAGGTAATGAAAGCTTTTAATTTTGCGTTGGTCATCGTATCGGAAATGTAAGAGTGATGAGGAGAAATGATCAAAGCACCAAGTTACAGTTCATTTCTCACACATAATATGAATTGACGAACTTCCAAGAGGACAAATCACTGATATGTGAAATAGATGAAAACCAATAGAAATTTTCGGAGTCCACGAGTCGAGTCAATGACGATTTAAATGATAACTGAGTCAATTAAAAAAATATACAAATTACAACAACAGTTTTAATGTATCTTTTTTTTCTGTCCGGATCAGGTAATCGAAATGTGTGTGAAGAGCCTTAACCAGTGCTCCCAGCGATAGTGGGCATGCATTCGATATCTCGATTTAAAATCGTGCTCTCAGATAATCGAGAGGTGTTATTTTTCAAAACCGGTTCGAATATCGAATCCAAATGTATTCCGATGATTGCGTAACAATATTATATGTCTACTTACTTTTTCTAATTCTAATAGGTGAAACCGTAAGACTTGTATCGCTTGCACCATCTGTAAATAAAAGAGAAATAAATTATTAAGTACATGAAAGAATTCGGTGCAGTGTTGCAAGTAAAAACGGTCGAGAAACAGTCGATTGATAAGATATAGAAATGATCAAACTTCATAGAACATAGTTTATATACGATTATAGCTTTTTATGCAATAGGTGTCAAACAAGCAGATGGTCGCCTGATGGTAGGCGATGACCGTCTATCCTATAGATATATCTGTAACACTGTAGGCATTAAATTACGTTGCCGATCCTTTACTTTTAAGAATCCCACACAGTAGCTACTCGGTTTTGCTATTGGTTCGCATTGGTATTTAATGTATTAAATACTTTATAGATCTAACTTTTTATCACTAGCTCGCTTGATGGTAAGTGACAAAGTGGTAGAAGGTGTAATCACGCTAGATTTAGAATATTAACTGGGTCTCAAGGACAGCTGCCTCAACTAAATACACTGCACTGCATGTTTGGTAACAGTTATATACATTGTCAACAATCATGTCAAGCAGGTAATCGGAAGTACCCTACCAACCATGCAAATCATGTATATTTATCTCCGAGAAGCGTAAGTAAATTTCAAGGGAAACAAACTGATAGCTTCGGTCTAAGCTTATAGCTTACTACTTCAAAGAAGCAAAATTTAATTAATATTTATTTATATAATACGGGCTAAATGCACAGACCACGAGAAGCTAAAATAAAAAACTATCCTTTACTGCAAACTCGTATTTTGTCTTGTTCGTCGATTAATTTAGAATGCATCCTTGTTTAGCATGTATAGTTAGTTGGTATCTGGGATTGCTTGTATAATGTCATAAATGGCCAGCCATATATGGCGTGTCTCAGATTCCGGGCGAGCACAATCTGACAAAGCCAACCAAACAACAATGGAGGCATGGCCTGCGTGCGTATATAGTGACGTGAACATTGTGCCGTGAACCGATTCATTATCGATAATGTTGCTAATATCGATACTGTTAATGTTAACGTAAATTGATTAACTCAAAATCATTTCACATTGATACACTATTTTAATAGTTTTGATAAGTGCACTATTTTAAATAATTTATTATTATTTTAAGTTAGATAGCTCAGATGCAGAGAATTTTGGTTTCCAATCAGCCGGTCGAAGATGGAATTCCGCCACGACTCATTCTTTTGTACATGATATATTTCTACACACATGACCACACTCTAGTTCGAAAATCTCTCTCCAAGGTTCCAGTGTGTTCAGGCATCACTGAGTACTTGTCGACTACGGCCTAGTACTTTCTTATCTTTCTTTCTTCTTCTCCTTCGACTACATCAAATGTCACGGAACGTGAAGTGAGATAAGACTCGAACTTGATATGTATCGTTATTAATCTCTTTACTCTGTAGCTCTGGCTTTGATATTTCTTATTATGCAATGTAAAAGAAACATATTTTTTAAATTTGAATCAAGTGTTCATCAGCCCAAATATGACTGAGGAAGTATTTTACTAACAATGTTTATGGTATAGTATAACTATGAAATTCCTTGTATTAATCATGATTAAGGACAAGAATATTATAATATCATCGCTATGATAAACCTAATTTAGGTTTTAAGACACACTATTCAGACGGATAATTTGAGCTAATCGAGATAAAGTATTTTAAACCGAATGTAAAGCAGCATGGGGTTGTGTATATCATAGCAAACAACATTTGTATTAATTGTATGTTTGTTATGAATTATTTCAAAATATACTGGGCCAATTTTGAAAATTCATTCACCGCTAGAATGTTAAATTACCCCTTTCTTTACTAGAAAACATTCGGGAACCCTATTAAAACTTCAATAGTGTAACCGTTCGAAGCCGGAACGGACCGCAAGTGTAGCTTACTTTAATATTATGTACTTTATCATCATCATTATCTCAGCCATAGGACGTCCACTGCTGGACATAGGCCTCCCCTATTGATTTCCACAAGGACGGGTTGGAAGCGGCCCGCATCCAGCCCTTGCCTGCGATCTTAGTCAGGTCGTCTGTCCACCTGGTCGGTGGCCGTCCTATGATACGCCGACTAGTCCGTGGTCTCCATTCGAGAACTTTTTGGCCCAAACGGCCATTGGTTATTCGAATTATATGCCCTGCCCACTGCCACTTCAACTTGCAAATCCGCTGGGCTATATAGGTGACTTTTGTTCTTCTACGGATCTCCTCATTTCTGATTCGATCACGTAGAGTAACCCCGAGCATAGCCATGTACTTTATCATCATCATCATCTCAGCCATAGGACGTCCACTGCTGGACAAAGGCCTCCCCCATTGATTTCCACAAGGACCGGTTGGAAGCGGCCCGCATCCAGCCCTTGCCTGCGATCTTAGTCAGGTCGTCTGTCCACCTAGTCGGTGGCCGTCCTATGCTGCGCTTGCCAGTCCGTGGTCTCCATTCGAGAACCTTTCGGCCCCAACGGCCATCGGTTCTTCGAACTATATGCCCTGCCCACTGCCACTTCAACTTGCTAATCCGCTGGGCTATGTCGGTGACTTTCGTTCTTCTACGGATCTCCTCATTTCTGATTCGATCACGTAGAGAAACCCCGAGCATAGCCCTCTCCATAGCTCGTTGTGCGACTCTGAGCCTGTTCAGAAGGCCCATAGTCAGAGACCACGTTTCAGTTCCGTAAGTCATCACTGGTAACACACATTGTTCGAAGACCCTCGTTTTCAGGCATTGCGGTATTTTGGACGAGAACTGTATTTATGTACTTTACTGTGTATTATGTACTTTATAGTTGGTATGAATACTTCGACTGGTCATTACACTTCATGAGTTGTCCCGATCCACTCCCGATCATGTAGCGTGAATGATACATGTTCTACAATCCCGACGTCTCACGATCACGCACGAAGGAACCCGAGCGCGAACGATGTTATCGGCCAGTATTGTTTGATGCCGAGATACAATCGAGTTTTTAAATCGATTGGTATCTAACTACGGATAATGCCGATATAATAACGCCTTGATTTGATTCTGATTGCCACTCGAAGACGCGAGCGGTTTTTGGAATCGTGTTTTTTGAACGGGAATATTTAAATTTCAGGTACTCTACCGCATTCTCATACAGGTTAATAAAATTCATTATTAACTATAGTACAAACGTAAAAGCATCATGATAATTTGACATGATACGTTTCCTAACATTGTCATTGATTTTATGATAGAAAAATATTTTTATTATAAAAAAACATACGGGTCGTATTTATAACCTCCTCCTTTTTTGAAGTCGGTTAAAAATACTCCTTATCCCCTCATCAAACTCTTACAAGAGTATAAAACTAGTTAATTAAAATAAATGAATATTGCTATTGAATTGGATTGAAGAGTATGGCTTTATTTATGTATCTCAGAGGTTAACTTTTAATAAGATAATATTAAGATTAGAAAGTATTTGGGTTAGATAAAAGGAATTTGGAATTATCAAAGTCGGATCATCACCATGGACAGGCAAATAATATGGACAGTGAAAAATATCAAACAGAGTGCGATGAATAAGCTTTATTACTTGGCTGGGATCATAAATAAATCGATCAGCTCGTTCGCTGCTCATAACATTGATATCTGAACTATCCATGAATGATTTACTTTATGGGTGTAGTTTTCAAAAGACCACACAGCAATAAAAAAGATGGTAATATCTAAATGTTTGCTCAAACTACCAGGAGCGCATAGCATCTGCGGAGGTCGTGTTGCAATGTCAATTAAATCTATACGTTGTAGCGCCACCCTCGGTGTTTATACAGTCGATGGCATGGTTGACACAGACGCGGGTACCAGATAAAAATGTGTTTGTCTTGTTTAACTTTCGCCACTGAGCCCGTGTTTGGTTAGGGAGCCATCGGCCTATCACCACTTGGATCTTGGTTTGAGTTTGTTATCCTTTTTATTACGAAACTTCTTCAAACATCTTCGTGTAGTTTTATTGACTGATTACAGCTAACAATGACTTCTAAAAATGAGTTTGATGACAAGAATATTTTTTCCAATTTATTTGTGTTGATTCGTTCAATTTGTGAAATAAATTGAAGTAAACACTAACCTTTAATACCTATATTTACATGTATGAAAAATAAGTTGTCTTGTTATAAAAAGTTTAAAGGCCGAAAATTACCTAGTATTTCAGTATTCTTCTTCTTCTTCTCTCAGCCATGTGCGTCCACTGCTGGACATATGCCTCCCCCATATAGGGGGGATTTGCCAATACTCGCCACGCTTGGCATGCGGGTTGGCGAGCGCAGTATGATTTACAATCCTCAGAAGGCGCTGCTGCCCACCTTCTGGTACGTGATCCCTTAGCCGACTCTTACGGCACCCGCGGGAAGAGATGGGGGAGTACTATTCTAGGCCGGTACCACCACGGCAAAGTATTTCAGTATTAAATACTGTGATATAGATAACATATGTAAACGATAATCTAGCGTGGCAATAAAAAATATACTTTATTATATATTACTTATAAGATAAATTTAAAAACAATCTCCTTAATAATGTAGGTACCACAATTATATCATCTGGATATACATTTAAAATCAGTTTCTCCTCAAATCAGCCCTACGCGTTTCTAAGACAATTAACTGTCAAAGAATGTAAAACCCAAACATCAGTAACCAACCCGGCACTCCACATCCTTAATGATTCGTATCACCAGCTATTCAGCTTATTTACCCCGCTACTGCCTGTGTTTGAGGAGTTTAAACTCTCAAAAGGCTGTGACAGACCAAACACAGATGTGACGGCAAACAGGGCAAACAGCTCTCCGTAACCAATCGCCGGGACTCGGACGAATGGGTCTATAAAACTCTGTTAGTTTTTGATCCTTGTTTGCTTTTTAAACTTTTTGGTTTTGAAATGCTTGAAATCCTAATGTGATGATAATTGGTTTTTCAAACATCGTGCCAAAAATATTTTTCGGATATGAAATCATTATCGATCCGTATAATATAAAATGAAAATTATGCGAATTATTTATATATTGAATAAACTCTTCATTCGAATTTCAAATTTGCAAACGATTGAATGCCAATGACTCGGCTTCAAAAATCGAACGATTACATTTTAATCTGGCGTACGGATTCGAACAGTATTCTTAAAACTCTCGAAGATTCAAGGTTAGAATCAAATTATAAAATGTGAAAGCTTGATAGCATCAAAGGAATGTTCATTATAATAATAGAATAGAGCATTTCTCTTTCTCACTCTTTGCACTAAATCACCATCATCTCAGCCATAGGATGTCCACAGCTGTACATGGGCCTCCCCTACTGATTTTCACAAGGACCGGTTGGATGCGGCCCGCATCCCGGCCTTTCCCTGCGATATTAGTCAGGTCGTCTGTCCACCTTGTCGGTGGCCGTCCCATGCTGTGCTTCCCAGACCGTGGTCTCCATTCCTGGACCTTTCGACCCAAACGGCCATCAGTTCTTTGAGCTACGTGCCCTTCCCACCGCCATTTCAACTTGCTAATCCGCTGTATCGGTGACTTTTGTTCTTCTACGGATCTCGGAAGTAACTTGATATAACAGAAGGTTGGCTGTTTTGACGTCAAACCACATTGCAAGCTGTTTTTTTTTATATTGGATCATCTCATTAGTACAATAACCGATGTATAACCGAACAGAGCATGAATTATGTGGACCTGATTCATATTTAGTGCTACCAGATTCAAGAGATATTTGTTTTTTCTGAGATTGCATGATGAACCATAAACTATATAGTTTTGGTTTAACTTTTTGAAGTGTTCAAAGTCCCATACGGTACGATTAACTACATAAAATTTATATTTAACAATAGCAAATTTTATGCTTCGTTAAATTTAGTTGAGTTGTTTCTCAAAATAATCAAAGTCAACAATAAAGTAAGCATTATGACACTGTTTTACAAATAGCAATATTACGATGTCATTTAGTCCAACTTGCAAAAGCACGATTTTACTGCTATGTGATGAAACAGAACGAAAACTGACTCAAATGGTCAGTAATAGTCCGAAAAAGCTTGTTACTCCTGAAGAACACAGTATTCAATATAAATAATGCCGACATGTGGCCCCCAAAGAATATCTACCGGTTACTACCTACATGCGCATACGCACATTGTTGTTAACGAACACCACAAAAGCGTTTTAAGTTTAATTGAAATTGAAGTAATTTACGCGAAATAAGGCTATTGAAAAGAAACATTGAGAACTCAATGAGGTATTGAAAATGTTCCTGCTAAGTATACTTTCAATATGAGTAATTTCTTTTGAGGCTTTTGCAGCCCTGAGGCAACGACCGCAATTCTACAAGAATTCATTAAAATGTTAAAAGAGGTCGGTCAATAGTGTTTAACCTCTATAGAAATAAACAACTGGCTAGAAAGAAAATGAAGTGTTTTTAAACGCGCCCATAGGACATAGACAAACAGCAGAACACATGCTCGCACAGTGGCACCACATGTCACAGAACGGGACAAAAAAACGCGCGATAGTTCACCTAATTTTCGTTTGCTCTAGCTACGCCCGGATGTCGAGGCGGTGTTTGCTCTGGTTATCTACGGTTCAGGACTTGAGCAGTGGATGAATGACACTTATCAGGTAAAACTGACGTCTCAGTTTATGGCGTCATGTCACGCTACTGTTTTTTTGACCTCTTTAATTTATGTTTGAGCGTGTGACGTTATGCGTAACTTTTTAACCATCTTAAAGACTTCGAATACAGCAACGCAGCCGATGTCAATTTACATTACAATGTTATACAATCTATTCTATATATATATTATATTATCTTATTGAATTCATAAAAGGACCAAATGTTAACTTCAAATTTAAAATTTCTGTCGAAGAGAGACCAGAGAGCAAAATATCTGCTAACACACAAGTTATGTTTAATAAGGCGATCGATATACTAAGTTAAGAGTTGTCCTATAATGATTGTGTTTAAAATGACGAACAGATCACGTTTTAAGTTCTCAAACGTAAGGAACATAACTACAAACGTATATTTCAACCTGATTAACTCAAGAAAGACAAATTTTCACACAGCAACGCTAACTAGCATATCTAAACCTTGCGTCAGTTACAAACAATACGAGATAGCCGTTACGTGCGTATCCGATGAATAAAATGAATTTTACCAAGTTAAATATCGGCCAGTCGCCCCCGCTGCCCGGCGATTAGTAATGCCTTAGATTTTATTTGTTAAAAATCGGTTAAGTACCCGTGTCGAACGACTCTGGTGGGTGGCCGCCATCTTTTTATTATTTCACTTTTTGTCCGCAAGCTAGCCGCGGGAGGCTCACGGTGCGGATTCACCTTTTTATGATTGACATTTTTTTCTTTATTTCCCTATTCTCAGAAAATAGTACTCTTTTTTTAATTGCAGTCAGCTCTTCAGCTAATCAAATCATAAATTATTTGGACGCTCATGTCAGCTATAAAGTGGTCACTATTTTATAGCGTATTAAAAATGATCCCACGTATTTATCTTATGTGGCGTAAAAGAGTTTTAATGCTGTATAAAAGTGTTTACAAATGGTTATTTTGTAAATTTTAACGATGGCGCTCTGTGGGAAAATGCATTGTTCATAAGGTAATTTAGAAGCTTAGCAAAACTGTATTTTCTATTATTACAATTGAACTATTTGGTAGTCGTACTATCTGTCAGCATTATATATGTACATATATTGGTATTTATATACATATCAGTCGTTTTATTCCTATGTTTGATAATAGCAAAATCCATAGACAGCTTTTTCAAATATGTTTTTGAACCTAACAGAATTCAGTTACATAAGTATCCATATTATAAACGTTATAATAACTGCTTCATCATATTGACACAAAAAAACAGGAGATTTCTTTCCAACTGGAAAGGACATAAAGAACGTTTTAATCAGAAAAAATACTGTACTCAATTAAATCAAATTACAAAATCTACATTGACGTGAGCGAAACCGCCAGCAGAAACTTGTTAAAAAAACTTCCTTCTTAGAAGTATATTTTTTTCTAGTTAACAATACATAGAAATTTTGTTTATTGACACAAAACACACGTCTGTTTAACACATTTGTACGAGTATAAAGTTTTGAGAAGATCATTTGTTTTCAATGGGGTAAAGTTTTACAATTTTAAAATATATATGAAAAATACTTACTAATGAGTCGACCTCAGGGTCCGCTATGTAATAGGGTTTTTCTTGACGAATCTGTGAACAGACAAACATACATATAGCGTTAGAAAGAACAATAACAAACACAAAACAGCTGATTAATGACAGACGCAGTCAGGCGATGAGCTTATATGAAATGCTCGCTCGCTTGGCTGCGCCCGCGCACATGCACGATAGACTGAAGAATAAATAGACAGGACAATAATTGTTTCGGAGAAAATGTATTTTCCTTATAACATACACGCCATCTCGCCTCTTTCCCTTTCTAGTAGACAGAGAGTGCATTTTTCCATTTGCTATGGATATGTCAGACAAATTTTGTTCGCTTCTTCTATTTTACGAGCATTTTTCGCAGTTGTGGGTACTTTTCTTCTGGGGTTCTGGAGGTTTTTTATTTATAAAGTATGTGATAATAAATATCTTTATCTGATTCTCAGAAAACAGATTTTTTGGCATTATAAAAATAAATGGTTTTTATCTTATATCTGAATAGTGGTCGTTTTGCTCACATCAATGAACAAAAGATTAATAAAAGCTGATGGCATATAACCAGTTATAAATAAGGGTCAAGATCTTTCCACGAGATCGAATTAAGATACAATATTCGGTTGATTCAAAGTTAAAGACATAGTCCCCATAGCTTAGCAAGGTTTAGTGCATTTTTATAACCTCTTCTTTTTACAGAACCCGCGTAAACTAAACTTCAAAATCTTGGTTCGTTAAACAATACATAATTTCAACTTCAATTCATTTATTTCTGGGATCCTTGGGGTAATACATTCTTAAAAATAAAGTAATAATAATATAAGGACTAGAACTTAAAAACTCTTTCAATTATAAATGATTAGCTGCGCCCCGCGGTGTTACCCGCGTTGAAATGGTACCTGGCAATGACAATATGTTATTCCAAGGTATAAGCCATCTTCATTTCAAATGTAATGCAAATCCGTTCAGCCGTTTCAGCGTGAAGATGTAACAAACATACAAATAACAAACAGACAAAATAGACAAACTTCAGACAACCTTTCGCTTTTATAATATATTACTAGGAGCGCCCCGCGGGTGAAACAGTGTGGTGTAGATTCAATCACATTCAATTATCAATATTCAATTATCACACGGGTACTATTATTTTTCCGATTTAAAAAAAACCTATGTGTTATTAGGCACAAGCTATAACATATCACCATACCAAATTTAATCGAAATTGGTGCAGCCATTTAAGCGTGATGTTGTCCATATATACCTACACACTTGTTTGTATGTACATACAAACTTTGGCCTTTATCATAATAAGTATGATAGTGGGATTCAATTCACTTCTCGCTGAGGCACACCTCCTGTGAATGAATTAAAAAATCTACTGAATATTCATGTTATGAGATCATGTAACTTTAAAAACGTTAATTGTCGCTTCTGAAGCAGACAGTCTCTATAAACTCTTAAGGAACACTTTTTTTTTATAAAAAACCTGTCTGTACCGGATATACGATACTATCATGCATACTGACCGACATATTCCATTTTAAACATAATTAAAGTTACTCTTTTTAAAAGCCTCTCATCTTTAACATTAATTATATTTATAATTGTGTAGTAATTAGAATTACACGACATTAGACTTTGAATTAATATTTTTATTGTGAAGTTTTTATTGTTTGAAATATTCGTGTCTTGATTTAACTTTTTGTTTAATTGGAGTTTATTATTGAGTAAAATGCACTAAAAGCGGTTTACTATGTGTTTTATTGGATGGCTTTTTAAAATTTTTTTGGAGATAGATAAATATCGAGAAATAAAACTACCCGAAGTTCCTAATATCTCAATTTAGCTGTGCTTAATCTAAAAATAGTTTATTTTTGAGTTTATTTAATTAATTCATGCATAATATAACCATTAAGCATTCCATAAATAGTAAGTTAAACGTATTTTTACATTACGGTAAGTTAGTATTACATATTTTTAATTATATTTTAATTAGGTTGCAAATTGTTTAGGAGAATCGCAAGCGTAACCACATTTTGGTAATACTTTATACAGTGGGCGAAAGGAATTGGACACTATATCGATCGAACCGGCCTAAAATTTGACATATAGGTACCTATACATGTTATTCGTGGGTATCCCATAGAACTCAGTATCCGCAGAGACATTGGCTCTTTGTGTATTTTCTACCGTACATACAACGGGGAGTGTTCTGAAGAACGTTTCAACCTTATTCCAGCATCAAGGTTTTACCATCGCAATAGCCGATATCGCTTAGAAGCTCATCCAAACATAATTGACAAATGGGATTCACACACTGTGCGGGTCAACCGATCGTTTGTGCCACACACCTGCAAAATGTGGAACGAGCTTCTCCCTCGGTATTCTTGAGGAGCTACAATATGGGATTCTTCAAAGGGAGAGTTAACAGAGTCTTAAAATAATAATAATAATATGGGATAACATTCACACAAGGTCTTCAGGTCCCAAACTAGGCAGAGCCTGTACTATGGTAATCTGATGACTGATATATATACTTATATACATATACACACCCAGACACAGGTCAAACAGACATGTTCATGCACACAAATGTTTGACCTGCCCGGGAATCGAATTCGGAACCAGCGGCTCAGAAGGCAGAGTGCTACCAACTGAGCCAACCGGCCAGTCTAAGGATTGGCAACGTATCGTAATGCCCTCAGTGTTAAAGATATCCATAGGCGACGGTTATCGCTTACCATCAGGCACCCAGTCTGCTTGTTTGCCACCTTTCTCATTAAAAAAAAAATTGGTTGTCTGTAAAGTCGGTTTACGGACGATAGATTTACGTGATAACGTCATAATCATTTATGACTTCGACTTTGACTTTGACTTTGGCTTTGATTATTTTATGTAATACAAAACTCAGGTGGAACGTTACGCGGAACGTTACTATTTTTTTCATGAGTGTTGCTGGTATTCATCAATTTATAAAACGTTATCACGTCAAAAAATCAGATTTAATTTGAACTAATTTAAGGGGTGGATTGGAAAGCTATAGACAGCCCGGGTAAAACAATGGGCGCAGCTTTTCACCATATCATAAGTCATATGAAACAGGGTACACTTACGTTTTCATCCTATTCGTTACAACAGGTATGAAGTTCCGCATGTATACGACATTCTTCTTTGTAATAATTATGTTATTCATGCTCCCGCTTTGACATACTGACGCGATCGCTAAGCGGTAGCACGCGTTGAAGATGGACGTTATACACGTCCGGTACAATGATGTTTTACTAAAGATGACGTATATTCATACTGCGCGGTGCTCAGATTTTGTTCCTTTACGACATAAACATGTTTACTGCGACAGATAATACGGTACAAATAATATAGAAAAGGATAGCTATATGTTTAGACTTGCGCTTGAAATACGCGTCGCAATGAAAATTAGAAGAAGAAGAAGAAGAAGAAGAAGAAAATACATTTATTTATGACACACAACACACATGAGAACACAATAAGAAAATAATAAGAAAAATAACAAAAAGACAGATATGGTGTATGTCATAAATTTGGTCCCCAACTCAGCATATGCTAGATTTTAAGCCAGCGCTGGTTTTCCGTTGGGTCCCAGTTAAATGATACACATCGTTACTCTTACTTTACTCTTACATTACGACAATTGACTTAATTTTGCCGCCTCAGTTTCCGCGCGCTTGTGCGACATCTACCTCATATAAACATATAATATCATTGGTCCGATACGTCATACGATACGATAAGAACGTAAGTGTAGCTCGTTTCTTATGTCATAATGTGTAATACTCACCACGGTTTAATTACAACCACATCCAAAACACAATTAACACAGTAACCTATACGAAATAACATCAACTTACGAAACTGTTAACCTTTGAAGAACAATATCAGGTAATCTCAACTATTTAACATGTATTTGTTATTTATATAGCTACTATAAAATTTAACATTTAACTATTTATGTTTGTACAAATTAACAGTATGCCTGAGAAATCTGTTTGAAACTAACAATTACAAAACAATGGATGGATTTACATACAGTTCAGTGAAGAATGCCTTTTAGTACATTAACCCTTTGACAATTACACGTAGTTTTATGATGATTGACAAGCACTTCTTGTTTGCATGGTGGTAGGCTACTTTCGTCGCCTGGCTAGCTACCACGCTAAAAATTTAATTTTTAATAATAAATTAAATTTAGTCTGTTCGGAGAGCAGTTCTTGACAGTAAGTAAACAACAAGGTTTAGCGTGATTACACCTTCAATCACATGTCACTAACCATCAAGTGAGATGCTCAATGATATTATATGTTTATATGAGGTAGGTAGATGTCGCACAAGCGCGTGGAAACGGAGGCGGCAAAATTAAGTCAATTGTCGTAATTTTGATTACGACGCGTATTTCAAGCGCAAGTCTAAACATTTAGCTATCCTTTTCTATATTATTTGTACCGTATTATCTATCGCAGTAAGCATGTTTATGTCGTAAAGGAACTAAATCTGAGCACCGCGCCTTATGAATATACGTCATCTTTAGTAAAACATAATGGAGATGCGAGTCAAACGCATCAAAAAGAAGATTAATAATACAATGTGGTACGGATTATAAAACCTTTGAAAATGTGTGGTAAACGTATGGCAGATTTTATTGCTCTATAAAATTATTTAATTGAAATTAGTAAGATTGCTGCATCAATACGGTTTTTAATAGCTTTGAACAGGTTATCGTTCTATTGGTTGTCATTTTACTAAGCATTTATAGGTCAAACGTTTCAAAACTGCCTCGCTTGACGGAGAGTAACGATGTGGATAGACACGCTTATATTATATATAAAAGAACCTGCATGACTCTGACAGTGATTAGAACTAGACCTACAATGTCGACTCTGGTTGACCTCAGTGACTTTTGGTGACAGCTTTCGTCAAGCTTTTGTCCGATCTTAACTTAAGTATTAAAACATACTTATGTAAATAATATAATTAACGTCATTTTCATAGTAAGAAGCAAATACTCGGGCATCTGGTGACCGATTTCAGTACTATCTCTCCTAATTCTCTCTTATTTTAAAAAAAAAACCCGTATCTAGCCACTAGGGAATACCGGGCCAGGTAGCTCGTGTCCATTTTTTTTCTAAGATTTTCATGTGTATATTGCAACGTTTCACGTTTAAACGGCTGGACAGATTTGGTTGAAATTTGGTATGTAAATACTTCAGGTCCAGGAATAACAAATAGGCTACATTTCATCATCATCATCACGCGGGTAAAACCACGGGGCGCAGCTAGTGTATCTAAACTTGGCATAAAAATACAAGAGCATTTAATAGTTAAGTATATCAAGAACGTGGGAACAGTTCTTTTTGATGAGGTGAGACGCGTCAACAAGCGAACTGGTCGAATCAACAAACCAGACAGCCGCAGCCGGGTCACTGACACAGATGTTTATAAACTAATTTATACAGAATTTAAATAATTTAATATTATACTTTACATGACGCTTATTGTTATGCCGTGTTCATAACCGTCAAATAAATGTTACAAAAAACTTTATTATAATATTATGATGTTGTGTATCATCGCTTGTGGTTTGCGGCGGCGTGGGCTGTCATGATTTGCAATATTTGTCGTTGATAGATTGTACTGTATGTATAGATTATTCTCGTTCTTATCCCACGCTAAATGGGGTTGGTTCAATATGTTTTTCTGTTCTCCTCTCCCTGAGTACCGGCTAGTGATAAAGTGAAGTTGAAGACAAAACATGCTTCGGCGACCCTATTTTGCGTGTGATAAGTGCAATCAGAAAATGTATTGTTTATTGTTTCATTGATCACAGAAGATTTGTTATCGTATATATAATACATATTACTGTAGCTAAGATTACTAGACAATATTACCTATAGAGAAATAAATTATACTTAATATATTTTTTATACTGTATAGATCTAGATCATGCTAGACCTAGAATGCTTACTGGCTCTCAAGGACTGCTTTCACATCTTTGGCAGTTTTTCAAACTTGAGGGCGGTGGCTAGTCAGGCCGATACTCAACAGTACCCTACCACCATGCTGGGAATTTCATAACGCTGTTACAATCACGGGAAGCTCAATCCGTTGGTGGGGATCGAAACAGCGTCCGTCAGTTTGGTAGCGGACGATCCCACCCCTGAGCTATCATGGCTTCAAAAATCCGTTTTATGGAATGCTTGATGTTGGTCCATGAATTCGATGCTAGGGTGACGCGGGGAATACACGCTCTTTCTAAAATTTTGTACAAAAATTTAAGATACGAGTGTTCTTTTGATCATAACGTATTCGGATATTGAGGTATAGTATAATTAGATAACAGACTGAAATTGTTTCCCAAAAATTGCCCCCCGCAGCGTATAACCAATCGAAAGGGCCAAAAACACGGTACATACAACGTAATATAAGTATGGGAGCCACTCCTCCACCCTGCGGCGAGGAAGTCCCTCATTCGGGGGGCCAGCGACCCGTGAAACCCCCCAGTTTTGGACAACTCGAATTAAATGCTAATAAGGCGATCGGCTGATACCGTCTCTCGGGTGGAAACGGTCAATTTTTGTATTACGAAAGATTTTTATGGGCGGATTTCATTGCTCGAAACGGGTTAAGTATAATGTTAATATCTTTTTTCCTGTTTTGGTGTGACTTGTGTCAGTAAAGTCTTTAAGGAAAGCTGGAGACAGTGAAGTTCCATAAGTGTTATTGTAACATTAATGATAGTTAAATTGTTAAAAATAATTAAATTAAATTATTTATTAATGTTCCGACATAATGACAAAAGCTTCAACGCTTATTATGTTGTTAAATAGAAATATTTATTGTCATCTATTTACTTTTTTTTTCTTATTAATATTTTTATTCAAATGCCTTTTTTAAAATAAAACACTAATAATTAATTACAATACTGCAGCTACTACATTTGAGCAATCCACTAGCTATTGGTAGCCTATAGATAACTCAAATGTTCTAACCCGCTACCGGCCGGCAGCGTGCCCAGAATGCTAGCAACATTGCCACGCTGAATTTCAATGCTGATTTGTTGAGCCAAATATGCGCCAGCATTTTCGTTACGCGTCGCATCGATCAAACGCTCAGATAAATTTTGGAAAATTCGATGAGCATTAGGTCCCCACGGGTCCAATGTCTCGACCCCAAACGGTTCAAATATGTAACTACTACCTAGGTTAGCATATTTTCGCCGTTTCAATTGCTCCGCCGAATAAGCGCGGCGCCAGCCCTAACATGTGTATTATCTATTTACTTATTTTAAGCTTGCACCTGATGTTAAATGATGACGTTGTCTAGGATGTGCAGCACGTAGGAAGGTACATTCACTCGTGACTTGAAAACTCCAGGATTATATGTATCGTGAAACACAGACTCTTAATTACTAAATTTGTAACGTATAAACTAGAAATTTAATAAAACGGCTAGCACAAACTCAACGGTCAGGGAAGAGCGCTGTACGCTGAAGCAGGGTGATGAGCCTAGTTCAGCAGCAGATGCTCTGGTATAAATATGTACCTAAATTATATTCAATCCAGCCTAATAAATAAGTAAACTGTAATTAAACAATAAACATTTGTGGATGATATTTTATTATTACTGTTACATAAACAAATGGATCGTATTAGTTCAAAGACCGTTGTGTGGCAATAAAAATAATATAAGAAAAAAAACATCGTACTGGATAGGTGCAGATATTAATACCTATACCTATATGAGTGTGAATCGAGAACTACGGCCTCATTTTTTTTCCGTTTTATGCGATACGTTCGACTGCCATAGAGACCATTCTATCGATTTAACACGGAAAAAATGTGGGACACAATAGCATTTTTATTTCCGCTTTTGTGCTGAATGTCCCGTAAAAATAAACAGGCCGTGTAGAGAATAACTTTTGACTCGTCCCAAAAATCATTGTCCCGCGACAATTGTCGTATTCTCTATTCATAACGTTTACCTGAGCTTTTATTATTGCCCCTTTTGTGCACTTTCAGGCGAAATAGTGTATTGTTTGTATAATTGAATAAATGCCTTCGTGTAAGCCCTTTTGTAGGGTGCCAAAGGAGCAAGGACGCGAGTACAAATCTTTGCCACATCGTAGTACTTATAAATACATAAAAAAAACATTAAAATGTTTACTACTTCTGATTGAGATAACAATTGATATTAAAATTATTTTTGTAGTCACTGACATTATGCTAAAGTCGCATGTGTAGAACTCTACAGGGCGTAGCGTAATGTAGGTTATATATTATTACACACAGTTGTAGAGCTTCAAGTAATCAATTTATTTTTGACGTGTGTCTTATACATTTGGAACGTTGTAACCGTTCTTAAAAATAGTGATCTTGGCTCCGATCTCTCGCTACCTGACCGTTCCAAAAAACTACGGAACTCGCCATTAAACCTCTAAGGTCCTCATCGAACGGACACTACATTGACCAATGAAAATTAAGCCCTATTAAGCGAAAATTAAAGCGTATAATCAAACGACAATTTAAATGGCTGTTATTACCACAAGTAGCGGACAAACGACGGCATCGAAATCGCTACCAAACGTGGTACCCTGTAATTTGTAATAAAAAATCTATTTATAAGATAAAATAAAGCACCGAGACGCTACCTAAGATGCCCGTCGATCGAACTCTGCACAGTTTAATAAATCAGATGTTTCGTGGCATTTTGACGCTTGTCACACATAAACATACGTTTTAGAATCGCACGGCGAACGCACTAGCATTTAATGGTAAATTATTCTATAATGTTCAGAGGTCGGTGTAATTTTATTAAGTCGCCTCCTATTTAATAACTTTTTATCCGATCGACGGCAGGCAGGTGATTTTTTTTACGGTATTCGTTTAAAAAATGCCCGCTCGAGACGAACCGCTACTGAAGTAGTTCGAAATTTTAAATTATAGTGTATTAATACGCGTTTCTGTTATGAAATGTTATTTATAGTGAGCGCGTGGTAGAAGCGCGATGCCACGTGACGCGTCGTAAGCGTCACCACAGACCAGTCACACCATTGTGCTTCCCGCGCCCGCGCTCGCGCCCGCGTCACACCGCGATTGTTTTGGCGACCACGACGCGGACGCTGGCTTTAATCACCTGTTGTACACAATGACGACGTGCGAAAATATATTTATTCCTCTCCTTTTACTGCCGACCGTAAAGGGACGTAATGAACAAATGTCTTTATGGTACACTTGTAAACGTCAAATATCAGTCATTTCTCCTTGGCGAGCACAAAAAATGCCATAAATATTCTTAACAAAATGGCTCCTACTGAATATTGTGGCCATAAACTGAGGTCTATAAAATGAGGTTCGGTTGTTTAACTTTTGTTTGGACTCTATGCTGGAATTAAAAGAACTTAGACGCGGAACTGATCTTTTGTTTGCGTAGTGTTTCTGTCCATAAAATATATGTAAATTATCGAAAATTATTCATAGGTAACAGGAATTTATGTTTTACAGTTTGTTGTTCTTTTGTCACAAACCTGAAGCGCGAGTAACCTCGAAATAAGCGCTGGTGTGGCAGGGTCGACTCTAAACACGTCTCCATTTCGCACAAACTTTCCAAAATAAAAGCCGTTGATCTAAAAATTTCCAAATGACGCTCAAGTTTGGATGCGTGGAGCGTCATCCCCATTAGAGCGAGACAGGAGACGCCATGTGTAAGAGGGATGGATGGAATGAAAGGAGCGTTTTTAGTGCGTTTTTTGTCCCGAAATCCGTGCGTTCAGAAATTTTATTTTAATACAAGAAAAGTATTCAAAAGATACGAGGGCAGGTAGAAGACCGGGCCCGGGTATTTATTTGCTTAGTTTCCTTTTTTTATCGCACAAAGAATTCCAGTTGATTTATGGCCGTGGTCTGTGACGATTTGTGACCTGTAATTTCTGATGTGAGTTTTGTCACTTAGGATTTAGACGCTTTGATTTATTAATTTACGGAACATCCGCCGTCGAGAGGCGTGATCCGGTCTTGACAGTTGTCAGGGTAACATGTAATTTTCATTTTATCCCTGTTTATGTTTAATGACATGTTATTTAGTGTCTCGTGAATTAGGTGTTGTGATTGGATTGACAATATTGTTTAAGACAATTTGAAGGTGTTATTCCTGTGTCCATATTTTAGATGCGTCGTGTGCACAGTGCAAATGACGCGTTTCTTCGTCGTTAGTTGGGCGTTTAAGCGTTCCCTTGAGGGTCATTTAGACCCGGAAGGTCAGTTTTTCGGCCATTAATGTGATCAGAGGGCTGCCTCGAATTAGAGAGGGCTATAAAGGTGGTGTAATGTCTCACTTCGGGGTGCTCGGTTAAATGGTGGTTACTACTATCCGACTATTATATGCCATCTAAATCTTACTTAATTGTTGTTTTTGCTTTAACTGCTAATAAAGTTTTTATAACTGCTATTTATACTAATAATTTAATAATATTCATTAAAGCGTGTTACTTACACACAGTTTGACTGGCGTATGTGTGCGAAACCAGGTTTTGCACATAAGTTTTAATTTAAACACAAAACATATAAGTTTTACTTCTTATTAAATCAAACGGGGCTTAATCGCGAGAAAAACATTTAGTAATTTATTTACCTCGACGTTTCGACTAAGTGACTACGACCAATGCAACTTGGTCAAAACGTCGAGGTAAATAAATTACTAAATGTTTTTCTCGCGATTAAGCCCCGTTTGATTTAATAACAATGTGTTCGAATTGCGAAAGTCTAAAAATTACAAATTTTACTTCTGATTGAGATATTCACACGCATGTCGATTAAAACATTTGCGGATCAATTTTTGCCTGAATGATTAATTATACTGTGCATTACTGACCCTGCAATGGTGTACCTTCAAACATATTGTTTCTACTAAGTCCTGAGTCTTTACTGTCGTTTTAATTTATTTGAGTCTGTAAATTAAACTCTGGAACCGACTAGGACTCACCTGGCATATACCGGAAAATAACTCTGCAAACCGACTAGGACCTATGTATAATATAGGGGAAAATTACTCTCCATACTCGGAAATTACTCTGCGAGCAGTATGGAGAGTAATTTTCTAGTATATACCACGTAAGTTCTAGTCGTTTCGTAGATTGCAATTTTATAATATGACAGCTAAATAAAATTCTTGTTTAAAACTGTATTTATTAAATTCCAAAAAATATTCTAACAACATTAACGCGTAAATATACAGACCAATAATATTTCTCATGAAAATTAAAAATAATGACCATAAACAACATTTTCAATTACCATAATTTGTAAATTTATAATTATTACTAATATCGAACCAAAAGCTTTTCCATTTATTATAAACAGTTTAAAAATATCGCAAAGCACCAGTCAATCATAGGTCAAGCAAATGCCACATCCGTTAAAAACGCGAAGGCACCGAAGCAAATATAAGTACTGGTTAATTACAATATATTTATATGCAAAATATCAATTCTTATTACACCGTAAAGATAAGCTCTATGTAGCGTTGGCGTAAGGTAAAATAACGTTTAGTTATACAGATTTAAGGTTCGTTTTATTTTGGTGGTAACTTTACAGATTTAGTCAACCTAGACAATCTTGATGGTTGGATATGACGATTAATTTCTATCGATGTAATAATTACAAGTGCATACTTCAGGTATACTACGAAGAATTACTTCTTTTAATTTCCTTACGAGCAAAAAAACCTTTCCTCGCTGCAAGGGCGGATCTAGAGAGAGGGTAATGAGGGTGATGACCCCCCCGCCCCAACATATTGCAATAAATGCATAGGTACATACAATGGCTGTTTTTTTTAATATTGTTAAGTTATAAATTAAAGTATCCGATAATTTTAAGACATGTAGTGTATATTAGTGTTGCGCAGACTGATTTGCATTTTATTTCTAGATTTTAAGCTTTCAATCGTATCTAATATAACTGATGAAAATATTAATACGGTCGCAGACTTTTTTAAATTCGTATTTACACGTTATGATAAATACATTGAAAATGTGCAGAAAGAATTTTAATGTTGTCTAAATATATTTTAAAAATGAAAATCATGTGGAATAAAAATCAATAAGTTATTACTTAAACTTTAGCTTTCTTATATTTTTAAGCTAAAATTCAACGTATAAATCCTATCACGCTGTCTCTAACATTATAAGTTTGCGAGTAGTTTTGTTGGCATCAAATCAGTGACGACTTTAATAAAATTTTAATAAAAAGATCCAAATTTAGTATCTTCATTTAAAAGTGTCTTATTAATTTGAACTGTAATAATAATAATAATAATTAGTTCTTGAGAATGGTCGTGCGTTGCTCTACTGGGACCGCTCTATCATCACGGACAGGACTATTGTTGCCAATAAGCCTGATATCGTTTTGGTCGACCGGTCTCAACGCCAGGCAGTGCTCATCGACATCACCATCCCGCATGACGAGGGCCTCGTAAAGGCTGAGAAGGACAAACTCAGCAAGTACCTTGACTTAGCTCACGAGGTAACTGCCATGTGGGATGTTGACTCGACGATCATTGTCCCGATAGTCGTTTCGACGAACGGCTTAATAGCGAAGAGCCTCTTAAGAGGTTTTAGACGGTTGGATCAAGAGTCAAATGCAGAAGGCGGTACTCCTTAAAACGGCGCGTATTGTCCGGAGGTTCCTCACTCTGCGGCCCTAACCACCGGTAGCTTGGGCCCTGCCCCGCTGCTGGCGGAACTCTAGGTTTAGGTTTTTTATTAATTTTTGTTTTTGATATTTATACTGTAAAAAAACTAAACCTAAGAAAATAAAGAGATAATAATAATAATTTATTTGGGCACAGAAAAACTTAAATCTAGGTTACATCGAGTTTAGGCGAAGCTAACTTATTCTTATATTAATATAAGTTACAAAACTCGGGGGGCACTGTGCTCCACACTAGGTTGTACTGTATCGTAGTTACTATATCGTAATTATAACTATGTATAAAAAAAATATCTTATTTTCCACAATTTTAGTTTGGTTTGTTTGAACAAGAGAATCACTAGTATTGGCCCATTTGTTCTCACTGAAATGGGTAATGGAACGTAATGACGTCACGAAGAATAGGTCCTCTAGAAACGCAATACAAAATGTGCGCATTAATGCGACTTTTATTCATTCTCACAACAGTCAGTCACCTTCACGTTTCGCACTCTACATTTTTTCACAATAAAATGGCAACCGATATAAACACAAAACACACCTATGAATTTAAATGGCTGTATTAAAAGTTTTTTTAATCCACCGTGGGTGATGTCTGTAGGGATGGCGAGATTCCAATTTAGATGGTATAAATAAACGACTGATTTAAATTAATAGCACAGGAACAAAGACTTTTTGTATTTTATATACAAATTTAAGATAATTTCAATCATTTAAAAGAAATAAAGTATGAAAAATATTATGTTATATTGAGCGATGTTTTAAAATCCGAGTTAAGCTCAACCTGAATATATACTTATTTAGTAATGAAATATTTTTGCGTTTATTTTTTTAAATTACTCTTCCTACCAATTAGAAATGCCTTTTCAAAATTATTTCATAATATAGTAAAATAACTTAAATTATTTTATAATTCGTTATTTTTATAAATTCGATGTGACACATTTCACTAATATGGCCAGATATTAGAATTTTGGATATTTATTATTAGCGAGCCATAGGATTCTACGAGTGAGATGATGATGATGATGATGATGATTATTAGCGAATATGTAAGGTTGCGTCGATTTTTAGATCAGTCATTGCCTGGGGATTATGTGATTTGGCAGCCACGCTAATAGTAGCTTGTTCAATCCACGGTATTTTGCTAGAACACTTTCAAGTACCCGCCTAGCTAGCTACCACTCTTATGTTTGAAGAATTGTTACAGCAATTGATTAAATTCTTCAACTTCAACTAGATTCTTTTATTTTTTTTATTTATGTACATTCACACAAAGTCTTCAGGTCCCAAACTAGGCAGAGCCTGTGCTATGGTAACCTGATGACTGATATATATATTTATATACGTATACACACCCAGACACAAGTCAAACAGACATGTTCATACACACAAATGTTTGACCTGTCCGGGAATCGAACCCGGGACCAGCAGCTCAGAAGGCAGAGTGCAACCAACTGCGCCAATCGGCCAGTAAAGAATAAAATCGTTTAGTATATATGTATATTTGTTTTATAATGTGGCAGTATAACAATCTTGTAAGAGCGTTCATCTATCCATATAATTTATTATTAACTAGCTGCGCCCCCGCGGTGAAGTAGTACGTGGTATTGACGATTTTTGTGTATTTCCGTCATGCCACGGGGAAAAGTCAATATTTTTGGTATAAAAGTTAAAAATATATGTAATAGATAAAGGCCTACGTGAGAGTATTAGCTATCTTCATTCGAAATTTCATGCAAATCCGTTCAGTCGTTTTAGCGTGAAGAAGTAACAAACATAGCAACGACAAGCGACAGACAAAATTACATCTTTGTAATATTACTATGATAGATAAGTGTGTTGATATTTAGCAAAAAGATATTCTAATGATATGATATTAAAGTTAAAATTAAAGTTAGTCCATAGGAAAATAGCCTATCTTATTCAAAGGCAGTCAAATCAAAACACTTGAGCACAACAATAAATGTATGTATCCGCATCCATAGTTTATTAACCCTTGAAAAGATTTCTCATGACCGCAACTCTTCACACACACATACACACAAATAAACAACAATTTTGTGTTTTTAAACACAAAATTTAAACAGAGCGAAACTTGAATAAACAAATAAGGAGCAGCCCTATTTCGAATGTTCTACAATGCATGCAAACATAATGGAATAATAGGTGCCGAACTACGCCATTTTAGCTTGCTCGCATTGTAACCCTACGGCAGAGTTTCTCAAAGTGGGTACCCGTACTCCTTGGGCTCAGCCAGTCAAACGGGACACGCAATGTACATTTTAATGGCGGATGCCTAGTGACGAGCACCACATGCTTAGTGCATGCGTGACTCATCTCTGGATGAACTATGAGTTCTAACTATGAGTACTAACTATGAGTTTAATGTATCTAAATTATATGAATTTGTGGCTTTTTATAAATGTACGTTCCTATGTACAATAAATCCATGTACAAAAATTTAGCTTTTTGAAGTTATTGAGTACATCAACAACTGTTGTTTTGAAAATGTAATAAGGGTTCGTGGACCTATAAGCTTGAGAATCTCTGCCCCACGGTGCTCGCGCGTTCCAAACAGACACGGTACCACGCGCATGTTTGAACAAAAATAAACGCTCCCAGTATGCGAAGCATTATGAATAACTAAGCATATTCACCACCCTTATGTTTCCCTTTTTTAATATCTACCCCTAAATCCCAGCAGGGCAGAAATTAAAGTGTAATGGTGCAATGTTTAATAACTTATCTGCGGGTTGGCGTTGTGTTTGCCTTTTGTTAATGTAATTTTTAAAGTTGCTAGGGTTGCGAAAATCGATAAGTGAAATTTGATATTTTGGTGATCGATTGTGGGAACTTGATATCTTACTTTTTTACTCGCCTACAAATAAATAATTGATCAATTACAGTTTTGTATTATAATTAACTACAAAATCGACATTTCTAAGCCCATTTGGAAAATTATTTTTAAAGAATCTTTCAAACAGGATTGTATTGAAACCGATTCCGAATTTCTCTTCGATTTCTGGAAATTTAGAAATCCGTATGTTATAACTGTGATTACATAAATGGAACCAAAACGTGGTCTTAACTATGGCCCTTGAAAGCAGGCTCTAAAGCTGTTATATATATTTTTTTAATTTATATCATTATTTTATTGGTAGGCTACACCATAAGCCGTTATACAGAGTGGGTGTTATAAATAGTATCTAAAGTAGGGCAATTAGAGGTTCTCACGAATAGCAGCACTGACTATTAATAATTACATTAGCGCGAAAGACGCGCTAGACGTCAAGACTATTTGTCACTTTTTTCAAATATCCTAAAATATGTATACATTACTAGTAGTGCCCTGCGGTTTCACCCGCGTGGATTACTGTTTTCGCGCTACCTCAATTATCCCACTGAAACTATACCTTTTCCGGAATAAAAGTAGCCTATGTGGTAATCCAGGGTTTAGAATATGTCCATACCAAATTTCATTGAAATCCGTGTAGCCGTTTAAGCGTGAAGAAGTAACAAATATACACACATACACACAAACTTTCGCATTTATAATATTACTAGGATAATTACTTTACGCTGTTTCTACGGGTATAACGTGGCAATTTATACCCGTAGAAACAGTGTAAAGTAATTATGATCATGAGTTTTAATAACATTATAATTTTAAATTACATAATTATCATTGTTGTTAAAAACGTGTCAGCTAGCATCTGTGTATCTGATCCAACAGTCGTACCAGGCATTCAGAGATTTCGAGATACTTATGTACGTCCACTAAGCTTTCCCCTCACCTACTGATTTCCCTGAACATAATATTAGTTGCTATTAAAAGATATGAATTTTTATATAATATATATAATATAGTTTGTAGAGTATAATGACATTAATAAAATCACAGTATTCTAATACACATATTATTATATTTATATTCACAACTGTATATATAGTACATAATAATGTATGGCTAACTTATCTTAAGAGGCTTTTTATAAATGGTATGTTATAATAATTTTTACATCCGACATGGTCACTAATACTAGAATTAGCATTATTATCCGAATATTCACACAATATTTATGCAAAAATCGATAAATTAATACATATAGATAGATATAGATACGTCGTATAGATACTGTGAGTTATGTGTGTCGATACCAAAATCGAGTTTTAAATAGCATGTTAGTGTCAATAGTAGAATTGAATGCAACACAGCGTAGATTTATTCTTTTCTTAAAATTACCTACCCGCTGTAACTTCAGTTCAGTTCAGACGGTCCCGTGGCGCAGTGGTTTGTGTCATCGATATGAATTCTGTGTCTCCGGGACCCTGGGTTCGAATCCCGGCAGGGGCAAACATTTGTGCGAAGAGTGTAGATGTATGTCCCGGGTCTTGGATGTTTGTGTGCTGTGATTGTGTGTGTCCATGCCTCCCGCGATACAGGGAATCCTAGTGCGGGGGTCTGAGTGTGAAAAAAAAAAAAAAAAAAAAAAAGTTATGTATGTAGATAGATAGCGCATGTATTATGTATGTAAATGTGCAAACCGAATAATGTATTAGAAAATAAACAGATTCAACAGATAGCAATTATATCGGGATTATTTTTAAATACATATATGCAAACACTATAGTTAATGATTTTTTTTAGTAATTTTGTTTTATTTGATTCATAAGGGTTAAGCCATACCGATTATGCTGATACAGTAAATTACACAGCACAACAAATTTTCCCAGCATACCCACTTTCCAAGTTAACCCCTAATCATCGACACATTGACGAAACAATCACACGCCCGGGGCGCGACTGGCGAAGGGTTAAAGGCATTACTGGACATAATCTTGATGGATTTGGTACAAATAACGTTGGTTTCGCAGCGTGCCAAAATGTCCCCGCGTCGCTTTCTTTGTTCGATCATTTGCAGCGGCCGGCGGGGGGTTAAATGCGCTTTTCGTTGTTATAAAACTGGTGTTATACAGTCTGATAAGTTAAGTTTTAACTTCGCCTATGTATACCTGCTTAGTCAATCTCCTTTCGTTAATCATCTCCGACTGACTTGTTTTTTTATTGCTTTTTGGGTTCACGCTCTATTAGCGACATTTAGATCCTACTATATTATAAATTCGGAAGTTTGTGAGTATGGATGTATGTTTGTTACTCTTTCACGCTCAAATGGCTCAATGGAATTAGATAAAATTTGGTGTTAAGATAGCTAATATCTTGGATTAACACATAGGCTTATTTTCATCATTTTTGATTGGAAATTCTCCTGAGTTTGACACATTATTATATATATGTGGTATCCGGCTTTACTCACGTTTATAGGTGAAGTTTCGACCTAGGTTTCGAGCATGTCCGATGCTCATCCTCAGGTGAGTTTACGCTGGTCGATAGGTCGCTAGGTCGAAACTTTGACTATAAACGTGAGTAAAGCCGGATACCACATATATATAATATTTTCATCATCATTGTTTTTCATCACTACACGGGTATAACCGTGGGGCGCAGCTAGTACTTACTATAATACGAAACTAGTCAAATTGTAATACATATGTACATTATTTCCCAGATAGGCATTCCGTACAGTAAAATAATAAATGTATTATTTCTTGTATTTGTATTCAGCAAATAGCAGCAACCCCAGCAATTTCAAGCCAATTACAGCACTTATAAAATAATTGCCAGTCTAGTTCAGTTTTCAACCCTGGATGCTCTAGCTAGACTATTATTTTCATACCTAAGGGAAAATTAGAAGGAAATTGGCTCAGACATACTAAATTAAAGGGCGGCAAAGTAGTGTTTAATCGCGTATCCTGTAAAACGTTGTGCCGAAATATTCAGGGGGTTGCAATAACCCCCGAGTACTGACAGTGTGCTTGATGGCTTGATTGTATACCTGCCTGTGAATCACTAACTTGGCCTAGGGTAAGTACGGAAAATGCAAGGGACTGATTACTATAGAACTTCTACTATTACCTTTTATTTGATGAATTCGATCATCAGGTCGCATGTCAGTTGACACACGTAGATAAAGCATTATTTAGGATTTTGTATTTGGTGAATGATCGTAAGGTATATATTAATATACTAATTCAATTAATTAAGCAATACAGGTGTAGAGTTGCTTGCCTATCGGTTTTCTATCGGGTACATTTCGACGAATGTGCACTGGAATTACACAACTTAGTTTCACCATCTCTAATACAACAGCCGTTCATCACCTTAGGGTCAAAACAATTTTTTTTGACGGTAAGTAGCGTAGTGGTTACTGTCAGTGACATGACTTCTGTATCTCCGGGACCCTGGGCTCGAATCCCGGCAGGAGCAACATTGTGCGATGAGTGTAGATGTTTGTCCCGAGTCTTGGGTGTTTGTGTGTGTCCATGCCTCCAGCGATACAGGGAATACTAGTGCGGAGGTTCGAGTGTGATAAAAAAAATATTCAAAAGATAGTTTTGTATGATTTTTTTATTATAATAGCTACATATCCAGCAACAAATAGATGAGATACTACAAAGAGAGCATTAGTTTAATATTTAGTCGATGTAGTTTTTTTGCACGTTTTGTAAACCTTTTTATAATATTCAATACTAAGCAGATGTTTGTTAATCTCTTTAGATGCAGTTGTGTGCACGTTTGAACCTTCATGGTAGAGTTGAACATGTTTTTAGTTAGGTTGTTTGCTTGCTTATGAAAGAGTATGAATATTTTTGGAGTTCATAGTAAAAACTTTTTTAAGTTTCGGCACGCACTGTTTGTTAGTCAGTCTAAATCTATGCAAATGTCTAGTAAGTCAGAAAAGTTTTGTTGCGCCAAGAAGGAGGCCATAATCTATGAGCTTGGCTTTATAATTGCATCCGGTTTTCGTTTTATTAAGTGTGACCAGTTTCTGTAAACCTTTTTTCGGGCAATAGTGAACATACTAATGTGAACAACTTAATTTTATTTCATTTTCTGTGTTACTTCAGGTGATAAAGGTGGTTTATGAGCCACGAGGTGTCCTTGAGAGTGTAGAAAAGTGTAAAAAATGGATTAAACGGAAAATCCTCTCTTCTACAATCTCCAAGAAACGTTTCAGTAAACTGCCCATTACTTAATTACCTACTTGAATCATCGCGGCAACAGGGAGAAAATTTCGAGCTCAGCCTATGTACCCTATATACCCTACCATATACCCATACCCTATATATATACCCTATGTGTGGGCAATAAACAAAATCTTTATAGGTATTTGATGCAACAATTACTACACTACACTGTGCTTACATGCACATGCCGTACGGAGCCATATATAAAAAATAAAAGGGATTTTTAAAAGTAAAGAAAAATGAAAATGAAAAATAATAGAACAAGAGAATATCTTTTTAAAACACTTAAGACCATAACTCGGTCGTGCACGTTTTTTTTTTGAAAGCAGAACGTAGGTCGTCCATCGACAAGGTAGACAAAATACCTGATAAAGGTCTCATCACTCTTTGGAGATAAATGGGGAAAGCCTATATCCAACTGAGGATTTCCAGCGGCTGCAACGAACGAAGCTCCGTATTGCTGTAATGCCTGCTGAGCAATGATTAAAGTACTTCAATTTAAACAGGATTTTTATCAAATAGAATTCATGACTCCAACAAGCTTTAATCCAAAACGAATTGTAGTAAACTCGCAAAAATATCACCAAAATATAATCCCCATTCATCACAAAATTAAACATACCCTAAACGGTAGGTATCGCAGAAAAACATTTCCACCCTACAGTACGTAAACCCACCCTAATACACGTCAGCTGCTTGTGACTGGTCGTCCACCCCTCTTTTCCCCTACCTACCCTTATTTACACCAAACACGCATTGACCTCGGAACGTTAACCATTACTTGTGGACGAGAGGTCAAGTTTAGCTGGTTATTGCTTTGACGGACCATCTTATTTGGAGCTCCGAAATTCGCAATGTTGGTTCGTTTATATATACAGCATGCATTCGTTTATGGGTCTACAAGTTTTGGCGTTTGTTGGAGTTCTATCCCTGTCAAATACATAATAAGTTTTTTTTTTTTCGCTGTTATGGATTCGATCGATGGCCCACAGACCTTGCTAGGACTGTTGTGATGTTTTTAACATTTAACATAGATTATACACGATGTAAATAGCAGAGAAGGAAATACGATCATACGGATGACTTGGGTTACGCAACGTACTACTCTGTGGTCACAACTTGGATGGGTGACCAATAGTTCAAACAAATAGTTGAATAAAGCGTAGCATCTATATTTAGTAGCATATGGATGGGCTGAACGGAAAAATAATAACTGTATAGAATACTTTTTAATTAGTTAAATATGAGTAACTTAATATTACAAGTAGCGACTCGCAGTTCCACCCGCGAGAAAACTATTTTTCTTTCTATGTTAGTTCTATCACTATAGCAATGCTGCTAGCATTCTGGACACAATGCCGACTGGTAGCGGGTTGAATGCTGCACATTAGTTTTTTTTTTTCAATACTTGAATCAGTGCAGGAAATTCGACACTAGCAAATGCTCAAAATTTGAAAAAAGTTGCGTGTAATAACCACACAGTAAAGTTGCGGATTATTATTTAATTTATTGTTCTTGCACACCATTTTTATCACTAAATTATAATAAATCATTTCTAGGTATTCCAATGTCTCAAGAATGGTCGCATCTTCAGATCCATCTACTGGATAGTATGAAATGAAACCGTATATCATTTATTTTTTAAATTTATTTTCTTTTCGTACATCATTTATTTTTTAATTTATTTTCTTCTCACATAAAGCAAAATGTGGTTTGATCATAGAAGTAATACGTAGTACATATTACTTCTATGGGTTTGATATAGTTGGAAGTTCCAGATTCGAAAATGTTGCTTTGGAAATCTACCGAAAAGCAGATTTTCAAAATTGGATTCTCGAGCAAATGCATTCGAAGTCCCACGTGACAAGTCGCGACGCGGCGCGACGCGACGTTTCGCGCGGAATGCAACGAGCACTCTATATAATTACCACCACTTGATCTACAGAGTGTTGTCTAAATCAAAGTCATTACATTGAGTTTACGTTTTTATTCTACTAGTTATTTTGTATATTATTTTTTTATATTGTATGTATTCTTATAAACCCAAGTTAAAGTAAGTTAAAGTCAAGTATATTTGAAATTATTTTAAATCACTTATGCCTAAAAGACACATGCCTAAAAGAACGGGTACATGATTTTTGGTAACGCTTCCCTACATCAAACCATAGATAGTGAAAAAGTTAGTAATGAGTGTAAAAATCATCCTTTTAATTAGTGATTAAGCATCAAAACCAACCAATTACAAAAACATCATTACAATTATTTTTTTGAAGATTATAAGCTTACGGTTTGACCACTATTTCACATGATGTTAAGCGACGATGCGGTCTAAGGTGGAGCACGCCTACACTAAATCAAATCATACCACACCACAATTGCAGCTAACGTTTCCAAACTCTCTTATTTGCAATGTCACTTAACGCACAAAAACCTCTACGTAAGCTAAGCTAAGATGTTACGCAAGACGTTATGTTTTAAAATTTATTTGTTACATATTAATAAACATCAACATTAACCTTACACTTATAAACAATAATAAAATAACTTTAATGCATTTTCTCATGTCATTATAACAATCTGTCCATCTTACACACAAAACTAATAAATCACCCTATACAATCAAAGCTCGCACCTAGTGTATTTATGTCATTATTAACCGGTGCGAATTAATACTCATTTGGCGTCCATTTATATCGCGAATTTTCTGACGCAGCGACAAAAAGCCATACCGCTAGTGCGAGCCGCGTCTCGCCGTGGCTTCTTTTTTACCCATCTGAACGAGGTTGCCTGCTCCAGCCCAGGCCAAAAATGGACAGCTAATCATCTACACAATCTACACACATTAAAAACTCTATAAAGGTACGTACTAATGGTATCATCCTGTACACAAAACTCCGCCAATCATAGTGTGACGCGATAAGTAAATATATATGCATATATTTAATAACGCATCCCCATTGGCGTATTCAAATTTCGATCCTTAGATTTTGAATGTTCCTTATTCAACTTGGTGTCTTAGGGATTATATAGATAGCATTTTATTTTCTAAAGTGTGTTTATCGAGGCTTTAATTAATATGTTATAATAATGGACACTTTTATTTATTCGTCCGTAACCTCAAAAAAGATGCTAACACTGTGTCAGTTTCCTTTTTTGAGTTTGTATTGTACGTCTTGAAATATCTAAAAGCTATGTTAAGGCATTATAATACGGAGTACTAGTTTCGGTTTAAATAAAAAGTCAACGCGAGTCAGTCGGTCCGGTCGTCGCGTCATCTGCTAATTGAGTAGCGCACGCCATCGAATGAAGCAACCGCGCCTCCATCAAAGGTCAGAACAAATTCCTAGAGTGAATGCTCGAATCCGCTCCACCTGAGGCTACATTATTACAGCTTTCACACAATCGCATTGTCCAGACATAGACCAGTCAGATCGTGTGATTATCCCTATTGTGCACCATTTCGCTATCAATAGACCAATCATCTATTGATTGAGAATATTATATTCGAATTATGAAAAGGCCGGTAATAAGCACAGCCATTTTACACTCAATGCCAATCTAGGTGCTAAGTGGCAGTTACGAATAATGGCTACAGTTTGTTATCGTGACAAGATTTCATTAGCTTCAATGATTGAGTTCGCAGCGCGAATACATTGTATGATTATTTTTTTATATGGAATACATATTTATTATAACGTCCGCTTTCACGGAATCCCTCTAACAATAAAAGAGAAATTTCGGGTGACGTAAGCTTGTAAAAGCGTCCCAGGTCACCAATTAATCGACTATAAGTCGATGCGATTTTTATGCGAATGACGCATAAAAACATGAAAGTAATAATCCACTTATCTTCATAATTTTACATTCTTATGTTTATCGTTAATGATGCCTAACGATCGCGCAGATACAAACCATCACGTTGGCTTCCTTTTGCGGGCTTCGAGTAGAATCTGATTCACGATGTGATTGTAAACGCGATAATGTCGCTTTTATCAGCATTTGTTGACAATTATTGTCATACACATTGTTACGCTAGCAGTAATAAAATAATTGTAACGCGCACTACACGTATTTTTATCTATGGTTTACTAAAAGCACATATGCAATTGTACATTATAGCGGACTAATGTTTGATATCGCTCATTAAAGCTGAAGAAGTCGTGACCGCCTCGCCGACTGTTTGTTGTTTACTTTCAGCTAAATCCGTTTTCCCACGTGATTGAAACCGAGATCTATCATTTCTTAACCTCAAAGCGATCCCGAAACGAGATGCGTAAGGAATGCCAAACGGCAAAAACCACTCGATGGGGACGATAAAACGAAATCGCCGATGCGTTGTCGAAAAAAAAATGCAAGTGCTGCGCGCGAGTGAGAGACAAAAAATGTATCGTATCGCGGTTCCACTCTAGCGCGCGCGACTAATGAATACTCGGCGCGGGCGCAGCTGCGCGAGACAGCAGCGCCCGAGGCGACCATCGATCCGCCATTATTTATTTTATTTCGGTGCGAATCGCCGAATTGGATCACGGCGACAAAGAGGTTCAATTGCGCGTCACAATCCTATGACAGTCGTCGATTGCAGAGAGCGAGCCGCGGACAGATGTAAACAAACACACAATGACGAACCATTCCGCGGGAACATGCACAAAAGAACAGCATCGCTCGCGTTTAACAGCTTTTTTCCGATATGTTTAGTATTCAATGGCAGAGTCGGTTGAAAGTCATACAAGAGCGAACTAATTCTAACGAAGATCAATGAAGATCATGTCTACAAATAGATAATATCTGCGCGGGAGAGGTGCGTGCGCCCATCCATCTCGACGCGATTTTTTCTCTGGCGTTGCTCACTTCACGTAATTACAATCTCTAGTTACCAACACCTCGAATCTTAGGAAAACTGCACAAAAGTTGCACGAATGTTGGATATTATCAGCAGCGATTTAATCTCGCATTAAACTGATCGACGACTGATTCATTACTATTCAACAATTATACAGCTGTAATGGCATCGTGGAAATTCCTTGGAGCCGAAAGTGATTAGACTGATTAAATTCATACGCTTCAATGTACAACCGTCGATTGCGACTGACGATACCGATAATTTTATTCAGCAATCCAAAGACAATGTAGACGATTATGTCGTCACTAATGAAGTCGCTCATGTCAAAGAAATATTTCTTTTTCAACCATAACCGTCAATGGCATTTGTTCTCGATATTAAATGGAAATTATTGATCCAAGTAGTAACTACTTGATTGTCATAGGTATACTTATAGCGACGATACAGAACAAAACCATGGTTACCTAATTACCAACGTAAAAGTAGATATTAGTGAGAACTGCTCTAAAAACGGATAGTAATGGGAATCTTGTTTGATTATTATGAATATGCTCACGCTCATCAGAAATAACAACGATAAATAATAACTTTAAATGTAACTCATGATGTTACTAATGTCTACGATGTGGCGGCGATTAGTGAAAAGGGCGGCAAAAAGATTTACTACCTGTCTAGTAGTTTGAAGATTTACAGCACGCTATTAAGACAGCCGAGGCATGCATACATCGCGTACTCGA